>CM038141.1:298467687-299667687 GCA_021437245.1 Aegilops speltoides | reverse complement strand
AATGACAACTCATGTCTATGGTTAGGAAACATAACCATCTTTGTTTAATGAGCTAGTCAAGTAGAGGCATACTAGTGACATTAAGTTTGTCTATGTATTCACACATGTATTATGTTTCCGGTTAATACAATTCTAGCATGAATAATAAACATTTATCATGAAATAAGGAAATAAATAATAACTTTATTATTGCCTCTAGCGCATATTTCCTTCAGGGAGCAGCCCACAGGATGCTTTGGCTGAGGACCTGGCTGGGCAAGCACTACTACTTGTGCTGCTTCTACTGGTGGCGATGGCGTGCATAATCCTCGACGGCGATGGCGACAAGGACGATGATGATGACGACGTATATTTTGTGTAGTTAGGGCTTGAAAACAATATTATGGTCTGTATATTTTGGTGACGTTGTATATACTAACTCCTCACGGTGATCCTCGTGGTGATCACAAACTTGCGGTGGTAGCATTACACCCTCTTTTGGATGTGGTGGTAGGATGATACGAAAGTAGTGGTAGGTTGAACTTGCTATGATCATGCATGCTCACTAATGCTTTATGCTCCATTGCTTGCTCCTAGAGTTCTTCATTGCTTGTTGTTTGTGTATTTGAATGCTTGTTGCTTGAACTTATTGCTCATTTGCACTGTCATGGCAAGTGGTATGTGGTGTTCGAAGGTAAGGTTCCAGGGGTTTACAGTTCATTGGAAGCTTGCAAAAAACAAGTTTCAGGGTATGGCGACAACAACCACAAAGGAGGGTTTAAGACTAGGCAGGCAGCAGAAGATGCTTACTCCAAGTATGTGAGCATTCATGCAGCAAGTTGAGGTTGACAAGGTGGATCGTCCATTAGGGCTGAAGAACTTCATCATCTTCATCTAGTTCATCGTCATAGTAGTGTTGTGGCATTGGTGTGCTCAGTGTGATCATGTGTAAGGTGTAGTAGTATTGGTAAGCTCAGCAAGTAGGGTACAAGGTGAGCACAACTCTATGCTCATATGTAACCAAACAAGGTGTACTCGTGTGACCACATACAATGCGAGCAACCAAATGCGGTGCGTAGAGGCATCGCTACAATGCAGGGAGAGGACATGCAGGCAACCAATCAACATGGAGATGTTGGTTTTTTCCCTGTATATGCTCAACCAGGCCCAACCAGGACAAGTATGCAAATGCGCAAAAAATGATCTGAGCAACCAAACGCGTCCGTGAAAACTCGGTAAGTGCAACACCAAGGTCCAAATGTAAACTTAAGAGCATCTACAACGTCTTAAAGCGGTCTTAAACGTCTAGGCGGACCGCCTAGTCACTAATCGATCAAAAGAACCCGATGCAGCTGGATGCCTCAAACCGTCCTCAAATGCCCGGTCCGACCAACACACCTCATATCTAGCCCATATCTATGTCGGATATGGGGAGGCACAGGCGCGACCGGGTACGTTTGTCACATCAGACCGGCAGTCGAGTTCCACACAAAATCGCCCAGAAACTCAACAGTCTGACGGGTGTCTTCTCCTGTGGGGGTGTGAACACCGTGAGGCGCCGCTCTGGCTTGCCGCCCAAGGCTAAAGTCCGGCTATTTAAAGACGGACAACGTCCCCCAACCCTAGTCACATCCTCTTCCTTCCTCTCCACGCCACCAGCCTGAGCCCATGCATATATCTCTGTCTCTACCTCCATCTTCCCTCGTCGTCCGCCTCCTCCATGGTCCGACATAAGAAGACCACATACACTATGCTAGAGCATCGGTTCCAGATTTACGAAGAGATCCAAGCGAGACGTGCCGCCTAGATCGCAGCTGGCCTGCCTCCCGACTCGCCAGAGCTGGAGGAGGAGGAAGAGGGGGGAGAGCAGCAGTTGGAGCCCATGGAGCAGGCGGATCCGGAGGAGGAATATGAGGAGCTGACGCCAGTTGCGAGCTTCGCCATGGAGGACGCCATGGCGGAGTTCGAGGTCACCCAAGCGGCAGAGATGGCAAAGCAGACGCGCTTTTCAATGAGGTGGAACGGAGATGAGGTGTAGATGGAGTCCAACCAGCACTTCATCCAGCAAGAACAGGAGGAGACCGATGCGCTTTTTGAAGAGGTGGAAGTGGAGATGGAGGCGGAGGTCGTGTCAGAGCTGAAGTAGCGTCTATCGCCCATGTACCCGGAATGGAGATTGTGGACATCTCCGACGACAATCATAGTGTAGTGTAGGTTAGTTGATGTACATACTACGTAGATGTTTACTTTGCATGGTTTTAAGGGTTAAAGTATGGGGTATTCGGATGCAGAGAAGGAAATTTGAGGGCTCCCGATCACTTCCCACGGACGCGCCCGGGCGCGTCCACTAGCATTTGAGCGACCAGATTTGGTGTATCTGGTTGTAGATGCACTATGAGCATCTACTGGAAGGTTCCCAAAACTCCCCCTATACGATCGGGTGGACGACTCGATCACTGACGGTCACAAAATCCTAACCCAACCGGTCACCTAAAATTGACCATATATGTTTGGGCTGACCAACCCCTCGTACCAAACCTAAAACTGAGGCGGATATGAGGAGTCCCAGACACGCCCGAGCGCGTTCGCCATGTCGGATTAACGTGTGGGGCCTACACGGACACTAGTCGAAACCTGCGGTCTGGTAAGAACGCCACTCTGGGATGCCGCCCGAGGTGCCAAATTCAGCTATTTAAGCCGGATGATGGCACCCCAATCATATCCCGTACCATTTGCCTTTACCCTCCCTCTCACGTAGCCGCCGTCCAATCTACTCGCCCTCCGTCCCGACAGCAAATCATCACTTTTGTCATGCTCACCTTGGATCAGCAGTTGGAGGAGATCTACGCTAGACGCGATGCTCGGATTGCAGTCGGACTCTCTTCAAACTCGCCGGAGCCAGAGGAGGAGCAAGAGCAGACCCGAGAGGAAGAGTCGGAGGAGGAAGAGGATGCAGATGAGGCAGATCTGGTGCCTCCCTCTACGGGCTTCGCCATGGCCGATGCACTGGTGAACTACAAGGTCACCCAAGCAAATGAGGCGGCTGAGCAGGAAGCCATCCTGAGTCTATCCGGCTGGAGCACGAGGTGGAGGTAAACCGCCACTTCCTACGCCAGGCAGCCAAAAAGCGCGACTAACTATTCATGCTTGTGGACGGGGTGCACAATGAGAACGAGGCCAGTTCGTCCGGCACCTTGGGACGGATGTCGTCTACATCTTCGACGAGAAGTAGTACTAGCAGGGTAGTTGATACGTCTCCAATGTATCTATAATTTTTTATTGTTCCATGCCATTATATTATCTGTTTTGGATGTTTAATGGGCTTTATTATACACTTTTATATTACTTTTGGGACTAACATATTAACCAAAGGCCCAGTCCAAATTGTTGTTTTTTGTCTATTTTAGTGTTTTGCAGAAAAGGAATATCAACGGAGTCCAAACGGAATGAAACCTTTGGGAGAATCGGTTTTGGAACAAACGCAATCCAGGAGACTTGGAGTGGACGTCAAGGAAGCAACGAGGTGGCCACGAGGCAGGGAGGCGCACCAAGGGGGTAGGTGCGCCCCCCACCCCCTCGTGGCTCCCCTGACCGACTTCTTTCGCCTATATATACTCACATACCCTGAAAACATCCGAGAGCACCACGAAACCCTATTTCCACCGCCGCAACCTTCTGTACCCGTGAGATCCCATCTTGGGGCCTTTTTCAGCACGCATCACGGGGGGGAATCGATCATGGAGGGTTTCTACATCAACACCATAGCCTCTCTGATGAAGTGTGAGTAGTTTACCTCAGACCTTCGGGTCCATAGTTATTAGCTAGATGGCTTCTTCTCTCTCTTTGGATCTCAATACGAAGTTCTCCTCGATCTTCTTAGAGATCTATTCGATGTAATACTTTTTGCGGTGTGTTTGTCGAGATCCGATGAATTGTGGGTTTATGATCAAGATTATCTATGAACAATATTTAATCTTCTCTAAATTCTTTTATGTATGATTTGTTATCTTTGCAAGTCTCTTTGAATTATCAGTTTGGTTTGGCCTACTAGATTGATCTTTCTTGCAATGGGAGAAGTTCTCAGCTTTGGGTTCAATCTTGTTGTGTCCTTTCCCAGTGACAGCAGGGGCAGCAAGGCACACATTGTATTGTTACCATCGAGGATAAAAAGATGGGGTTTATATCATATTGCTTGAGTTTATCCCTCTACATCATGTCATCTTGCCTCATGTGTTACTCTGTTCTTATGAACTTAATACTCTAGATGCATGCTGGATAGCATTCGATGTGTGGAGTAATAGTAGTAGATGCAGAATCGTTTCGATCTATTTGTCGCAGACGTGATGCCTATATACATGATCATGCCTAGATATTCTCATAACTATGCACTTTTCTATCGATTGCTCGATAGTAATTTGTTCACCCACCATAATACTTATGCTATTTTGAGAGAAGCCACTAGTGAAACCTATGGCCCCCGGGTCTATTTTCCATCATATAACTTTCCGATCTATTTTATCTTGCAATCTTTACTTTTCGATCTATACCATAAAAATACCAAAAATATTTATCTTATTATCTCTATCAGATCTCACTTTTGCAAGTGGCCGTGAAGGGATTGGCCGCCCCTTTATCGCGTTGGTTGCAAGGTTCTTATTTGTTTGTGCAGGTACGAGGGATTTGAGTGTAGCCTCCTACTGGATCGATACCTTGGTTCTCAAAAACTGAGGGAAATACTTACACTACTTTGCTGCATCACCCTTTCTTCTTCAAGGGAAAACCAACGCATGCTCAAGAGGTAGCAGTAGTTCATATGTATGTAGTAGTACTTGGGTGATTTTGTGTGTGCATGGGTATTATAGATTTGAGGGTGTCACTAAGGTATGTGGTTTTGGCAAACGAAACATGAGGGTGACCGAGCTATATCCGTGGAGGAGCCTGGGGGCATCCGTAGACATATGAGGGCTCATCTTTTTCATTTGCGACTGTAGATGCTCTAAGGGCAACTCTGCTAGTAGAACATTGGTATTGGTTCAGTTGTCATAATAAATGTCAATATGATACCATTTTCTTCTAAAAATGGCACTCTATAGAGTTGACATATGCCTTCAGACCGCCATAATTTATGTAGGCCGCTTCAAAAACAAGTTTGTAACCTCCATATTTGGAGGTTGTGGAGATCTCATTTGGATCTCGTCCCAAATCCAACCACCAGTGCAGGAGGGCGGTTTCACCTTCTTCTTCCTTGTGCCGATACTCATTTTTTAAGTAGCGCACTGGTGGTACACGCATTGTCGTGCATATATAATCACCGACGAGTGGGGTAACACGACGATCATCCGTCCCATTAGGGGTGCACCCGCTCCCTCGGATTCCAGATGAGGCCGTACGGATCGCCGCCATGTCGTATCATCCCCAGCTATGAAAGCTCAATGGGCGACACAACTCTATCACCTTGCCGCCTCCCCATCTCCTACCCTTCCTGCCACAATGTCGCCATGCTGGAAAAACACAGCCACTTAGCTGAACCTTTTGTCCTAGTCACAGCAAACTAGCCCACGACAACTGGGCGATACCTTTTCTCACGACAGCACGTGTGCTGCTTCCTCCTCCCGCAACGGCTCTTGTGACAACGATAGCTGGGGATATGTCGCCTCCCATTGAGGCACGCGGTGGAATTTGGTTCCTCATGCGTTATCGTGCCCGTCAATGATGTCGACTCCATCGACGTGGCTGGCCCCGTCGTCCCGATATGGAGCCGGAGCGTGATGACCCGGTCGACGAGGAGTGCATCTTCTATGAGTTCCACTCCACAACCACCAACAAGGAGGATCAACAATTCGTGGTTGACTCTATTGAAATCGACCCATGTGCCTTCTTCGACAATCTCTCGGAGGATGACGAGGATGACTAGATGGCGTTGGTGGTGGCAGTACAGTTGGTAGTGAAGGAAATATACCCTGGAGGCAATAATAAAAGTTTTTATTTTATATTTCCTTATATCATGATAAATGCTTGATACATGTGTGGATACATAGACAAAACATTGTGTCCCTAGTATGCCTCTACTTGACTAGCTCGTTAATCAAAGATGGTTAAGTTTCCTAATCATAGACATGTGTTGTCATTTGATGAACGGGATCACATCATTAGGAGAATGATGTGATGGACAAGACCTATCGATCCGTTAGCTTAGCATAATGATCGTTCAGTTTTATTGCTACTGCTTTCTTCATGCCAAATACATATTCCTGCGATATCGAGATTATGCAACTCCCGGATACCATAGAAATGCCTTGTGTGCAATCAAACGTCACAACATAACTGGGTGATTATAAAGATGCTCTACAGGTATCTCCGAAGGTGTTTGTTGGGTTGGCATAGATTGAGATTATGAGCATCCAGGTTCCACTATTTTTTATTGACCAGAGAGGTGTCACAGTCATGTCTACATAGTTCTCAAACCCGTAGAGTTCGCAGACTTAACATTCTATGACAATTTGTATTATATGAGTTATGTGATTTGGTGACCGAATGTTGTTCGGAGTCCCCGATGAGATCACAGACATGAAGAGGGGTCTCGAAATGTTTGAGCGGTAAAGATTGATATATAGGACGATAGTATTCGGACACCAAAAGTGTTCCGGGGGTACAGGGTACGTATCGGGTCACCGGGAGGGGTTCCGGGCATCCCCTCGGCAACTACTTGGGCCTAAGGGGCCAAGAGTGGGACAAACCTGCCCCTAAGGGGCTGGTGCGCCCCATGTAGGTCGAAATAGAGGGGGGAAAGAAAGAGGAGAAGAGAGAAAGGAAGGGGAGGGATTCGGCCTTTGAAAGCACAAGTGCTCCCTAGGTGGTTTTGGTAATTAATGTCAACATATCTCTTGTTGGACTAACACTTTTATCTAGTATGTTTCAGATAAGTTCAACAATGGAGTCGCATGGACTAAAGGATGTGGGAACCCCTTCAAGATGCTAAGGACAAAGGATTGTCTCAAGCTTCAAGCTCAAGACTCTTCATTTTCCATTTTAGTGATCCAAGATCACATTGAGTCTATAGGAAAAGCCAATACTATCAAGGAGGGATGGGGTGTTGCTTAATGAGTCTCTTGCTTCATGTGCTTAGTGATATGCTCCAAAACCCTCAGCTACTTTCTCACATCCACAAATGACCTAAACCCAAAGCCAAAATTGGTCACACCGATTCTTTCTATCCGGCGCCACCGATTTTGCATGTCATAGCCACTGCCACAAACCCTAAGCAAATCGGTTCTACCGATAGGGATCTCGGTCTAACCGAGATGGGATTGTAATCTCTCTGTGTATGTCCATTACCAAAATCGGTCTCACCGAGTTTGAGCCATCGGTACTACCGAGATTACAATGCAAACTTCCTGGTTGACTCATTACCAAAATCGGTCTCATCGAGTTTGTGTAATCGGTCACACCGAGTTTGCCTGACCAACTCTCTGGAAAGCTCATTACCAAAATCGGTCTCACCGAGTTGGTGTAATCGGTATTACCGAGATTACGTTATGCCCTAACCCTAACCATATCGGTCTCACCGAGTTGCATTCCGGTCCCACCGAAAACCCTAATGGTCACATTATTTACTAAATCGGTTTGACTGAGTTTAACCATTCGGTCCCACTGAGTTTGGCAGATTGTGTGTAACGGTTAGATTTTGTGTGGAGGCTATATATACCCGTCCACCCCTCTTCATTCGTGGAGAGAGCCATCAGACTGAACCTACACTTCCAGCATACATTTTCTGAGAGAGAACTACCTACTCATGTGTTGAGGCCAAGATATTCCATTCCTACCATATGAATCTTGATCTCTAGCCTTCCCCAAGTTGCTTTCCACTGAAATCCTCTTTCCACCAGATCCAAATCCTATGAGAGAGAGTTGAGTGTTGGGGAGACTATCAATTGAAGCACAAGAGCAAGGAGTTCATCATCAACGCATCATTTGTTACTTCTTGGAGAGTGGTGTCTCCTAGATTGGATAGGTGTCACTTGGGAGCCTCCAACAAGATTGTGGAGTTGAACCAAGGAGTTTATAAGGGCAAGGAGATCGCCTACTTCGTGAAGATCTACCGCTAGTGAGGCAAGTCCTTCGTGGGCGACGGCCATGGTGGGATAGACAAGGTTGCTTCTTCGTGGACCCTTCATGGGTGGAGCCCTCTGTGGACTCGCACAACTGTTACCCTTCGTGGGTTGAAGTCTCCATCAATGTGGATGTACGATAGCACCACCTACCGGAACCACGCCAAAAACATCCGTGTCTCCAATTGCGTTTAAATCCTCCAAACCCTTCCCTTTACATTCTTGCAAGTTGCATGCTTTACTTTCCGCTGCTCATACACTCTTTGCATGCTTGCTTGCTATGTATTGTGAATGTTAAACTTGTGCCTAAACTCCACTTAAACTTAAGGAAACTTAAAATTGCAACTTTGGTACTTAGTGTCTAATCACCCCCCTCTCTAGACACCTCTTCTCAAGGTCCTACAAGTGGTATCAGAGCATTGGTCTCCATTGCCTTGGTTTAATCACCATTGGAGGAACATGGATGAGTCTACTTTGGGGAGTCTTAGACATAGAGTGCCTATTCTTGATGGAGAGTATTTTCATGAATGAAAAAATGAGATGCTTGTAATTTTAAATCAATATCATTTGAACAAGTACATTGCTAGCCCTTGTGCACCTTATGTTGATCCTATGCATCCTACCCATGATGAGTCAATTGACATGATTAGGAATCTTAGAACTGCCGAACTTATCATTAGAGGATTGCCTAGAAACTTGATTGGATGTTTGCCTACTCTTAAGTGTGCCTACACCATATGGAAATTTCTTGAGGAACGCTTTCCAAATTATTCCTTGAAAAATCTTGATGAAATTCTCCATAAGTCTATTGCCTTGAGTAAGATGAATACTAGTGATCCTATGTTTGGTGATCGTCTATTTGAGCTTACTAATCTTATGCGTGCCAAAGGAGATGTTGGAATTATTAGTGATATTATTTCCGAAGCTATAAAAATTCATAAGCAAGATCATTGTCAAATTCACTCTAACGAATTACCCTCTCTAGGACTTGATCCACCACATGGCGATGTTGAACATGGATACTATGATGAGGATGATGATAGTGACTTTGATCTTGATGATGCAATGAGACACTTTGGTCTTATGGCAAATCTTCGGGGATATATGTCAGGAGGAAAGGAATGGGTTCTTGATAGTGGATGTACCGATCACATGACCGGAGATAAAGACATGTTTCGTGAGCTTGCTGATAATGATGGTCCTCGAAAGTATGTCACTTTCGGTGACAACTCAAAGGGTAAGGTGGTTGGCCTCGGTAAGGTGGCCATATCACATGATAGCTCCATACAAAATGTCATGCTCGTTGAATCTCTTGGATACAACTTACTTTCAGTATCTAGACTTGTTGATTTCAGTTTCAATGTCCTATTTACTAAAGTAGATTGCCAAGTGCTTCGTCGAGACAATCATAAAATGGTCTTTACCGGTGTGCGTAGAGGTGATCTATACATTGTTGATTTCACTAAAAAGGCTCAACCTAAAACTTGCTTCATTGCTAAATCCTCAAAAGGTTGGTTATGGCATAGACGACTAGGTCATGTTGGTATTCGAAACCTCAACAAGCTTATTAAAGTAAATCATATTCTTGGAGTTAATGATGTCATATTTGATAAGGATAGACTTTGCAGCGCTTGTCAGGCAGGTAAACAGGTTGGAGGAAGGCATCCCGTGAAGAACTTCATGACCACAAGGAGGCCACTCGAGCTACTTCACATGGATCTTTTTGGTCCCAACTCTTACAAGAGTCTCGGTGGAAATTCTTTTGGTCTAGTTATAGTTGATGATTTTTCAAGATTTACGTGGGTGTTCTTTCTTGATGATAAATCGCAGGTCCAAAAGATCTTCAAAAACTTCGCTAGGAAGGCCCAAAATCAATTTGAAGTGAAGATCAAGAAGGTTCGCAGCGACAATGTAACGAGTTCAAGAACGCAAATGTGGACACCTTTCTTGACGAAGAAGGATTTCACACGAGTTCTCGGTGCGTACACACCTCAACAAAATGGAGTTGTTGAGAGGAAGAACTGGACGCTCATCAAAATGGCGAGAACGATGCTTGATGAGTACAAGACACGAAGCACTTTTGGGCGAAGCGGTTGAGACAGCTTGTCATGCAACAAATCGCTCAGATCTTCACAAGCTACTCGGCAAGACGGCATCGAGCTCCTCACCAAGAACAAACCCTAAGCTGGATACTTTCGAGTATTCGGCTCAAAGTGCTACATTCTTGATAAGCATCGTCGTTCTAAATTTGCTCCTAAGTCTCATGAAGGTTTCCTACTAGGTTATGGCTCAAACTCTCACACTTACCGTGTCTACAACAATTTCACCCGAAAGGTTGAAGAGACGGTAGATGTGAAGTTTGATGAATCTAACGGCTCGCAAGTAGAGCAATTGCCAATTGATGTAGGAGACAAAGATCCTTCAGAAGCAATCCAAGACTTGTCTATTGGCAAGGTCCGTTCAACGGAGGTGAAGGAGAGTACCTCGTCCGTCCAAGTGGAAGCTTCTACTTCACGACAAGGTGAACCAAGAGTTGATACGGAAGCATCCACAAGTGGGACACACCAAGATGAAGGAAACGAGCAAGTGCATCAAGATGAACGTCAACAACCTCCTTCTCCACCACGACAAGAGAACGACAACGCCAACAATGAAGAAGGCCAAGAAGAAGAACAAGATGAAGAAGATGTTCAACGAAGACCCAAGCAAAAGCTTTCACGAGTTCGAGCAAGAATTGCTAAAGATCATCTCGTCGAGCAAATCTACAATGACATTCAAACCGGGAGAATCACTCGCTCTAAAACTCGTTCAGCTAACTTTTGTGAAAAGTATTCTTTCATCTCTAGCATTGAACCTATGAAGGTTGAAGAAGCATTGGAAGATCTGGATTGGATAAATGCCATGCATGAAGAGCTACATAACTTTGAGAGGAACCAAGTTTGGACATTGGTTGAGAAGCCCGACAACAACCACAACGTCATCGGTACCAAATGGGTGTTTCGCAACAAGCAAGATGAAGATGGACAAGTAGTTCGCAACAAAGCACGTCTCGTCGCCCAAGGCTACACACAAGTCGAAGGTATGGACTATGGTGAGACTTACGCTCCCGTTGCTAGACTTGAGTCCATTCGCATCTTACTTGCCTATGCTACTCATCATGATATCACCTTGTACCAAATGGACATTAAAAGTGCTTTTCTAAATGGTGAAATAGAGGAGGAACTTTATGTTAAGCAACCTCCCGGCTTTGTCAATCCTAAGAAACCCAATCATGTTTACAAACTTCACAAAGCTCTTTATGGTCTTAAACAAGCTCCTAGAGCATGGTATAAATGCTTCACCAAGTTCCTTATTGAAAAAGGCTTTGAAATTGGGAAAATTGATTATACTCATTTTACTAAAAGGGTTAATGGAGAACTATTTGTGTGCCAAATCTATGTTGATGATATTATATTTGGCTCAACTAACCCTCATTTTAGTGAAAAGTTTGGGAAGCTAATGTCGGAGAAGTTTGAGATGTCTATGATGAGTGAACTCAAATTCTTTCTTGGGTTGCAAATCAAGCAAACTAAGGAAGGTACCTTTGTTTCTCAAACAAAGTACACCAAGGACTTATTCAAGAAGTTCAATATGCAAGAATGCAAAGGTATGTCTACACCCATGCCTACTAGTGGACATCTTGATTTGACCAAAGATAGTGAACCGGTTGATCAAAAGGTTTATCGCTCTATGATTGGTTCATTGTTATATCTATGTGCTTCACGTCCCGATATCATGCTAAGTGTGTGCATGTGTGAACGATATCAAGCTGCTCCTAAAGAATGTCATCTTAAGGCCGTGAAAAGGATAGTGAGATACTTAATCCATACACCAAATTTTGGCATTTGGTATCCTAAGAGGGCCTCTTTCGATCTTGTTGGCTATTCCGACTCGGACTATGCCGGAGACAAGGTTGATAAAAAGTCCACTTCGGGTACTTGTCAATTTCTTGGTAGATCTCTTGCGTCTTGGTCCTCCAAGAAACAAAACTCGGTATCCTTATCCACTGCTGAAGCGGAATATATTGCCGCTGGTTCATGTTGTGCTCAATTACTTTGGATGACCCAAACTCTTAAAGATTATGGGATATATGTGAGACATGTTCCATTGCTTTGTGACAATGAAAGTGATACTGAAATTGGTCATAATCCCGTGCAACATTCTCGAACTAAGCATATTGAAGTTTGTCATCATTTCATTCGAGATCATGTCGCTAAGGGTGACATTGCTCTTAAGCATGTTCGCACCAAAAAGCAATTAGCGGATATATTCACTAAACCTCTTGATGAGAAAGTGTTTTGCAGGTTAAGAGGAGAATTGAACATCATCAATGCTTCAAACTTGGAGTAGAAACTCCATTGGATACATGCGAGACATGAGCTTATGACTAATCCTTGATATTTCTCTTATGATGAAAATCTTATGTCTTGGATATATTTGCATCTTGCATGTTATCTAACCCATGTAGGTACTTGGTGGAATCAAACTCCATGAGATTGTAATCTACTCACATCTTGAGCAATCTCTACATCATCAAGTCTCTACACTATGGTGGTTGAAGACAAGGAAGCATGAAACCATTCAAACATATCCTTTGACAACTTCTATGTGTTGGGGAACGTAGTAATTTCAAAAAAAATCCTACGCACACGCAAGATCATGGTGATGCATAGCAACGAGAAGGGAGAGTGTTGTCTATGTACCCTCGTAGACCGAAGCGGAAGCATTGACACAACGTAGAGGAAGTAGTCGTACGTCTTCCCGGTTCAACCGATCCAAGCACCGTTACTCCGGCACCTCCGAGTTCTTGACACACGTACAGCTCGATGACGCACCCCGGGCTCCGATCCAGCAAAGCTTCAGGGAGGAGTTCCGTCAGCACGACGGCGTGGTGACGATCTTGATGTTCTACCATCGCAGGGCTTCGCCTAAGCACTGCTACAATATGACTGAGGTGTAATATCGTGGAGGGGGGCACCGCACACGGCTAAGGAACGATCACGAAGATCAACTTGTGTGGCTATGGGGTGCCCCCTGCCCCCGTATATAAAAAAGTGGAGGAGGGGAGGGCCGGCCCTCTCTATGGCGCGCCCTAGGGGAGTCCTACTCCCACCGGGAGTAGGATTTCCCCTTTCCTAGTACAACTAGGAGTCCTTCCATGTAGTAGGACTAGGAGACAAGGAAGGGGAAGAGAGAAGGGAAGGAAGGAGGGGGTGCGGCCCCTCCCCCTAGTCCAATTCGGACTAGGCCATGGGGGGGGCGGCCTGCCCTAGGCAGCCCCTCTCTCTTTCCCGTATTGCCCAATAAGGCCCAATACTTCTCCCCGGCGAATTCCCGTAACTCTCCGGTACTCTGATAAATACACGAATCACTTGGAACCCTTCCAAACTCCGAATATAGTCGTCCAATATATCGATCTTTACGTCTCGACCATTTCGAGACTCCTCGTCATGTCCCCGATCTCATCCGGTACTCTGAACTCCTTCGGAACATCAAAACTCATAAACTCATAATATAACTGTCATCGAAACCTTAAGCGTGCGGACCCTACGGTTCGAGAACAATGTAGACATGACCAAGACACGTCTCTGGTCAATAACCAATAGCGGGACCTGGATGCCCATATTGGTTCCTACATATTCTACGAAGATCTTTATCGGTCAGACCGCATAAAAACATACGTTGTTCCTTTGTCATCGGTATGTTACTTGCACGAGATTCGATCGTCGGTATCCAATACCTAGTTCAATCTCGTTACGGCAAGTCTCTTTACTCGTTCGTAATACATCATCTCGCAACTAACTCATTAGTTGCAATGCTTGCAAGGCTTAAGTGATGTGCATTACCGAGAGGGCCCAGAGATACCTCTCCGACAATCGGAGTGACAAAACCTAATCTCAAAATCGCCAACCCAACATGTACCTTTGGATACACCTGTAGTACTCCTTTATAATCACCCGATTCGTTGTGGACGTTTGGTAGCACCAAAGTGTTCCTCCGATGGCGGAATTGCATAATCTCATTGTTACAGGAACATGTATAAGTCATGAAGAAAGCAGTAGCAACATACTAAACGATCAAGTGCTAGGCTAACAGAATGGGTCATGTCAATCACACCATTCTCCTAATGATGTGATCCCGTTAATCAAATGACAACTCATGTCTATGACTAGGAAACATAACCATCTTTGATTCACGAGCTAGTCAAGTAGAGGCATACTAGTGACACTATGTTTGTCTATGTATTCACACATGTATTACGTTTCCAGTTAATACAATTCTAGCATGAATAATAAACATTTATCATGAAATAAGGAAATAAATAATAACTTTATTATTGCCTCTAGGGCATATTTCCTTCAGTCTCCCACTTGCACTAGAGTCAATAATCTAGTTCACATCGCCATCTGATTTAACACTAATATTCATATCTGTATATGATTAACACCCATAGTTCACATCGTCATGTGACTAACACCCAAAGGGTTTACCAGAGTCAATAATCTAGTTCACATAGCTATGTGATTAACACCCAAACACTACTAGGGAAAAGCCTAGCAGCAGCGCGGGTTTTAGGCCTATTAGCAGCGCGGGTACCCGCGCTACTACTAATCTGTAATCTCGGAAAAAAAATTTGAATTTTTTCGAAAAAAAAAATTTGATTTTTTTTCGAAATTTTCAAATTTCTGAATTATTTTAACTCAAATCTCTAATCACCCCTAATCGCTGCTCAATTTAATCTCTAATCACCCCTCATCATTCCAAATCATCTAACTTCCTGACGGTCACCCATCCTCTCACTACTCCACTGAGCACGCTTAACTTCCGTGTTCTATTCTCCTCGTTTCCAAGTCTCACACTTGTTGTTTTCCGACAATAGTGAGATGTCAATCCTATTAACCTCGTGAATTTAGCTTGAGCATGAAGTCACACATTTCACTGTTTGAGTTTGAAACTATTGTTCTAAAAAATTAGTAACAGTAATATTTCTTGAATAATTAGTTTGACCACAGTTTGACCAGATTTGAGCACAGTTTGACCCAATTTGACCACAGTTTGACCAGATTTGACCACAGTTTGACCATAGTTTGACCAGATTTGACCAAAATTCAAAAAAACTAAAATAATTATTTATTAACACTAATATTCTTGAATAATTAGTTTGACCATAGTTTGACCAGATTTAACAAAAATTGAAAAATAATAATTTTCTTTTAATTTTTTTGCCACCAGATCTTAAAAGCCCCGTAACTTTTTTCTGTTAGGCTTTCCAGAGAGATTTTGCAAATAAAGTCGAAATTCATATTTGTAAATTTTCCCAACAACTAGACCACATATCACATGGGAAACTTATTTTCTTTTATTTTTTTGACATTTTTATCATTTTCTTTTATTTTTTAAAACCTGAAAAGGCAGTCCACGAAGTGGTAGACTTTGCCAAATAGGCGGACCCGCTACTACTATGACAGATTTATTAGCGATGGCGGGTTTTAACCTCGCTACTACTAAGTTGATAGCGATGGCGGGTTAGTAGTAGCGAGGTTAAAACCCGCTCTCTCAAGATGAACTTAGCAAAGAATAGGGTTAAAACCCTCGCTACTACTATGGCATATCCCGGGGCACAGTGCAGACCGCTTAGTAGTAGCGAGGTTACAAACCCGCTGCTGCTATCAACTTAGTAGTAGCGAGGTTTAAAAACCTGCGCTGCTAGTAAGTAGCAGTAGCGAGGGTTTTTAGCCCTCGCTGCTGCTAAGATTCTGTGTATAGCCTTTTCCCTAGTAGTGAAAGAGTACTGAGGTGTGATCATGTTTTCCTCGTGAGAGAAGCTTAGTCAACGGGTCTGTCACATTCAGAGCCGTATGTATTTTGCAAATATTCTATGTCTACAATGCTCTGCACGGAGCTACTCTAGCTAATTGCTCCCACTTTCAATATGTATCCAGATTGAGACTTAGAGTCATCTGGATCGGTGTCAAAACTTGCATCGACGTAACCCTTTACGACGAACCTTTTTGTCACTTCCATAATCGAGAAACATATCCTTATTCCACTAAGGATAATTTTGACCGCTGTCAAGTGATCTACTCCTAGATCACTATTGTACTCCCTTGCCAAACTCAGTGTAGGGTATACAATAGATCTGGTACACAACATGGCATACTTTATAGAACCTATGGCCAAGGCATAGGGAATGACTTTCATTCACTTTCTATCTTCTGCAGTGGTCTGGCTTTGAGTCTTACTCAATTTCACACCTTGTAACACATGCAAGAACTCTTTCTTTGACTGTTCCATTTTGAACTACTTCAAAATCTTGTCAAGGTATGTACTCATTGAAAAAACTTATCAAGCGTCTTGATCTATCTCAATAGATCTTGATGATCAATATGTAAGCAGCTTCACCGAGGTCTTTCTTTGAAAAACTCCTTTCAAACACTCCTTTATGCTTCGCAGAATAATTCTACATTATTTCCGATCTACAATATGTCATTCACATATACTTATCAGAAATGCTGTAGTGCTCCCACTCACTTTCTAGTAAATACAGGCTTCACCGCAAGTCTCAGATAAAACTATATGCTTTGATCAACTTATCAAAGCGTATATTCCAACTCCGAGATGCTTGCACCACCCATAGATGGATCATTTGGAGCTTGCGTATTTTGTCGACACCTTTAGGATTGACAAAACCTTCGGTTGCATCATATACAACTCTTCTTTAAATCCATTAAGGAATGTAGTTTTGTTTATCCATTTGCCGATTTCATAAAAATGCGGCAATTGCTAACATGATTTGGACAGACTTAAGCATCGCTACGAGTGAGAAAATTTCATCGTAGTCAACACCTTGAACTTTGTCAAAAACCTTTTTCGACAAGTCTAGCTTTGTAGATAGTAACACTACTATCAACGTCCGTCTTCCTCTTGAAGATCCATTTATACAATATGGCTTGCCGATCATCGGGCAACTCCAGCAAAGTCCACACTTTGTTCTCATACATGGATCCCATCTCAGATTTCATGGCCTTAAGCCATTTTGTGGAATCTGGGCTCATCATCGCATCCTCATAGTTCGTAGGTTCATCATGGTCTAGTAACATGACTTCCAGAATAGGATTACCGTACCACTCTGGTGCGGACCGTACTCTGGAAGACCTACGAGGTTCGGTAGTAACTTGATCTGAAGTTACATGATCATCATCATTAGCTTCCTCACTAATTGGTATAGTAGTCACAAGAACAGATTTCTGTGATGAACTACTTTCCAATAAGGGAACAGGTACAGTTACCTCATCAAGTTCTACTTTCCTCCCACTCACTTCTTTCGAGAGAAACTCCTTCTCTAGAAAGGATCCATTTATTAGCAACGAATGTTTTGCCTTCGGATCTGTGATATAAGGTGTACCCAACAATTTCCTTTGGGTATTCTATGAAGACGCACTTCTCCGATTTGGGTTTGAGCTTATCAGGATGAAACTTTTTCACATAAGCATCGCAGCCCCAAGCTTTAAGAAACGACAACTTTGGTTTCTTGCTAAACCACAGTTCATATAGTGTCGTCTCAACGGATTTAGATGGTGCCCTATTTAACGTGAATGCAGTTGTCTCTAATGCATGATCCCAAAACGATATTGGTAAATCGGTAAGAAACATCATAGATTGTACTATATCCAATAAAGTACGGTTATGACGTTCGGACACACCATAATGTTGTGGTGTTCCAGGTGGCGTGAGCTGTGAAACTATTCCACATTGTTTTAATTGAAGACCAAAACTCGTAACTCAAATATTTTACTTCTGCGATCATATCGTAGAAACTTTTATTTTCTTGTTACGATGATTCTCTACTTCACTCTGAAATTCTTTGAACCTTTCAACTATTTTAGACTTATGTTTCATCAAGTAGATATACTCATATCTGCTTCAAATCAACTGTGAAGGTTAGAAAATAATGATACTTGTCGCGAGCCTTAATATTCATCGGACCACATACATCAGTATGTACGATTTCCAACAAATCTATTGCTCGCTCCATTGTTCCGGAGAACGGAGTCTTAGTCATCTTGCCCATGAGGCATGGTTCACAAGCATCAAATGATTCATAACCAAGTGATTCCGAAAATCCATCTTTATGGAGTTTCTTCATGCGCTTTACACCGATATGACCAAAACGGCAGTGCCACAAATAAGTTGCACTATCATTATTAACTTTGCATCTTTTGGTTTCAATATTATGAATATGTGTATCACTATGATCGAGATCCAGTGAACCATTTTCATTGGGTGTGTAACCATATAAGGTTTTATTCATGTAAACAGAATAACAGTTTATTCTCTTACTTAAATGAATAATCGTATTGCAATAAACACGATCAAATCATATTCATGCTCAACGCAAACACCAAATAACATTTATTTAGGTTCAACACTAATCCCGAAAGTATATGGAGTGTGCGATGATGATCATATCAATCTTGAAACTACTTTCAACACACATCGTCACTTCACCCTTAACTAGTTTCTGTTTATTCTGCAACTCCTTTTTCGAGTTACTACTCTTAGCAACTAAACCAGTACCAAATACCGAGGGGTTGCTATAAACACTAGTAAAGTACACATCAATAACATGTATATCAAATATACCTTTGTTCACTTTGCCATCCTTCTTATCCGCCAAATACTTGGGGTAGTTCGCTTTCAATGACCAGTCCCTTTGCGGTAGAAGCACTTAGTCTCGTGCTTAGGTCCAGACTTGGGCTTCTTCACTTGAGCAACAACTTGCTTGCCGTTCTTCTTGAAGTTCCCTTCTATCCCTTTGCCCTTTTCTTGAAACTAGTGGTCTTGTTAACCATCAACACTTGATGTTCTTTCTTGATTTCTACCTTCATCGATTTCATCATCATGAAAAACTCGGAATCATTTTCATCATCCCTTGCATACTATAGTTCATCATGAAGTTCTACTAACTTGGTGATGGTGACTAGAGAATTCTCATCAATCACTATCTTATCCGGAAGATTAACTCCCACTTGATTCAAGCGATTGTAGTACCTGCACAATCGAGCACATGCTCACTAGTTGAGCGATTCTCCTCCATCTTTTAGCTATAGAACTTGTTGGAGACTTCATATCTCTCAACTCGAGTATTTGCTTGAAATATTAACTTCAATTCTGGAACATCTCATATGGTCCATGATGTTCAAAACATCTTTGAAGTCCCGGTTCTAAGCCGTAAAGCATGGTGCACAAAACTATCAAGTAGTCATCATATTGAGCTAGCCAAACGCTCATAACGCCTCGCATCCGCTCCCGCAATAGGTCTGCTCACCTAGCGGTGCATTAAGGACATAATTCTTACGTGCAGCAATGAGGATAAACCTCGGATCACGGATCCAATCCGCATCATTGCTACTAACATTTTTCAACACAAATTTCTCTAGGAACATATCAAAATAAACATATGAAAGCAACAACGCAAGCTATTGATCTTACAACATAATTTGCATAATATCGCCAGACTAAGTTCATGATAAATTTAAGTTCAATTAATCATATTACTTAAGAACTCCCACTTAGATGGACATCTCTCTAGTCATCTAAGTGATCACGTGATCCAAATCAACTAAACCATAATCGATCATCACGTGAGATGGAGTAGTTTTCAATGGTGAACATCTCATGTTGATCATATCTACTATATGATTCACGCCGACCTTCGGTCTCCGTGTTCCGAGGCCATATCTGCATATGCTAGGCTCGTCAAGTTTAACTCGAGTATTCGCGTGTGCAAAACTGGCTTGCACCCGCCAGATGGACGTAGAGCTTTTCACACCCGATCATCACGTGGTGTCTGGGCACGACGAACTTTGGCAACGGTACATACTCAGGGAGAACACTTCTTGATAATTTTAGTGAAAGATCATCTTAAAATGCTACCGTTAGTCAAAGCAAGAATAAGATGTATAATAGATAAACATCATATGCAATCAAAATATGTGACATGATATGGCCATGATCATCTTGCGCCTTTGATCTCCATCTCCAAAGTACTGTCATGATCTCTATCGTCACCGGCACGACACCATGATCTTCATCATCTTGATCTATATCAATGTGTCATCACATGGTTGTCTCACCAACTATTGCTCTTGCAACTATTGCTATCGTATAGCGATAAAGTAAAGCAATTATTTGGCACTTGCATCTTATGCAATAAAGGGACATCCATAGGGCTTCTGCCAATTGCCGATAACTTCAACAAAACATGATCATCTCATACAACAACTTATATCTAATCATGTCTTGACCATATCACAGCACAACATGCCCTGCAAAAACAAGTTAGACGTCCTCTACTTTGTTGTTGCAAGTTTTACGCGGCTGCTAAGGGCTTAAGCAAGAACCGATCTCACCTACGCATCAAAACCACAACGATAGTTTGTCAAGTTGGTGTTGTTTTAACCTTCGCAAAGACCGGGTGTAGCCACACTCGGTTCAACTAAAGTTGGAGAAACTGACACCCGCTAGCTACCTGTGTGCAAAGCACGGCGGTAGAACCAGTCTCGCGTAAGCGTACGTGTAATGTCGGTCCGGGCCGCTTCATCCAACAATACCGCCGAACCAAAGTATGACATGCTGGTAAGCAGTATGACTTGTATCGCCCACAACTCACTTGTGTTCTACTCATGCATATAACATCAAACCATAAAACCTAGGCTCGGATGCCACTGTTGGGGAACGTAGTAATTTCAAAAAAAAATCCTACGCACATGCAAGATCATGGTGATGCATAGCAACGAGAGGGGAGAGTGTTGTCTACGCACACGCAAGAGTTGATACGGAAGCATCCATAAGTGGGACACACCAAGATGAAGGAAACGAGCAAGTGCATCAATATGAACGTCAACAACCTCCTTCTCCACCACGACAAGAGAACGACAACGCCAACAATGAAGAAGGCCAAGAAGAAGAACAAGATGAAGAAGATGTTCAACAAAGACCCAAGCAAAAGCTTTCACGAGTTCGAGCAAGAATTGCTAAAGATCATCCCGTCGAGCAAATCTACAATGACATTCAAACCGGGAGAATCACTCGCTCTAAAACTCGTTTAGCTAACTTTTGTGAAAACTATTCTTTCATCTCTAGCATTGAACCTATGAAGGTTGAAGAAGCATTGGAAGATCTGGATTGGATAAATGCCATGCATGAAGACCTACATAACTTTGAGAGGAACCAAGTTTGGACATTGGTTGAGAAGCCCGACAACAACCACAACATCATCGGTACCAAATGGGTGTTTCGCAACAAGCAAGATGAAGATGGACAAGTAGTTCGCAACAAAGCACGTCTCGCCGCCAAAGGCTACACACAAGTCGAAGGTATGGACTATGGTGAGACTTACGCTCCCGTTGCTAGACTTGAGTCCATTCGCATCTTACTTGCCTATGCTACTCATCATGATATCACCTTGTACCAAATGGACATTAAAAGTGCTTTTCTAAATGGTGAAATAGAGGAGGAAGTTTATGTTAAGCAACCTCCCAGCTTTGTCAATCCTAAGAAACCCAATCATGTTTACAAACTTCACAAAGTTGTCTTAAACAAGCTCCTAGAGCATGGTATAAATGCTTCACCAAGTTCCTTATTGAAAAAGGCTTTGAAATTGGGAAAATTGAT
Source organism: Aegilops speltoides (assembly GCA_021437245.1). Lineage (NCBI taxonomy): Eukaryota > Viridiplantae > Streptophyta > Magnoliopsida > Poales > Poaceae > Aegilops > Aegilops speltoides. The sequence goes on along the minus strand of CM038141.1, from coordinate 299,645,884 downwards.
TCTACTCATTTTACTAAAAGGGTTAATGGAGAACTATTTGTGTGCCAAATCTATGTTGATGACATTATATTTGGTTCAACTAACCCTCATTTTAGTGAAAAGTTTGGGAAGCTAATGTCGGAGAAGTTTGAGATGTCTATGATGAGTGAACTCAAATTCTTTCTTGGGTTGCAAATCAAGCAAACTAAGGAAGGTACCTTTGTTTCTCAAACAAAGTACACCAAGGACTTATTCAAGAAGTTCAATATGCAAGAATGCAAAGGTATGTCTACACCCATGCCTACTAGTGGACATCTTGATTTGACCAAAGATAGTGAACCGGTTGATCAAAAGGTTTATCGCTCTATGATTGGTTCATAGTTATATCTATGTGCTTCACGTCCCGATATCATGCTAAGTGTGTGCATGTGTGCACGATATCAACCTTCTCCTAAAGAATGGCATCTTAAGGCCGTGAAAAGGATAGTGAGATACTTAATCCATACACCAAATTTTGGCATTTGGTATCCTAAGAGGGCCTCTTTCGATCTTGTTGGCTATTCCGACTCGAACTATGCCGGAGACAAGGTTGATAAAAAGTCCACTTCGGGTACTTGTCAATTTCTTGGTAGATCTCTTGTGTCTTGGTCCTCCAAGAAACAAAACTCGGTATCCTTATCCACCGCCGAAGCGGAATATATTGCCGCTGGTTCATGTTGTGCTCAATTACTTTGGATGACCCAAACTCTTAAAGATTATGGGATATATGTGAGACATGTTCCATTGCTTTGTGACAATGAAAGTGCTATTGAAATTGGTCATAATCCCATGCAACATTCTCGAACTAAGCATATTGAAGTTTGTCATCATTTCATTCGAGATCATGTTACTAAGGGTGACATTTCTCTTAAGCATGTTCGCACCGAAAAGCAATTAGCGGATATATTCACTAAACCTCTTGATGAGAAAGTGTTTTGCAGGTTAAGAGGAGAATTGAACATCATCGATGCTTCAAACTTGGAGTAGAAACTCCATTGGATACATGCGAGACATGAGCTTATGACTAATCCTTGATATTTCTCTTATGATGAAAATCTTATGTCTTGGATATATTTGCATCTTGCATGTTATCTAACCCATGTAGGTACTTGGTGGAATCAAACTCCATGAGATTTTAATCTACTCACATCTTGAGCAATCTCTACATCATCAAGTCTCTACACTATGGTGGTTGAAGACAAGGAAGCACGAAACCATTCATACATATCCTTTGACAACTTCTATGTGTTGGGGAACGTAGTAATTTCAAAAAAAAATTCCTATGCACACGCAAGATCATGGTGATGCATAGCAACAAGAGGGGAGAGTGTTGTCTACGTACCCTCGTAGACCGAAGCGGAAGCATTGACACAACTTAGAGGAAGTAGTCGTACGTCTTCCCGGTTCAACCGATCCAAGCACCGTTACTCCGGCACCTCCGAGTTCTTGACACACGTACAGCTCGATGACGCACCCCAGGCTCCGATCCAGCAGAGCTTCAGGGAGGAGTTCCGTCAGCACGACGGCATGGTGACGATCTTGATGTTCTACCATCGCAGGGCTTCGCCTAAGCACTGCTACAATATGACCGAGGTGTAATATCGTGGAGGGGGGCACCGCACACGGCTAAGGAACGATCACGAAGATCAACTTGTGTGTCTATTGGGTGCCCCTGCCTGTGATATAAAGGAGGGAGGAGGGAGGGCCGCCCTCTCTATGGCGCGCCTAGGGGAGTCCTACTCCCACCGGAGTAGGATTCCCCTTTCCTAGTCCAACTAGGAGTCCTTCCATGTAGTAGGAGTAGGAGACAAGGAAGGGAAGAGAGAAGGAAGGAAGGAGGGTGCGGCCTCCCCTAGTCCATTCGGACTAGGACATGGGGCGCGGCCTGCCCTAGGCAGCCCTCTCTCTTTCCCGTATGGCCCAATAAGGCCCAATACTTCTCCCGGTGAATTCCGTAACTCTCGGTACTGATAAATACCGAATCACTGAACCTTTCCGAACTCCGAATATAGTCGTATAATATATCGATCTTTACGCCTCGACCATTTCGAGACTCCTCGTCATGTCCCCGATCTCATCCGGGACTCCGAACTCCTTCGGAACATCAAAACTCATAAACTCATAATATAATTGTCATTGAAACCTTAAGCGTGCGGACCCTACTGTTCGAGAACAATGTAGACATGACCGAGACACGTCTCCGGTCAATAACCAATAGCGGGACCTGGATGCCCATATTGGTTCCTACATATTCTACGAAGATATTTATCGGTCAGACCGCATAACAACATACGTTGTTCCCTTTGTCATCGGTATGTTACTTGCCCGAGATTCGATAGTCGGTATCCAATACCTAGTTCAATCTCGTTACCGGCAAGTCTCTTTACTCGTTCCGTAATACATCATCTTGCAACTAACTCATTAGTTGCAATGCTTGCAAGGCTTAAGTGATGTACATTACCGAGAGGGCCCAGAGATACCTCTTCGACAATCGGAGTGACAAAACCTAATCTTGAAATACGCCAACCCAACATGTACCTTTGGAGACACCTGTAGTACTCCTTTATAATCACCTAGTTACGTTGTGACGTTTGGTAGCACCCAAAGTGTTCCTCCGGTAAACGGGAGTTGCATAATCTCTTAGTTACAGGAACATGTATAAGTCATGAAGAAAGCAATAGCAACATACTAAACGATCAAGTGCTAGGCTAACGGAATGGGTCATGTCAATCACATCATTCTCCTAATGATGTGATCCCGTTAATCAAATGACAACTCATGTCTATGGCTAGGAAACTTAACCATCTTTGATTCACGAGCTAGTCAAGTAGAGGCATACTAGTGACACTATGTTTGTCTATGTATTCACACATGTATTACGTTTCCGGTTAATACAATTCTAGCATGAATAATAAACATTTATCATGAAATAAGGAAATAAATAATAACTTTATTATTGCCTCTAGGGCATATTTCCTTCACTATGTTGAGCTTCATCATTGTCATTTTTGGATACACAAGTGCTCTTCCTTGCAAGAACTAACCCATGTAGGTAGATGGACTCAAATTACAAGTGGTGCTCCAAATTCTTGATGAGCTACATCAACCTTGAGCAACCCACACAAGTTCAATTACATGGACAACACCACCAACCAAGGTATGTTATTCCATCTTAGAGAAGCTTTACTCCAAGTCATGAGCTAAAGCAACTCGACAAGATGTGAATACATCAAGATGCTTAAACGAAAAATGGCAACCCCATTTTGAGCTTAAACGATGAGTATGACCTATGATCAAGTGATCTCACTTGACTCCCAAGTCAATATACTCTAACATAGGTGACTTTGTCGCCGACCATCTCTAGATGAAGTTCTCTTGTGTTCTTTTCTGTGTTTTTGCATTTGTCTCATGCATATTTGTTTCCCCTTTCAAAAAAAACTTCATATAGCTTTCTATTTGTTTGCTCTGCATTGTTCTGCATCCAATTCATTGCATATCATTCAGTAAATTCCTTGCAAATCTTTGTGAGATCTTACTTCTAGTGAGCTGAGGTGACAAGTGTTTTCTCTGCGATGAACTCGGTTACACCGATTTGTTGATTTCGGTCCAACCGAATCCTTTCGGTACAACCAAAGCATACCACTCGGTGCCACCGATTTCACATCAGGAAAACAATTTGCCACTTATTCTATGTTTCTTCTGATCCAGCTCCACTCAATGAATCTTGTCCTCTACAAGCATCACATTTTTATCATTGCTTTGTGCTGCATCTCAAGGACCAAACCCATTCGACAGATTCCAGAAAGCCCTTCTTGGAAATTGATGTCAAAGGGGGAGAGGGAGATCACATCAAAGCTTATCATTTAGAGAGAGATCAAATCAGAGGAAGAGTTTATCACCTCCTCAAGGGGGAGAGAGATCCTCAGGGGGAGAGAGAGATCTCCAGGGGGAGAGAATACTTAAGTAGAAGTATTTCTCAAGGATCCCAGATGCTTGGTGTTCAAGAGGAGAGATGCCACATGTCTTCTTGAGGGAAAGACATGTTCATATGTGCTTATTTGCATTAGCTTGCATTAGCTCTGTTCATAAGTTATATCCTCCAGCTCTGATTTTCTGTTCCCTATCTTCTCCCAGCATCCCATGCTAGATTCAGGGGGAGCAAGACATCTAAGGGAAAGAAATCATTTAAATTCATTGCATATCTTTACTCTTGGGGACATGTCTAATCCAATGTGGTACTTAGTACTCACTCTCTACATGTCATCCCAGTCTTGGTATTCTTGTGGTTTCTTTTGTTTGCTCTGGCTAGTAGTTGCATCTATGTTATCTAACCTTGTTTACGCAGGTTCATTCCATCCTAAGCCAACTCAAGACTACAAGGTAAGTATATGCATCACAATCATGTATATGAGGAATTCTTGCTGATGTACATACTGTTTGCAAGAAGGACTCATGCGCATGAAGGTATTTTCTTTAATATTCTTTGCTCTGATGCATATGACCAAGATACATGTAACACATTGCCTACTCTATCATGGTTATGCTCTCACATGCTCCTATATTCCATACTCACATGATTGCATACATGTAGGGGGATCCTATGCTTGTTACATGTATTTCCAAAGCTTTACGTGCTATTCTTTATATCTTTATCTAAAGCTTTGATGTATGTTGTCATCAATTACCAAAAAGGGGGAGATTGAAAGCACAAGTGCTCCCTAGGTGGTTTTGGTAATTAATGTCAACATATCTCTTGTTGGACTAACACTTTTATCTAGTATGTTTCAGATAAGTTCAACAATGGAGTGGCATGGACTAAAGGATGTGGGAACCCCTTCAAGATGCTAAGGACAAAGGATTGGCTCAAGCTTCAAGCTCAAGATTCTTCATTTTCCATTTTAGTGATCCAAGATCACATTGAGTCTATAGGAAAAGCCAATACTATCAAGGAGGGATGGGGTGTTGCTTAATGAGTCTCTTGCTTCATGTGCTTAGTGATATGCTCCAAAACCCTCAGCTACTTTCTCACATCCACAAATGACCTAAACCCAAAGCCAAAATCGGTCACACCAATTCTTTCTATTCGGCGCCACCGATTTTGCATGTCATAGCCACTACCACAAACCCTAAGCAAATCGGTTCTACCGATAGGGATCTCGGTCTAACCGAGATGGGATTGTAATCTCTCTGTGTATGTCCGTTACCAAAATCGGTCTCACCGAGTTTGAGCAATCGGTACTACCGAGATTACAATGCAAACTTCCTGGTTGACTAATTACCAAAATCGGTCCCACCGAGTTTGTGTAATCGGTCACACTGAGTTTGCCTGACCAACTCTCTGGAAAGCTCATTACCAAAATTGGTCTCACCGAGTTGGTGTAATCGGTCTTACCGAGATTACGTTATGCCCTAACCCTACCCATTTCGGTCTCACCGAGTTGCATTTCGGTCCCACCGAAAACCCTAACGGTCACATTATTTACTAAATCGGTCTCACTGAGTTTAACGATTCGGTCCCACCGAGTTTGGCAGATTGTGTGTAACGGTTAGATTTTGTGTGGAGGCTATATATACCCGTCCACCTCCTCTTCATTCGTGGAGAGAGCCATCAGACTGAACCTACACTTCCAAAGATACATTTTCTCGAGAGAGAACTACCTACTCATGTGTTGAGGCCAAGATATTCCATTCCTACCATATGAATCTTGATCTCTAGCCTTCCCCAAGTTGCTTTCCACTCAAATCCTCTTTCCACCAGATCCAAATCCTATGAGAGAGAGTTGAGTGTTGGGGAGACTATCATTTGAAGCACATCATCAATGCACCATTTGTTACTTCTTGGAGAGTGGTGTCTCCTAGATTTGCTAGGTGTCACTTGGGAGCCTCCAACAAGATTGTGGAGTTGAATCAAGGAGTTTGTAAGGGCAAGGAGATCGCCTACTTCGTGAAGATCTACCGCTAGTGAGGCAAGTCCTTCGTGGGCGACGACCATGGTGGGATAGACAAGGTTGCTTCTTCATGGACCCTTCGCGGGTGGAGCCCTCCGTGGACTCACACAACCGTTACCCTTCGTGGGTTGAAGTATCCATCAACATGGATGTACGATAGCACCACCTATCGGAACCACGCCAAAAACATCCGTGTCTCCAATTGCGTTTGAATCCTCCAAACCCTTCCCTTTACATTCTTGCAAGTTGCATGCTTTACTTTCCGCTGCTCATACACTCTTTGCATGCTTGCTTGCTATGTATTGTGAATGTTAAACTTGTGCCTAAACTCCACTTAAACTTAAGGAAACTTAGAATTGCAACTTTGGTACTTAGTGTCTAATCACCCCCCCCCCTCTAGACACCTCTTCTCAAGGTCCTACAGCCTTCCCCTTCCTTCTCTCCACCTCCTCCTTCCTCCCCCCTTCGGGAATTATGGTAGGGGGGCGAATAGGATTAGGGCCCCAAGTAGGATTCTTCCTACTTGAGCGCCCCCTTGGCAGCCCCCTCTCCCTCCCACCTATATATATGAAGGAGGGGAGGCACCTAGAACACACAATATTGGTTCCTAGATGTGTGCGCCCCCCTCCACAGTTTACGCCTCCGGTCATATTCACGTAGTGCTTAGGTGAAGCTGTGCGTGGATCACTTCACCATCACCGTCACCATGCTGTTGTGCTGACGCAACTCTCATTGACACTTTGCTGGATTAAGAGTTCGAGGGACATCATCGAGCTGAAGGTGTGTAGAACTCGGAGGTGTCGTACATTCGGTGCTTGATTGGTCGGAACGATAAGAAGTTCGACTACATCAACCGCGTTAACAAATGCTTCCGCTTTTGGTCTACGAGGGTATGTGGACACACTCTACCCCTCTCGTTGATATGCATCTCCTAGATAGATCTTGCGTGACTGTAGGAATTGTTTTGAAATTGCATGTTATGTTTCCCTACATTGGCATTTGAGCCAGGTCTTTGCGTAGATGATATGCACGAGTAGAACACAAAGAGTTGTGGGCGGTGATCGTCATACTGCTTACCACCAATGTCTTATTTTGATTTGGCGGTATTGTTGTATGAAGCTGAAGGAAATATGCCCTAGAGGCAATAATAAAGTTATTATTTATATTTCCTTATATCATGATAAATGTTTATTATTCATGCTAGAATTGTATTAACCGGAAACTTAGTACATGTGTGAATACATAGACAAAACATAGTGTCCCTAGTATGTCGCTACTTGACTAGCTCGTTAACCAAAGATGGTTATGTTTCCTAACCATAGACATGTGTTGTCATTTGATGAACGGGGCACATCATTAGAGAATGATGTGATGGACAAGACCCATCTGTTAGCTTAGCATAATGATCGTTAAGTTTTATTGCTATTGCTTTCTTCTTGACTTATACATGTTCCTTCGACTATGAGATTATGCAACTCCCAAATACCGGAGGAACACCTTGTGTGCTATCAAAAGTCACAATGTAACTGGGTGATTATAAAGATGGTCTACTGGTGTCTCCGAAGGTGTTTGTTGGGTTGTCATAGATCAAGATTAGGATTTGTCACTCCGTGTATCGGAGAGGTATCTCTGGGCCCTCTCGGTAATGCTCATCACTATAAGACTTGCAAGCAATGTGACTAATGAGTTAATTATGGGATGATGCATTATGGAACGAGTAAAGAGATTTGTAGGTAACGAGATTGAACTAGGTATGAAGATACCGACGACCGAATCTCGGGCAAGTAACATACCAGTGACAAAGGGAACAACATATGTTGTTGTGCGGTTTGACCGATAAAGATCTTCGTAGAATATGTAGGAGCCAATATGAGCATCCAGGTTCCGCTATTGGTTATTGATCAAGATGTGTCTCGATCATGTCTACATAATTCTCGAACCCGTAGGGTCCGCACGCTTAATGTTCGATGATGATTTGTATTATGAGTTATGTGTTTTGGTGACAGAAGTTTGTTGGGAGTCCCGGATGAGATCATGGACATGACGAGGAGTCTCGATATGATAGAGAGGTAAATATTCATATATTGGAAGGTTATATTCGGACATCTGAATGGTTCCGAGTGATTCAGATATTTTTCCGGAGTACCGAGGGGTTACCGAAACCCCCCGGGGAAGATTTGGGCCAACATGGGCCTAAGGGAGAGAGAGGGAAGCTCATAAGGGTTGGCCGCGTCCCCCTCCTAGGGAGTCCGAATAGGACAAGGAGGAGGGGGCTGCGCCCCCTTCCCTTTCCCTCTCCCTCTCCTTCTTATTCCCTCCGGTGGAGAGAGGAAGGGGGGAGCGAATCCTACTTGGACTAGGAGTCCAAGTAGGACTCCCCCCATGGCACGCCCCTCCTGGCCGCCGGCCTCTCTCCCCCCTCCTTTATATACATGGGAAAGGGGCACCCCAAAGCATAACAGTTGTTCTCTTAGCCGTGTGCGGTGCCCCCTCCACCGTTTACTCCTCCGATAGTATCATCGTAGTGCTTAGGCAAAGCCCTGCGCGAATCACATCATCAACACCGTCATCACGCCGTTGTGCTAACTAAACTCTCCCTCGACCCTCTGCTGGATCAAGAGTTCGAGGGACGTCATCGAGCTGAATGTGTGCTAAACTTGGAGGTGTCGTACGTTTGGTGCTAGATCGGTTGGATGGTGAAGAAGTTCGACTACATCAACCGCGTTAACATAACGCTTCCGCTTTTGGTCTATGAGGGTACATGGACACACTCCCCCCTCTCGTTGCTATGCATCTCCTAGATAGATCTTGCATGATCGTAGGTTTTTTTTTGAAATTGCATGCTACGTTCCTCAACAGTGGTATCAGAGCCAGGTCTATGCGTAGATGATATGCATGAGTAGAACACAAAGAGTTGTGGGCGATAATAGTCATACTGCTTACCACCAATGTCTTAATTTGATTCAGCGGTATTGTTGGATGAAGCGGCCCGGACTGACATTACATGACCGCGTTCATGAACCGACGTGCTTTGCACACAGGTGGCTGGCGGGTGTCTGTTTCTCCAACTTTAGTTGAATCGAGTTTGACTATGACCGGTCCTTGTTGAAGGTTAAAACATCACACTTGACGAAAAATTATTGTGGTTTTGATGCGTAGGTAAGAACGGTTCTTGCTAGAAGCCCGTAGCAGCCACGTAAAACTTGCAACAACAAAGTAGAGGACGTATAACTTGTTTTTGCAGGGCTTGTTGTGATGTGATATGGTCAAGACATGATGTGATATAATTTGTTGTATGAGATGATCATGTTTTGTAACAAAGTTATCGGCAACTGACAAGAGCCATATGGTTGTCGCTTTATTGTATGAAATGCAATCGCCATGTAATTGCTTTACTTTATCACTAAGCGGCAGCGATAGTCGTAGAAGCAATAGTTGGCGAGACGACAACGATGCTACGATGGAGATCAAGGTGTCAAGCCAGTGACAATGGAGATCATGAAGGTGCTTTGGAGATGGAGATCAAAGGCACAAGATGATGATGGCCATATCATGTCACATATTTTGATTGCATGTGATGTTTATCTTTTATGCATCTTATTTTGCTTAGTATGACGGTAGCATTATAATATGATCCCTCACTAAATTTCAAGGTATAAGTGTTCTCCCTGGGTATGCACCGTTGTTATAGTTCGTTGTGCTGAGACACCAGGTGATGATTGGGTGTGATACGCTCTACGTTCACATACAACGGGTGCAAGCCAGTTTTCCACGTGCAGAATACTTGGGTTAAACTTGACGAGCCTAGCATATGCAGGTATGGACTCAGAAAACTGAGACCGAAAGGTCGAACGTGAATCATATAGTAGATATGATCAACATAGAGATGTTCACCATTGAAAACTACTCCATCTCACGTGATGATCGGATATGGTTTAGTTGATATGGATCATGCGATCATTTAGATGACTAGAGGGATGTCTATCTATTTGGGAGTTCTTTAGTAATATTTGGGAGTTCTTTAGTCCTGATAGTTTTTTTGCATATCTATATTGTTGTAGATCAATGGCCCGTGCTATCGTTCCCTTGAATTTTAATACGTTCCTAGAGAAAGCTAAGTTGAAAGATGATGGTAGCAACTACACGAATTAGGCCCGTAACTTGAGGATTATCCTCATTACTGCACAGAAGAATTACGTCCTGGAAGCACCGCTAGGTGCAAGGCCTGCTGCAGGAGCAGATGCTGGTGTTATGAATGTCTGGCAAGCTCGACCTAATGACTACTCGATAGTTCAGTGTGCCATGCTTTACGGCTTAGAATCGGGACTTCAAAGACGTTTTGAATGTCATGGAGCATATGAGATATTCCAAGAGTTGAAGTTAATATTTCAAGCAAATGCCCGAGTTGAGAGATATGAAGTCTCCAACAAGTTCTATAGCTGCAAGATGGAGGAGAATAGTTCTATCAGTGAACACATACTTAGAATGTCTGGGTACCATAACCACTTGACTCAGCTGGGGGTTAATCTTCCTGATGATAGTGTCATTGACAGAGTTCTTCAATCATTGCCACCAAGCTATAAAGGCTTCGTGATGAACTATAATATGCAAGGGATGGAAAAGACAATTCCCGAGCTCTTCGCATTGCTAAAGGCTGTGGAGGTAGAAATCAAGAAGGAGCATCAAGTGTTGATGGTTAACAAGACCACTAGTTTCAAGAAAAAGGGCAAAGGGAAGAAGGGAAACTTCAAGAAGAATAGAAAGCAAGTTTCTACTCCCGAGAAGAAACCCAAGTCTGGACCTAAGCCTGAAACTAAGTGCTTCTACAGCAAAGGGACTGGTCACTGGAAGAGGAACTGGGCCAAGTATTTGGCGGATAAGAAGGATGGCAAAGTGAAAGGTATATTTGATATACATGTTATTGATGTGTACCTTACTAATGCTCGTAGTAGCGCCTGGGTATTTGATACTGGTTCTATTGCTCATATTTCCAACTCGAAATAGGGGCTACAGATTAAACGAAGATTGGCTAAGTACGAGGTGACGATGCACGTCAGAAATGGTTCCAAGGTCGATTTGATCGCCGTCGGCACTCTACCTCTACATCTACCTTCGGGATTAGTTTTAGACCTAAATAATTGTTATTTGGTGCCAGCGTTGAGCATGAACATTATATCTAGATCTTGTTTGATGCGAGAAGGTCATTCATTTAAATCAGACAATAATGGTTGTTCTATTTATATGAGTAATATCTTTTATGGTCATGCACCCTTGTTAAGTGGTCTATTCTTGTTGGATCTCGATCGTAGTGATACACATATTCATAATATTGAAGCCAAAAGACGCAAAGTTAATAATGGTAGTGCAACTTATTTGTGGCACTGCCGTTTAGGTCATGTTGGTGTAAAGCGCATGAAGAAACTCCATGCTGATGGGCTTTTGGAATCAGTTGATTATGAATCACTTGATGCTTGCAAACCATGCCTCATGGGCAAGATGACTAAGACTCCTTTCTCTGGAACAATGGAGCGAGCCACTGACTTATTGGAAATAATACATACCGATGTATGCGGTCCGATGAGTGTTGAGGCTCGCAGCGGGTATCGTTATTTTCTGACCTTCACAGATGAATTGAGCAGATATGGGTATATCTACTTAATGAAACATAGGTCTAAAACATTTGAAAAGTTCAAGGAATTCCAGAGTGAAGTGGAAAATCATCATAATAAGAAATAAAGTTTCTACGATCTGATCGCGGAGGCAAATATTTGAGTTACGAGTTTGGTCTTATTTGAAACAATGTGGAATAGTTTCGCAACTCACGCCACCTGGAACACCACAGCGTAATGGTGCGTCCGAACGTCGTAACTGTACTTTATTAGATACGGTGCAATCTATGATCTCTCTTACTGATTTACCGCTATCGTTTTGGGGTTATGCTTTAGAAACAGCTGCATTCACGTTAAATAGGGCACCATCTAAATCCGTTGAGACGACACCATATGAACTGTGGTTTGGCAAGAAACCTAAGCTGTTGTTTCTTAAAGTTTGGGGCTGCGATGCTTATGTGAAAAAGCTTCAACGTGATAAGCTCGAACCCAAATCGGAGAAATGCGTATTCATAGGATACCCAAAGGAAATTGTTGGGTACACCTTCTATGACAGATACGAAGGTAAGATATCCGTTGCTAAGAATGGATCCTTTCTAGAGAAGGAGTTTCTCTCGAAAGAAGTGAGGAAAGTAGAACTTGATGAGGTAATTGTACCTTCTCCCGAATTGGAAAGTAGTTCATCACAGAAATCAGTTCCAGTGATTCCTACACCAATTAGTGAAGAAGCTAATGATGATGATCAGGAAACTTCAGATCAAGTTACTACTGAACCTCGTAGGTTAACCAGAGTACGGCCCGCACCATAGTGGTACGGTAATCCTATTCTGGAAGTCATGTTACTAGACCATGATGAACCTACGAACTATGAGGAAGCGATGATGAGACTAGATTCCGCGAAATGGCTTGAGGCCATGAAATCTGAGAAGGGATCCATGTATGAGAACAAAGTGTGGACTTTGGTGGACTTGCCCGATGATCGGCAAGCCATAGAAAATAAATGGATCTTTAAGAACAAGACTGACGCTGACGGTAATGTTGTCTACAAAGCTCAACTTGTTGCGAAAGGTTTTTGACAAGTTCAAGGAGTTGACTACGATGAGACCTTCTCACCCGTAGCGATGCTTAAGTCTGTCCGAATCATGTTAGCAATTGCCGCATTTTATGATTATGAAATTTGGCAAATGGATGTCAAAACCGCATTCCTTAATGGATTTCTTAAAGAAGAGTTGTATATGAAGCAACCAGAAGGTTTTGTCGATCCAAAAGGTGCTAACAAAGTGTGCAAGCTCAAGTGATCCATTATGGACTGGTGCAAGCCTCTCGGAGTTGGAATATACTCTTTGATAATGTGATCAAAGCATATAGTTTTACACAGACTTTTGGAGAATCCTGTATTTACAAGAAAGTGAGTGGGAGCTCTGTAGCATGATAACCCACAAGTATAGGGGGTCGCAACGGTTTTCAAGGGTAGAGTATTCAACCCAAATTTATTGATTCGACACAAGGGGAGCCAAAGAATATTCTCAAGTATTAGAAGTTGAGTTGTCAATTCAACCACACCTGGATAACTTAATATCTGCAGCAAGGTATTTAGTAGCAAAGTAGTATGGAAATAATGGTAACAGTGGCAAAAGTAATAGTAGCAGTTGTGTAGTGATTGTAACAGTGACAACGGTAAAGTAACTAAGCAAAGATCAATATGTGGAAAGCTTGTAGGCATTGGATCAGTGATGGATAATTATGTCGGATGCGATTCCTCAACGCAGAACTAGCTCCAGTTCATCAATGTAATGTAGGCATGCATTCTGAATATAGTCATACGTGCTTATGGAAAAGAACTTGCATGGCATCTTTTGTCCTACCCTCCCGTGGCAGCAGGGTCCTATTGGAAACTAAGGGATATTAAGGCCTCCATTTAATAGAGTACCGGACCAAAGCATTAACACCTAGTGAATACATGAACTCCTCAAACTACGGTCATCACCGAGAGTGGTCCCGATTGTTGTCACATCGGGGTTGTCGAATCATAACACATAATAGGTGACTATAGACTTGCAAGATAGGATCAAGAACTCACATATATTCATGGAAACATAATAGGTTCAGATCTGAAATCATGGCACTCAGGCCCTAGTGACAAGCATTAAGCATAGCAAAGTCATAGCAACATCAATCTCAGAACATAGTGGATACTAGGGATCAAATCTCCTGAACGTCGCCAGAAATTAGTCTTGATAACCCACAAGTGTAGGGGATCACAACAGCTTTCGAGGGTAAAGTATTCAACCCAAATTTATTGATTCGACACAAGGGGAGCCAAAGAATATTCTTGAGTATTAGCAGTTGAGTTGTAAATTCAACCACACCTGGATAACTTAGTATTTGCAGCAAAGTATTTAGTAGCAAAGTAGTATGATAATAAAAGTAACGATAGCAAAAGTAATGTTTTTGGGTTAGTTGTAACAATAGCAACGGAAAAGTAAATAAGCAAAGAACAATATGTGAAAAGCTCGTAGGCAATGGATCAGTGATGGATAATTATGCCGGATGCGATTCCTCATGTAATAGCTATAACATAGGGTGACACAGAACTAGCTCCAGTTCATCAATGTAATGTAGGCATGTATTCTGTAAATAGTCATACGTGCTTATGGAAAAGAACTTGCATGACATCTTTTGTCCTACCCTCCCGTGTCAGCGGGGTCCTAGTGGAAACTAAGGGATATTAAGGCCTCCTTTTAATAGAGAACAGGAACAAAGCATTAGCACATAGTGAATACATGAACTCCTCAAACTACGGTCATCACCGAGAAGTATCCCGATTATTGTCACTTTGGGGTTGTCGGATCATAACACATAATAGGTGACTATAGACTTGCAAGATAGGATCAAGAACACACATATATTCATGAAAACATAATAGGTTCAGATCTGAAATCATGGCACTCGGGCCCTAGTGACAAGCATTAAGCATAGCAAAGTCATAGCAACATCAATCTCAAAACATAGTGGTTACTAGGGATCAAACCCTAACAAAAATAACTTGATTACATGGTAAATCTCACCCAACCATCACTGTCCAGCAAGCCTACGATAGAATTACTCACGCACATCGGTGAGCATCATGAAATTGGTGATGGAGGATGGTTGATGATGACGACAGCGATAGATTCCCCTCTCCGAAGCCCCGAACGGACTCCAGATCAACCCATCCAAGAGAGTTTAGGGCTTGGCGGCGGCTCCGTATTGTAAAACGGGATGAATCCTTCTCCTTGATTTTTTTCTCCCCGAACGTGAATATATGGAGTTGGAGTTGAGGTCGGTGGAGCTCCAGGGGGCCCACGAGGCAGGGGGCGCGCCCCAGGGGGGTGGGCGCACCCCCCCACCCTCGTGGACAGGGTGTGGGCCCCCTGGTGTTGATTCTTTTGCCAGTGTTTTTTATTAATTCCAAAAGGTTGCTCCGTGGATTTTCAGGTCATTCCAAGAACTTTTATTTCTGCACAAAAATAACACCATGACAGTTCTGCTGAAAACAGCGTCAGTCCGGGTTAGTTCCATTCAAATCATGCAAGTTAGAGACCAAAACAAGGGCAAAAGTGTTTGGAAAAGTAGATACGATGGAGACGTATTAACTCCCCCAAGCTTAAACCTTTGCTTGTCCTCAAGCAATTCAGTTGACAGACTGAAACTGATAAAGAAAAACTTTTACAAACTCTGTTTTCTCTTGTTGTTATAAATATGTAAAGCCAGCATTCAAGTTTTCAGCGAAGATTATGAACTAACCATATTCACAATAACACTTAGGTCTCATGTTTACTCATATCAATGGCATAATCAACTAGCGAGCAATAATAATAAATCTCGGATGACAACACTTTCTCAAAACAATCATAATATGATATAACAAGATAGTATCTCGCTAGCCCTTTCTGAGACCGCAAAACATAAATGCAGAGCACCTCTGAAGATCAAGGACTGACTAAACATTGTAATTCATGGTAAAAGAGATCCAGTCATAGTTATACTCAATATAAACTAATAGTAATGCATGCAAATGACAGCGGTGCTCTCCAACTGGTACTTTTTAATAAGAGGATGATGACTCAACATAAAAGTAAATAGATAGGCCCTTCGCAGAGGAAGCAGGGATATAGGTGCCAGAGCTCGATTTTGAAATAGAGATAAATAATATTTTGAGCGGCATATTTTCATTGTCAACATAACAACCAAGAGATCTCGATATCTTCCATGCTACACACATTATAGGCGGTTCCCAAATAGAATGGTAAAGTTCATACTCCCCCTCCACCAACAATCATCAATCCATGGCTTGCCCGAAACAACGGGTGCCTCCAACTAACAACAATCCTGAGGGAGTTTTGTTTGCATTTATTTTGATTTGAATTGAGCATGGGACTGGGCATCCCGGTGACCAGCCATTTTCTCGTGAGTGAGGAGCGGATTCCACTCCTCGTGAGTATAACCCACCTAGCATGGAAGATATAGACAACCCTAGTTGATACATGAGCTATTCGAGCGTGCAAAACAGAATTTCATTTGAAGGTCTGGAGTTTGGCACATACAAATTTACGTGGAACGGCAGGTAGATACCGCAAATAGGAAGGTATGGTGGACTCATATGGAATAACTTTGGGGTTTAAGGATTTTGGATGCACAAGCTGTTGGGTAACGTAGTAGAAATTCAAAATCTTCCTACGTGTCACCAAGATCTATCTATGGAGAAACCAGCAACGAGGGGAAGGAGAGTGCATCTACATACCCTTGTAGATTTCTAAGCGGAAGCGTTCAAGAGAATGGGTTGAAGGAGTCGTACTCGTCGTGATCCAAATCACCGGAGATCCTAGTGCCGAACGGACGGCACCTCCACGTTCAACACACGTACAGCCCGGTGATGTATCCCACGCCTTGATCCAGCAAGGAGAGAGGGAGAGGTTGAGGAAGACTCCATCCAGCAGCAGCACAACGGCGTGGTGGTGATGGAGGAGCGTGGTAGTCCAGTAGGGCTTCGCCAAGCACCGCGAGATATGAGGAGAAGGGAGAGAGGTAGGGCTGTGCCAAGAGGAGAAGTTCTCATGTGTTTGGCAGCCCCCAGACCTCAAGTATTTATAGGGGAGGGAGGGCTGCGCCCTCTAGGGTTCCTCCCGGGTGGCGGCAGCCCCAGATCTCATCTGGTGGCGGCGGAGGAGAGAGAGGAGGGCGCTGGGGTGGGCCTTAGGGCCCATCTGCCCTAGGGTTTGCCCTCCCACTCTCCCTGCGCTTGACCCCTTGTGGGGGCACCAGCCCACCGGGCTGGTTACCTCCCACACATGGCCCATGCAGCCCTTGGGGTTGGTGGCCCCACTTGGTGGACCCCAGACCCTCCCGTGGTCCCATGCGTTACCGATAAAACCCAAACTTTTCCGGTGACCAAAACAGACTTCCATATATAAATCTTTACCTCCGGACCATTTCGAACTCCTCGTGACGTCCGGATCTCATCCGGACTCAACAACATTCGTAACCACATACAAACTTCCTTTATAACCCTAGCGTCATCAAACCCTAAGTGTGTAGACCCTATGGGTTCGGGAGACATGTAGACATGACCGAGACGTTCTCCGGTCAATAACCAACAGCGGGATCTGGATACCCATGTTGGCCCCCACATGTTCCATGATGATCTCATCGGATGAACCACGATGTCAAGGACTCAATCGATCCGGTATACAATTCCCTTTGTCTAGCGGTATTGTACTTGCCCGAGATTCGATCGTCGGTATACCGATACCTTGTTCAATCTCGTTACTGGCAAGTCTCTTTACTCATTCCGTAACAAATCATCCCGTGATCAACCCCTTGGTCACATTGTGCACATTATGATGATGTCCTACCGAGTGGGCCCAGAGATACCTCTCCGTTTACACGGAGTGACAAAGCCAAGTCTCGATCCGTGTCAACCCAAAAGACACTTTCGGAGATACCTGTAGTGCACCTTTATAGTCACCCGCTTCGTTGTGACGCTTTGATACACCCAAAGCACTCCTACGGTATCCGGAGTTACACGATCTCATGGTCTAAGGAAGAGATACTTGACATTGGAAAAGCTCTAGCAAACGAACTACACGATCTTTGTGCTATGCTTAGGATTGGGTCTTGTCCATCACATCATTCTCCTAATGATGTGATCCCGTTATCAACGACATCCAATGTCCATAGCCAGGAAACCATGACTATCTGTTGATCACAACGAGCTAGTCAACTAGAGGCTTACTAGGGACATATTGTGGTCTATGTATTCACACGTGTATTACGATTTCCGGATAATACAGTTATAGCATGAATAAAAGACAATTACCATGAAGCAAGGAAATATAATAATACTTTTATTATTGCCTCTAGGGCATATTTCCAACAGTCTCCCACTTGCACTAGAGTCAATAATCTAGTTCACATCGCCATGTGATTAACACTCACAGGTCACATCGCCATGTGACCAACATCCAAAGAGTTTACTAGTGTCACTAAACTAGTTCACATCATCATGTGATTAAAACTCAATGAGTTCTGGGGTTTGATCATGTTTTGCTTGCAAGAGAGGTTTTAGTCAACGGGTCTGCAACTTTCAGATCCGTATGTACTTCGCAAATCTCTGGGTCATATTGTAAATGTTGCTTCCACGCTCCACTTGGATCTATTCCAAATGGTTGCTCCACTATACGTATCCGGTTTGCTACTCAGAGTCACTCGGATAGGTGTTAAAGCTTGCATCGACGTAACCCTTTACGCCGAACTCTTTATCACCTCCATAATCGAGAAACATGTCCTTATTTACTCCAAGGACAATTTTGACTGCTGTCCAATGATCCATTCCTGGAGCATTCTTGTACCCTTATCGACTCATGGCAAGGCACACTTCCGTGCGGTACACAAGATAGCATACTATAGAGCCTACGCTCGAAACATAGGGGCGACCTTCGTCCTTTCTCTCTTCTGCTGTGGTCGAGCTTTAAGTCTTAACTTCATACCTTACAACTCGGCAAGAACTCTTTCTTTGATCGATCCATCTTGAACACCTTCAAGATCATGTCAAGGTATGTGCTCATTTTGAAAGTACCATTAAGCGTTTTTGATCTATCATTATAGATCTTAATGCTCAATGTTCAAGTAGCTTAATCCAGGTTTTCCATTGAAAAACATTTTTCAAAATAACCCTATATGCGTTCCAGAAATTCTACATCATTTCTGATCAACAATATGTCAACAACATATACTCATCAGAAATTCTATAGTGCTCCCACTCACTTCTTTGGAAATACAAGTTTCTCATAAACTTTGTATAAACAAAAATCACCGATCATCTTATCAAAGCGTACATTCCAACTCCGAGATGCTTACTCCAGTCCATGGAAGGATCACTGGAGCTAGCATACCTTTTAGCATCCTTAGGATCGACAAAACCTTTCTGATTGTATCACATACAAGCTTTGCTTTACGAAAACTGGTAAGGAAACTCGTTTTGACATCCATCTGCCCGATTTCATAAATGCGGCTAATGCTAACATGATTCCGATGGACTTAAGCATCGCTACAGATGAGAAAATCTCATCGTGGTCAACTCCTCGAACTTGTGAAGAACTCTTGCCACAAGTCGAGCTTCATGGACGGTGACATCACCGTCCATGTCCGTCTTCTTCTTAAAGATCCATTTATCTCAATGGCTTGCCGATCATCGGGCAAGTCCACCAAAGTTCATGCTTTGTTCTGATACATGGATCCTATCTCGGATTTCATGGCTTCTAACCATTTGTCGGAATATGGGCCCACCATCGCTTCTCCATAGCTCGTAGGTTCATTGTTGTCTAGCAACATGACCTTCAAGACAAGATTACTGTACCACTCTCAGCAAGACGCATCCTTGTCACCCTCGAGGTACGGTAGTGACTTGATCCAAAGTTTCATGATCACTATCATAAGCTTCTACTTCAATTGGTGTAGGTGCCACAGGAACAACTTCCCGTGCCCTGCTACACACTAGTTGAAGTGACGGTTCAATAACCATATCAAGTCTCCACCATCCTCAACTTTTTGAGACAAACTTTTCCTCGAGAAAGGACCCGATTCAAGAAACAATCCCTATTGCTTTCGGATCTGAATTAGGAAGTATACCCAATTGTTTTGGGTGTCATATGAAGATGCATTTTATCCGCTTTGGGTTCGAGCTTATCAACCTGAAACTTTTTCACATAAGCGTCGCAGCCCCAAACCTTTAAGAAATGACAGCTTAGGTTTCTCTAAACCATAGTTCATACGGTGTCATCTCAACGGAATTACGTGGTGCCCTATTTAAAGTGAATGTGGTTGTATCTAATGCCTAACCCATGAACGATAGTGGTAATTTGATAAGAGACATCATGGTACGCACCATATCCAATGGGGTGCAACTATGATATTCGGACACACCCTCACACTACGGTGTTCCAGGCGGTATTAATTGTGAAACAATTTCCACAATATCTTAATTGTGTGCCAAAGCTCGTAACTCAGATACTCATCTCTATGATCATATCATAGACATTTTATCCTCTTGTCACGATGATCTTCAACTTCACTCTGAAATTACTTGAACCATTCAATAATTCAGACTTGTGTTTCATCAAGTAAATATACTCAACATCTACTCGAATCATCTGTGAAGTAAGAACATAACGATATTCATCAGATGCCTCAAAGACTCATTGGACTGCACACATCAAAATGTGTTACTTCCAACAAGTTGCTATCTTGTTCCATTTTACTGAAAAACGAGGCTTTTTAGTCATCTTGCCCATGTGGTATGATTTGCATATCTCAAGTGATTCAAAATCAAGTGAGTCCAAATGATCCATCTGCATGGAGTTTCTTCATGCGTATACACCAATAGACATGGTTCGCATGTCTCAAACTTTTCAAAACGAGTGAGTCCAAAGATCCATCAACATGGAGTTTCTTCATGCGTTTTACACCAATATGACTTACATGGCAGTGCCACAAGTAAGTGGTACTATCATTACTATCTTATACCTTTTGGCATGAAAATGTGTATCACTACGATCGAGATTCAATAAACCATTCCTTTAGGTGCAAGACCATTGAAGGTATTATTCAAATAAATAGAGTAACCATTATTCTCCTTAAATGAATAACCGTATCGCGATAGACATAATCCAATCATGTCTATGCTCAACCAAATCTCGATGGTAGAGGGAGCATGCGATGCTTGATCACATCAACCTTGGAAACACTTCCAACACATATCGTCAGCTCACCTTTAGCTAGTCTCTGTTTATTCCGTAGCTTTTATTTCGAGTTACTAACACTTAGCAACCGAACCGTATCTAATACCACGGTGCTACTAGGAGTACTAGTAAAGTACACATTAACATAATGTATATCCAATATACTTCTATCGACCTAGCCAGCCTTCTCATCTACCAAGTGTCTAGGGTAATTCCGCCTAGTGATTGCTCCTTTATCACGTAGCACTTAGTCTCGGTTTGGGTTCAACCTTGGGTTTCTTCACTAGAGCAGCAGCTGATTTGCCGCTTCATGAAGTATCCTTCTTGCCCTTGCCCTTCTTGAAACTAGTGGTTTCACCAACCATCAACAATTGATGCTCCTTCTTGATTTCTACTTTTGCGTGTCAAACATCGTGAATACCTCAAGGATCATCATATCTATCCCGATATGTTATAGTTCATCGCGAAGCTCTAGCAGCTTGGTGGCAATGACTTTGAGAAACATCACTATCTCATCCGGAAGATCAACTCCCACTCAATTCAAGTGATTGTTGCACTCGGACAATCGAGCACAAGCTCAACGATTGAGCTTTTCTCCCTTAGTTTGCAGGCTAAGAAAATCGTCGGAGGTCTCATACCTCTTGACGTGGGCACGAGCCCGAAATCTCAATTTCAGCCCTCAAACATCTCATATGTTCCGCGACATTTCAAAACGTCTTTGGTGCCTCAACTCTAAACCGCTTAACCGAACTATCACGTAGTTATCAAAACGTGTATGTCCGATGTTCGCAACATCCACAAACGGCGTTTGGGGTTCAGACATTGAGCGGTGCATTAAGGACATAAGCTTTCTCTTGTCCGCATAATCGCCATCACAACTTTCAACTATATTTCCTTTAGGAACATATCTAAACATCGGAACTAAAGCGCGAGCTTACGACATAATTTGCAAAGATCTTTTGACTATGTTCAGGATAACTAAGTTCATCTTATGAACTCCCACTCAGATAGACATCCCTCTGGTCATCTAAGTGATTACATGATCCGAGTCAACTAGGCCGTGTCCGATCATCACGTGAGACGGACTAGTCATCATCGGTGAACATCTTCATGTTAATCGTATCTACTATACGACTCATGCTCGACCTTTCGGTCTCTGTGTTTCGAGGCCATGTCTGTACATGCTAGGCTCGTCAAGTTAACCCTAAGTGTTTCGCGTGTGTAAATCTGTCTTACACCCGCTGTATGTGAACGTAAGAATCCATCACACCGATCATCACGTGGTGCTTAGAAGCGACGAACTTTAGCAACGGTGCACGCTTAGGGAGAACACTTCTTGAAATTTTTGTAAGGGATCATCTTATTTACTACCGCTGCTCCAAGTAAACAAGATGCATAAACATGATAAACATCACATGCAATCAAATAGTGACATGATATGGCCAATATCATTTTGCTCCTTTGATCTCCATCTTTGGGGCTCCATGATCATCATCGCCACCGCATGACACCATGATCTCCATCATCATGATCCTCATCATCGTGTTCCATGAAGTTGTCTCGCCAACTTATTACTTCTACTACTATGGCTACCGTTAGCAATAAAGTAAAGTAATTACATGGCGTTGTTCAATGACACGCAGGTCATACAATAAATTAAGACAACTCCTATGGCTCCTCGCCGTTGTCATACTCATCGACATGCAAGTCGTGATTCCTATTACAAGAACATGATCAATCTCATACATGACATATCATTCATCACATTCTTCTTGGCCATATCACATCACATAGCATACCCCGCAAAAACAAGTTAGACGTCCTCTAATTGTTGTTTGCATGTTTTACGTGGCTGCTATGGGTTTCTAGCAAGAACGCTTACCTACGCAACACCACAACGTGATATGCCAATTTCTATTTACCCTTCATAAGGACCCTTTTCATCGAATCAGTTTAGACTAAAGTGGGAGAGCGGCACCGCTAGCCACCTTATGCACCAAGTGCATGTCAATCGGTGGAACTCGCCTCACGTAAGTGTACGTAAGGTCGGTCCGGCCGCTTCATCCCACAATACCATTGAAACAAGATTGGACTAGTAACGGTAAGCATATTGAACAAAATCAACGCCCACAACTACTGTGTGTTCTACTCGTGCAAAGAATCTACGCATAGACCTAGCTCATGATGCCACTGTTGGGTAATGTAGCAGAAATTCAAAATTTTCCTACGTGTCACCAAGATCTATCTATGGAGAAACCAGCAACGAGGGGAAGGAGAGTGCATCTACATACCCTTGTAGATCGCTAAGCGGAAGCATTCAAGAGAACGGGGTTGAAGGAGTCGTACTCGTCGTGATCCAAATCACCGGAGATCCTAGTGCCGAATGGACGGCACCTCTGCGTTCAACACACGTATAGCCCGGTGACGTCTCCCACGCCTTGATCCAGCAAGGAGAGAGGGAGAGGTTGAGGAAGACTCCATCCAGTAGCAGCACAACGGCGTGGTGGTGATGGAGGAGCGTGGTAGTCCAGCAGGGCTTCGCCAAGCACCGCGAGATATGAGGAGAAGGGAGAGAGGTAGGGCTGTGCCAAGAGGAGAAGTTCTCATGTCTTTGGAAGCCCCCAGACCTCAAGTATTTATAGGGGGAGGGGAGGGGGCTGCGCCCCCTCTAGGGTTCCCTCCCCAGGGGTGGCGGCAGCCCCCAGATCCCATCTGGGTGGCGGCCAGAGGGGAGAGGGAGGCGCCAGGTGGGCCTTAGGGCCCATCCGCCTAGGGTTTGCCCCTCCCACTCTCCTCGCGCTTGGGCCCCTTGGGGGCGCACCAGCCCACCCGGGCTGGTTCCCTCCCACACATGGCCCATGCAGCCCTTCGGGTTGGTGGCCCCACTTGGTGGACCCCAGACCCCCTGGTGGTCCCAGACGCTACCGATAAAACCCAAACTTTTCGGTGACCAAAACAGACTTCCCATATATAAATCTTTGCCTCCGGACCATTTCGAACTCCTCATGACATCCGGGATCTCATCCGGACTCAACAACATTCGGTAACCACATACAAACTTCCTTTATAACCCTAGCGCCATCGAACCTTATGTGTAGACCCTACGGGTTCGGGAGACATGTAGACATGACCGAGACGTTCTCCGTCAATAACCAACAGCAGGATCTGGATACCCATGTTGGATCCCACATGTTCCACGATGATCTCATCGGATGAACCACGATGTCAAGGACTCAATCGATCCCGTATACAATTCCCTTTGTCTAGCGGTATTGTACTTGCCCGAGATTCGATCGTCGGTATACCGATACCTTGTTCAATCTCGCATCGCAAGTATCTTTACTCGCTCCGTAACACAAGATCCCGTGATCAACCCCTTGGTCACATTGTGCACATTATGATGATGTCCTACCGAGTGGGCCCAGAGATACCTCTCCGCTTACACGGAGTGACAAATCCCGCCTCGATCCGTGTCAACCCAAAAGACACTTTCGAGATACCAGTAGTGCACCTTTATAGTCACCCGATTCGCCAGTGACGCTTGATACACCCAAAGCACTCCTACGGTATCCGGAGTTACACGATCTCATGGTCTAAGGAAGAGATACTTGACATTGGAAAAGCTCTAGCAAACGAACTACACGATCTTTGTGCTATGCTTAGGATTGGGTCTTGTCCATCACATCATTCTCCTAATGATGTGATCCCGTTATCAACGACATCCAATGTCCATAGTCAGAAACCATGACTATCTGTTGATCACAACGAGCTAGTCAACTAGAGGCTTACTAGGGACATATTGTGGTCTATGTATTCACACGTGTATTACGATTTCCGGATAATACAGTTATAGCATGAATAAAAGACAATTATCATGAAGCAAGGAAATATAATAATACTTTTATTATTGCCTCTAGGGCATATTTCCAACACAAGCAGTATTCTCGCTTAGTACAAGTGAAGGCTAGAAAGAGGCTGGAAAGCGACCAAGTAGAGAGCAACAACAGTCATGAACATGCATTAAAATTAATAAACACCGAGTGCAAGCATGAGTAGGATATAATCCACCATGAACATAAATATCGTGGAGGCTATGTTGATTTTGTTTCAACTACATGCGTGAACATGTGCCAAGTCAAGCCACTCGAATCATTCAAAGGAGGATACCACCCTATCATACCACATCACAACCATTTTAATAGCATGTTCGCACGCAAGGTAAACCATTTTAAACTCCTAGCTGATTAAGCATGGCATAAGCAACTATAATCTCTAATTGTCATTGCAAACATGTTTATTCATAATAGGCTGAATCAGGAACGATGTTCTAATCATATTTACAAAAACAAGATAGGTCGAGTTCATACCAGCTTCTCTCATCTCAATCAGTCCATCATATATCGTCATTATTGCCTTTCTCTAGGAGCTCCTATGATTCCGCTGAGCACTCCTAATTAGCAAAGATGCGTTCTATAGCTCCAACCGCGTCCAGCCCATGCAACTCGTCCCTAGCTTTGATTCTGGTGACCATTTGGACCGTGTTCACCACCGTTCATTGCGCGTGAGCCTTAGCTTCCTTGTGCCACAAACCGCGCATAAAATAGTGCCATGTAGCAAGCACACAATAACCTGCATCGCTTGTTGAGGTCGTCGGCAACTAATTCTAGTGAGCTGATGTTGACGTAATTAGCTTAGGCCTAATTGCTTCTATTTCACCTCAAAAATACAATGACAGGTGGGTCCCCATGGTTAAATAACTGGCCATTGTCTGGACGCAGGTGAAGAAAAGTCACAGAGACATTGATGGGTCACTAACGAGGGGGCCCCACTGGTCAAATACCACTTTGACATCATCCGCATCAGCATCTGACCAGGGCAAACCAGCCAGGAAAGTTTTTTGGCGGTATGAAATTGTTTTTTTAGGGGAAGGCCTTACGGCTAGCTTTATTAAACTTTAAGTAACACTTACATCATCTGCAAGCAAGACAAAAATAAAACCCGGGGGGGGGGGGAATCCAGCCACAAGGACGGTGGATCATCCCTACCCCGTTGAGCTAGCGTGTGAGCAACCATATTTGATTCTCTCATACAATATTCAAAGGAGACCTTCCCGAAATCTGTCGACATTCTTCCAGTATAGGGCCAGCCACCATAGAATGACCACTGTCACTTGTCATTGCATCCACAATTGTCATATTGTTTGCTCGAGCAACGACAGAGTGGATCCTATTGATCCGGCGAGCTTCAAACCTTCAAGTAGTGATGCCGCCTCTGATGTTTCAACATCACCCACATGCTCAAGTTTGGCCGTGGAGGTTGTGATGAAGAAGCTTGCACTATCACGGATAACAGCACCACATAATCCAACGTGGTCGTTTCCAGAAAAGAGACATCTGTGTTCAAAACTAGCTAGCCCCCTAGGGGGTTCATCCATCTGTTCATTCTTGGGCTTGCAGTCTTCTTCGTACACGCTCGCACATAATTAAGCGCAATAGCTAGAATAGCTTGCGCGGATCGTTCAGGGTTTTGAACACTCTCTCCCTTCTCAATTTGTCGCCTCTGCCGCCAAATGTACCAGCACGATACCGTGATCATCTCTGGTAATTCAATTACATCCTAATAAATCTTCTGGCTTGATGGGTCGCACAATAGAAAATCCAGAATCTCAGCTCCTGATTTGCATGGGATTTTCATTGTCCTTATCATTTCATGTAATCTAAGGAGCAACCATATCTTTCCAGCTCTGCAGCAGCCAAAAAAGTGTGCGACACATCTTCTACCTACAGTTTACATACTGGGTATTGCGCCGATGTCGGTATGTGGCGATTGGCCAAGACACCAAAGCAAGGAATCGCGTCATGTAAGGCACGCCATATCCAAATTTTCACTTTGCTTGGAACCTTCAAACCCCAAATCTTCTTCCAAACCGAATCAAAAACTGACGCACTTGAAAGAGAGTTGGGATTAACACTTCCGTAAGAATCTTCCCACTGTTTGTAGTAAGCCATCCGTACACTAGACGTACCCAATTTTGTCAGATGCCATGCCACATAATCTTCCGTGTCATCCTGGTGCAATGGAATCTGAAGTATCCAATCAACATCGATGGGCCAAAAATTATCCCTGATGAGCTGCTCATCCCATTCTCCAGACGTTGGATCAATGAGCTCGCTAACACGGGAAAGCACTCTGTTCCCTCGAGCAGTCACAATTTTCCTTGAAGAACTATTCAAGATCCAACAGTCCTCCCAAATGTTTAATTTTAGGCCATTACCAACCGTCCATATGCAGCTTTTTTTTAAGGTTTGGGTTCTAGCCCAGATGCTCTGCTATACATAAGAGGAGCCTTTTTTTCAAGCCACAATTGAGCAGTTCACCAGTAGGGTAGCACTTCGATCGGAGCACCCTTGCACATAGAGAATCATGATGTTCAATTAGTCTCCAGCATTGTTTCGCTAGAAGTGCTAGATTTAAGCTGTGAATATCCCGAAAGCCCATCCCCCCTTTTCCTTCGGGATACACATCCTCCACCAAGCAAACCAATGCATATTTCGTTGGTTTTCCCCGTCGCCCCACCAGTAATGCGAAATGGCATCAGTGATTCCCTTACAAATTTTCTTTGGGAATTTGAAAACACTCATCGCATATGTAGGGATGGCTTGGGCCACCGCCTTAATCAATGCTTCCTTACCACCAAAAGAGAGGGTCGTTTCCTTCCACCCATTAATCATTTTTTGAATCCTCTCAATGATATGCTTAAAACAGTCAACGCGGTCCACCCCAATCATGGAGGGGAGACCCAAATATTTATCCGATAGTGATTCTGTCATGATGTCCAAAATTTTGCAAACCTCCACTTTCCTGTCAATATTAGTATTTGGGCTGAAGTAAATTGATGATTTTGCTGGACTTACCAACTGCCCCGACGCCAAGCAATAGTCATCCAGGATCCTTTTTGGTGTGTTAGCATTCTCAGCGTCTGCCTTCATCATGATCAAAGAGTCGTTAGCAAACAATAGGTGAGAAATAATAGGGGAGTCACGACACACCTGAACCCCTTTGAGATTGCCTGCTGCTTCCTCATGAGCAATCAGATTTGTAAGGCCCTCCGCACATAAGAGGAATAAGTAGGGGGAAAGGGGGCCTAATTGGAGTTAAATCTGACTTTATATTCAACTGATGTCACACAGGCCATAATAAGATCAATCCATATTTCATCGAAACCCAGTCTGCCAAGTATTGCCTTCAGGAACACCCATTCAACCCTATCATATGCTTTGTGCATATCAAGTTTCACCGCATAAGATCAAACCTTCCCTTTCTTCTTCTTCTTCTTCTTCTTCATTGTATGGAGACATTCATATGCCACAATGACATTATCTGTGATGATCCTGCCAGGCACAAAGGCACTCTGTGTCTCACAAATTATGTCAGGAAGGAAAACCTTCAACCTTGCTGCCAACATCTTCGCAATCACCTTATAAACGACGTTGCAGAGGCTAATAGGCCTGAATTGTGTTACTTTCTCAGGGTTGCCCACTTTTGGGATTAGAACAATGGTGGTAGTATTCCAGCCTTCAGGTATAACTCCACTGCTTACCGCCTCTAGTACCTCCTTCACTAGATCTTGTCCCAAGAGGTGCCAAAATTTCTTATAAAATACCGCATGTAGCCCGTCCGGCCCTGGTGCTTTCAAGTCACCAATGCTAAACAGAGCTCGTTTAACTTCCTCCTCCGAATAGGGTGCCAGTAGTGCTTCATTCATATAAGGAGTAACTCGTGGTTGTACTTTATTGATCACATCCAAATTTTGTACATTAACATCAGATGTAAAGAGGTTCCGGAAATAAGCATCTATAAGGTTTTTCATAGATTCATTATCCTCTAACCAGCCTCCGTTCTCATCCATCAATTGCCGAATAAAATTTCTTTTCTTGCGCGCAGATGCAAAGTTATTAAAAAAGTTTGTATTCCTATCACCGATCTTTAACCAATTTGCTCTGCTACGTTGGACCCAATATATTTCTTCCTTCTCCATAGTCTCTTCGATTTCAATAAGCAAAGAGCGCTAATTGTTTAGGGGGTGAAGGGAGTAGAAATAAAAATCAGGGGTTATGTGAATCACCAACTTTTTTCAGGATAGTAAAATGAACTTTTTTCTTCCATTTATGTCATTTTCCAATTTTGCTGGACGTGCATGCACACGTAGTGAGGTTCCTTCTTGAAGTTAGCATGCCATAATTCCTTATTTGACGAATATATATCCATAGATTGCAAATTATTTATTTGATACACACCCTTATACACTAATTTTATTTATTATAATCAACAAGAATATTAAAACATTTTTCATGACAGAGTAGATGTTACGCATGTTACTTGAGCTAATATACAACACAATCAGACAAATTGTGTGAAATTAGTGTTTAAACAACATCTTCAGCATACACGGGTATCTCATACTTTCACCACAGCTACAAGCTCACCAGCCATACTAAAAGCAGTCCACGATCAGATTTAACCTTCTATTTATCAATAAAAAAT
This sequence comes from Aegilops speltoides, assembly GCA_021437245.1. NCBI lineage: Eukaryota > Viridiplantae > Streptophyta > Magnoliopsida > Poales > Poaceae > Aegilops > Aegilops speltoides. Next base: position 299,616,487 of record CM038141.1, on the reverse strand, counting down.
AACCTTCTAGTATTATTATTTTCACTCACACCAACCGTTCCACTTTCTTTCACGAATGGGAGTTGTAAAAGGTCCAAGGGGCAGGTAGGCAAAAAATAGTCACCGCAGGCGCGGAGGGCCCCGCCAAATCCCTCTTATGCAGGACAGAGGAGATACATGTGGCCTGCCCTTTTCCTCTCTGGAAGCCCTCGCTTTCTGACCGAGGTCGTTCGTCGTTTGAACTTTGTCCCTTCATTCAATTAAAAAAAAAACGCAGCTTGTCTTCTGGCGAAGTTATATCAGAGCAGCGGCCGGCGCCACACCTGCTCCGTTCAGACCTCAGAGTAACACACTTCACTGTGAGGGTTTTGGTACAGCCATTAACGCGGCTGCAAGCACAGGCCCCGGAGCGGAGCCGGAGGGCAGAGGAGCAGATCGGGCATGGCCGGCGGCGAAGGCGCGGAGGGGGCGCGGGCGCTGGACCAGACGCCGACGTGGGCCGTGGTCGCCGTCTGCGCCGTCATCGTCGCCGTCTCCATCCTCCTCGAGGGCATCCTCCACCACCTCGGCCAGGTACGCCCCCAAGCCCCCTTCCCTCCGTTCCCCATCTCTCTGAACCCGCCCAATACATCCCCGCTCACCATTCTTGGGCGCGGTGGTGCCTTGCCTGCAGTGGTTCAGCAAGAGGAAGAAGAAGGCGCTGTTCGACGCCCTGGAGAAGGTTAAATCCGGTACATTTTGCGACGCGCCCGTCCCCACCCCCCAAATTTTCGCCTTGTTTCCTTCCGCGCGTAATCTGCGGCGCCCTGCATCGGCCGTCCGCGTGAAGAGGAAATTTGATGGGCGTTGGTGCTTGCCATGTGCAGAGCTCATGACTCTGGGCTTCATCTCGCTGCTGCTGACTGTCACAGCGAGGTACATATCGCGCATCTGCATCCCGGCGGGGGCCGCCCACACCATGCTGCCCTGCAAGCTCTCCAGGAGCTCGGAACACGGAGAGGGCCACGGCCGACGGCACCTGTCTGAAGAGCCGGCTAACTTCTCATGCCCCAAAGTGAGTTCACTACTGCCAAGTGTCAACTGCGTTGTTTTTACACTTGTGCTGTAGCAAGGTGTACCACATTGATTTGGATACCAGTGATTGGGGGTCAGGGTATCGAGATTGATATTTTCTTTTATTTCATCTGTTCGTATTATCTTCAGGAATGGTCTGGCCATTCCAAAAATGTTTGTTCTTATTCTCGGTATCCCAATGCCATTTCAGGGTATGGTGTCACTCGTTTCAACAGATGGATTACACCAGCTACATATCTTTGTGTTCTTCCTGGCCGTCTTCCATGTAACGTTCAGTGCTATTACAATGTCCCTGGGCAGAGCAAAGGTAAGGTCTATTCCTCGGGCAACGTACAAGTGCCTGTTCTGAATTTCCAAAAGTTTTTTACAAGGATTTCAAATATCGAGACGAGGGAGTACTAGTTAGTGTACGTGAGCAAGGCCACAAGCTTGAAATAACTCTGAAATTTTCTGTGCAGACGCGGATATGGAAGGAGTGGGAAAAGGATACTTCCACCATCACCTATGAATTTTCTGCCGGTAGTGTCTCAATTGATTAGATATTGGTTCATATGCTTTAACTGAATGTGTAAGCAGCGTAACATGCAATGTTCAGTTTGTCTCTTGTTATGCTAGAAGTAGAATCAAGCGGATACCTTCTTAATCAGCTTATTTGCAATCTCTTGTTAGGCATTTTTTTAAACTGCTGGTACCCATTGGTCATATTTTACTTTTCAGATCCGTCGAAATTCAGGCTCACTCACCAGACTTCTTTTGTGAGGCAGCACGCAAGCTGTTGGAGCAAAAGCACAATTATGCTCTATGTCGTAAGTTCTCTCATGGCTCCTCCCAACGATGGTTATGAAGTAGCATACCATATCAAATTTTCAGAGTAAATTGCAAATTTATGTTCCCAGATTAATAAACGGCGTCAAGCATAGTTATTCCTTACTATCTATTCCCTCCGTCCCAAAATAAGTGTTGCTGATTTAGTAATAACTTTATATTAAATCAGCGACAGTTATTCTGGGACGGAGGGGGTACATTTCTACTGGATATCAAATATCAGTTAGGGCTTACCATTCTACATTTCTACTGAATATCAAATATCAATTAGTACTTCTTGCAGATAACTAAATTAGTATTTACCATTCTACATTTCTCCTGAATATTAAATATCAAAGGTTTATACTGAATTTTTCCAACCGGGGGAACTCCAGTTCCAAAATCTTTATACTCATTGCTGAGCTATTCCGAGTAGAAACTACTGAACAGAAACCCTATGGTTTTGCAAGATCATATAGCGTTTTTTTTATAATAGAACCACAGGCTACATCAAACAGGTGTTAAACTGTTCTAAATATAGTTTAAAGCATCCTCGTGATTTTTTCCTGCATAATGTATCTAGAAATGCTTTAGCTCCGGAGCTTCTTATGCTTTGATTTTATACAGGTGAGCTTCTTTAGGCAGTTTTTCAGATCTGTTCGGAGGACAGACTACCTGACTTTGCGGCACGGATTCATTGCTGTGAGTAGCTTCATATTTCCAGTAATTTTCTGTTTTTAGTTTACACTGATGATTTATCTCTGTATAGGCTCATTTATCCCCAGGGACTAGGTTCAACTTCCAAAAGTACATCAAGAGATCTTTGCAGGATGATTTCAAGACAGTTGTTGGCATTAGGTAAGGAAGCCTATGAATCATCCTTGATTTATTTTTTTGACGTGAATCATCCTTGATTTATCTTCCTAATAAATTAATGACTCATTTGTATCACCATTGTTTTACTAGTCCACCTCTATGGGCTTCTGCTCTGGCTGTCATGCTCTTCAATGTTCATGGTGAGTTATAATCCTATATTTCCTTTGTTGGATTTCCTGTGCAATTTAGCACGATATAATATCCAGTACACAAGGATCTGTGGGGAGCTTTCTGTGAAACTATGTTATTTTTTAAATTCGGAATATTCATTCTTCAGGATGGCACAACTTGTTCTGGTTCTCCACAATTCCCCTTATAGTAAGTTCTTACTAACTGTAGGATGTTTTATATTCATGTTGCTAAGTTCCTAACCATGCTTTTGGATATCTAGGTGATTTTAGCTGTTGGAACAAAGCTGCAGGCTATTATTGCAAGGATGGCTGTTGAAATTACAGAAAAACACACAGTTATTCAAGGAATGCCAGTGGTGAAACTCAGTGATGAACATTTCTGGTTCGGAAAGCCTCATATGGTTCTTCACCTTATCCATTTTGCATTATTCCAGGTCGGTTAACGGACTAGAAAGGACCCTTATCGACCAGACTGAATTATTTTGAAAAGACAGATCTGCATTTAGACCTGAATTGGGCCCATTAGTCATGTAGTAATGGTTCCCCTGCTGAATAGTTTCTTGTCTTCTTTTTTTTTTGCGAATTGAATAGTTTCTTGTCAACTGTGGTAAAATGAACTTGAACTCACATGGTTGCCAGGGAAAGAAAACAGTTGTAACTAGAGCATACTTGTTTCATTGTCATATAATGATTCAATCCCTAGCCTTCCGCATGCACTTTCGAATCGAATTTGAAGGACAACTCTGTCAAAACTTCTAATAGCTGTTCTAAGTTCTTGCAGAATGCATTTGAGATTACTTATTTCTTCTGGATTTGGGTAAGACTGCTATTGACATTTGGAATCATTTTTTTTTGGTACTACTCTGTCAGTACTCTTTTGATTATAACTGTTAACTCTCGTGCAGTACGAATTCGGCTTGAGGTCCTGTTTCCATGACAACTTTGAGTTTATCATTGCAAGAATCTGCCTTGGGTGAGTATCAATACTGTATCTTCAAACTGATTTATTCCTCAATCATACTAACAGTGGCTGCTCCTATTCATATGTGTAGGGGTGTCGTCCAATTTGTGTGCAGCTACATCACGCTTCCACTCCATGCCCTTGTATCTCAGGTAGCTACTCACACTGCCCACCAATGTTCAGTAACTATCCAACTTCAGTTTGTACTGACACTTACTTCAATAATCAAACTGTGAAAGCAATTTATCCGTAAATTTGACGACTAACGGAGAAACGATTGTTCTGCAGATGGGATCTTCGATGAAGCGAACCATCTTCGACGAGCAGACGTCCAAGGCCCTGAAGAAGTGGCACAAGACGGTGAAGAAGAAGCAGCAGCAGCAACAGCAGCAGAAGGGGTCATCGCATGCCTCCTCAGAGACGCCGACCACGGACACGCCCGAGGCAGGCCGGCTTAGCCAGTGCCAGTTCGTCGCCGAGGCGGCGCCGGCGCCGGTGGCGAACCGGCACCTCCACCGCTACAAGACCATAGCGCACGTCGGCGCCACCAGGGCGCTCTCCGACTCGGACTGCTCCGACACGGACGCCGAGGCGCAGACGAGGTACCTCATCCCGCCCACGAAGCAGAGGAGCCTGGACTCGGAGGTCCGCGTGGACGTGGACGCCGCGACGCCGGATCACCGTGATAGTTTCTCCTTTCAGAAGCCGCCGCCTGCTCAGAATGCGATGGAGAAATGACCAAACGGGCGTAGGTCGCGCTTAGTATACTAATCAGTACTACTAACTTGTGTTAGATTAGAGGATGAGCAGACCGTCGAGGTGGGTAGGCAGCTTTACCGTGCATGTTTTCATTGTTTTGACTAGAGATTAAGGTCAGTGTGCCATTTGGGTTGCATGAGAAGTCACGGGAATTTTGCTGGAGTTTTAGGGGTAACAGTTTAATTCCACGTCGCGGATAGAACCCTTGTGCATTGCGTGATGGATGATCCCTAAGGTTAATGATGAATTGTGGTGGGAGTGCCGTGATGTTTCGCCCAACCACCCTCACTCACAACGTGTTCGTGCTGAATCCATGCCTCCGTCTGTTTCTGGTGCCTGCAAACTTGCCTAGTGTTAGAGCACCTCCAACATCTGCCAAAACATTCAGGCTGAAGCATTCAGCATGATGATTGCTCAGCTACTCAATCTTCAACATGCCACTTTCCTAACAGACTGTGCGACATTGGCGTCAGCTGTAGTTTCTCAAGACTTTATTTCAGATCCAGGTCATTGGACAATCAGACCTTAGCTCGCACATATTAAAGGTTCCGCGGCGTTTGATATATAACAGAGGCTATAATTTTCGTGCTCATCATCGTGCCAAGCTTGCTCTCAAAATTCAGAATGCACCTTACAGGTTCAGATGCTTAGGAGTAGGCAATGAAGCCTGCCTCTTTCTACTGTGCTTAACTGCACAATTGTACGCTGTTGCTAAATAAATGAAATTTCTCTGTTAAAGAGAACATCTGCCAAAAAAAACTTCCCATAAAGTGGTATTACAGGAAGACCGTATTGATAGATGAATAAAACTATTGCTTGTATAATGTTTAGCACAGGGTACATGATTGGTAGAAATTGACTTAGACTAGATATTACAAACCGACTTGGGTTAGGAAACTTGTGATTCAAGGAATAGTCTAACATCCCCCGCAGTATCAACGGGAGGCTCGATGACGTTGAGACTGGAACGTATGTCTTGAAATGGCTTAGTGGCAAGTCCTTTGGTGAAGATGTCAGCAAATTGAGTCGTAGTACCGAAAAAGGGTTCCCCCCCGCTTTGTATACAAAGCAACCAACCGAACCATACAGGGATAGGTGCCGGGGCGGAAGCAGCACATGCACGCCCAAAAGAAACGACAGAGAAAGAGCAAAAGAAACAAAGACAACGGCGGATCAACAAAAACGAAGAAGCCTCGCAATCGCCGCGCCCATCGGGATCTTCCACTAGGCTCCAAGACTCCGAAGCGCTGACACCTATCAACACCTCCAAGAAGGATCGCGACGATGACGACGCTGCTGCCAAGGGTTTCCCCCGGTACACGACGAGGCGAGAGGAAGGGTAGCCCCCGACGCCCTCCCGGAAGGTCAGGTGGCACCCACAGGCGCCACCGCGCCAGTGTCGGCCATGCCGACAGGGGTTTCCCCCGATCCCACCCCGCACCTCGGGCGCTTCGGAGCCTGCCACCAAACCAACCACTGATGTCTACTACACAACCTTCTTCTTGTAGACGTTGTTGGGCCTCCAAGTGCAGGGATTTGTAGGACAGTAGCAAATTTCCCTCAAGTGGATGACCTAAGGTTTATCAATCCGTGGGAGGCGTAGGATGAAGATGGTCTCTCTCAAACAACCCTGCAACCAAATAACAAAGAGTCTCTTGTGTCCCCAACACACCCAATACGGTGGTAAATTGTATAGGTGCACTAGTTCGGCGAAGAGATGGTGATACAAGTGCAATATTGATGGTAGATATGAGTATTTGTAATCCGAAAATATAAAAACAGCAAGGTAACAAGTGGTAAAAGTGAGCGTAAACGGTATTGCAATGGTAGGAAATAAGGCCTAAGGTTCATACTTTCACTAGTGCAAGTTCTCTCAATAATAATAACATAATTGGATCATATAACTATCCCTCAACATGCAACAAAGAGTCACTCCAAAGTCACTAATAGCGGAGAACAAACGAAGAGATTATTGTAGGGTACGAAACCACCTCAAAGTTATCCTTTCTGATCTATCTATTCAAGAGTCCGTAGTAAAATAACATGAAGCTATTCTTTCCGTTCGATCTATCATAGAGTTCGTACTAGAATAACACCTTAAGACACAAATCAACCAAAACCCTAATGTCACCTAGATACTCCATTGTCACCTCAAGTATCCGTGGGCATGATTATACGATATGCATCACACAATCTCAGATTCATCTATTCAACCAACACAAAGTACTTCAAAGAATGCCCCAAAGTTTCTACCGGAGAGTCAAGACGAAAACGTGTGCCAACCCCTATGCATAAGTTCACAAGGTCACTGAACCCACAAGTTGATCACCAAAACATACATCAAGTGAGTCACGTGAATATCCCATTGTTACCACAGATAAGCACGGCAAGACATACATCAAGTGTTCTCAAATCCTTAAAGACTCAATCCGATAAGATAACTTCAAAGGGAAAACTCAATCCACTACAAGAGAGTAGAGGGGGAGAAACATCATAAGATCCAACTATAATAGCAAAGCTCGCGATACATCAAGATCGTATCAAATCAAGAACACGAGAGAGAGAGATCAAACACATAGCTACTGGTACATACCCCGAGGGTGAACTACTCCCTCCTCGTCATGAAGAGCGCCGGGATGATGAAGATGGCCACCGATGAGGGATCCCCCTCCGACAGGGTGCCGGAACAGGGTCCCGATTGGTTTTTGGTAGCCACAGAGGCTTGCGGCGGTGGAACTCACGATCTATTATGTTCCTCGATGTTTTTAGGGTATATGGAGATATATAGGCGAAAGAAGTCGGTCAGGGGAGCCACGAGGGGCCCATGAGGGTGGGGGCGCGCCCAGGGGAGGTGGGCGCGCCTCCCTGCCTCGTGGCCACCCCCTGGGCGCGCCTCCCTGCCTCGCGGCCACCTCGAAGCTTCCCTTACGTGCACTCCAAGTCCCCTGGATTGCTTCCGTTCCAAAAATAACTTTCCCGAAGGTTTCATTCCATTTGGAATTCGTTTGATATTCCTTTTCTTCGAAACACTGAAATAGGCAAGAAAACAGCAATATGGGCTGGGCCTCCGGTTAATAGGTTAGTCCCAAAAATAATATAAAAGTGTATAATAAAGCCCATAATCATCCAAAACAGATAATATAATAGCATGAATGGTTCATAAATTATAATACGTTGGAGACGTATCAGCATCCCCAAGCTTAATTCCTGCTCATCCTCGAGTAGGTAAATGATAAAAAAAGAATTTATGAAGTGTGAATGCTAGCAGGTGCACAAGTTTGATCAATGATAATTTCAATCACCTTTTCTAGCATGATTATATGTCATAACAGTAGTTCATCTCATAAAACTTCTCAAGATCAAGTAACAAGCTATTCACATGTTAAAGCATGGACCATAAACTTTCTTGAAAACTAGCAAACTTCATTCTCAGTCATCAAACAATTACAATTCATCTTATTTTCCGGAAGGGACTATGTCAGAGCTTTGATTTAGCAAACTCCACATACTCAACTATCATATAGTCTTCCATGATTGCTACCACTCAAAGCATATTCTTAGAACAAATAGCATCCATCGAACACAGAGAAAGTTAGGGGCTTAGTGTTTCGCCTCCCAACTCACTTATCATATAGATAATTGAAAGGATCGATATGGTTGACTAGAGGGGGGGGTGAATAGGCAACTAACAATTTTTAAGCTTTTCTTTACCAAATTAAACTTTGCAACAAAATAGGTTGTCTAGATATGCAACTAGGTGAGCAACCTATATGATGCAAGAACAACTAGCATACAAGCAAGCAAGGAAGTAAGACAAGTAGGCTTGTAAAAGTAAAGGCACGAAATAACCAAGAGTGGAGCCAGTGGAGACGAGGATGTGTTACCGGAGTTCCTTCCTTTTAAGGGAAAGTACGTCTCCGTTAGAGCGGTGTGGAGGCACAATGCTCCCCAAGAAGCCACTAGGGCCACCGTATTCTCCTCACGCCCTCACACGATGCGAGATGCCGTGATTCCACTATTGGTGCCCTTGAAGGCGGCGACCGAACCTTTACAAGCAAGGTTGGGGCAATCTCCACAACAATCGAGGCTCCCAACAACAACAACACCACGAAGCTTCACCACAATGGAGTATGGCTTCGAGGTGACCTCAACTGCCTAGGGTGCTCAACACCCAAGAGTAACAAGATCCGCAAGGGATAAGTGGGGGGAATCAAATATCCTGTGGTGGAAGTGTAGATCGGGCCCTTGTCACCCAATCCCGAGCAAATCAACAAGTTTGATTGGCTAGGGAGAGAGATCGGGCGAAAATGGAGCTTGGAGCAACAATGGAGCTTAGAGGTGGAAGAGGTAGTCAACTAGAGGTAGAAGACACCCCTTATATAGTCGTGGGAAAAATCCAACCGTTATCCAACATGTTCAGCCCGCGACACACGGTACTACTGTTGGGGAACGTAGTAATTTCAAAAAATTTCCTACGCACACGCAAGATCATGGTGATGCATAGCAACGAGAGGGGAGAGTGTTGTCTACGTACCCTCGTAGACCCGAAGCGAAGCGATCACAACGTAGAGGAAGTAGTCGACGTTCTCCTCGCGATCCGACCGATCCCGCCGTTACTCGGCGCCCGAGTTCTTGACACACGACAGCTCGATGACGCCCCTCGACTCCGATCCAGCCGAGTGTCGAGGAGAGTTCCACAAGACGACGGCGTGGTGGCGATCTTGATGTTTCACCGGCGCAGGCTTCGCTTAAGCTTCGACACGTATGACCGAGGTGGAATATGGTGGAGGGGGCACCGACACGGCTAAGGAACGATCCGTAGATCAATACTTGTGTGTCATGGGGTGCCCCTGCCCCGTATATAAAGGAGGGAGGGGGAGGCCGCCGCCCTAGAGAGGCGCGCGCCGAGGAGTCCTACTCCCACCGAGTAGGACTCCCCTTCCTAGTTGGAATAGGATTGGGGGGGGAGAGGAGAGGCGCCCCCTCCTTGTCCTATTGGGACTGGGGGAGGGCGCGCCACCCCTTGGCCGGCCCTCCTCTTCTCCCTCGAGGCCCACCGAGGCCCATTTACCCCGGGGTTCCGTAACCTCCCAGTACTCCCAAATTCTGTTTTCACCCGAACCATTCCAACTCCAAACATAGGCTTCCAATATATCAATCTTTATGTCTCGACCATTTCGAGACTCCTCGTCATGTCCGTGATCACATCCGGACTCAACTTCTTCGTACATCAAAATACATAAACTCATAATAACCGCCATCGAAACCTTAAGCGTGCGGACCCTACGGTTCGAGAACAATGTAGACATGACCTAGAACTATTCACGGTCAATAACCAATAGCGGACCTGGATGCCCATATTGGTTCCTACATATTCTACGAAGATCTTTGTCGGTCGACCGCATAACAACATACGTTGTTCCTTTGTCATCGGTATATTACTTGCCCGAGATTCGATCGTCGGTATCCAATACCTAGTTCAATCTCTTTACCGCAAGTCTCTTTACTCGTCCGTAATACATCATCTCACAGCTAACTCATTAGTTGTAATGCTTGCAAGGCTTAAGTGATGTGTATTACCGAGAGGGCCCAGAGATACCTCTCCGACAATCGGAGTGACAAAACCTAATCTCAAATACGCCAACCCAACATCCGCCTTTGGAGACACCTGTAGTACTCCTTTATAATCACCCGATTCGTTGTGACGCTTGGTAGCACCAAAGTGTTCCTCCGTAAACGGAGTTGCATAATCTCATAGTTATAGGAACATGTATATGTCATGGATAAAAGCAAGAGCAACATACTAAACGGTCGTGTGCTAAGCTAATGGAATGGGTCATGTCAATCGATCATTCAACTAATGATGTGACCTTGTTAATCAAATAACAACTCTTTGTTCATGGTTAGGAAACATAACCATCTTTGATTAACAAGCTAGTCTAGTAGAGGCATACTAGTGACATGTTGTTTGTTTATGCATTCACACATGTATCATGTTTCCGTTAATACAATTCTAGCATGAATGATAAACATTTATCATGAAATAAGGAAATAAATAATAACTTTATTATTGCCTCTAGGGCATATTTCCTTCAGCTCCCACTTGCACTAGAGTCAATAATCTAGTTCACATCGCCATGTGATTGAACACCAATAATCATATCTCAGATATGATTAACACCCATAGTTCACATCGTCATGTGACCAACACCCAAAGGGTTTACTAGAGTCAATAATCTAGTTTACATCGCTATGTGATTAACACCCAAAGAGTACAAAGGTATGATCATGTTTTGCTCGTGAGAGAAGTTTAGTCAACGGATCTGTCACATTCAGAGCCGTATGTATTTTGCAAATATTCTATGTCTACAATGCTCTGCATGGAGCTACTCTAGCTAATTGCTCCCACTTTCAATATGTATCTAGATCGAGACTTAGAGTCATCCAGATCGGTGTCAAAACTTGCATCGACGTAACCCTTTACGATGAACCTTTTGTCACTTCCATAATCGAGAAACATATCCTTATTCCACTAAGGATAATTTTGACCGCTGTCTAGTGATCTACTCCTAGATCACTATTGTACTCCCTTGCCAAACTCAAAGGTAGGGTGTACAATAGATCTGGTACACAAGATGGCATACTTTATAGAACCTATGGCCAAGGCATAGGGAATGACTTTCATTCTCTTTCTATCTTCTGCCGTGGTCGGGTTTTGAGTTTTACTCAATTTCACACCTTGTAACACAAGCAAGAACTCTTTCTTTGACTGCTCCATTTTGAACTACTTCAAAATCTTGTCAAGGTATGTACTCATTGAAAAACTTATCAAGCATTTTGATCTATCTCTATAGATCTTGATGCTCAATATGTAAGCAGCTTCACCGAGGTCTTTCTTTGAAAAACTTCTTTCAAACACTCCTTTATGCTTTGCGAATAATTCTACATTATTTCCGATCTACAATATGTCATTCACATATACTTACCGAAATGTTGTAGTGCTCCCACTCACTTTTTAGTAAATACAGCTTCACCGTAAGTCTCAGATAAAACTATATGCTTTGATCAACTCATCAAAGCGTATATTCCAACTCCGAGATGCTTGCACCAGTCCATAGATGGATTGCTGGAGCTTGCACACTTTGTTAGCTACCTTTGGATCGATAAAACCTTCTCGTTGCATCATATACAACTCTTCCTCCTAGAACCCATTCAGAATGCAGTTTTACATCCATTTGCCAAATTTCATAAATTGTGGCAATTGCTAACATGATTCGGACAGACTTAAGCATCGCTACAGTTGAGAAAATCTCATTGTAGTCAACACCTTGAACTTGTCAAAACCTTTTTGCGATAAGTCGAGCTTTGTAGATAGTAACACTACTATCGCGTTCGTCTTCCTCTTGAAGATCCATTTATTTTCTATGGCTTGCCGATCATCGGCAACGCCACCAAAGTCCACACTTTGTTCTCATACATGGATCTCATCTCGATTTCATGGCCTCAAGCCATTTCGCGAATCTGGGCTCATCATCGCTTCCTCATAGTTCGTAGGTTCATCATGGTCTAGTTACATGACTTCCGAACAGGATTACCGTACCACTCAGTGCGGATCTCACCTGGTTTACCTACGAGATTCGGTAGTAACTTGATCTGAAGTTACATGATCATCATCATTAGCTTCCTCACTAATTGGTGTAGTAGTCACAGAACAGATTTCGTGATGAACTACTTTCCAATAAGGGAGAAGGTACAATTACCTCATCAAGTTCTACTTTCCTCCCACTCACTTCTTTCGAGAGAAACTCCTTCTCTGGAAAGGATCCATTTTAGCAACGAATGTCTTGCCTTCGGATCTGTGATAGAAGGTGTACCCAAAAATTTCCTTTGGGTATTCTATGAAGACGCTTCTCGATTTGGGTTCGAGCTTATCAGATGAAACTTTTTACATAAGCATCGCAGCCCCAAACTTTAAGAAACAACAACTTAGGTTTACTACTAAACCATAGTTCAGACGGTGTTGTCTCAACGGATTTAGATGGTGCCCTATTTTAAAACGTGAATGCAGCTGTCTCTAATGCATAACCCCAAAACGATAGTGGTAAAGAGATATCATAGATTGCACCATATCAAATTAAGTGCGATTCTGACGTTCGGACACACCATAACGATGTGGTGTTCGGTGGCGTGAGCTGTGAAACTATTCCACATTGTTTTAATTGAAGACCAAACTCAGAACTCAAATATTTGTCTCCGCGATCGATCGCAGAAACTTTATTTTCTTGTTACGATGATTTTTCCACTTCACTCTGAAATTCTTTGAACCTTTCAACTATTTCGGACTTATGTTTCATCAAGCGATATACCCATATCTGCTCAAATCATCTTGTGAAGGTCGAAAATAATGATACCCGCCACGAGCCTTAACACTCATTGGATCGCATACATCAAGATGTATTATTTCCAATAAGTCGCTTGCTCGCTCCATTGTTCGGAGAACGGAGTTTTAGTCATCTTGCCCATGAGGCATGGTTCGCAAGCATCAAGTGATTCATAATCAAGTGATTCCAAAATCCCATCAAGATGGAGTTTCTTCATGCGCTTTACACCAATATGACCTAAACGGCAATTGCCACAAATAAGCTGCACTATCATTATTAACTTTGCATCTTTTGGTTTCAATATTATGAATATGTGTATCACTACGATCGAGATCCAATGAACCATTTTCATTGGGTGTGTAACCATATTAGGTTTTATTCATGTAAATGTAACAACAGTTTATTCTCTTACTTAAATGAATAACCGTATTGCAATAAACACGATCAAATCATATTCATGCTCAACGCAAACACAAAATAACATTTATTTTGGTTCAACACTAATCCCGAAAGTATAGGGAGTGTGCGATGATGATCATATCAATCTTGAAACTACTTTCAACACACATCGTCACTTCACCCTTAACTAGTTTCTTTATTCGCAACTCCGCTTTGAGTTACTACTCTTAGCAACCGAACCAGTACCAAATACCAAGGGTTGCTATAAACACTAGTAAAGCACACATCAAATACACATATATCAAATATACCCTATACGCTTTACCATCCTTCTTATCCACCAAATATTTAGGGTAGTTCGCTCCAAGAACCAGTCCCTTTGCAAGAGAAGCACTTAGTCTCGTGCTTAGGTCCGACTTGGGCTTCTTCACTTGAGCAACAACTTGCTTGCCGCTCTTCTTGAAGTTCCCTTCTATCCCTTTGCCCTTTTCTTGAAACTAGTGATCTTGTTAACCATCAACACTTGATGTTCTTTCTTGATTTCTACCTTCATCGATTTCATCATCACGAAAAGCTCGGGAATCATTTTCATCATCCCTTGCATACTATAGTTCATCACGAAGTTCTACTAACTTGGTGATGGTGACTAGAGAATTCATCAATCACTATCTTATCTCGAAGATTAACTCCCACTTGATTCAAGCGATTGTAGTATCCGCATAATCTGAGCACATGCTCACTAGTTGAGCGATTCTCCTCCATCTTTTAGCTATAGAACTTGTTGGAGACTTCATATCTCTCAACTCGGTATTTGCTTGAAATATTAACTTCAATTCTCGAACATCTCATATGGTCCATGATGTTCAAAACATCTTTGAAGTCCCGATTCTAAGCCATAAAGCATGGTGCACAAAACTATCAAGTAGTCATCATATTGAGCTAGCCAAACGCTCATAACGCCCAGATCCGCTCCTGCAATAGGTCTGTCACCTAGCGGTGCATCAAGGACATAATTCTTCTGCAAAGAATGAGGATAAACCTCGATCACGGATCGAATCCGCATCATTGCTACTAACATTTTTCAACACAATTTTCTAGGAACATATCAAAACAAACATATGAAAGCAACAACGCGAGCTATTGATCTACAACATAATTTGCAAAATACTACCAGACTAAGTTCATGATAAATTTAAGTTCAATTAATCATATTACTTAAGAACTCCCACTTAGACAGACATCCTCTAGTCATCTAAGTGATCACGTGATCCAAATCAACTAAACCATAACCGATCATCACGTAAAATGGAGTAGTTTTCAATAGTGAACATCTTATGTTGATCATATCTACTATATGATTCACGCCGACCTTTCGGTCTCCGTGTTCCGAGGCCATATCTGCATATGCTAGGCTCGCCAAGTATAACCCGAGTATTCTCAAGTGTGCAAAACTGGCTTGCACCTGCTAGATGGACGAGAGCTTATCACACCCGATCATCACGTGGTGTCCGGGCACGACGAACTTTGGCAACGGTGCATACTGGGAGAACACTTCTTGATAATTTAGTGAGAGATCATCTTATAATGCTACCGTCAATCAAAGCAAGATAAGATGCATAAAGGATAAACATCACATGCAAATCAATATAAGTGATATGATATGGTCATCATCATCTTGTGCTTCGTGATCTTCATCTTCGAGCACCACCATGATCACCATCGCCACCGGCGCGACACCATGATCTCCATCGTAGCATCGTTGTCGCCTCGCCAAACTTATGCTTCTACGACTATCGCTACCGCTTAGTGATAAAGTAAAGCATTACGTAGCGATTGCATTGCATACAATAAAGCGACAACCATATGGCTCCTGCCAGTTGCCGATAACTTCGGTTACAAAACATGATCATCTCATACAATAAAATATAGCATCACGTCTTGACCATATCACATCACAACATGCCCTGCAAAAACAAGTTAGACGTCCTCTACTTTGTTGTTGCAAATTTTACGTGGCTGCTACGGGCTTAAGCAAGAACCAGTCTCACCTCACGCATCAAAACCACAACGATATTTCACAAATAGACTCCATTTTAACCTTCTCAAGGACCGGGCGAGCCACACTCGGTTCAACTAAAGTGAGAGAGACAGACACCCACCAGTCACCTTTAAGCAACGAGTGCTCGTGGCGGTGAAACCAGTCTCGCGTAAGCGTACGCGTAATGTCGGTCTGGGCCGCTTCATCTCACAATACCGCTGAACCAAAGTATGACATGCTGGTAGGTAGTATGACTTGTATCGCCCACAACTCACTTGTGTTCTACTCGTGCAAAACATCAAACCATAAAAACCTAGGCTCGATGCCACTTGTTGGGGAACGAGTAATTTCAAAAATTTTCCTACGCACACGCAAGATCATGGTGATGCATAGCAACGAGAGGGAGAGTGTTGTCTACGCACTCGTGAGACCCGGCGGAAGCGATCACAACGTAGAGGAAGTAGTCGACGTTCTCCTCGCGATCGACCGATCCCGCGCCACTCGGCGCCCGAGTTCTTGACACACGTACAGCTCGATGACGCCCTCAGACTCGATCCAGCCGAGTGCCGAGGAGAGTTCCACAAGACGACGGCGTGGTGGCGATCTTGATGTTTCACTGCAAGAGGCTTCGCTTAAGCTTCGCGACGGTATGACCGAGGTGGAATATGGTGGAGGGGGCACCGCTGCGGCTAAGGAACGATCCGTAGATCAATACTTGTGTGTCATGGGGTGCCCCTGCCCCGTATATAAAGGAGGGAGGGGAGGCCGGCCGGCCTAGAGAGGGCGCTGCTGAGGAGTCCTACTCCCACCGGGAGTAGGACTCCCCTTCCTAGTTGGAATAGGATTGGGGAGGGGAAGAGGAGAGGCGCCGCCCCTCCTTGTCCTATTCGGACTGGGGGAGAGGCGCGCCACCCCTGGCCGGCCCCTCCTCTTCTCCCTCGAGGCCCACCGAGGCCCATTTACCCCGGGGTTCCGTAACCTCCCTAGACTCCAGAAATTCCTGTTTTCACCCGAACCATTCTCAACTCCAAACATAGGCTTCCAATATATCAATCTTTATGTCTCGACCATTTCGAGACTCCTCGTCATGTCCGGATCACATCCGGACTCAACTTCTTCGGTACATCAAAATACATAAACTCATAATAACCGCCATCGAAACCTTAAGCGCATGGACCCTACGGTTCGAGAACAATGTAGACATGACCTAGAACTATTCACGGTCAATAACCAATAGCGGACCTGGATGCCCATATTGGTTCCTACATATTCTACGAAGATCTTTGTCGGTCGACCGCATAACAACATACGTTGTTCCCTTTGTCATCGGTATGTTACTTGCCCGAGATTCGATCGTCGGTATCCAATACCTAGTTCAATCTCGTTACGCAAGTCTCTTTACTCGTTCCGTAATACATCATCTCACAGCTAACTCAATAGTTGTAATGCTTGCAAGGCTTAAGTGATGTGTATTACCGAGAGGGCCCAGATACCTCTCCGACAATCGGAGTGACAAAACCTAATCTCAAATACGCCAACCCAACATCTGCCTTTGGAGACACCTGTAGTACTCCTTTATAATCACCCAGATTACGCTGTGACGCTTGGTAGCACCAAAGTGTTCCTCCGTAAACGGGAGTTGCATAACTCATAGTTATAGGAACATGTATATGTCATGGATAAAAGCAGTAGCCACATACTAAACGATTGTGTGCTAAGCTAATGGAATGGGTCATGTCAATCAGATCATTCAACTAATGATGTGACCTTGTTAATCAAATAACAACTCTTTGTTCATGGTTAGGAAACATAACAATCTTTGATTAACAAGCTAGTCTAGTAGAGGCATACTAGTGACATGTTGTTTGTTTATGCATTCACACATGTATCATGTTTCCGGTTAATACAATTCTAGCATGAATGATAAACATTTATCATGAAATAAGGAAATAAATAATAACTTTATTATTGCCTCTAGGGCATATTTCCTTCAACTACCGCTCCAGGGGCACGATACTACCGCGAGGCTGTGGGGTACTACCGTGGACGACCACGGTACTACATGGCAGGCAGACACAGCCGAACTAGCGACTAAGGGGCGATACTACGGGGCGCGGTACTACCACAAGGCAGAGAGTCACGGCTCGGGAAGGGCGCGGATGAAATAAATTACATCCGTGCCTACTTCACTAAACCGGGTGGTGCAAAACCCGATGCGGTACTACCGTCATGAGGCGCTGGTATTATTGTGGCGGCGCGTATGTAAAAATTACATCCGCGCTTACTACCGTGGACATCTGCGGTACTAGGTCGGAGGGCCGCGGTACTACGACTCCTAGGGCGCGGTACTACCGTGACCCCAGCAGTACTACCACGCTGGACGAGCGGTATTATCAGTGGGCGCGGATGTAAAAATTACATCCGCCCCTACTACCGCACCGAGCAGCACAAGGCACGGTGCCGCGGTACTACCGCTCGGAGGGGTGGTACTACCGTGACACCAGCGGTACTACCGCTTGTACCTGCGGTACTACCGCAAGTACAGCAGTAGTCGCCAAGTTTTCGCACAACCAAGATAACGAAGGCAGCTCCAAAGTGCAGGAAAGGAGGGACAAGTGTGCGTGTTGATTCCACCCAAACCTTTCCGACGTGGACCCCCTCTTAATAGTACGGCTCTCCTACGACTCAACTCCACCAAAGAGAAACGTAGAACAACGCCGACTTCAATAGTCTCCGAGGGGCACCGAATCGTCTTGTGCCTAGTGATGAAGTATCTGAGAGACTCAAGGCAAACGATTAGTCCGCAAAAGCATTATCATCAATCACCAAAACACTTGAGGGATAAATATGCCCTTACAATCTCCCCCTTTTTGGTGGATTGATGACAACACGGGATTTGCACATAGATAAGATAATTGAGAGCCAGGGCAAACCTACCTCTCTAAAATATAGACGGGCTCCCCCTAGATGTGTGCACTTTAGATGAATGCTTTGGACTGCATAGCACACAGACTAGGATCAACACTCCCCCTATATTCTAGAGACCAAGGCATGATAATAAGCATAGCATATCATGATAATAAGCATAGCATAGCATAGCATGAAGATAGCATAATATAACACAAGCTTGCTAGGATAGATAGAGAGCATATGTCTTACACCATACGAGGTAAAGTAACCAAAGTACGAACGAGAAAGCAGCAAATAGTTCAACCAAGAAAGCAGCAAACACACGACACACACGACTCGCAAATCGCAAATCCCTACACTCTCTCCCCCTTTGGCATCGAGACGCTAAAAAGGCATCGAGGACACCTACACACACGAGGTGGCTCAAGCAGAGAACTCGTCCCAGCCCTCTCCGTCGGTCTCCTCGGCAGCTGGGGTGGTCTCCTCGACATCCTCCTTAGACTCTGTCCACTTGTAACCTTGCTTCTCCATCCACTCGGCCTCAGGAGTGATGCGCTCCTCAGACCCGCCAGACACGTCCACACCATAGAGCTGCAAGACCTTGTCGTGCCGGCGACGACTCTCCTTGGACTCTACGTGAGCCTGTCGCCCCTTGGCTTGCATGCGAGCAGTGTCTTCATCTTGTCCTTCACCTTCGGGCCCATGATGGCATAGGGGCACTGGGAAGGCCTAGCAAGACGCCCTCAAGAACATCCTCTCAAGCCAAAGATCCTCCTCATCAACAAAGAACCCGAGCAGGCAATCGATCGGCACGAGTAGCGGTGTTGGCCCGATTGGATTTGATCTTGCACAGATGGGCTCATGGCGAATCCAACAGAGCAAGGAACTCCTCATCGGTACATCTTCTCCCAAGTCTTCGAGATCACCAAACAGATAGGGCCCATAGATAGGCACCTTGCGGTTGAACACTGCAAACCGAAGCTCACACCACATGATGTGTGAGACATCAAGTGGCTGAGACTGGGTCGAACGAGCCTCCTGGCAGATGAGCATCATATCCACCATATAGGCATGAACCTTGTCTTTGTCATTGATGCGTGGGAACAAAGAGTTGCGGAAGATGCGGTACATGATATCCAGAAAGGGGTTGAGTACCAAAGTGGTCTTGCCATTGGCGAGCGCCTTCTCAACCATGAACGGGGTGAGCTTGTCCTTGTTGGCAGAATCAGCATTGCCATGGGGACGAACACCTCTTTGGAGTGTTAAGCCCTCATCAGAACTCAAGCAAATCCATGAACTCCTTCCGTGTAGCGGGCGGTTGGCGGCCATTGGTCATCCAGGTCATCCTTCTTTCTTCATTGGGGTGAAAGTACACTGAGGCAAAGAACCGACAGATAATCTCAGGGTCATAGTCCAGGTGGAAAGAGATCACATGCTCAATGCCAAACTGCTCCACCAAGTCCAGAGCCTCTCCAAAGTAGTCACGGAACTTGTCCTTCCTCATGTGGTGCATATCAATCCACTTCACCTCCACATAGGTATTCTGCTTGTTCTTGATGACATCCAAATAGATTTGGGTTTGTGTCTTGTTCCGTAAACAGCTCACACCTCGACAAAGGGGCGGGTTCACATAAGGGTGAAGCTGCCCGAGACGGACATACTCAGAGGGGCTATCTCATCCATACCCCTGGCGGGCTCCTTGTGCTTGCTAGCTGTGGTCTTGACATTGCGCTTGGAGGCAGACGAGCCCTCTAGAACTTCACCTGGGTTGCGCAGACGCTTGGAACCAGTGTCACGGCTGGGATTGGACCGGCGAGAGCCACCACCTGAGACACACACGCAAACCACCAAATATGCGAAGAAGATCAATGCAAAAGGCCATGAAAAGGTACAAGAAACACATAGAATGCATACGAGAAAGTTGGCATGCGATAGATGTGAGCCACGGTAGAACTGCCACTGTCTGCGGTACTAAAAGATTAGTACTGCTCCAGACGCGGTAGTATCGTGCGAGGTCACGGTAGTACCGTGGCTGGAGCGGTAGTAGGCTCTTAGTACCGCACAGGGCGCGGTAGTACCGCTCCCGAGGAGCAGTAGTACCGTGCGAGCGGTAGTACCACGCCATACAGGTGGTAGTACCGCGTTGCGTCAGATCTACCTTGTGATTTGAATCTGAAAAGAACCGCGAAACAATGGCGGTGCTACGGTGATCAGATCTAGCGCAAGACAATAATCCAAGTATAAATCCTATGCAATACCACACTCCTCCATCCTACTCTTGCAGAGATTAAGCCTATGAATCTCAAGAACACACAAGCCTCCCCAAAACCTAAAATCACCAAACACAATCAAAAGAAGAGGGAGTTGGGGAAAAACCTTGGTCCATAGCAAGAGCACGTGGTGGGGAGCGATCCCACCGGTCGGAATCACGGGAGAGCGGCCAGTGAAGGAGATCCAGCGACGAACGCCGGCTCCGTTATTGAGCACGGGAGAGGAAGAGACGACGTGGAGAGAGAGGACATGAATGGTTATGGGGAGTTAGAACTCCCCCTGCCCGTCCTTATCCCCACGCGCTTGAACCGGCGCGATAGTACCGCGTATCATCGCGGTAGTACCGCTCGGGCGGAAGTACCGCGCCGAGGCGGTAGTACCGCTCAACCAGGCGGCAGTAAAAAATTACTGCCGCGTGGGGACGGTAGTACCGTGCTCCCACCAGTATGTAGTACTGCAGCAGGCATGCGGTAGTACCGTGGCGGCATGATAGTACCGTGAGCTCAAGATACCGCAGGTTTCAAACAAGAGAGAAAAATGCCTTTGCACGGGAACTTTTCACACACAAGAAACCACAAGAACACGCACAGACCAGAGGTACAGCAGGAAATCCCCAAGCGACAAAGCCTCTCGAGGAGAGAGGGCGGTGGCCGAAGCCACCTATGTTTGAGTTGGATGGTATGGCACCGCGAAGAATTATCCTTGGGCCCATGACCAAAACTCGTCTTTGAAGCACAAGTACCATCAGAAATGGCGAATGTGAAAGAGGTGATCTATTTATGCATAATGGGGGGGAGGGAGAGTTCATTGCTCAAATCAATGATATTTAGCTCATGCCTTAACTCGCGAAATCTTGCTTCATCCAAGGGCTTCGTGAAAATATCTGCAAGGTTATCATGAGTGTTGACATACTTGAGCTCGATATCCCCTCGCCTAATGTGATCCCGGATGAAGTGATACCGAATCTCAATGTGCTTCGTCTTGAAGTGTTGCACCGGGTTGAGAGAAATCTTGATGGCACTTTCATTGTCACACCAAAGAGGCACTTTGTCACAAATGACACCGTACTCCTTTAAAGTTTGCATCATCCATAGGAGTTGAGCACAACAACTACCGCCACCACATACTCCGCTTGGTGGGCGAGAGAGACACACAACTTTGCTTCTTGGAAGACCAACTTACAAAAGAGCAACCAAGAAATTGGCACCCTCCTAAGTGGACTTCCTATCCACTTTGTCTCCCGCCCAATCGAATCCGTGAAACCTTCAAGCTTGAAGTTTGCTCCTCTTGGGTACCATAAGCCAAAGTTTGGGGTATGAGCCAAATATCGAAGATTCGCTGACCGCCACAAAGTGACTTTCCTTTGGTGCGGCTTGAAAATGTGCACACATCCCCACACTCAACATGATATCCGGTCTAGATGCACAAAGGTAAGGCAAGGAGCCAATCATGGAGCGATATACCTTTTGATCCACCGCTTTACCATTGGGATCGATGTCAAGTTGGCACTTGGTAGGCATTAGTGTAGTAGCCGGCTTGACATCACTTAGCTTGAATCTTTTAAGCATGTCTTGAGTGTATTTGGCTTGGTTGATGAAGGTTCCTTCTCTTCTTTGTTTGATGTCGAAACCAAGGAAGAACTTCAACTCTCCCATCGAAGACATCTTAAACTTGGAGGTCATGAGAGCAGCAAATTCTTCATTGAAAGCTTTGTTAGGAGAACCAAAGATAATATCATCAACATATAGTTGGCATACAAACAACTCCCCGTTGATCTTCTTAGTAAAAAGAGTGGGGTCGATTAGCCCCACCTCAAATCCACGATCTTGTAACAACTCGGTAAGGTGGTCATACCACGCACGTGGGGCCTGTTTAAGGCCATAGAGTGCCTTATCGAGTTGATACACATGATCTGGAAAGTAGGGATCCTCGAACCCGGGGGGTTGCTTGACATAGACCAACTCATTAATAGGACCATTAAGAAAAGCACTTTTCACATCCATTTGTTGCAACTTAAAGTTGTGATGGGAAGCATAAGCAATCAACAAACAAATGGATTCAAGACGAGCAACGGGAGCAAAGGTTTCACCGTAGTCGATACCCTCAACTTGGGAGTAGCCTTGTGCTACCAATCTCGCCTTGTTGCGAATGATGTTCCCATGAGCATCTTGCTTGTTCTTGAAGATCCACTTGGTTCCAATGACGTTGTGGTTCCCGGATGGTCTTGGCACCAATCTCCACACCTTGTTGTACTCGAAGTTTTTGAGTTCCTCATGCATGGCATTGAGCCAATCCGAGTCTTCGAGCGCCTCATAGACCTTTTCGGGTTCAACACAAGAGACAAACGCGTGATGTTCACAATAGTTTGCCAATTGTCTACGAGTGCTTACCCCCTTTCTTAGGCTTCCAACCACATTTTCCATGAGATGGCCTTGGGTGGTGAGCTTGGAAGCAATCTTGCGCATGACGCCTAATTCCTCCTCGGATGTGGAAGGAGGAGGGTTGACTTGATCATCTTGAGCGCCGTCTTGAGCTTGTTCTTGATCTTGAGGTTGCTCTTGATCTTGAACTTGCTCGAGGGGGAGAACTTGACCTTGGGCATCATTTAGAGGTTCACCACCGTCTTGAGGTTGATCTTGCCCTTGGTCTTGTTCACAAGGTTGAGGGCCTTCACTTTGTTCTTCAGAAGCGTGTGGGTCTTGATGAGGTGATGGCTCTACTTGAGTAGAGCATTGTCCTTCTCCTTCGGCCACAAGGGGTTCCTCAATGGGTAGGATTTGACCAATACCCATTCTTCTTATGGCTTGGGGAGGAATTTCATCACCTACATCACAAGTACCACTTTGCTCCATTTGGGAGCCGTTATTTTTGTCAAACTCCACGTTACACGTCTCCTCAAAGAGTCCGGTGGACTTGTTGAGAACACGGTAAGCATGAGAGTTTGTAGCATAACCAACAAATATGCCCTCATGAGCTCTAGCCTCAAATTTAGACAAACGAACACCTTTCTTGAGAATGAAACACTTACAACTGAACACCCGGAAGTACTTGAGGTTGGGCTTGTTGCCGGTGAGTATCTCATAAGGAGTCTTGTTCAAGCCTTTGCGAAGATAGAGCCGATTGGATGCATGACATGCGGTGTTGATGGCTTCGGCCCAAAAGTTGTATGGAGACTTGAACTCCGCCATCATGGTCCTTGCCGCATCCATCAACGTCCGGTTCTTCCTCTCCACAACACCATTTTGTTGAGGGGTATAAGGTGCCGCATATTGATGCTTGATCCCCTCATCACTAAGAAACTCATCCAAGGTGTAGTTCTTGAACTCGGTGCCGTTGTCACTCCTTATTGTCAAGATCTTTGCATCATGTTGACGTTGAGCTTCATTTGCAAAGTCGATGACGGTTTGTTGAGTATCACTCTTCCTCTTGAAGAAGTATACCCAAGTGTATCTTGAATAATCATCCACAATCACCAAGCAATACTTTCTTCCTCCAAGACTATCAAAAGATGGAGGCCCGAAGAGATCCATGTGAAGGAGCTCCAAGGGTCTCTTCGAGTAGATGATGGTTGAGGGAGGGTGTAATGCCCCAGATACAACTTTCCATATTCGTAACTCCAACTCTTGCCTTTTCCGGAGATGCGATATATTATTTTCTCCGTGGTTGGGTTTTTGTCTTTCGTTTTGCATTTTGTTCATGTCATGCATTTCATCATCGCATCATTCGCACTGCATCGGCACTCGTTGCCGTCATTGGTTTTAAAACTTGCATTCGCTCGTCGTTGCCGTTTCTCCCTTTGCCTTCATCACCGTCCCTCGGGCCGCTTTGCCTTCGTTGACCGTTCCAGACCGACCGGGTTTTTGATTCCCTCTTGTCAAACCACCTAGCCCCTCCATGCACAGTGCATTGACCCCTCGCGTGCGTCCGAAACTTCCCCGAACCCGACCCGGGCATTCATTACCGTTGGGTCCAGATCATCCCCTAACGTCTACAAAACGCCTCCGTTTTGTTATTTGGGCTCCCTAACTATTTTATTCGCGACCGTCCGATTTTAATCGTAGGGACCAAATGACCCTAAGCCTACCCACTCGCGATATATATCTGCCTAACCCTAGTCCCATCCATCCATCAAATCTTCCGCCGCCGCCGCCACTCCACCAAATCCCCTCGGGATCCATCCCCAACCAGCCAGCCTCTCTCCCTCCCTCATGTTCAGCATCAGACCAACTAGAGCATGCCCGATCCAGATCCTCCTCTCCCGCTCCTCCCTGCGCCGTGCTCCTTCCCCAAGCCCCGCGCCTCTCCTCCACCCAAGCCGCCGCACCAGCAGGACCCCGCGTCCCCGCTCCGCCCCTCCTTCCCCTGTTCAACTCGTTGCTCCCTCCCAGCTCAAATCTCTCCCGTTTCTCTCTTTCTACAGGAACATCAGGAACTCCATGGCCGCCTCCGACCTGAACTCCTCCAGCACCCGTCCCTGGAGGTCTCCTTCCTCCCGTCCTCGAGCTTGCCGGAGGCCTCTGGTGCCGCCGAGCACCAAAGAATAACAAGTTGGCGCTGCCGCGCCCCTCTCTCCCTTCTTCTCCTTCCTCTGGGTTCTCTCTCTCAATCCTCTCTCTCTCCTGTTGCCATTGACAGGAGCTTGCCGCCGTGTTGTTCGCCTTGCGGCGTTGAAGTTCCAGCGGTACCACCTTCCCTCCTCGCCTCAAGGCCAGGATCCGTGCAAGTCCCGCTTCGCTGGCTTTGCTTCCCACATGCGTGCGCCTCTGTTCGTCCCCTGCCTCGCCCTCAAGTCCCTGCGCCGCCGTTGGCCTCGTCCCGGACCTCCTGTGCATCGATTCAAGTCAGGCGCCCGCTCGTGGTCGCATTGACCGCGGGTCAGCTCGCGTAGGAGCGACCGGCCTGCCTCGCCCGTTCGCGCGGGCCACGATCCTCCCACAGCCCGGCTCCCATCTCCACCAACCTGGGCTTGGCCCATGGTGAGGCCACCACCAGCGCCCCCCTTTTTTTTTCCTATTTTCTGTTGGACCTCTGCTTAGTTTCGGCCCATAGTGTTTTTTTTCCTGGACAGATTTGTCTATTTATCCAATGAATTACTGTTTTACAGAAAAACCCTTGTTGTTCATGCATATAATAACTCATGATCTGTGCATCATGTGTAAAAACTTTAAACATGTAAAATGCTTAGAATTTTGTGTAGATTAATAATATGCCACTTTCATCCATGTTTAAACTGTTTAAAATGATGTTTGTTCAAAATTTGCTCAAATGCCATGCTAAAATGATTTAATTCATAACTAAATAACCGTAGCTCCATTTTAAATGTTCTTTATATGTAAATTGGGTGGAAAAATGCCTAGATTAACATGGTTCACTTTATTTTCCTGTTTAACAACTTTAAAATATGTTTTAGGGCAGAACAATAGCAAATTCATAAATTGCACATGAGGATTTTCCGGAATTGTTGTTTGTTGTTCCGGCCTCATTTAAACTTGCCTAAATATTTAGTTTACTTTTGTTACACCCCTTGACATGTTTAACAACATTTAACATTGTTGTGTACCTAAACGAGATCGAACTAAATAACTTGTTGTGGTGTTTCGTCAATATGCAACTCGTTGCATATTGAGCTCCACTTAACTTGTAGTATTGTGTGTTGCACTTCGCCATGCCATGCCTTTTTAAACCGGACATGCATCATACTTGATTGTGCATCATGCCATGTCTTTGTGATGGTTGTTTACCATATTGTTTGCTTCTTTCCGGGTTGCTTCTCTCGTTAGCTTCGGTTTCGTTCCGTAGTTGTGAGGATTCGTTCGACTACGTTGGTTCGTCTACTTCATCGACTCGTTCTTCTTCCTAGCGAGATTTCAGGCAAGATGACCGCTACCCTGGATCTCACTACTATCATTGCTATGCTAGTTGCTTCGTTCTATCGCTATGCGCGTTACCTATCATTTGCTCTTCAAGCCTCCCGAATTGCCATGAACCTCTAACCTTTGACACCATTCCTAGCAAACCATTGATTGGCTATGTTACCGCTTTGCTCAGCCCCTCTTATAGCGTTGCTAGCTGCAGGTGAAGTTGAAGATTTCTCCATGGTGGACAGGATTTTGTTGGGATATCACAATATCTCTTATATTATTAATGCATCTATATACTTGGTAAAGGGTGGAAGGCTCGGCCTTATGCCCGTGTTTTGTTCCACTCTTGCCGCCCTAGTTTCATCATACCGGTGTTATGTTCCCGGATTTTGCCTTCCTAACGCGGTCGGGTGATTTATGGGACCCCCGATAGTTCGCTTTGAATAAAACTTGTCCAAAGAAGGCCCAACCTTGGTTTTACCATTTGCCTCACCACCACCTATACCCTTCCCTTGGGTCGGCCAACCCAAGGGTCATCTTTATTTTAGCCCCCGGCGATTGCTTGTCTAAGTGTTGGTCCGAACGAGCAACTTCTTGGGGCCACCTCTTGGAAACTCGAGGGCTGGTTTTACTCGTAGCTTGACTTATCCGGTGTTGCCACGAGAACGAGATATGTGCAGCTCCTATCGGGATTGTCGGCGATCGGGCGGCTTTGCTGGTCTTGTTTTACCATTGTCGAAATGTCTTGATGTACCGGATACCGAGTCTGATCGGAGTGTCTTGGGAGAAGGTCTATTCCTTCGTTGATCGCGAGAGCTTGTCATGGGCTAAGTTGGGACACCCCTGCAGGGTATAAACTTTCGAGAGCCGTGCCCACGGTTATGTGGCAGATGGGAATTTGTTAATGTCCGGTTGTAGATAACTTGACACCAGATCCGAATTAAAACGCATCAACCGAGTGTGTAGCCGTGATGGTCTCTTCTCGGCGGAATCCGGGAAGTGAACACGGTTTTTGTGTTATGTTTGACGTAAGTAGGTGTTCAGGATCACCTCTTGATCATTGCTAGCTTCACGACCGTTCCGCTTGATTCTCTTCTCGCTCTTATTCGCGTTGGTTAGCCATATATGCTTAGCCGCCGCAACCTCACCACTTTACCCCTTCCTTACCCATTAAGCTTTGCTAGTCTTGATACCCATGGTAATGGGATTGCTGAGTCCTCGTGACTCACGGATACTTCAAAACCCGTTTGCGGTGCCTATGTTACCGGCGGTGACGCAACCAAGCTCAAGGAGGAGCTCGATGAAGATCTTGCCCTTTGTGTTGTTTCGTTCTAGTTGATCAAGAGTGGAGCCCAGGTTGGGGTCGATCGGGGACCTTTGTGGCATTTGGGGTTCTTCTTTTATTTTGGTTCCGTAGTCGGACCTTGATTGTATCTGGATGATGTAATGCTTTATTCACGTAATTGTGTGAAGTGGCGATTGTAAGCCAACTATGTATCTCTTCCCTTATGTATTACATGGGTTGTGTGAAGATTACCTCACTTGCGACATTGCTTTCAATGCGGTTATGCCTCTAAGTCATGCTTCGACACGTGGGAGATATAGCCGCATCGAGGCGTTACAAGTTGGTAATCGAGCCTTCCCGACCTTAGGAGCCCCACCGCTTGATCGCTTTTAGCGGCGAGTTGTGTCTAGAAAAATGTTTTGAGTCATTTAGGATTATATATATCGGAGAGTTAGAATTCTTTTTACTCCTCAGTCCCTTCGTCGCTCTGGTGAGGTTTCCTGACGTAGAGTTTTGACTCTTCTCTTCTCAAATTTCACTAAAAATTTTTTAGGATCACGCTGGTATCTTGGAATCGTTCGATGGTTTTATGATGAGAACATTGTCTTGGTGCCTCTGTCGGGGTTTAGTGGAAGTGTCCCGGAGTTGAGCTCGAGGTGTTGTCATCATAATTTTATCGTTGCGAGTTCGGAATACCCGAGTTTAGTACGGCGACATCGAAAATCTCTTTTATGCGCTTGTTGGTGAGATAACCCGATAACCCGATCTTGAGGTGAGTACGGAGTATTGCCATGACTCGTATAACGGATGCTTTTCAAGGTTGAGGTACACGATTTCGAAGGTTTCTTGGTTATGTGTTGACGGATGGATACAGCTTGGATGTAGGTATTGTTAGTTTGGGTGAGATATATTGCTTCCCCTGTATCCCCAACACCAGATTGCATAACCAGAAAGTTTCGGGAGTTTTATAGGTGGGAATTCAAGTAGCTCCTCGAATATCTTTCCGACAGATGCATGATATGGGATTGGGTAAATCTCTATCATATGTGTTTGTTTCCGGCTTATTCTGCAAGCCAAATCCTTTGTTTTGTTTTATTTGTGGTATTCGAGTTGCTTCGAAGTCAAATGTTGAATCCATACCTTTCCTAAACGGTGTTCTCATATTGCTATGTGAATACTAATCCTTTTTGATCATTGAGGTTATCATGTTAATTCTTTCCAACCGGTGCGCTTCTCTTCGAGATGATCCCATCATTTTTCCCATCCGCAAGATCAATTCTAAGTTTTCTCAACGGTGTTTGTTTCGTTCATCCCAAGTTGTCTTTGTTTTTCCCCACCCTCCCACCCTTTTCTTCAAGGACTCAGATTTTTTTAATCAAGTATCCATTTATTCATGTGAAGTCACTTCACTCTTTTCAATCAATGTTCTAATCCGGTTATCCCTTGTGAAGATGCTCACGAGCTTCAAGTTCATCATCCTCCGTTCTTTTTTGCTTCTCCGGTGGATCCAATTCAAGCTTTCAGTGTTGATCATATTCCTTTCCTCGTGTCAAATGCTTTCTCATGCCGGTGCACCTCTCAATCACTCACCTCTTGCTATTCATTTGTTCCAGAGTGCTCAAGATATCTCAGAAGAATTGTGTTTCCATTCTTAATCCGTTCAAGCTATTTGGAGATTGTTATCTCATTCAAGCCATTTAATTCAACCGGTGCAATCTCTCTTTAAAATCATTTCCAACGGTGTTTTCTTTTGAGTGGGCCCTAACCCACAGGTCTTTTCCCAGGATCTTACCTGACTCTTCTAATTATTTCGGAGCTATTCCCAATTCTTTTCAAAGTGTGACGTAAGAATGGATTCCATCAGTCACATGCTTTCCCCAAGTTCGTTTTCAAATTCTTTTCATCTTTGGCTCAACCTTTTTCTTTTAATCCTTCCGGAGTGTCTCAACAATTCATGGTGGTGTTTCTCATCGTCATTCTCGAGTCTTGAAGACCGAAGAAGAGTTCCTCTTAAATCCTTACCCGTTCTTCCAGATTCATGATTCTAGCTTTATGCCATACTCTCATAATTGTTTTGATTGTGACAATTCTTTTCTTACCATCCGGAGCATTTCATGAGTTGTTTCCATTTCTTTCCTCCGAAGGTCATCATGTCATAATTCTTCATTCTCAGCGTGTAGCTATCACTCTCCAAATCTTACCGGTGCATCGTTCAAATATCCTCTAATCAGTTCATGTTCTCTTCGTTCTCATGTATCTAAATCCCCTCAAATATCTTCATTCGTTTTCCAATTCTTCCCGGTGAATTGTGCCTTTGCTACGTTCATTTTCAATTCTTACGGTGGTTCGTTCAAGATTTCACCTCTTTCGTTATCATTTAATTCATTCGTTCTTTCCAATCCTACCGGTGGTTCGTTGAAGACCTTCCCAAGCTTGCGCCGTATCTCTTTTAATCCTTTCTACGAGAATAAGTGGTATGCCAAATCCGTTGATTGTCATCAATTTAATTGGTGAAGGATAGGCATAACGTAATTCTTACTATTGTTTCATCCAAGTGATTAATTGTTTCCTTTGGAGTTTGTTCTTGAGGAATAAATTCTCGGCTCTAAGATCATCTTTTCTTTTTGGAGTTCCAAGTTTCTCTCGGTTATATCATCGCGAAGCTCCATCTAAATCATCGCAAGGCTTCAACTTGTGTTCTCAACCTCTCTTTCGTTTATCATCTTTTTATACCGGAGTTTCTTCATGGTGATCCGTCAAGGATTCTTTTCATTCTTCAATTGTTCTTCAAGATTTCTCTTGAAGTTATGATCCGCCAAGCTATACTCTAAAATAAACATGGTGCTCAACACATGTTTTGTTTTGAGGTGTTCAAGTATTCTTTGTCTTGCATTCCGAAGTGCAATTCTTTCTACCTTATCTTTTGAGGTGGTGTTATGTCACTCTTGACAATTTCCTTCATGTTTCATGATTCATATTGTTGTCAAGAATGAGGTATTTTAAGTCCATCATTCTCTTCATTGGAGTTATCTTGGGTTATATTTCACCTAAAGCTTTCCCTAAGGATTGTTGCTTTTGTGGTGCTTATCAATGATCCAAGTTATCTCTCTATCATCTTGGTGGAAGAAGTTTTTCATCTCTTCGGTGCTCTCAATCAAATCAACGGTTTCCATTAGTGGCCGGTTGTCACCTCATAGTCTCGAGATGTTTTCCTTAAGCCCAAAACAAGCTTGTGCTTCTCATTGTTGATTTTCCAACAACTCTGTTCGATTCTTCTTTGCAAGGATGCTTTCCAAATTCAATTGTGGTAGAAGTTATCATTTCCTTCTCCATCCATTTATCACAATGGTCTAACTTCTATTCTTTCATTACGGAGACATTGTGATGTTGTGCTCTTCACTCATCACCTCGTTTTGTGAGGATCATGTTCTTTTCTTGATTATCCATTTAACCGGAGTGCGGTCTGAAATGTTTCTTACCCCTTGTGCCATTCTTTCAATTCCGGATGCAGTGTGTTGTTGATTTCATCAAGTATCCTCTCATCTTGTCAAGTTCATGTTCTATTCCTTCCATTTACAGTCGGAGTGCTGCCCAAATTATATCATTCTTACTCCTTCTCTATCTAGTTTTAACCGGAGTGGTTTCAATATCTATCTTATCACTAAACCTCTTGGTTCTCGTCGTATCCCATGTTCCTCTTTTCTAATAGAGTGCTTTCAACTTTGTTCATCTTCGTTGTTTTTTTCTTTCATTTTGTTCAACCTCTCAAGGTTCTTTGGTTTCACTCATTGGTCAAAGAAGCAACTTAGTTTTACCTCTTCTCTTTCTTTTCCATTTCCCTCCGGTGCCATCCTAGATCTCGGGACGAGATCCTCTCGTAGTGGTGGAGTGTTGTAACGCCCCGGATACAACTTTCCATATTCGTAACTCCAACTCTTGCCTTTTCCGGAGATGCGATATATTATTTTCTCCGTGGTTGGGTTTTTGTCTTTCGTTTTGCATTTTGTTCATGTCATGCATTTCATCATCGCATAATTCGCACTGCATCGGCACTCGTTGCCATCATTAGTTTTAAAACTTGCGTTCGCTCGTCGTTGCCATTTCTCCCTTTGCCTTCATCACCGTCCCTCGGACCGCTTTGCCTTCGTTGACCGTTCCAGACCGACCGGGTTTTTGATTCCCTCTTGTCAAACCACCTAGCCCCTCCATGCACAGTGCATTGACCCCTCGTGTGCGTCCGAAACTTCCCCGAACCCGACCCGGGCTTTCATTACCGTTGGGTCCAGATCATCCCCTAACGTCTACAAAACGTCTCCGTTTTGTTATTTGGGCTCCCTAACTATTTTATTCGCGACCGTCCGATTTTAATCATAGGGACCAAATGACCCTAAGCCTACCCACTCGCGATATATATCTGCCTAACCCTAGTCCCATCCATCCGTCAAATCTTCCGCCGCCGCCGCCACTCCACCAAATCCCCTCGGGATCCATCCCCAACCAGCCAGCCTCTCTCCCTCCCTCATGTTCAGCATCAGACCAACTAGAGCACGCCCGATCCAGATCCTCCTCTCCTGCTCCTCCCTGCGCCGTGCTCCTTCCCCGAGCCCCGCGCCTCTCCTCCACCCAAGCCGCCGCACCAGCAGGACCCCGCGTCCCCGCTCCGCCCCTCCTTCTCCCTGTTCAACTCGTTGCTCCCTCCCAGCTCAAATCTCTCCCGTTTCTCTCTTTCTACAGGAACATCAGGAACTCCATGGCCGCCTCCGACCTGAACTCCTCCAGCGCCCATCCATGGAGGTCTCCTTCCTCCCGTCCTCGAGCTTGCTGGAGGCCTCTGGTGCCGCCGGAGCACCAGCAGCGAACAAGTTGAGCGCCTGCCGCGCCCCTCTCTCCCTTCTTCCCCTTCCTCTGGGTTCTTTCTCTCAATCCTCTCTCTCTCCTGTTGCCAATGACAGGAGCTTGCCGCCGTGTTGTTCTGCCTCCGCCGGCATTCAAGTTCCTTGCACCACTGCCGCCTCCTCTCTGCCTCAAGGCCAGGATCCGTGCCAAGTCCCGCTTCCGCCTGGCCTGCTTCCCCTGTGCGTGCGCCTCTGTTCGTCCCCTGCCTCGCCCTCAAGTCCCTGCGCCGCCGTTGGCCTCGTCCCGGACCTCCTCTACATCGATTCAAGTCAGGCGCCCGCTCGTGGTCGCGTTGACCGCGGGTCAGCTCGCGTAGGAGCGACCGGCCTGCCTCGCCTGTTCGCGCGGGCCACGATCCTCCCGCAGCCCGGCTCCAATCTCCACCAACCTGGGCTTGGCCCATGGTGAGGCCACCACCAGCGCCCCCCTTTTTTTCCTATTTTCTGTTGGACCTCTGCTTAGTTTCGGCCCATAGTGTTTTTTTCCCTGGACAGATTTGTCTATTTATCCAGTGAATTACTGATTTACAGAAAAACCCTTGTTGTTCATGCATATAATAACTCATGATCTGTGCATCATATGTAAAACTTTAAACATGTAAAATGCTTAGAATTTTGTATAGATTAATAATATGCCACTTTCATCCATGTTTAAACTGTTTAGAATGATGTTTGTTTAAATTTGCTCAAATGTCATGCTAAAATGATTTAATTCATAACTAAATAACCGTAGCTCCATTTTAAATGTTCTTTATATGTAAATGGGGTGGAAAAATGCCTAGATTAACATGGTTCACTTTATTTTCCTGTTTAACAACTTTAAAATATGTTTTAGGGCAGAACAGTAGCAAATTCATAAATTGCACATGAGGATTTTCCGGAATTGTTGTTTGTTGTTCCGGCCTCATTTAAACTTGCCTAAATATTTAGTTTACTTTTGTTACACCCCTTGACATGTTTAACAACATTTAACATTGTTGTGTACCTAAACGAGATCGAACTAAATAACTTGTTGTGGTGTTTCGTCAATATGCAACTCGTTGCATATTGAGCTCCACTTAACTTGTAGTATTGTGTGTTGCACTTCGCCATGCCATGCCTTTTTAAACCGGACATGCATCATACTTGATTGTGCATCATGCCATGTCTTTGTGATGGTTGTTTACCATATTGTTTGCTTCTTTCCGGGTTGCTTCTCTCGTTAGCTTCGGTTTCGTTCCGGAGTTGTGAGGATTCGTTCGACTACGTTGGTTCGTCTACTTCATCGACTCGTTCTTCTTCCTAGCGGGATTTCAGGCAAGATGACCGCTACCCTGGATCTCACTACTATCATTGGTATGCTAGTTGCTTCGTTCTATCGCTATGCGCGTTACCTATCATTTGCTCTTCAAGCCTCCCGAATTGCCATGAACCTCTAACCTTTGACACCATTCCTAGCAAACCATTGATTGGCTATGTTACCGCTTTGCTCAGCCCTCTTATAGTGTTGCTAGCTGCGGTGATGTTGAAGATTTCTCCATGGTGGACAGGATTTTGTTGGGATATCACAATATCTCTTATATTATTAATGCATCTATATACTTGGTAAAGGGTGGAAGGCTCGGCCTTATGCAGTGTGTTTTGTTCCATCTTGCCGCCTAGTTTCATCATACCGGTGTTATGTTCTGGATTTTATGCTCCTAACGCGGTCGGGTGATTTATGGGACCCCCGACGGTTCGCTTTGAATAAAACTTGTCCAAAGAAGGCCCAACCTTGGTTTTACCATTTGCCTCACCACCACCTATACCCTTCCCTTGGGTCGGCCAACCCAAGGGTCATCTTTATTTTAGCCCCCGGCCGTGCTTGTCTAAGTGTTGGTCCGAACGAGCAACTTCTTGGGGCCACCTCTTGGCAACTCGAGGGCTGGTTTTACTCGTAGCTTGACTTATCCGGTGTTGCCACGAGAACGAGATATGTGCAGCTCCTATCGGGATTGTCGGCGATCGGGTGGCTTTGCTGGTCTTGTTTTACCATTGTCGAAATGTCTTGATGTACCGGATACCGAGTCGATCGGAGTGTCTTGGGAGAAGGTCTATTCCTTCGTTGATCGCGAGAGCTTGTCATGGGCTAAGTTGGGACACCCCGCAGGTATAAACTTTCGAGAGCCGTGCCATGGTTATGTGGCGATGGGAATTTGTTAATGTCCGGTTGTAGATAACTTGACACCAGATCCGAATTAAAACGCATCAACCGAGTGTGTAGCCGTGATGGTCTCTTTTCGTCGGAGTCCGGGAAGTGAACACGGTTTTTGTGTTATGTTTGACGTAAGTAGGTGTTCAGGATCACCTCTTGATCATTGCTAGCTTCACGACCGTTCCGCTTGATTCTCTTCTCGCTCTTATTCGCGTTGGTTAGCCATATATGCTTAGCCGCTGCTGCAACCTCACCACTTTACCCCTTCCTTACCCATTAAGCTTTGCTAGTCTTGATACCCATGGTAATGGGATTGCTGAGTCCTCGTGACTCACCAGATACTTCCAAAACCAGTTTGCGGTGCCTATGTTACGAAAGGTGGCGACGAACCAAGCTCAAGGAGGAGCTCGATGAAGATCTTGCCCTTTGTGTTGTTTCGTTCTAGTTGATCAAGAGTGGAGCCCAGTTGGGGTCGATCGGGGACCTTTGTCGATTTGGGGTTCTTCTTTTATTTTGGTTCCGTAGTCGGACCTTGATTGTATCTGGATGATGTAATGCTTTATTCATGTAATTGTGTGAAGTGGCGATTGTAAGCCAACTATGTATCTCTTCCCTTATGTATTACATGGGTTGTGTGAAGATTACCTCACTTGCGACATTGCTTTCAATGCGGTTATGCCTCTAAGTCGTGCTTCGACACGTGGGAGATATAGCCGCATCGAGGGCGTTACAGAGGGTGAGCCTTTTCATGAAGCTTTCCTTCGATACAAGCACTGCACGCACGATCTTTGGCAAAACTAACATTTGTTAGTCCACGGACATGGTCCCCCTTGAGAAGACTTTGCAAAGATCTCATATTGACGTGGGCTAAACGGCGATGCCAAAGCCATCCCACGTCAACTTTAGCCATTAGGCATGTCGCGGTCTTAGTGGGTCGCTCCGAAAAGTTAATCACATAGAGACCGTTCTCGACATGCCCAACAAAGGCTACTTTAAGAGTCTTGCTCCACAAGAGGGCCACGGTATCAATATCAAAGAATGTAGCAAAGCCCATGAGTGCAAGTTGACGAACGGAAAGTAAATTGAATGCAAGGGACTCAACAAGCATGACTTTCTCGATCGTTAGATCATGAGAAATGACAACCTTGCCGAGACCCAATACCTTAGAATGTGATGCATCACCCCACTTGACATTGGTGGGCATAGATGGAATCTCTTGCACGTCCACCACCAAGTCCTTGCTCCCGGTCATATGATTTGTTGCTCCACTATCGAGCAACCATGATCCCCCACCGGAAGCAAACACCTACACGAGATCAATGCTTGGTTTTAGGTACCCATTTTGTAATGGGTCCTTTGATGTTAGTAACAAGGGTCTTTGGAACCCAAATAGACCATTCAATGTACTCATAAGAAGAACCGACAAATTTAGCATAAACATGTCCATCACTAGCACGGCACAACACATATGACGGGTTAAAGTCGCCGGCTTTGTTTGAGGAAATGCTTTTGCCCTTTTGGACATCAACTCCCTTCACTTTCTCCTTCTTCTTCTTAGGGGCACCCTCTCCCTCTTTCACAAACGTTTGTTTGAGAGGAGGAGGACGTTTGGTCTTGTTGTTGTTCTTCTTCTTGCTCTTGGACTTGGGTGCAAACCCAATTCCTTCTTTGGCCACAACTTCCTTTTGATTGCTCAAAAGGTCGTTAAGGTTCTTCTCACCTTGAATGCAAGTCACAAGGCCTTTCTCAAGTTGGTCCTTCAACTTGGCATTCTCCTCCACAAGATGCACATGCTCACAACATGGGTTAGTAGCACATGCATTATCAATTAATACCATATGAGGAAAGGTGGCCTTTTCCTTGATTAGCTTAACTTGGAGTTGAGCATGAGACTCCTTGAGGTTAGCATGAGTACCCTTCAAGACCTTGTGGGCCTTGTCAAGTATCTCAAACTCCTCTTTGAGTCTAGCATGATCTACCCCAAGTTTAGCCTTCTCGGAGGATAGCACATGAGACACTACAAGAGCATGATCAAGATCTTTCTTTAACTTAGCATGGTCATCATTGTGTGACTCCTCAAGAGTCAAACTATGCATGCGCTCTTCCTCAAGAGCATTAGAGAGATCCGATATCTCATCGGCATAGTCACGACTATGACCTTCCATCTTAGAGATGGTTTCTTCGTGAGCCTCGATCATGTCATTGGCCTCACCAAGTTGTTCCAAGAGAGCAACAAAGTGCTTCTTGGACTTTCCCTTGAGCTTACTCATAAAAGACTCAAACTCATTCACTTCCTCATTAGACTCAACATGTTCATCAATGCAATCCTCCTAGGAGGGATTAGTAATGATGGTGGTTGTGATGTTTGGGGTTACCTTGTTTGAAGCTTTAGCCATGAGGCATCTGGCGGTGATGTTTTCGTTGGGTGATTCGAAGAGAGACACCCAGGGAGTAGTAGCAATGGCCACGGACGCCATGACCATTGCTTCTTCATTTTCATCATCATTGTCATCCTCTTGGTACTCTTCTTGAACCACCAACCCACGAGTAGGAGTCTTCTTGGCGAAGTTGTTCTTGTTGGGGAAGGACTTGGCTTTGTCTTTTCGGATGAACTTGCCACCGTTGTCTTCCCGCTTCTCGTAAGGAAAATCCGCAACAAAATGGCTCACATTGCCACAGTTGAAGCAAGTTCTAACTCATTGCTTGCCCTTGACGCCACTTGAGTTGTTCTTGTTGAAGTTGGGTCTTGAACTCTTCTTGCTCCAAAATTGTCTTGAAGCAAGGGCCATGTGCTCATGGTAATCAAACTTGGTGTCTTCGGGGTTGCTTTCCTCATCTTCCACTTCTTCCTCTTCTTCCATGGTAACCTTGGCCTTCAAAGCAAGGTTAGGCTTCTTTGCTCTTTGAGAACGGAGCACCGCATTGTCGGCGGTCTTGTCCAAGATGCTCATTGCAACGAACTCATCCAACACTTCACTTGAGGTCATGGAGTGGAAGTCCGGTCGTTGACGAATGATGGAGGACATGGCCTTGTTGTAGGGCATCATGGCCTTGAGAAACTTCCGCTTGATCCAATTGTCATCCGTGTCCTTGCTTCCATGATCTCGAAGTGCAACCGCGAGTTTGGTCACTCTTCAGAAGAGCTCATGAGGTTCTTCATCTTCTTTCATTGCAAACTCATCGGCTTCATCTTGCACCACTTCATAGTTGGAGCGTTGAATGCTAGCACTTCCACGATAGAGACCCTCGACACATTTCCATGCTTCTTTAGCCATGACATGGGGTCGAAGATGAGGGAGATCTTCGGGAAGGATTGCATCTTGGATGATGAAGAGAGCACTCTCATTGAATTGATTGTCCACGGCTTCTCGAGGGGTGAAGTTGCTCGGGTCATGAGGATAAAAACCTTCTTCAATGATTCTCCAAAGGTTAGTGTTCACATGTTTCAAATGACGCTTAAAGCGATAGACCCAAGAATCAAAATCTTCATGTTTCTCATATTTAGGAGGAGGACCGGCATGATTCAAATGAGTGGAGGGGATTGGCCCTCCATAAACCGGGGGTTCCACATGGGCAAAGATGCCGGTGCCATTTCTACCACTAGTAGAAGGACTCTTTTCATTGTTAGCTTCCCCCTTGTCGGAGATAGCATCCGTCACCTTGTTAGTAGGATCACCCACTTTCATTGGCGCGGTAGATAGTTTAAGTCCCTCTAAAAATTCATTAAACATGCTTTTAACCTCGGCCGTCATGGAGGTTTTCAATGTGTCTAAAGCCACATTGAATTCCTCACGAGAGACCGAGGTTCCCCTTCGACGAAGACGAGATGGGATTCACACCGAGTGTTCCTCCGACAATCGTTGGTGTCAACCATACTCTTCGTCGGCAAAGTCCTTAATAAAGAGACGAGGCTCGATACCAATTGAAAGGATCGATATGGTTGACTAGAGGGGGGGGGGGGGTGAATGGGCAACTAACAATTTTTAAGCTTTTCTTTACCAAATTAAACTTTGCAACAAAATAGGTTGTCTAGATATGCAACTAGGTGAGCAACCTATATGATGCAAGAACAACTAGCATACAAGCAAGCAAGGAAGTAAGACAAGTAGGCTTGTAAAAGTAAAGGCACGAAATAACCAAGAGTGGAGCCGGTGGAGACGAGGATGTGTTACTGGAGTTCCTTCCTTTTAAGGGGAAGTACGTCTCCGTTAGAGCGGTGTGGAGGCACAATGCTCCCCAAGAAGCCACTAGGGCAACCGTATTCTCCTCACGCCCTCACACGATGCGAGATGTCGTGATTCCACTATTGGTGCCCTTGAAGGCGGCGACCGAACCTTTACAAGCAAGGTTGGGGCAATCTCCACAACAATCGGAGGCTCCCAACAACAACAACACCACGAAGCTTCACCACAATGGAGTATGGCTTCGAGGTGACCTCAACCGTCTAGGGTGCTCAACACCCAAGAGTAACAAGATCCGCAAGGGATAAGTGGGGAATCAAATATCCTGTGGTGGAAGTGTAGATCGGGCCCTTGTCACCCAATCCCGAGCAAATCAACAAGTTTGATTGGCTAGGAGAGAGATCGGGCGAAAATGGAGCTTGGAGCAACAATGGAGCTTAGAGGTGGAAGAGGTAGTCAACTAGAGGTAGAAGACACCCTTATATAGTCGTGGGAAAAATCCAACCGTTATCCAACATGTTCAGCTCATGACACACGGTACTACCGCTCGAGGGCGCAGTACTACCAGCGAGGCTGTGCGGTACTACCGTGGGCGACCACGGTACTACATGGCAAAGCAAAGACAGCGGAACTAGCGACTAAGGGCGATACTACGCGGCGCGGCATTACCGCTCCCCTTGCGGTACTACCGCAAGGCGAGAGTCACACTGGAAGGGCGCGATGAAATAAATTACATCCGTGCCTACTTCCGCTGAAACTGGGGTGGTGCAAAAACCCGACGCGGTATTACCGCTCGCGAGGCGCGGTACTACCGTGGCCGGCGCGAATGTAAAAACTTACATCCGCGCCTACTACCGTGACACCGCGGTACTAGGTCGGACGGCCACGGTACTACGACTCCTAGGGAGCGGTACTACCGTGACCCCACGCGGTACTACCGCGCTGGACGAGCGGTACTACCGTGGTGGGCGCGGATGTAAAAAATTACATCCGCCCCTACTACCGCACCGGAGCGGCACAAGGCCTGGGTGCCGCGGTACTACCGCTCCGGAGGGGTGGTACTACCGTGACACCCAGCGGTACTACCGCTTGTACCTGCGGTACTACCGCAAGTACAACAGTAGTCGCCAAGTTATCGCACAACCAAGATAACGAAGGGCAGCTCCAAAGTGCAGGGAAAGGAGGGACAAGTGTACGTGTTGATTCCACCCAAACCTTTCCGACGCGGACCCCCTCTTAATAGTACGGCTCTCCTACGACTCAACTCCACCAAAGAGAAACGTAGAACAACGCCGACTTCAATAGTCTCCGAGGGGCACCGAATCGTCTTGTGCCTAGTGATGAAGTATCTGAGAGACTCAAGGCACACGATTAGTCTGCAAAAGCATTGTCATCAATCACCAAAACACTTGAGGGATAAATATGCCCTTACAATAATTGTCAACAATAATAATTCATGATCAAAAATATTTGCATGGCCATATATGCTTAGATCTTTCCCCAACACATGATGCCTGCCAACTAAAGAGTAGGTAGGAATGAGAAGGAATACTACTGACTCTTGCATAAAAGTAAAAGATAGGCCCTTTGCAGAGGGAAGCAGGGATTTGCAGAGGTTCCAGAGCTCGATTTTGAAATAGAGATGAAAGTAATTTTGAGAGGAATGCTTTCATTGTCAACATAACAACCAAGAGTTCCCAATATCTTCCATAGTACATACATTATAGGCGGTTCCCAAACAGAATGGTAAAGTTTTTACTCCCCCTCCACCAACAATCATCAATCCATGGCTTGCCCGAAACAACGGGTGCCTCCAACTAACATCAATCCTGGGGGAGTTTTGTTTGCAATTATTTTTGATTTGATTTTGATCTTTTGATCATGGGACTGGGCATCCCAGTTACCAGCCATTTTTCTCATGAATGATGAGCGGAGTCCACTCATCGTGATAATAACCCACCTAGCATGGAAGATACTGACAGCCCCTAGTCGCTACATGAGCGATTCGGGCATGCAAAACAGAATATTATTTGAAGGTTTAGAGTTTGGCACATGCAAATTTACTTGGAAAGGCAGGTAAATACCGCATATAGGTAGGTATGGTGGACACTCATGGAAGAAACTTGGTTCAAGGAATTTGGATGCACAAGCAGTATTTCCGCTTAGTACAGATATTTTGGCCAGCAAAGGATTCTAAAAAGCAAGCACCACATATTGGGGGATCTATAACAATATAACTTCTATACAAATACACCCAAGCATAACTCATTACGTTGTCTTCCTTGTCCAACTTCAACTAATTTGCTCAGGTTTGAAAATATTTAATGGGGCTCACAATCATAGAAGATGTCTAAGATAGTATATTTATATGTGAAATTTCTCTTCCTTCAATATTCTTTCATGAATTGTTCAAGTGACCAATACAATGTTTGCTAACCTTCAATAAATTTACCACCTCTACTTCTTAGATGTGGAATCATTACTCCCAATGGGGTAAGCATATGAAACATATATAATTTTAGATTTATGATATTCAACTCATTCAACCATTTACTCATAGGATATAAGTGAAGTACACGAGTAAATGACAAACTACTCCAAAAAGATATAAGTGAAGATCAATGAGTAGTTAAATAATTATGTAGCTATGTGAAGACTCTCTCTCATTTAAGAATTTCAGATCTTGTTATTTTATTCAAACAGCAAGCAAAGCAAAATAAATGGCATTGCAAGTATAGCACAACTCATGTGAAGAAGCAAAAACTTAGGCTCAACCGATACTAACCGATAATTGTTGAAGAAGAAAGGTGGGACTTCTTGGAATATTATCTTGGGGTGCCTTGGGCATCCCCAAGCTTGAGCTTTTGTGTCTCCTTAATTCCTTTTAAATTTCGGTTTCCTAAATCTTGAAAGCTTCATCCACACCAAACTCAACAAGAACTCATGAGATAAGTTAGTATAAACCAATGCAAAAACCTTATCATTTTCTACCGTAACAAATCACAAAAATTATTATTCAACATTGCATACTAAATGTCTCTGCATATTTAATACTCCTATCCTCAAATAGAATCATTAAGCAAGCAAACATATGCAAACAATGCAAACATAACAGCGATCTGCCAAAACAGTATGGTCTGTAAAGAATGCAAGATTCATCATACTTCCCTAACTCCTAAAATTATGAGAAAAATACTACGCTGTGGAATATTATCAGAGCTCAATATGCAAGAAAATTCAACATTATATCATTCTCTGACTTTTCTAGGGAATTTTTGCAACAACGGTAAACTTTCTGTTTTCAAACAGCAACATGTATACTAGCAAAATAAGCATGGTAAAGGCTATCCTTGACATTTTTATTGAAAATATAGATGCAAAACATTATTATAAATAATATCAAGAAAATACTATCAAAATAAAATGATGCTCCAAGCAAAATACATATCATGTGGTGAATAAAAATATAGCTCCAAGTAAAGTTACTGATGAACGAAGACGAAAGAGGGGATGCCATCCGGGGCATCCCCAAGCTTAGGCTCTTGGTTGTCCTTGAATATTCCCTTGGGGTGCCTTGGGCATCCCCAAGCTTAGGCTCTTGCCACTCCTTATTCCATAGTCCATCGAATCTTTACCCAAAACTTGAAAACTTCACAACACAAAACTCAACACAAAACTCCTAAGCTCCGTTGGTATAAGAAAATAAAACACCACTTAGGTACTGTTGTGAACTCATTCTAAATTCATATTGGTGTAATATCTACTGTATTCCAACTTCTCTATGGTTCATGCCCTCCGATACTACTCATAGATTCATCAAAATAAGCAAACAACACATAGAAAACAGAATCTGTCAAAAACAGAACAGTCTGTAGTAATCTGTATCATTATAATACTTATGTAACTCCAAAAATTATTAAATAAATTATTGGACCTGAGAAATTTGTCTATTAATCATCTGCAAAAATAATAAACCTAAAATCACTCTCTAGTAAAAAATGGCAGCTAATCTCGTGAGCGCTAAAGTTTCTTTTTTACAGCAGGATCATATAGACTTCACCCAAGTCTTCCCAAAGGTTCTACTTGGCACAAACACTAATTAAAACATAAAACCACATCTAACCAGAGGCTAGATGAATTATTTATTACTAAACAGAAACAAAAATCAAGAAACAAAAATAAAATTGGGTTGCCTCCCAACAAGCGCTATTGTTTAACGCCCCTAGCTAGGCATGATGATGATAATGATGCTCACATAAAAGATAAGAATTGAAACACAAAGAGAGAATCATGAAGAATATGACTAGCACATTTAAGTCTAACCCACTTCCTATGCATAGGAATTTTGTGAGCAAACAACTTATGGGAACAATAATCAACTAGCATAGGAAGGTAAAACAAGCATAGC
The DNA here is from genome assembly GCA_021437245.1 of Aegilops speltoides. Taxonomy (NCBI): domain Eukaryota; kingdom Viridiplantae; phylum Streptophyta; class Magnoliopsida; order Poales; family Poaceae; genus Aegilops; species Aegilops speltoides. Next base: position 299,573,101 of record CM038141.1, on the reverse strand, counting down.
TTCAAAATTTTCTAACACATAGAGAGGAAACTTGATATTATTGCAATTCCTACAAGCATATGTTCCTCCCTCATAATAATTTTCAGTAGCATCATGAATGAATTCAACAATATAACCAACACCTAAAGCATTCTTTTCATGATCTACAAGCATAAAAAATTTAATACTCTCCACATAAGCAATTTTCTTCTCATGAATAGTAGTGGGAGTAAACTCAACAAAATAACTATCATGTGAAGCATAATCCAATTGAAAATTAAAATCAAGATGACAAGTTTCATGGTTATGTTTATTCTTTATAGCATACAAGTCATCACAATAATTATCATAGATAGCAACTTTGTTCTCATAATCAATTGGAACCTCTTTCAAAATAGTGGATTCATCACTAAATAAGGTCATGACTTCTCCAAATCCACTTTCATAAATATAATCATCATAAATAGGAGGCATGCTTTCATTATAATAAATATTCTCATCAAAACTTGGGGGACAAAAAATATCATCTTCATCAACACATAGCTTCCCCAAGCTTGTGGCTTTGCATATCATTAGCATCATGAATATTCAAGGAATTCATACTAACAACATTGCAATCATGCTCATCATTCAAATATTTTATGCCAAACATTTTATAGACTTCTTCTTCTAGCACTTGAGCACAATTTTCCTTACCATCATTTTCACAAAATACATTAAAAAGATGAAGCGTATGAGACAAACTCAATTCCATTTTTTTGTAATTTTCTTTTATAGACTAAACTAGTGATAAAACAAGAAACAAAAAGATTCGATTGCAAGATCTAAAGATATACCTTCAAGCACTAACCTCCCGGGCAACGGCGCCAGAAAAGAGCTTGATGTCTACTACACAACCTTTTTCTTGTAGATGTTGTTGGGCCTCCAAGTGCAGAGATTTGTAGGACAGTAGCAAAATTCCCTCAAGTGGATGACCTAAGGTTTATCGATCCATGGGAGGCGTATGATGAAGATGGTCTCTCTCAAACAACTCTGCAACCAAATAACAAAGAGACTCTTGTGTCCCCAACACACCCAATACAATGGTAAATTGTATAGGTGCACTAGTTCAGCGAAGAGATGGTGATACAAGTGCAGAATGGATGGCAGATATGAGTATTTGTAATCCAAAAATATAAAAACAGCAAGGTAACAAGTGGTAAAAGTGAGCGTAAATGGTATTGCAATGGTAGGAAATAAGGCCTAAGGTTCATACTTTCACTAGTGCAAGTTCTCTCAGTAATAATAACATAATTGGATCATATAATATCCCTCGACATGCAACAAAGAGTCACTCCAAAGTCACTAATAGCGGAGAACAAACGAAGAGATTATTGTAGGGTACGAAACCACCTCAAATTTATCCTTTCTGATCTATCTATTCAAGAGTCCGTAGTAAAATAACATGAAGCTATTATTTCCGCTCGATCTATCATAGAGCTCATACTAGAATAACACCTTAAGACACAAATCAACCAAAACCCTAATGTCACCTAGATACTCCATTGTCACCTCAAGTATCCGTGGGCATGATTATACGATATGCATCACACAATCTCAGATTCATCTATTCAACCAACACAAAGTACTTCAAAGAATGCCCCAAAGTTTCTACCGGAGAGTCAAGATGAAAATGTGTGCCAACCCCTATGCATAAGTTCACAAGGTCACTGAACCCACAAGTTGATCACCAAAACATACATCAAGTGAGTCACGTGAATATCCCATTGTCACCACAGATAAGCACGGCAAGACATACATCAAGTGTTCTCAAATCCTTAAAGACTCAATCCGATAAGATAACTTCAAAGGAAAAACTCAATCCACTACAAGAGAGTAGAAGGGGAGAAACATCATAAGATCCAACTATAATAGCAAAGCTCGCGATACATCAAGATCGTGTCAAATCAAGAACACGAGAGAGAGAGAGAGAGAGATCAAACACATAGCTACTGGTACATACCCTCAGCCCCGAGGGTGAACTACTCCCTCCTCGTCATGGAGAGCGCCGGGATGATGAAGATGGCCACCGGTGAGGGATCCCCCTCCGTGGTCTTGAACAGGTCCCGATTGGTTTTTGGTGGCTACAGAGGCTTGCAGCGGCGGAACTCCCGATCTATTATGTTCCTCGATGTTTTTAGGGTATATGGAGATATATAGGTGAAAGAAGTCGGTCAGGGGAGCCACGAGGGGCCCACGAGGGTGGGGGGCGCGCCCAAGGGAGGTGGGTGCGCCTCCCTGCCTCGTGGCCACCTCGAAGCTTCCCTTACATGCACTCCAAGTCCCCTTGGATTGCTTCCGTTCCAAAAATAACTTTCCCGAAGGTTCCATTCCATTTGGACTCCGTTTGATATTCTTTTTGTTCGAAACACTAAAATAGGCAAGAAAACAACAATATGGGCTAGGCCTCCGGTTAATAGGTTAGTCCCAAAAATAATATAAAAGTGTATAATAAAGCCCATAATCATCCAAAACAGATAATATAATAGCATGAATGCTTCATAAATTATAGATACGTTGGAGATGTATCAACCACCACCCTACGCCAACGTGGTCATGAGGCCCCCACGCCGTCTCACCACGGCACCCGCAAAGTGAGGACAAGACGGCGAAGAATCAGAGCCATGACTAGGGCATCGGCACCGTCCGCACGCGGGAGGGCCCCACCTCCACCATCAGCGATGGTAGCCATACGAACGCAATAACAGGAGCACACTAGGCCCATGGGCCCACAGGCCCGGCCGAGCCCTCATGGGCCCGTAAAGCTCCCGCCCTCGCGCTGCTGCCGGCACCCAAACTTGTCCAAGAGCCACCTTCTCTCGAACAAAGTGAATATCAATCTCAATGTGTTTGGTCCGGCAATGATGAACATGATTTCCAGACATGTAAACAGCTGAAATATTATCACAATATACAATACTAGCATGCTCAATCGGTTGGTGCAGTTCTGAGAGCAACCGATGAACCCAAATAGTATCAGCGACAGCATGTGCCACATCACGGTACTCGGCTTCAGCGGACGAGCGGGAGACCGTAACCTGTCTTTTTGAGGACCAAGAAATCATATTGTTACCGAGAAAAACACAAAAACCGGATCTGGATCGTCGAGTGTGTAGACAACCAGCCCAGTCTGCATCAGAGTATGCGGTGAGAGAATGAGGAGTGGACTTATTGATGTGAAGACCATGATCAAGAGTACCTTTCAAATACCTAAGAACACGTTTGACATGATTATAATGTGAAAGCCGTGAATCATGCATATGGAGACATGCTTGTTGAACAACAAAGGAAATTTCAGGACGAGTAATAGTGAGATATTGGAGATCCCCGGTTATACTACAGTACAGAGTAGGATGATGGAAGGTTCACCCTCAGTGAATAGTTTGAAACTGGTATCAACAGGGGTGCGAGAGGAACAGAGAGAGAGAGAGGGGGGGGGGGGCGCGGCCATTAGTTAAGTCAAATATTTGTTGTCTGCCCCGCCTTTGCCGACTGCCTTTTTGCTCTTTGCCGTCTGCTAGCAGACGACAAAGAGGGGGGCCGTTAGTTTTTTTGTAAGCAGATCGTTAGTGGGGCCCACCTCCCTCTTTGCCGTCAGCTAGCTGACGGTAAACATCCTTTGACGTGCGCTAGCGGATGTCAAAGAGATGGCTGATGGCAAATAGGGTCTTCGCTGTCTGTTTTTTGGATGCTGACGGCAAAGAGCTCCTTTGTCGTCCGCTAGCAGACATCAAAGAAGGGGCTGATGGCAAATTCTCTATTTCCAGTAGTGTGGCATATGCAATAACAATCAAGCCTAGAGAAAAGGGGAAGACTTCATCATGTTTGATGCAACACAAAGAGCATTTTCATCAATATTCATGGAAACGTGGTCTTCATAATACAAATTTAACACCCTACCATGGTTGCAAGCAAACTTACAGAAAGAACAAGTATTCAAGATTTTTTTGCAACACAAGCAGTATTATCCATATTTAGTTGTTCATGGAAATTACGAAACGGGTTGCTCAAAATATGCAAAGGTAGCATGGAAATATCATCACAACTCCTCCACAACTTATGAAAATGTCACAAACCAAAAACTTGTCATCTATTCCACTCTCAATGAACTTAATAGGATAGGCATAGGTGCCATAGAAAGCTCATAAAGATGTGATTTTGAAAATCTTAAGCATATCAATAGACAGAGATATATGTTCATCAAGCAGGACATGACATATTGAATTAACACAATATATCACATTAAGCATTCCATCACATCTAATTGACTCCACATATTCATCATAGATGAGAATTTAACCATCTCATGGGTAGGTTACGCTAGCGTAATAAATGGCAATGAGATCATCAATGTCATGCAAGAAAAAACAAACTTATCAAGTCCACCGGTGGGGCTATTTCACCATCAACCCCCATATAGTTACATTGGTTGTATCGCTATGGCGCTCCTGTGAAGTAGGTGTTATCGTGAAAAGAACCTCGACGGGCCTTGATATTCTTCTTCCATTGCTCTACTCTGACTGCAGTGGAGGGATGGACTTCTCAAGGATAGGTGCTTCTTGATATATGAGACCTAGAACCAGGTGAGAAGGTACAACAGAAGAAATAATCCACCATACTACAAATAATCCTTCCACATTTTTCTTGTATTTCCATGATTGTGAACCTTGCTTTCTATCCATACGAATGGAAGCGCGCTTGCATTTTGCTAGAAACAAGGGGCCTGATGAATATATTTCATAAGTAAAATCCATGAAATCTAGCCAGAACCCGCGAAAGTCCCGTGTTCCTAGTAGAACCTTTGTGAAGGAGCGTAGGAGGGTGCCAGTGTGACAAAGGTGCAACGGAAGACACCTCGGACGAAGTAATGGAAGAGCGACCGGGAAGCAAAATAATTAAGAGCATCTACCATCGGGCGCCCTATATCCGCCCCAAACGCCCGGCCGGGCTACCCAAACCGAAGAATAGCACCCAACTAGGTTCTCCACATGCAGCCCAAATGCCTGGGCTATCCGTCAACCCCCATATCCACCCATATGTGGGGCAGGAATGGGGAGGCCCGGACACGGCCGGCACCGCCGCCACGTCGGACCGACCCGCTATGGCCCACGCCGCCCACACTAATGTCCCTACAAAAACCCTTTGAACCATAGTTAAACCCCAGTCCTCCCAGTCCTCTTGACCTCTCCGCCCCTCTCCCCTCATGTCTCCTCCCTTTCCTCTCCCCAATCTCTCTTGTACCCTTCGCCATAGAGAGAATCAACTCTGACGAGATCGATTGGGATGACCTGGCCGCCGACTCATCGAGCTCGTCCGCTCCAGACGAGGAGGAGCTCGCGCTCAGCATTGCTCTCTAATGCTCGCGGATGGACCGGGACAGGAGCTCCTCCTCCACAGCGTCGCCGGTGGCCAGGGTGAGTAGCTCCTCCTTCACGGCGCCTCGATGCCGCCTACGCCCTCGCCATCCTCGGTTGGGCGGCGAGGCAAGCGATGGCGCCGACACCGCTTAGCGATTACCCCACTGGTGTCACTTGAGTCTTTGGTGCCCGCACCGCTGAGCCCATGGCCACGGCCGAAGACGGCGGGCGTACGTATCGGCAGGCCATGAAGAGGGCGGCGCAGGCCGCATCGAGCCGCTACAGCCGCGGGTCCTCCATATCGGTGCAGTAGCCGCTACCAGTCGCGCGTGGACAAAAAACAGACGCTCGTCCATTTGAATCGGCGCGTTGGGCCGCGGTTTATGCCTGTTTCAATCTAAACGGACGGGCGCAGATAGAATGCGTCGGCGTGTTGGAGTTGCTCTTAGGAGAGGAATAGGGCGGCAAACTGGTTTTTCCATTCAGTTTACGTGAAACAGTTTTCCTCCGGTTGCCACGCTTCTGTTCCAGATGCTAATCTTCGATGCACCACTTCCCCTTGCTCGACGACCCGCGCCGCCTCCGCCGGCTCCTCTCGTCCTGCGCGGCGCTCCGGACACTCACCCGCCTCCACGCCCTCCTCATCGTCTCCTCCTCCGCCTCCTCCCACCACATCCTTTCCTCCTGCCTCGCCACCGCGTACGCCCGCGCCGGCGACCTCGCCGCCGCCGAGTCCACGCTCGCTACCGCACCCACGTCCCCCTCCTCCATCGCCGCGTGGAACGCGCTCCTCGCGGCGCATTCCCGCGGGGCCTCCCCAGACGAGGCGCTGCGCGTCTTCCGCGCTCTCCCGCCCGCCGCGCGCCCCGACAGCACCACCTTCACGCTCGCGCTCTCCGCGTGCGCGCGCCTCGGGGACCTCGCCACCGGGGAGATCGTCAGGGACCGCGCGTCCAAGGCAGGGTACAGGAACGACATCTTCGTGTGCTCGTCGCTGCTTAACTTCTACGCGAAATGGGGCGCCATGGACGATGCCGTCAAGGTGTTCGACAGAATGCGGAAGAGGGACCACGTCACGTGGAGCACCATGGTTACCGGATTCGTGAACGCGGGGCAGCCGGTTCAGGCGATCGAGATGTACATGAGGATGAGGGGAGACGGTCTGGAGGGAGATGAGGTGGTTATCGTCGGTGTTATGCAGGCTTGCGCAGCAACAGGGGATGTCCGGATGGGGGCCTCGGTTCATGGCTACTTGTTGCGGCATGCTATGCGGATGGACATTGTCATCTCAACAAGCCTTGTGGACATGTATGCGAAGAATAGACTGTTTGATCAGGCGCGCCGGGTGTTTGAGCTGATGCCGCACAGGAATGATGTGTCGTGGAGCGCGCTTATCTCACAGCTTGCACAGTATGGGAATGCAGATGAGGCACTTGGCTTGTTCAGACAGATGCAGGTCTCTGGTCTTCAGCCCAGTTCAGGGCCAGTTGTTGGTGCACTATTAGCTTGTTCTGATCTTGGACTCTTGAAGCTAGGGAAGTCAATGCATGGTTTCATCTTGAGGCGGCTTGAGCTCGATCGCATGGTAGGTACAGCAGTCATTGATATGTACTCAAAATGTGGCTCCCTGGCAAGCGCCCAATTGCTTTTCGATAAGGTTGTCTCAAGAGACTTGATTTCGTGGAATGTGATGATTGCGTGCTGCGGTGCTCATGGACGAGGCCGTGATGCCCTCTCTTTGTTCCAAGAAATGAAGAGAAACGAAGTAAGACCTGATCATGCCACATTTGCTTCTCTTTTGTCGGCTCTCAGCCACTCTGGTCTCGTAGAAGAAGGAAAATTCTGGTTCGATTGCATGGTTAATGAGTATGGAATTGAACCTGCCGAGAAACACTTGGTGTGTATAGTGGATCTCTTAGCTCGTTCTGGTCTTGTTGAAGAGGCCAAAAACCTGTTGGCATCAATGCACACCAAACCAACCATCTCAATTTTGGTCGCTCTACTTTCAGGCTGTCTGAATAACAAGAAGCTGGAACTTGGAGAGAGCACAGCAGAGAAGATCCTTGAACTGCAGCCTGGGGATGTTGGCGTCCTTGCCTTGGTCTCAAATCTTTATGCTGCTGCCAAGAACTGGGACAAGGTCAGGGAGGTGCGCAAGCTAATGAAGGACCACAGCAGCAAGAAGGTGCCCGGGTGTAGCTCTATAGAGATACGCGGAGCACTGCATACATTCGTCATGGAAGATCAGAGCCATCCTCAGCATAGACAGATTCTACAGATGGTCTCGAAGCTCGACTCCGAGATGAGGAAGATGGGCTATGTCCCGAAGACGGAGTTCGTGTACCATGACCTCGAGGAAGGCGTCAAGGAGCAGCTTCTCAGCCGCCACAGCGAGAGGCTGGCCATCGCCTTTGGGCTGCTGAACACGAGCCCAGGGACGAGGCTCGTGGTCATAAAGAACCTCAGGGTCTGCGGCGACTGCCATGACGCCATCAAGTACATGTCGAAGATCGCCGCCAGGGAGATCGTGGTGCGAGACGCCAAACGCTTCCACCATTTCAAGGACGGAGCCTGCTCCTGCGGCGATTACTGGTGAAGGGTGTCTCGCGACATAACCTGTCCGTTGTCCACCAGCTCCGTCTTTGCTTGGTCTCAAATCTTTATGCCGCTGCCATGAACTGGGACAAGGTCGTGCGGAAGCTAATGAAGCCTGGGTGTAGCTCGATAGAGATACGCGGAGTCTACTGACTGACGTGAACCAGCATATAGGTGAGTGCCGGTTCCAGTTGTCCTGTGCAACTGCAAACACAGTGATTTGATCAGATTTCATACTCCCTCCGGGAGGGAGGGAGTATATGAGACCGGGATGGTTACGTTCCAGAAATTTGAACGAACGCTCTAGATCTTCCATGCTTCTGAGAGATTTGAGACCATAGGGAGGACAAGCAGAATAACTGTGCAAACGTCTCTCATCAGTCATTGTCCGCTTAAATAAGTGTGAGCTGAGTGCAGTTCCACACAGGACAGCTGGAACTAGCACTCACCTATATGTGGTTCCACAAGTCCACATTATACACTGCGTCTGCGTCTGCGTCTGCGTCGTCACCCCTGTTGAAATCGTGGCGAGAGTCGTAGGCGACCGTACCTCTGCTCTGAATACATGACGCAGCGGTCGGTCGCCGAGGTCCTCGAGGTTTACGGCACCACGACTCTACCACCACCAACGCCTGTACCGATCACGACGTCAACACCGCCTGTGCTCGGGGCGCCATCCCGAGCCTTCGATGCACCGGCCTCGCTATCGTTTCATTTTCCACCGGCCGCGGACCCGGACGGGAGGCGCGTTGCGTCGCGGTACTGCCCCGTCGGCGAGCGTGGCCGTCGCCGTCTGAGCGGCCGCGGGCGTCTCTTGCCGTGTGGGCGGGGAAGGTGACTCGCAGCGTGGCAAAATTTTGCTTTGCTTTTGCTTTGCCTTGCCTTGTCTCGCTTTTCTCCCGGGGCTCGTCTCGTGGACTCATCGTGATCGCTACGAATCTTGACGAGGGAAGGGGGTCCAGATAACGCTGGACGGACTTTGGTGACGTTCGTTGGAGCTGCTAGTGGTTGAGGAACGCTTGCTTCTTTTTATTTTTCGAGGGTACGCCAATGGCGGCTTTATAGAAGGGAGAAAGATTGAGGAACGCTTGCTTCTCAAGTAGGAGTACTGGAGTAGGAGTGGCGGGTCGGACGGACCTGCCCCATGTGGGAGCATGGCAATGCCGCTCGCTGTTCGAGACTGCTAGGCTATAGCTATGGCGCCTCAACTATTGGGAGTTGGGCACCCGCTGCTCATGATTGGGATCGTTTTTCCGCTTGATCGTGGAGCTGGTTTGGCCTCGTCGTTGACCTGCCGGTGAGTGGAAACTGGCCGGCGTCTGCACGACGGGGAATGTCGCGTCCGACTACAGCGAAACTTCTTTCTTTAGAAGATCAGCGATCGCCTCCCCGGTTCCATTTCATTGCAGAATGAACACGCATCATCCCATCCATCTACTCTACTCCATCCACAGCGAAGGCGTTTTCTTTTCTTTTATAAAGCTCCGGAGGAAATGTTTCTGAACCTGCACCCAAAATAAATCTTAATATCTCCCAAAAATAAAATGCAAAATCCTAATCTCTAATTATCTTGGCGCGTCCACGTGTGCCTTTTGGGTTTTTCCAGCTGGTCGACGATACCGGCCCAACCCGCGGGAAATGGCCACGGGAGCTTCGCTACGACGCTTACCCGCCCGCCATTAACAATCGCAACCTGCCAATACCACCACCCCCCTTTCGCTTCTCTCGCGTCTCGCCACAAACTTTAATTTTGCGGAAAAGGCCCCTCCAACTACCGGCGCTGGACGAACGTGGGCGATGCTCCGGCCATCGCCGTATCCGTCGCGGCGTCTCCTCCAGAGCGGCGACCCCAGCCGCATCCCGGGCATCCCCCCGGCCGATCCGCCCGCCGGCGTCAGCTCGGATGTCGTCGTCATCCTCGCCGCCCTGCTCTGCGCGCTCATCTGCGTAGTCGGCCTCGCCGCCGTCGCGCGGTGCGCGCGCTCCCGTCGCAACGCCAACGCCCACGCCAACCCATCCTCGCCGTCCGGCAGCCCGGCCCACGCCCTGGCGGCCTTCGGCGGGGGCGGCGGCGGGCATAACCATGGTGGTACTACAACTACTACGACGACAGGCGCGTCGGGGGGCAGCGTGACGACCACCAGCAAGGGGCTCAAGAAGAAGGCGCTCAAGGCGCTGCCGAAGCTGGCGTACGCGGACGCGGTGGCCGCGGCGGCGGCGGCGAGGGGCGCCGTGGCGGGGGGCGAGGAGGAGGAGGGGCAGGACGGGATCCTCGCGGAGTGCGCCATCTGCCTGACGGAGTTCGGCGAGCGGGAGGAGGTGCGCGTGATGCCGCAGTGCGGCCACGGGTTCCACGTCGACTGCGTCGACACCTGGCTGCGCTCCAACTCCTCCTGCCCGTCCTGCCGCCGCCCCATCGTCCTCGACGACCCCGCGCCGCCCAAGCGGTGCCGCAAGTGCGAGGAGACCATCCTGGAGGCGGTCATCGCCTCGTCGTCGTCGGCCGGCGGCAGCCGCGGCGGCGGCCGTGGGGGGTTCTTGCCGTAGTAGCAGTAGAAGAGGCGTCATGTCCCCTGGCGGGTGGGTCCTGGTCGGTGTGGGTAGTTGAGCTGCTCCTTTCTGCTGGTGGCCCACGCTGCAGTACTACCGCAGTGAAGTTTTTCTTCTCAAGAAATGGAAAGGAGAATAATTAGAGCTGTGAATGTGACTCTTTTCTGCAACCTTTTTCGCCCTGCACTTGCGCTGCTGCTCCAGTACGTGTGGATGTGGGGAACATGACATCAGATGTGTAAAGAGCGTGCGTGGTCTCGTGTAAAAATATACTATTTGTACTGGATATAGCTTGCTCAAAAGAGGCAAAGGAAAAACATTTTACATGTGGATCCGACAAGCTAGAAATATGCAGCTCGTGTCTGAAGATCTGTTTGGTGTGGCGAAATAGGTGGAAGTTGTGGAGTAATGACAGTTTTTTTTCGAGAGTACGCCAAAGGCGTACCATATTTTTATAGAAAGAGAAAAAATTTGTACAAGATAGGCACGGGCCAGAAGTAAACCTCTAGGCCCGGCCAACACCCATTACACCCGAACCCAACACACTAAGGCTACTCTCTCACAAACTGGATTAAACCACCAACTTCAACACCGGCTAGTCTCCATTGTTGCACTTCTCGAAAGATGTTGTCCGCCGGTTCAGTCGGGGTCCTCTGCTGCTGCAGCGTGTTAAACACCCCTGCGTTCTGTTGCTTCCACAGCTCCCATCTGACTAAGATGACGAAGGTGTCGTATCCTCGCTTGAGGCCCTTGGGCTTACCCGACCTAGTCTCAATCCACCAATCCAGGAAAGAATCTTCAATCACCGGAGCTCTGGTGGCCAACTTTAGCGTGATCGAAGCAAATATGCCACACTTGTCGGGCATACCCACATATAACCAAGATGTGTTCGGCATTGTCTTCATCCTGCAGACATGTATAGCAAACTGATGGGTTGTCTTGCAGGCCATGTTTTGCCCTCCTGTCAGAAGTCCAAATGCGGTGCTGCACAGCCAGCCAGATGAAGATCTTGCACTTTACAAGTGCCCAACTTTTCGAGATGCATGAAGCGTAAGGAGCCCTTTCATCACCAAGACAGAGTCGATGGTAGGTCGACCTGGCAGAGTACACACCAAAGGGATCAGCGGGCCAAGAGAAACGATCCAGAGAGCTGGTATCCCGTTGGACAGTGTTGATGGCCAGGTTTAGGTGCACCAACTGCAGGTGACCCACGAAATTCAGCTCCCCATTAACATCTTGCAGCCACCTTGCATTCTCCATCCCTTCGCTCACCGTACGTTTGTTTCTAATGCGAGTGTCAACCATCGCATGAATCATGGGAGCAATATCCGCCACCACGAAACCGTGTATCCAACGATCCCTCCAGAAAAGGACCTTGGTGCCCTCTCCCACCTCGATCTTAACTAGGCTATCAAAAACTGTCCGAGCCTCCTCGTCTTTGATCATGCACAAGCCCTGCCAAGGTCTCTCAGGATCTGTGCGTTTCAACCACTCCCACCGAACCCTAAGCGCAAGACCCTGCAACTTAAGGTTCCTAATGCCGAGCCCTCCAAAGAATGTCGGCTTACATCGCATTCCAGGCCACCAGACATTGGCCCTCCCGTGACCTTCTCTTGACCTGCCCAAAAGAAAGCCCTCGTCCATTTGTCCAGCTCCTCAAAAACCCAGTCCGGCGCATCAGTGATCATGAAGTGGTGGATTGGCTTGGCCGCGACAACGGATTTGACCAGCACAAGGTGCCCAGATCTTTGCAGCAAACCGCGTTGCCAGCCGGGCGCACACTTCTTCGCTCTGTCCAATATAGGCTGCCAATCCGTTCTCTTTAGCTGGTGAATAGCGAGCTGCAGGCCAAGATATTTGCAGAGGAACTTCCCCAACTCACATTGCAGCAGATTAGCAACCCTGCTCTTGTCTTCCTCGTCGCCATGAATGAGGATAGCGGAGGACTTGCCATAGTTCACTTTCAAGCCCGACGCATCACCAAAGGCCTTTAGTGCCATGGTAACGAACCTGAGGTCCACTTCATTCGGCCTAACAAACATTGCAGCAGATTAGCAACCCTGCTCTTGTCTTCCTCGTCGCCATGAATGAGGATAGCAGAGGACTTGCCATAGTTCACTTTCAAGCCCGACACATCACCAAAGGCCTTTAGCGCCATGGTAACGAACCTGAGGTCCACTTCATTCGGCCTAACAAACATTGCAGCAGATTAGCAACCCTGCTCTTGTCTTCCTCATCGCCATGAATGAGGATAGCAGAGGACTTGCCATAGTTCACTTTCAAGCCCGACGCATCACCAAAGGCCTTTAGTGCCATGGTAACGAACCTGAGGTCCACTTCATTCGGCCTAACAAACAGAGCCACATCGTCGGCATATATCGAGACACTTTGGTTAGGCCCGACGCCCGAGAACGGCCGTAACACACCCATCTCAGCACCCTTGACCATGATGCAAGATAGCGCATCCATAGCGATGATGAACAGGAGGGGAGACACCGGATCGCCTTGTCTAAGGCCTTGAGCAAGCGTGAAGCTTCTTCCTGGAATGCCATTGACGATCACTTTGGTAGAAGCTGTTCTAAGCAAGATAGCAATCCAAGCCAACCATTTTTGCCCAAAACCTTTGCGCCTCAACACTTCAAACAGGAAGGGCCACACGAGGGAATCAAACTCCCTCGAGATGTCTAGCTTCAGGAACACCCCAGCTTATTTCCGAGCGTGTATTTTTCTCGCCACTTGTCTCACCAAAAGAAAGTTGTCGTGTAGATGCCTGCCGCATATAAACGTAGATTGGTTGGCCATGACGATATCCTTCGTTCTTCTTCTCACCTGGTTAGCAAGCATCTTGGCGAATAGTTTTGTAGCGCTATGGGTAAGGCTAATAGGCCAAAAATCCCCTACCACCTCCGCATCCGGCTTCTTAGGGATGAGCACAATGTGTGCTTTGTTAAGCTTCCCAAAACCTCTGCCATCCTCAAAATATAGCTTCATCATCATGGCCATGACATCATTTTTGATGATGGGCCACGCCCTTCGATAGAAAGCTGCTCCAAATCCATCTGGAGAAACATGCATGGAGAAACATGTAGAAGTCGACAATGGCATGAAAATTGTTTCTCGTGTGGAGAGAGAAATAGGTGAAAGTTGTGGAGTAGTGGTAGGTATGAATATCAAACTTCGGTATGGAGAAACATGTTGAAGTGGACAATGGCATGAAGATCTTTTGGGGTGCAGAGAGACATAGGTGGAAGTTGTCAAGTAATGACAGCAGTAGGGGAGCCGCGGCCCGCCTAGCTTTGCAGCGTTTGCTTCTATAACAGTCAGCCCATGAGCCCAAAAAAGCCAGCTATAAGCATTTGTTTTGCAGTCTGGTCCGCCCAATTTTTTGCTACAAGCTCTGCCACTGAATGACAGGTATGAAATAGCAGACTTCTGATATGGAGAAACACGTCGAAGGCTACAAAGGCACTCACAATGACAGGGAGACCACACTAACTTTGGAATACTCGGATCATTTGTCGCTACACCCCCTACTTTCTCTTGTGGATCTTGTTACTCTTGGGTATTTCGGCACCCTAGACGAAAGAGGTCACCTCAGAGCCACAATTCATTGTGGTGAAACTACGTGGTGATGTTGGGAGCCTCCAATTGAGTTGTGGAGATTGCCCCAACCTTGTTTGTGAAGGTTTCGGTTGCCGCCTCCAAGGGCACCGCATACTGGAATCGTGGCACCTTGCATAGTGCGAGGGTACAAGAAGAATAAGGTAAGCCACTATGGCACTTGGGGAGCACCGTGCCACCAGATCCCTCCAACGGAGACATACCTCCCCCAAAGGAGGGAACTTCAGGAACTACAACATTGTCTCCACTTGCGGGTTTTTTAACTTACTAGTTGCAAGCTTACTTTAAGTGTTAATCTTTCTAACTTGTAGTTCTTGAGTTTGTCATACATTTTGTCCACCTACTTGCATATTTAGACAACCTACTCTTGTTGTTTTCCTAAAATTTGAAAAGAAGTTAAAAATTATTAGTCGTCTATTCACCCCCTTTCTAGTCGACCGTACCGATCCTTTCATGCCCTCACTCGGTCGTCACCACATCCGACTTTGTCAGGCTAGTGATTTTCATCCGAGTTGCTGAGACCAACCACTAAAGGCCAGTACATCAAACAACAAGGCGATTCCTTCAACATGGTAATGACACAAGTTCATCGCTGTTGAGCCCGGCCAATAAAGGCCAGATCAAGAGTTCTCACTCTGGACATGAAGCGGTGTTTCAAACATCATCTTGATGATGGGTATTTTAGTAGTCACCCCCACTAGTACTCCACTACAGGGTGTAGTTGCGCTAGCAGATGGGTGGGATGTATTCCCACCATAAACGTGATGGGGAACGAAGCATGAAAATAAAAAAAATCCTACGAACACCCATGATCTATCTAGGAGAATCATAGTAATGAGAGGGGAGAGTGTGTCTACATACCCTCGTAGACCGGAAGCGGAAGCGTATATAACACGGTTGATGTAGTCGTACACTTCGTAATCCGATCACGGTCCAACTGATCTAGTGCCGAACAGATGACATCTCCAAGTTTAGCACACGTGTGGCTCGATGACGTCTTCTCCTCATTGATCTAGCAAAGGAAGGCAGATAAGTGGATGGGATCACAACCAACATGACGGCATGGTGGTGATGATGGTGGTGGAGCAACGGCAACACTTTGCTAAGCAAAAAACAGTGGACAAGAACTATGCTGGGAGGGAGAGATGGGCCAGCAGCCAAGGCCAATGTCTTGGGGTGCCTTGCTGCGCCCCTCCCCTATATTTATATGCGTGGGAGGGCTGGGAGTCCAGGCCTACTCCTAATAGGAGTTGGCGCCAAGGGGAAGAGGACTTGGACTCCAAGTCCAATCCTATTCCTACTAGGACTCCCATTTTCCCCTTCCTAGCCACGTGGGCTTTTGAGGACTTGGTGCGTGATGTCTACTACACAACTTGTTCTTGTAGACTTGTGTTGGGCCTCGAAGCGCAAAGTTTTGTAGGACAGTAGAAAATTTCCCTCAAGTGGATGACCTAAGGTTTATCAATTCGTGGAAGGCGTAGGATGAAGATGGTCTCTCTCAAACAACCCTGCAACCAAATAACAAAGAGTCTCTTGTGTCCCCAACACACCAAATACAATGATAAATTGTATAGGTGCACTAGTTCGGCAAAGAGATGGTGATACAACTGTAGTAATGATAGTAGATATTGATTTTTGTAATAGGAAAAATAAGAAACAGTAAGGTAGCAAGTAACAAAAGTGAGCACAAATGGTGTTGCAATGCTTGAAAATGAGGCATAGGGTTCATACTTTAACTAGTGCAACCTCTCAACAATGCTAATATAATTGGATCATATAACCACCCCTCAACGTGCGATGAAGAATCACTCCAAAGTTTGTATCTAGCGGAGAACCTAAGAAGAAACTGTTTGTAGGGTACGAAACCACCTCAAAGTTATTCTTTCGGATCAATCTTTCCAAGAGTTTGTACTAAAATAACACCAAGTTATCCTTTCCAATCGATCTATCCAAGAGTTTGTACAAAAATAACACCATATGATACACATCAACAACCTCTAATGTCACCTAGATACTCCAATGTCACCACGAGTATCCGTGAGATGATTGTATGATGTGCATAAAAAATTTCAGATTCATAATACTCAATCTAGTACAAAGAACCTCAAAGAGTGTCCCAAGATTTGTACCGGAGAAAAAAAGACAACAACATGCATCAACCCCTATGCATAGATTACCCCAATGTCACCTCGGGAATCCGCGAGTTGAGTGCCAAAACATACATCAAGTGAATCAATATGATACCCCATTGTCACCACGGGTGTTCACAGCAAGACATACATCAAGTGTTCTCAAATCCATAAAAGTATTCAATCCAATAACAATGAAATCTCAAAGGAAAAACTCAATTCATCACAACAAGATGGAGAGGGGAAAACCCCATATGATCCAACTATGTTAACAAAGCTCGCGATACATCAAGGTCGTGCCAAATCAAGAACATGAAAGAGAGAGAGAGAGAGAGAGAGAGAGAGAGAGAGAGAGAGAGAGAGAGATTAAACACATATCTATTGTTAGAAACCCTCAGCCCCGAGGGTGTACTACTCCCTCCTCATCATGGTGGCCGCGGGGATGATGAAGATGGCCTCCGGTGATTGAGGGAGTCCTGGACTAGGGGGTGTCCGGACAGCCGGACTATCATCGTCAGCTGGACTCCAAGATTATGAAGATACAAGATTGAAGACTTCGTCCCGTGTCCGGATGGGACTTTCGTTGGCGTGGAAGGCAAGCTTGGCGATAGGGATATGTAGATCTCCTACCATTATAACCGACTCTGTGTAACCCTAGCCCTCTTACCGGTGTCTATATAAACCGGAGGGTTTAGGTCCGTAGGACACAACAACCATTACAACAATCATACCATAGGCTAGCTTCTAGGGTTTAGCCTCCTTGATCTCGTGGTAGATCCACTCTTGTACTACCCATATCATCAATATCAATCAAGCAGAGTAGGGTTTTACCTCCATCGAGAGGGCCCAACTCGGGTAAAACATCGTGTCCCTTGTCTCCTGTTACCATCCGCCTAGACGCACAGCTTCGGGACCCCTACCCGAGATCCGCCGGTTTTGACACCGACATTGGTGCTTTCATTGAGAGTTCCTCCGTGCCATCACCGATAGGAAGGATGCCTCCTCCGCCTTCAAGGACGGTATTTTCGCTTAAAGGAGCCATGGCCGCCGCCAAACTATTCGCTAGGTGGTTTTCTTATGACCGCTGTCCGCCATCGCTCGACAATGACCTCTCGGTCGTCAAAAGCAATCTTCACGCCACTCGATTTGCCGAGCGGTGGATCCAATAGAGCTCTCATCCGTAAATGAGCTCTTGATCGCATCGCGCCCACGGAGTCGCTTCATGCACTACAATCGATTGGGCTTAAAACCGATCTAAGAGAGATTAACTCTCCCCAGGTCACCCACCACGTTGTAGTGGTAGAGGAACAACGCGGCGACTCTTCTCCTATATTGAAAACTAGTCATGTCCGGGCTGCCGAACCCTCCATGCCGGATTCCCGCGAGGGCGAACTTCGATCAAGCATCGAACCCAAAGTCGCATTGACCGACTCGTTGGAAAATGTTCCACTTTCCAAGCTTCCAAATTCGAAACTTCTCGCCCCGAGCCTTGAGATGGGTAGGGTTCCTGACTCAATTCCACCCACCCGCCTGCACATATGCGATCTATCTCTAATCCGCAAGAGCCCGCTGAAACAAGACATCATTATTGGGCCGATTCTCCTGGTTATGGACAGGATAAAGGACTGCCGAGAGGAAAACGCAATCTCAATCTTTTGCAATAATTGCACGGACGAGGAATCTTGAACGCCATCACCGTCGTGAAGTTACACGCCACGACCAAGGCCCATAGTACGAAAGTATCTTGTATGATGGAGAGTTTCCGAAAACCGAAATTAAGTTTTGGGACAATCCGCCCCGAATACAACCTCATCCGCAACAAAAGGGTGCATTACACCCGTGTACCGTGTACAAAACCAAAAGCAAAACCCCATAAAGGGCATGGAACCGTACTGGAGGGGTGGCTTAGCGGACCCTGTAAAATTCACAGTACAGAGGGCGCCACCCCAACACATAGCCTTCGAGCATGTTGGATATTACGGCAGGTGGCCAAAAGTGGCGAGGAGCTTCTAGCCCCGGGAAACCACTCCAACAATACCGGTACGGTATCAATAGTCTTCGAGACTTTCGCATCAAATAACATGCGGAAACGAACAATCCGCAGCCTCGCCGAAATCTACCAAGTAGCAACAACAAATCCATGGAGCGACACAACCATCACCTTCAACGCCAGCGACGAACCTAAATTCCGAACAGCCCGAGCACCAGCCGCACTGGTACTTAGTCCAATAGTGGACGGCTTTCGACTCACCAAGGTACTCATGGATGGCGGCAGCGGACTAAACCTCATCTACGAGGAAACTCTTCAAAAAATGGAAATAGATTGGAGCCACATTGAGCGAAGCAGAACAACCTTCAGAGGAATAATCCCTAGCCGGGAAGCACGCTGCACCGGAAAAATCACATTCGATGTGGTGTTCGGCTCGCTGGACAATTACAGATCCGAAGAAGTCACGTTCCAAGTGGCTCCGTTCAACAGCGGATATCACGCTATATTAGGACGAGAGGCATTCACAATTTTTCAAGCCGCACTTACCACGGGTACATGAAGCTCAAAATGCCCGGCCCGCGGAATAATCACTCTCGTTAGTGATCCGGACATAGCACTCCGCTACCGAAAACAAGACAGCCGCATTAGCCCCGGAGGCACTATCCGGCCCTAGCGGCAAAGAATCTTATCGCGCCACGCCCACGGTGAATAGGGATGATGTGATACTCGATAAGAGATCCAAGTCCACTTCCTTTAAACCAGCGGACGAAATAGTAAAATTCCAGGTCCATCCAACGGACCCGACAAAGATGGCCTCCATCGGGGCAAAGTTGAACCCTGATGTAGACGCCAGATCTTGCGAGAATTCCTTCGAAAATTGGGACATCTTCGCCGGCACCCTTCGATATGCCGAATCCCACGCAGATTGGCGAGCACAGCCTAAACATCCTAAAGGATTCAAGCCACCAAACAGGCTCTTCGACGATTTTCCAACCCAAAAGACAGGCAATGGGAGAAGAGCTAGCCAAACTATTGGAAGCCGGATTCATCAGAGACATCAAACATCCGGATTGGCTAGCAAACCTGGTAATGGTACCAAAGAAGGACAAATCCTGGCGCCTATGTGTCGATTTTAAAGACCTCAACAAGGCTTGCCAAAAGGATCCCTTCCCCCTCCCTCGCATTGACCAGATAATCGATGCTACCGCAGGACACGATTCATTGTGCTTCCTTGACGCATACTCTGGCTACCATCAAATCAAGATGGCATAAGCGGACCAAGCCGCAACGACATTCATCACTCCATACGGACCATTCTGCTTCAACACGATGCCCTTCGGACTTAAAAACGTCGGCGCAACATATCAACGCATGATTCAAACATATCTGGCCACCCAGATCGGCAAAACAGTAGAGGCATGCGTAGACGACGTAGTCGTCAAAACCAAACACGTCGAAACTCTAGTAGACGACTTGAGGCTCACGTTCGAAAACCTCAGAGCATATGACATCAAGTTGAATCCGAATAATGCGTTTTCGGCGCATCACCGGAAAGCTCTCGGGCTTCATTGTATCCGCAGAGGAATTGAAGCGAACCCAGCCAAGATCCGAGCTCACATATAGCTGGATATCCCAAAGGACCTCAAACAAATACAAAATTGATCGGATGCGTGGCAGCTCTAAGCCGCTTTATCTCCGCCTAGGAGAAAAGGCATTGCCCTCTACCGCCTCCTTAGGCGCATCAACACTTCGAGTGGACGGACGCTGCTACCGCCGGACTCAAGAAATAAAAGCCATATTGGCAACAACCGTCCTGGCTGCGCCAACCCGGGCGAACCAATGTTGTTATACATCGCGCAACACATCAAGTTGTAAGCGCGTACTCGTCGTCGAACGAGAGATGTAAGGGCATAAATTCTCTTCAAAACCAAAGGTACTACGATCAACGGTGTTAACCCCCTGCAAGTCCCGTTGCCCGCATTATCAAAAGATAGCGTATGCGGTGTTCATGGCATCCCGGAAGCTCCGACACTACTTTCAAGAGTGTTCAATAACAGTGGCATCCGAAGTACCCCTCAATGACATCATAAACAACCGCGACGCAACGGGCAGGATTGCAAAATGGGCCATTGAGCTCTTACCATTCGATATAACTTACAAACCTCGGCGAGCTATAAAGTCACAAGTTTTGGCTGACTTTGTCGCTGAATGGACCGAAGCCGAACTCCCTAAAGAGTACGGCGCATACTCCAATTGGATTATGCACTTCGACGGCTCTAAAACGTTGGCCGGATTGGGGGCTGGCGTCGTATTGACGTCCCCAACCGGGGACACAGTCTAATACGTACTTCAGATAATGTACACGGACTCCAACAACGCAACCAAATACGAGGCCCTTTTACATGGCCTCCTGAGGGCAATCTCCTTGGGCATTCAACGCCTAGAGGTGCGCGGGGATTCAAACCTTGCAATATCCCAAGTAAACGGAGACTTTGATGCCAAGGATCCGAAAATGGCAGCATATCGTAACGCTGTCCTAAAAATGTCAGCTCGGTTTGACGGACATGAATTCCACCACGTAGCCAGGGATAATAACCAAGCGGCCGACGTATTGGCACGCATCGGCGCAAAACATGACGCTGCCCCTCCAAACATCTTCCTGGAACGGCTGTTTAAGCCATATGTACTATGGGAAGAGGAGTCCGGAAATAACAAACCGGAAGCAGCCGCACCAACCGACACAGAGCAATCTGACATAACCGGCGATTCAGCCGATGAAATAACACCTTAAACCCACGACATAATGGCAGTAATCACCCCGTGGACAGAGCCATTCCTAGCCTACTTGCTTAGGCAGGAACTTCCCAAAGACCAAAATGAGGCCCGCTGCATAGTCCGGTGATCTAAAGCCTACAGGGTCCATGAGGGAGAACTCTATAAGAAAAGCACAACCGGAGTCCTTCAAAGGTGTATCTCCGAAGAGGAAGGGCGAAACCTTCCGCTGAAATTATGCCGGACTAGGCGGACACCACGCAGCAGCTCGGCCCTTGTAGGAAAGGCATTCCGACAGATTTTATTGGCCGACGGCCCGGCAGATGCTCAGATTTAGTCCAAGATGCGCGGTTGTCGCTCTTTGCTAATCGAGCCATATGCCACCCACCGCCTCAAAACTATACACATTACCCGCCGTCATGTCCGGGGCTTGACTGGTTGGACCCTTAAAGGGGAACCCACAAGCAAAGGTACCTATTGGTCATGGTGGATAAATTCACCAAATGGATAGAGGCCAAGCCGCTTAAAACGGCAGAGTCCCACCAGTGATAGACTTCATATCCGGTAGTACACCGTTATGGTGTCCCCCACAAAGATTATCACCGATAACTACCACGAACTTCACGGCCGACGAGGTTAAATCATGGTGCAAAAATATGGGCATTAAGGTCGATTACGCTCACCTATCATCCTCAAACCAACGGTCAAGTGGAACGAGCGAACGGTCTAATAATGAGCGGCATCAAACCCGCACTAGTGCGGTCACTTACGAAATCGACACGCACTAGGTAGAGGAGCTCGACCAGACTGGGGCTGCGGACAACGCCCAACCGTATTACCGGATTCACACCATTCTTTATGGTATACGGCGCAGAGGCAATTCTGCCTCATGACATCATTCATGACTCACCTCGAAAAGCGCATGTACGAAGAAAGAGAAGCCTAGCTGGATCGGCAGACAGCTTGACGATTGAGGAAGAACGCGACGCCGCCAAGGCTCGCTCCGCATTCTATCGCCAGCAGGCTCAAGATATCAAAGCAGAAGTACGGGCCAAGACTTACAACGTTGGCGAACTAGTTCTACGCTTTGCGGACAAGAAAAAGGACAAACTCAAGCCCAAATGGGAGGGCCCTTTCATTATCAATCAAGTCCTCGACCGCGGAGCGCATCGTTTATGAAATGCGCCGGACAACCGACTCGAGCCGAACCCATGGAACGCAACCCGCCTCCGAAGATTCTATGCCTAGCGCTGCACTAAGAGTTCGCCCCTTCCTCGCCCAAACTTTTACATTTCAGCTGTCTTCGCTTTCTTTTCTTCTCTCAACCCTTTTTCTAAAAAGCCCTTAAAGGCCTACTTATGCATTGTTCACACACACTTGATGTGCCATCCGCAATCATTATACCGGGGCTTCTTTACCGTGCTTAATTATAAGGGCTTTATGCCCGCACATGTGTCAAGCTTCCACATGTACCTTTTATACACCATTATATGGATCGATATGACTTAAGTTTTGGCCAAGCTGGGTTGCTCGCCCCGTGCCTACCCCTATGTTCCCGATTTTTGGCTAGGAGGTAAAGGAGCACCTCTGCGATTGTTATCGCCGGGTAAGCGGATGTGTACCTCGACCGGGTGAAGCCGAAGCTAGCATTCTTAAGGGAATATTCGGTCGGTGATTTGAAAATGATTTTTTACCTCCTTATTTATCTGCCCCAGATGTTTTTTCTCGCTTTTTCGCAGTCCGGCATGCACTTTAGGGCATGCCTCCTGTGAAAGGAACCCTTAACGGAACTATTCTCCCCGAAGATGTTTCTTACTAACCATGTAATATAACATAACTAGTTGGGCACTTGTCCGATAAAGCACTAATGACCCTACGCTTTGGTCTCCATGCATACCCCTGTTATTTCTTAACCGAGAAGGTATTCGACACACTCCGACTCTAGGGTCCCGAGGTTGAAGCGAAAAGGTCGGCAAAGACAAACGATCTACAATCCGCTAGAAGGCATTTCACATGTCATTTTAAAATACATTGTCGATCTCTCGATCGTATTCCTCCTCAATCCCGCCTAAAGGCTGTCTAATTTACAGTCCCGTTGGGAAAATTTAGTGGCCAACTCTACTTGGCCAGATACTAAACTCACAGGATCTCCTTCCCATCGGGCCCCACAGTCCGACCTCGCCATGTGGTTGGGATCCGCCTTCTTGTACCGCTGCTTCACCATGGCCCAAGCCTCCTCGGCACCTTGGCGGCAGTCAAATCTTCCATAAACAGGCGCCGCCGCCTCCCTCAAGCTTCTCCATAAGCTCCCCAAGGCCCTCGGGTAAGGAGAGGGCTGGCCATAAAGCCCGGACGACGCTGCCATTGCCCGCCAAACTCGCTCGAGCAGCTACAACAACTCGAAGTTGATCACCCGCTGATACGGCATCTCCTCCGCAGGCGCACTGTGAGTATACCTACAAGACATATTTTGTCAATTGACTTCCTCGCCGAACTCTTCTTTTCAAAGGAGTCCGCCAAGCACTTATTATAGATGCCGCGACGAAGCCGCCATTCTCCTTAATCGGAGCCGACAGCTCGCCCGAACACCTTTCAGCTCTTCTCCGAGCTGGGCGGCATCCCGGAGCTTGTTCCTTTCTGCCGCACCCTATTCAGCACCCTCTCGCCGCCTTCACCGGGCAGTAGTTCTTGCCTATCCGGATCTTGTCCGCAGCACCGCAATGTCATTATTAGACTTGCGCGCACGCCGCACACCACTTATCTTTTAAAATAATGTGTTACCGGAGGGGTCTCAGTGTTTCCTCAAGCGGCAACAAGTGCGGCCTCGAGTTGGGCCTTGCACTCTTGCAGCTCCCGAGACAGTTGGGAATTCTTCTCAAGAAGATCCTGCGTTTCAAATGATCCTTAAATCAGTTAATATAACTACTTTAAGTCTCGGGGCTCACCGCATATACAACTATTAAATTCTTTTACCCGTATGTCTTTTACATACTGCTCCGCGGCTCTGGTCAAACCATCTTGAGCAGCACGGAGGTGCGCGTCCCCCGTGTTAAAGGCATTCAACGCCTCAGGGGAGAAGCACACGTCACGAAAAACTGTCTGGCGGCGCCTGTGGTTCATGGCGCTCTCCACCTTAGACTGAGTGGCGACACCGCAGCCGGCATCCTCTCGTTGAGGAGCATCCGCTCGCGCTTTGCGCCGCCGCCCTCCGCACTATGTGCCGGAGCTCGGCCGGTAGAGGTTGGGTTGGCAACCTCTACGCCCGCAGTCCAGCGGGCGCTTTTTCTCCTACAAAAGTCATGAGCACTCAAACGCCTCCTAGGAACGTCGCTCTAAATAACAAACTGCGGGCTATACCTTTGCGGCAACGCTTCGATCCGTGCCGCACTCCTCTTCCGCCTACTGGGCCGGACTGACCCCTGTTGGTCGGCCGCTGCGGGCTCGGCTTCCCGCCTTGGAGGCGCCTCCTGCAAAGCGCCGTCGTATACGGTGGTCAGAAATGAGCAAGGAAGGAATAATGGTGTCGACTTCGTCACAACACCGGAAGCCGGATATAGTCCGGGTAGTCACCGTAATGGCGACTAAAGCATTATCCATGCTGAGCTGGTGGAACACCCCGTCGATTAGCTCCACCTTTATGTCCGGATCCTCTTCGGAGGCCGGATCCTCGATCTCTCGATCCTCGGGTTGCGGAGCTGGACTAAGCATGCCCTCCACAACCCGGCGCAGCTCCTGCGCCGAAAGCATAATATAAGAAACTTAAAACTTTGAAAGTATGGGTCGGGCACACAAAGTGTCCGCTTACCCAACGCCGAGGGTTATTCCTGGAGAACCCATTCAACGGGCTCGTCTAGAGGAAATCCTCCTTCTCCCCCTTGTATAGGCCGGACAGGATCTCCGCCAGGTCTTCGGCCGATCCCGGCCCCTTGCGGCCATGACGGGTGGCATCGTCCTCCCCGTTGAAATCCCACATAGGGTGGCCTCAGATCAGCGGGGGCTGCACCCCGTGATAATGCACGTTGTCATGACTCCAATCATGGTCAACCCGAATGGGCCAAGAACCTTATCCGCCCATCAAATAATGGACGCTTTGTCTTCCTCCAAATTGGGCTCCGTGGGCGCCACCGAGGCGCTTCTTCAAAGGAGCATTATCAACTCCGAAGGCCGATCCGAACAGGTCCGCAGCGAGCGCCTTCTATATAAAACCATTCAAGGCCGCCTTGGACGCCTTCTTGGGGGTTCCGGATAGATATTCGGTCCCGGCGATGCGCCAAATTTCGGCACCGCCCACTTGATATATGGACCCCTCGTGAGAGCAGGGCATAAGGCAGAACAACCTCTTCCACAGTGCAAAATGGGGCTCAACGCCCAGGAATAGCTCGCAAAGGGCTACGTAACCCATGATATGCGTGGATAGAGGCGGGCGTAAGGTGATGGAGCTGGAGTCGAGAACTCCGTGAGCCCGCGAGGAACAGATGTATAGGAAATCCGAGCCCCTTATCGATAGGGGACAAAGCATACCCGCCCCTTTGTTGGGATTTGGGGTAGCCTCCGCTTGCTTCCCAACTTGGTAGGTGGCCAACCCGCTCGAACCGAACCATGAAGGCCGGAGGGAGATATCCTTCGCCGAGCATCACCACTCATTGTGCGGGATGTAATATCTCCTCCACCTCTGGCGGAGGGCTGGGAGCGCGAGAAGAGGAGCCACGACGGTCCATGGTGGAATGGATTCTTGGTCGAAGCGCCCCGATGAGTACTCGCGAAGGAAGATGGTGTGATTTGATCTCGATTCTTGCCTCTCTTATAGGCAGATTATTTGCACAGCTAGGGGTAAAACATAAAGATACCTGGCTTTTCGCATTCGCATGCGACGCGTGGAAGATGGCCATTATTGGGCGTGAAGCCAAGAAGCGCAACATTGATAAGGAAGCCGACAATCGCTCGCAGGTACATGGAACTTAAGGAGAACCCGCCTTGCAACGCCGAAGACTACAAACGCGCTGGACTTATCGTCATTGAAGCTTGGTTCGGGGGCTACTGAGGGAGTCTTGGACTAGGGGGTGTCCGGACAGCCGGACTATCATCGTCAGTCGGACTCCAAGACTATGAAGATACAAGATTGAAGACTTCGTCCCGTGTCCAGATGGGACTTTCCTTGGCGTGGAAGGCAAGCTTGGCGATACGGATATGTAGATCTCCTACCATTGTAACCGACTCTGTGTAACCCTAGCCCTCTCGCCAGTGTCTATATAAACCGGAGGGTTTAGGTCCGTAGGACACAACAACCATTACAACAATCATACCATAGGCTAGCTTCTAGGGTTTAGCCTCCTTGATCTCGTGGTAGATCCACTCTTGTACTACCCATATCATCAATATCAATCAAGCAGGAGTAGGGTTTTACCTCCATCGAGAGGGCCCGAACCTGGGTAAAAACATCGTGTCCCTTGTCTCCTGTTACCATCCGCCTAGACGCACAGTTCGGGACCCCCTACCCAAGATCCGCCGGTTTTGACACCGGCAGTGATGATTTCCCCCTATGGCAGGGTGCTGGAACAGTGTCTAGATTGGTTTTTCGTGGATACAAAGGCTTGCGGCGGCTGAACTTCTGATCTAGGTTAATTTTCTGGGGTTTCTGAATATATAGGATTTTTTGGCGTCAGTTTCATGCTAAGATGGGCCTCAGGGGCCCACCACCACCAGGGCACGTCCGGGGGGTGGCGAGCCCTGGTGTCTTGTGGGCATCAGGGGGCCCCATCTGGTGGTTCTTTGCTCCATTATATCTATTTTCTTCCAACGAAATCGTCAAAATGTTTCGTCTGATTCCGAGAACTTTTATTTCTGCACAAAAAAGAAGATCACGGTAGTTCTGCTAAAAACAACGTCAGTCCGGGTTGGTTCCATTCAAATCATACCAAAACCATATAAAATTGTTGTACACATGGCATGAATGATTCATAAATTATAGATATGTTGGAGACGTACCAGTGCGCCTAGCCCAATAATGCCAGGGTGCCTCCCCTCATGCCAATCCAGCCCTTGGGACGTGGTGGACCCACTTGTGGACTTCCGGACCCCTCTGGAATCCTTCGGAACCTTCTAGAAGCTTTACAATCCTAAAAAACTGCACCTTTTTTCGGAACCCAAAATACAACTTCCCATATATAAATCTTTACCTCTCGACCATTCCAAGACTCCTCTTGACGTCCGGGATCTCATCAAGGGCTCCAAACAACATTCGGTTACCAATCATCAAATATCCCAATACTACTCTAGCATCAACAAAGGTTAAGCGTGCGACCCTGTGGGTTCGGGAATCATGTAGTCATGACCGAGACACCTATCAGGTCAATAACCAATAGCGGGACCTGGATGCCCATATTGGTTCCTACATATTCCACGAAGATCTTTTATCGATTGAACCACGATGTCAAGGATTCATTAATCCCGTATGCAATTCCCTTTGTCTGGCGATATCTTACTTGCCCAAGATTTGATCGTTGGTTCCTACCTAGTTCAATCTCGTTACCGGGAAGTCTCTTTACTCGTCCCGTAAGACAAGATCTCGTGACTAACTCATTAGTCACATTGCTTACAAGATCTTTCCAATGTTGTATTACCGAGAGGACCCAGAGATATCTCTCCATCACACGGAGTGACAAATCCCAGTCTTGATCCATGCCAACCCAAAAAACACCTTCAGTGATACATGTAGAGCACCTTTATGATCTCCCAGTTACGAAGTGATGTTTGGATACACACTAAGTATCCCTCTGGTATCAGGGAGTTGCATGATCTCATGGTCTTAGGAATTGATACTTGACATGAAGAAGGCTATAACAATAAATTGATACGATCCGCATATATATTTTTATTGAATGGTGGAGCTGTCAGTTGGTGCAGTTTCAAACAGAGCATCGTGGCAGGATCTACGTGTGAAGAGGAGTACATAGCTCCTTCGGAAGCAGCAAATGAAGTAGTGTGGATGAAGGAGTTCATATCTGATATAGGTGTAATACCTAGTGCATTGGGTCCAATGAAAATCTTTTGTGACAATACCGGAGCATTTGGCTTAGCGAAGGAATCCAAATTTCACAAAAATACCAAACACATCAAGAGACGCTTCAACTCCATCCGAGATTTGGTCAAGGAGGGAGACATAGAGATTTGCAAAATACATACTGATCTGAATGTTGCAGACCCATTGACTAAGCCTCTTCCATGAGCAAAACATGATCAGCACCAAGACTCCATGGGTGTTAGATTCATTACAATGTAATCTTGATTATTGACTCTAGTGCAAGTGGGAGACTGAAGAAATATGCCCTAGAGGCAATAATAAAGTTGTTATATTTCCTTATTCATGATAAATGTTTATTATTCATGCTAGAATTGTATTAATCGGAAACTCGATACATGTGTGAATACATAGACAAAACAACGTGTCCCTAGTATGCCTCTACTAGACTACCTCGTTGATCAAAGATGGTTAAGTTTCCTAGCCATGGACATGAGTTGTCATTTGATAACGGGATCACATCATTAGTGGAATGATGTGATGGATAAGACCCATCCGTTAGCTTAGCATAATGATCGTTCAGTTTTATTGCTACTGCTTTCTTCGTGTCAAATATATATTCCTCCGACTATGAGATTATGCAACTCCCGGACACCGGAGGAATGCCTTATGTGCTATCAAACATCACAACAAAACTGGGTGATTATAAAGATTCTCTACAGGTATCTTCGAAGGTGTTTTGTTGGGTTGGCATAGATCGAGATTAGGATTTGTCACTCCGAGTATCGGAGAGGTATCTCTAGGCCCTCTCGGTAATGCACATAATATGAAGCCTTGAGAAATGTGACTAATGAGTTAGTTGCGGGATGATGCACTACGGAACGAGTAAAGAGACTTGCTGGTAACGAGATTGAACTAGGTACGAAGATACCGACGATCGAATCTCGGGCAAGTAACATACCGATGACAAAGGGAATAACTATGTTGACATTGCGGTTCGACCGATAAAGATTTTCATAGAATATGTGAGAACCAATATGAGCATCCAGGTTCCACTATTGGTTATTGATCAGAGGGGTGTCCCAGTCATGTCTACATAGTTCTCGAACCCGTAGGGTCCGCAAGCTTAACGTTCGATGACGATAGATATTATATGAGTTATGTGTTTTGGTGACCGAAGGTTGTTCAAAGTTCCGAATGAGATCACAGACATGACGAGGAGTCTCGAAATGGCCGAGAGGTAAAGATTGATATATTGGAATGTTATGTACGGACACCGGAAAGGTTCCGAAGAGGTTCGGGGATTTCTCAAAGTACCGGGAGGTTACCGGACCCCCCGGGAAAGTTAATGGGCCTCATGGGCCATAGTGGAGAGGAGGAAGCAGGCCACGGGAGGTGGGGGCGCGCCCCCCTTTCCTTCTTCCTCCCCACCTCTTGTGGTCTTGCCCCTTCCCCCCTCTCCGTAAGAAGGAAAAAAAGAGGGGGGGGGGGCGAATCCTACTAGGAGTGGAGTCCTAGTAGGACTCCCCCCTCCATAGCACGCCCCTTGTAGCCGGCCTCCTCCCCTCCTCCTTTATATACGGGGGCCGGGGGCCACCCCAAAGCACACAAATTATTTAGCCGTGTGCGGTGCCCCCCTCCACCATTTACTCCTCTGGTCATATTGTCGTAATGCTTAGGCGAAGCCGTGCACGGATCACTTCACCGACACTGTCATCACGCCGTCGTGCTGACGGAACTCATCGACTCCTTCATGCCTCTACTGGATCAAGAGTTAGAGGGATGTCATTGAGCTGAACGTGTGCAGAACTCGGAGGTGCCGTACGTTCGGTACTTGATCGGTTGATTCGAGAAGACGTTCGACTACATCAACCGTGTTAAGTTAACACTTTCGCTTTTGGTCTACAAGGGTACGTGGACACACTCTCCCCCTCTCGTTGCTATGCATCTCCTAGATAGATCTTGCGCGAGCATAGGATTTTTTTTTGAAATTTCATGCTACATTTCCCAACAGTGGCATCCGAGCCAGGTCTATGCGTAGATGATACGAGTTGAACACAAAGTGTTGTGGGCGGTGATCGTCATACTGCTTACCACCAATGTCTTATTTTGATTTAGCGGTATTGTTGGATGAAGCGGCCCGAACCAACCTTACGTGACCGCGTTCATGAGACCGGTTCCACCGACAGACATGCAACTAGTTTTGCATAAAGGTGGCTGACGGGTATCTGTTTCTCCAACTTTAGTTGAATCAAATTTGACTACGGCCAGTCCTTGTGAAGGTTAAAACAACAAACTTGATAAATCACCGTTGTGGTTTTTGTGCCGTAGGTATGTACGGTTCATGCTAGCAGCCACGTACAACTTGCAACAAACCAATTAGAGGACGTCTAACTAGTTTTTGCAGGGCATGTTGTGATGTGATATGGTCAAGACATGATGTGATACAAAGATTGTTTTATGAGACGATCATGCTTTGTATAAGTTATCGGCAACTAGCAGGAGCCATATGGTTGTCTCTTTATTGTTTGGAAATAAAAGTGCTATGTAATTGCTTTACTTTATCACTAAGCAGTAGCGATAGTCGTAGAAGCAATGGTTGGCGAGACGACCACGATGCTGCGATGGAGATCAAGGTGTCAAGCCGGTGACGATGGAGATCATGACGTTGCTTCGGTGATGGAGATCATGAGCACAAGATGATGATGGCCATATCATGTCACATATTTTTATTGCATGTGATGTTTATCTTTTATGCATCTTATTTTTCTTAGTACGGCGGCAGCATTATAATATGATCCCTTACTAAAGTTCAAGGTATAAGTGTTCTCCCCGAGTATGCACCGTTGCTAAAGTTCTTCGTGCTAAGACACCACATGATGATCAGGTGTGATAAGCTCTACGTTCAAATACAACGGGTGCAAGCCTGATTTGCACACACGGAATACTCGGGTTAAACTTGACGAGCCTAGCATATACAGATATGGCCTCGGAACACTGGAGACCAAAAGGTCGAACGTGAATCATATAGTAGATATGATCAACATAGTGATGTTCACCATTGAAGACTACTACATCTCATGTGATAATCGGACATGGTTTAGTTTATTTGGATCACGTATCATTTAGATGACTAGGGGGATGTCTATCTAAGTAGGAATTCTTTAGTAATATGATTAATTGAACTTAATTTATCATAAACTTAGTCCTGATAGTTTTTTGCATATCTATGTTGTAGATCAATGGCCCGTGCTACCGTTCCTTTGAATTTTAACGCGTTCCTAGAGAAAGCTAAGTTGAAAGATGATGGCAGCAACTACATGGACTGGGTCCGTAACTTGAGGATTATCCTCATTGCTGCACATAAGAATTAAGTCCTTGATGCACCACTCGGTGCAAGGCCTGCTGCAGGAGTAGAAGCTGATGTTGTGAATGCCTGGCGAGCTCGATCAGATGAATACTTGTTAGTTCAGTGTGCCATGCTTTACGGCTTAGAATCGGGCCTTCAAAGACGTTTTGAACATCATGGACCATATGAGATGTTCCAGTAGTTGAAGTTAATATTTCAAGCAAGTGCCCAAGTTGAGAGATATGAAGTCTCCAACAAGTTCTATAGATGCAAGATGGAGGAGAACAGTTCTGTTAGTGAGCACATACTCATAATGTGTGGGTACCATAATCACTTTACTCAGCTAGGAGTTAATCTTCCAGATGATTGTGTCATTGATATAGTTCTTCAATCGCTGCCACCGAGCTATAAAGTCTTCGTGATGAACTACAATATGCAAGGGATGGAAAAGACTATTCTCGAGCTCTTCGCGATGCTAAAGGCCGCGGAGGTAGAAATTAAGAAGGAGCATCAAGTGTTGATGGTTAACAAGACCACTAGTTTCAAGAAGAAGGGCAAGGGTAAAAAGAAGGGGAACTTCAAAAAGACTGACAAGCAAGTTCTCACTCCCGTGAAGAAACCCAAGTTTGGACCGAAGCCTGAAATTGAGTGCTTCTACTGCAAAGGGACTGGTCACTGGAAGCGGAACTGCCCCAAGTATTTGGCGGATAAGAAGGATGGCAAAGTGAACAAAGGTATATTTGATATACATGTTATTGATGTGTACCTTACTAATTCTCGTAGTAGTGCCTGGGTATTTGATACCGGTTTGGTTGCTCATATTTGTAACTCGAAGCAGGGACTACGAATTAAACGAAGATTGGCCAAGGACGAGGTGATGATGCGCGTTGGAAATGGTTCCAAGGTTGATGTGATCGCCGTCGGCATGCTACCTCTACATGTACCTTCGGGATTAGTTTTAGACCTGAATAATTGTTATTTGGTGCCAGCGTTGAGCATGAACATTATATCTGGATCTTGTTTAGCGCGAGATGGTTATTCAGTTAAATCAGAGAATAATGGTTGTTCTATTTATATGAGTAATATCTTTTATGGTCATGCACCCGTGAAGAGTGGTCTATTTCTATTGAATCTTGATCGTGATGATACACATATTCATAATGTTGATGCCAAAAGATGCAAAGCTGATAATGATAGTGCAACTTATTTGTGGCACTGCCGTTTGGGTCATACCGGTGTAAAGCACATGAAGAAACTCCATAAAGATGGCCTTTTGGAATTACTTGATTATGAATCATTTGATACTTGTGAACCGTGCCTTATGGGCAAGATGACTAAAACTCCGTTCTCCGGAACAATGGAACAAGCTAGTGACTTATTGGAAATAATACATACCGATGTATGCGGTCCAATGAGTGTTGATTCTCATGGCGGGTATCATTATTTTCTGACCTTCACAGATGATTTGAGCAGATATGGGTATATCTACTTAATGAAACACAAATCTGAAACATTTGAAAAGTTCAAAGAATTTCAGAGTGAAGTGGAGAATCATCGTAACAAGAAAATAAAGTTTCTATCATCTGATCGTGGAGGAGAATATTTGAGTTACGAGTTTGGCCTTCATTTAAAACAATGTGGAATAGTTTCACAGCTCATGCCACCTGGAACACCACAGCGTAATGGTGTGTCCGAACGTCGTAACCGCACTTTATTGGATATGGTGCCATCTATGATGTCTCTTACCGATTTACCACTATCGTTTTGGGGTTATGCAATAGAGACAACTGCATTCACTTTAAATAGGGCACCATCAAAATCCGTTGAGACGACACCATATGAACTGTGGTTTGGCAACAAACCTAAGCCGTCGTTTCTTAAAGTTTGGGGATGCGATGCTTATGTCAAAAGGCTTCAGCCCGATAAGCTCTAAACCAATTCAGAAAAATGTGTCTTCATAGGATACCCCAAGGAAACAATTGGGTACACCTACCACAAGTCTGAATGCAAGATTTTTGTTGCTAAGAACGGAGCCTTTCTAGAGAAGGAGTTTCTCTCAAAAGGAGTGAGTGGGAGGAAAGTAGAACTTGATGAGGTAGTTGTACCTGCTCTCAATTTGGAAAGTAGCTCATCCGAGAAATCAGTTTCCGTGATGCCTACACCAACTAGGGAGGAAGCTAATGATAAAGATCATGAAACTACAGATCAAGTTGCTACAGAACCTCGTAGGTCTGGCAGAGCATGATCCGCACCAGAGTGGTACGGTAATCCTGTTCTAGAGGTCATGTTACTTGACCATGACGAACCTACGAACTATGAAGAAGATATGATGAGCCCAGAGTCTGATAAATGGTTTGAGGCCATGAAATCTGAGATAGGATCCATGTATGAGAACAAAGTGTAGACTTTGGTGGATCTGCCCGATGATCGGCGACCCATAGAGAATAAATGGATCTTCAAGAAGAAGGCTAACACTGATGGTAATGTTAATGTCTATAAAGCTCGACTTGTTGCAAAGGGTTTTCGACAAGTTCAAGGAGTTGATGATACGTCTCCAACGTATCTATAATTTTTGATTATTCGATGATGTTATATTACCATTCTTGGAGGTCTTACAATCATTTTATAGTCATTTTATATCATTTTTTGGTACTAACCTATTAACATAGTGTTCAGTGCCAGTTGCTATTTTCTGCATGTTTTTACATCGCAGGAAATCAATACCAAATCAAGTCCAAACGCAGCAAAAAATTTTGAGGATTTTTTGCGCCAGAAGACATCCAGTGGGCCAGAAAAGCACTTGGGGGTGCTCCGAGGGGAGCACAACCCACCAGGGCGCGCCTGGGGGCCTAGGTGTCGGTGTGAAAACCGGTGGATCTCGGGTAGGGGGTCCCAAACTGTGCGTCTAAGGCTAATGGTAATAGGAGGCAGGGGACACAATGTTTTACCCAGGTTCGGGCCCTCTCGATGGAGGTAATACCCTACTTCCTGCTTGATTGATCTTGGTGATATGAGTATTACAAGAGTTGATCTACCACGAGATCGTAGAGGCTTAACCCTAGAGGCTAGCCAATGATTATGATTGTTGTTGTCCTACAGACTAAACCTCTGGTTTATATAGACACCGGAGGGGGCTAGGGTTACACAGATTCGGTTACAGAGAAGGAGATCTACATATCCGAATTGCCAAGCTTGCCTTCCATGCAAAGGAGAGTCCCATCTAGACACGGGACAAAGTCTTCAATCTGTATCTTCATAGTCCAACAGTCCGCCAAAGTATATAGTCCGCTGTCCGAGGACCCTTAATCCAGACTCCTCAAGAGTCTCTCGAACCAGGCTTCAATGACGATGAGTCCAATGCGCAGATTGTCTTCGGCATTGCAAGGCGGGTTCCTTCTCCGAATAGTCCATAGAAGATTTTGAACACGAGAATCGTGTCCGGCTCTGCAAAACAAATTCCACATACCACCGTAGAGAGTACAATATTCCAAGATCTGATGTGCTCATGACTTTTTATGACATCACGCCGTGGTTCGTTCTTTATTCGAACCTTTTTCACAACCTGCCATCGCACATATCGCGAGGCAGCTTTATCGGCACGTCTCGTCGAAGCAGAGATCGTGTCCCCTTATCACGGGATTCACATCAATACGGGTGTGGGTAACCCAACCGTGCCATCAATCGTGGCGCTTGGGGAATAAGCGATTTTAGCGGGCAAGTAGGGAGGCACATGATCTCTACTGCCCTTACAAGGGGATAAGAACTCCCTTTCTCACCCAGACCCTCCTCTACTCATCCATTCCTTTTCGCTTGAGCCCTAGTGCCCAAGCGCTCCTCTTCTCCGCCCAAAAAGGCTTCCCGAAGATGTCCGGATCCGGAGCAGGAGGCAAGTGGCTGGCCTCTATCGTCCGGGAGAAGGATATCAAAAAGCTTCGGGGGGCCGGGTATCTGGCCAAGAGAATTGGCCACCGTCTTCCAACGGCGGGACAGATCATCCCCACTCTGGAACCCCACGAGAGGGTGGTATTCCTCCCTCATTTTATCCGCGGGCTAGGGTTTCCCCTTCATCCGTTCGTTCACGGCATCATGTATTATTACGGGATTGATTTTCATGATCTATCCCCAAATTCCTTCCTCAACATCTCGTCATTCGTCGTCGTGTGCGAGGTCTTTCTCCGCGTCCCGCCGCACTTCAGCTTATGGCTGAAGGTTTTTAATGTGAAGCCCAAGGTAGTGAGCGGTGAGCAGGCCGAATGCGGAGGCGCCATGGTGAGCAAGATGCCCAATGTTACATGGCCAACAGGGACTTTCAATAATTCCGTCAAGGAGTGGCAGCAGCAGTGGTTTTACATCACCGAGCCGCGTGGCAAGGAATGGGCCGCCGTTCCAGAGTTCAGATCCGGTGCCCCCCTGCGACTTACGTCCTGGCACAATAAGGGCCTGAACTGGGCTTCGTCTGACAAGCTATCAGAGCTCTAGACGAGCGTCCAAGACATGGAATACAAGAGCATCAAGATCGTCAATGTAGTCCAGGTGATGTTGATTCGCCGGATTCTACCATGTCAACGCCGGGCTTGCAATCTACGGGAGTTCGACCAGGCCAAGCACCAGACCCAGCTAGAGCTCTTGGCTCTATGCATAAGGACATCCGAAGGTGATTTTAAGTCCGCAAATCAGGCTGACTCCACGGAGGACCGCTGGTACCAACCGCCCCGCCTCAAGTTCGGTAAGTAATCGTATGTTTGATAATTCATGTGTTTTATTCAAGACATCCCGAGGAAAATACTTAACGATTTCCCATCAATTTCTAGGGCTGGGCGAAGGCGGGCAGATCTATTGTCCGCCCCGCTGCCGAAGAACCGCCGCCCACTTCGATGAAGATAGGGTCCCGCGCTTTATAAGGCGCCGAAGAAGAAGGCCAAAAAGGAGGCTAAGAAGACCAGGGGCAGCCTCCATCGCCGTGGAGCCTCAGACACAAAATCGGAAGACTCCGATGCCCATTCTTCCTCCGAAGGGGACGGGGAGGAGGAGGAAGATGAATCCCCCGCGGGGGGAAAGAAAAAAAGGAAGGCCTCCACATCCTTGGAGGCCGATTGGCCTAAGAGGGGAAAAACTCCTCTTCAAGAGGAGTCCACCGCCGCCGCTGATAGCAGCCCGGAGTGGGATCCTAGGGCCGAGCCCCTGGTGAACTCGTGAGTATAAAATCCGAACACGCTCATGTGTCCAGAATTGCTACGACGTGATATTTTAATCTGAGCCGTACTTTTTTAGTCCAGCGAGGTCCCGCGCTGAACAATCCTTGTCAGAGGATTTGCTGGGTTCGGATGCAATGGAGAGCGGGACACCCCCGAAGGGCCCCTCCCCCAAACATATGACTGAAACCGAGGTTTCGTCCTAGAAAGACCCAGGCCACGGAGGGGGGGAAAGATCGCAAAGGCGGCGCCAGGAGGCCAGACTTCAGGGTCCGGTCATACGGGAGAGAAGGCTCCCGTGAATGTCGATGGCGGGGGTTATCTTGAATCCAGCCCCTAGCCGGACACGATTCTTGAGACCCATAAGGCCGTAGGGTCAGGCAGGTGACCTCCGTCAGCTGGAGGAGGTGTGTCTGTTCCACCGGCAACCTTTGTCCAACCAGAGGTGCCAGATGCTTTATTGGCAGCGCTGAAGGGTGCCTCCATTGTTGATGAACACCGTGCCCTTATGGGTGCGGTGATTGAGAAGATTCAGTCTGCTGAGAGTGGACTGAATGAATCTTGTATCAGCCTTATAAGAGGCTTTGAGGTATGTTTTATGAAGTTTGGAAGAGTGTCATGGTATAGATAGCAGCCCATGATACACTGTTCGGTGAAAGAAAGAACCGGACAGAGGATCAAATTTATGTTCGCAGGAGACTCACTTAATGACATCTATCACTCTTTTTAATAAGCAGGCGTCTGTAGCGACTGCCGCCTCTCATGCTGGGGAAGTATCCGGACTAAGGCATAGTCTAGAGCAGGCCGAAGGAGAACTTGTGGCGCCCCCGATTCAATCGTACACTAATCATGCATGCAAATGTGTATGATCAAGATTAGGGACTCACGGGAAGATATCACAAAACAACTCTAAAAATAAAATAAGTAATACAAGCATCATATTACAAGCCAGGGGCCTCGAGGGCTTGAATACAAGTGCTCGAACATAATCGAGTCAGCGGAAGCAACAATATTTGAGTACAGACATAAGTTAACAAGTTGCCATAAGATGGCTAGCACAAATTGGGATACAGATCGAAAGAGGCGCAGGCCTCCTGCCTGGGATCCTCCTAAACTACTCCTGGTCGTCGGCAGCGTCCTGCACGTAGTAGTAGGCACCTCCAGTATAGCAGGAGTCATCGTCTACGGTGGTGTCTGGATCCTGGGCTCCAACGTATGGTTGTGGCAACCGAGAAGAAAAGAAAGGGGGAAAAGAGGGAGAAAAGCAACCGTTAGTACTCATCCAAAGTACTCGCAAGCAAGGAGCTACATTACATATGCAAGGGTATATGTGTAAAGGGCCATATTGGTGGACTGAATTGCAGAATGCCAGAATAAGAGGGGGATAGCTAATCCTATCGAAGACTATGCTTCTGGCAGCCTCCGTCTTGCAACATGTAGAAGAGAGTAGATTTAAGTCGTCCAAGTAGCATCGCATAGCATAATCCTACCCGGCGATCCTCCCCTCGTCGCCCTGTGGGAAATCGATCACCGGGTTGTCTCTGGAACTTTTCTGGGTGTGTTTTATTAAGTATCCGGTTCTAGTTGTCATAAGGTCAAGGTACAACTCCGGGTTGTCCTTTTACCGAGGGACACAGCTATTCGAATAGATAAACTTCCCTGCAGGGTGCACAAAATAACCCAACACGCTCGATCCCCTTTGGCTGGACACACTTTCCTAGGTCATGCCCGGCCTCGGAAGATCAACACGTCGCAGCCCCACCTAGGCTTAACAAAGGGGTCAGCACGCTGGTCTAACTCCTATG
The DNA here is from genome assembly GCA_021437245.1 of Aegilops speltoides. Classification (NCBI taxonomy): domain Eukaryota; kingdom Viridiplantae; phylum Streptophyta; class Magnoliopsida; order Poales; family Poaceae; genus Aegilops; species Aegilops speltoides. The sequence goes on along the minus strand of CM038141.1, from coordinate 299,534,705 downwards.
GCGCAGGGGTCTGGGCCCATCACCCATTGCACACCTGCATGTTGCGTGGGTGGCCGGAAGTAGACCTAACCTTCCTAATACAAGAGCAGGCGTTCCAGTCCAATCCGGTGCACGCCGCTCAGTCGCTGACATCTAGAAGGCTTTGGCTGATACCACGACGTCGAGTGCCCATAACTGTTCCCGCATAGTTGGTTAGTGCGTATAGGCCAGTATCCGAACTAAGAAACAGCTGGAGGGTAACCAAGGTATGCAGAAACCTTGTTTATTTAGCACGGATGAATAAGTGTGCATGATAAAAATATTTTGATAATGTGCTCTAGGGGCGACAACCGAAATTGAGGCTCTGAAGAAGGCTGTGGCCAAAGCCGAGAAGAAGGCAACCGTAGAGTAGGCTCTCCATGAGAAGCACGAGGCTAGAGTTATTGAAGCTGAGCGGGAGCTTCAGGAGGCCGTGAAGAAATGCAAATCCTTGGAGCAGAGCTTATCAGGGAAAGAATCCGAACTCTCCCAGGCTCGCCAAGCCACCAGTGATGCCCAGGGGGAAACCCAGGGTGCCCTGAAGGAAATCCAGGAGGTGAGGAAGATTGCGGCTGGTAAGGCTTTTTCTATACAAAGTGGGTATTTGAGAGGAGAAAATCAAGTTTGATAGCTTGAATTTTGATGTCAACAGGGGTATTCGCGGAGCTGCCGCGCAGCATATCTGATGCCGCCCAATTCTACCAAGCCAAAGAGAGGAATACCCCGGATAAGCTCTTCTGGATGTAGTATTTGGCACCAAATTATCCGGTGCCTTTCTACGATCAACTGAAGCAGTTGGTCGAACTGCATAAGGCGGCCGAGCTAGCCATGAAGGATTTAATTATCCGGCAGGCTCGCCGAGCCGATTCCGAGCAGCTACTTCGGCTCGTGAAGCGGCTTGTGAGTGCTCGCCGACTCAAGTCATCAAGCGGTCGGTCCGCATAGAAGGTGCACGAATTGCCTTCGCCACAAGAAAGGTGCATTGGGGAAGATGGATGCGTAAAAGCTGATGACCGAGGGACCGCGGAGGGGAAGGAGCACCGCAAGCCCGAATCAGACATTACGAAGGTGTCTTAAAAGGAGCCCGCCTTGCGGCAGAGAAATGCACCAAGGACATTGTATTTCCATGAGTACAGTCATGTTTGTCCTTTGTAATATTTGAACAAGGTCATTTTCTATTATTTATTGCCTGTCGTCTGAAAGTTTTTCCTCCTGTGCAGCCGTTTTATATACTAATCCTGAGAGTCGGCCAATCGTCGGCTTCCGCCCCCACGTAGTGAGTACGGGGGTGTTCGGGATAAACCTGAGCACTCTTTATCCCAGTTTTGGGTCCCTAAAGGAGGTGCTCAGCACAGCGAACCAGGCAATCAGACTATAGGGCTTATCGCTCTCACTTAGCCATAGGAGTTTTTGCAAGGAAGGTAGGCGCAGCCCCTGGTGTTCGAAAGACTGCATGTCGGTGTCAAAACCGGTGGATCTCGGGTAGGGGGTCCCGAAGTGTGCGTCTAGGCGGATGGTAACAGGAGACAAGGACACGACAGCTTTACCTGTGTTCGGCCCTCTCGATGGAGGTAAAACCCTACTCCTGCTTGATTGATATTGATGATATGGGTAGTACAAGAGTGGATCTACCACGAGATCAAGGAGGCTAAACCCTAGAAGCTAGCCTATGGTATGATTGTTGTAATGGTTGTGTGTCCTACGGACGAAAACCCTCCGGTTTATATAGACACCGGAGAGGGCTAGGGCTACACAGAGTCGGTTACAATGGTAGGAGATCTACATATCCATATCGCCAAGCTTGCCTTGCACGCCAAGGAAAGTCCCATCCGGACACGAGATGAAGTCTTCAATCTTGTATCTTCATAATCTTGGAGTCCGGCTGACGATGATAGTCCGGCTGTGCGGACACCCCCTAATCCAAGACTCCCTCAGTAGCCCCTGAACCAGGCTTCAATGATGATGACTCCGCAAGATATTGTTCGGCATTGCAAGGCGGGTTCCTCCTCCAATAATTCATAGAAGATTGTGAACACCAGATAGTGTCCGCTCGCAAAATAAATTCCACATTCCACCGTAGAGAATAATATGTACGTAAGTTCAATCACCGACGATTTTGGCGGCATGACGCCATACCACCACCAAGCCTTTACGCTTTTTATAATACCACCTCAGCGCGCTTTAGCGGCGCGGTTCCTTGGCACGCCTTGTTGAAGCAGTAGATCGTGTTCCCTTATTCCGAATTCCCATCAATACGGACGTGGTAACCCAACCGCGTCTGCCGCCACACCCCTCTATCGGCGAGTCCCGAACGGTCACGGGGACGGCTCTTGGTATTCTCCTTCTTTATAATGGGACCAAGGCTCGTTTCTTTTCTTCAATCCTCCATTGAATCTTCTCCTTGCCCCGAGTTCCAACACCCAGAGCCCCAGATTCGAGCGCTTCGGACCTTCAACAATGTCCGGCTCCGGCCTACAGGGCCGGTGGATGTCCTCCTCCGTCACGGAAGAATACGTGCTAAAGCTGCGAGAGGCCAAGTACCTGTCTTACGAGATTTCGCATAGGTTGCCCGCCGAAGGGCAGGTCATCCCCACCCCGAGCCCGGCGAGTACGCTGCTTTTGTATCCCACCTCCGCCGGGTTTAGGCTTCCTCGATGGATCCTTTTATGAGAGGGCTCATGTTTTATTATGGGTTGGAATTCCATGACTTGGCTCCGAGTCCATCCTCCATATTTCTGCATTTATTGTCGCTCATGGCCTTCCTTCGCCACCCTCACTTCGCTTAGGGCTTAAGACCTTCGACGTGAAGTCAAGATGACCGAGGGCGCCAAGCAGAGTGCAGCGGGCGGTTAGGAGCGTAAGGGCCGACGCCCGGGCCCGAGGGCTCTTTCCAGAGGAGCTCGGCTTGTGGCAGCAGGAGTGGTTCTACATAACCGCCCCTGTGGGCAGCAAGCAGAGGCCGCCGCCCATCTTCCCGCCCAGCCCTCCACAGCGGGCCGATGTCATGGGTCGCCCAAGGGCTCAACTGGGGCTATCAAAGGACGTGCCCCTATTGCAAGGCCGGATTCGAGACCTTAAGCGAGGGAGATCGATCCGGTCGTGGTGATGCAGTCATGCCGATTAGGCGCCTCCCGCCTGCAAACGCCGCCTCTCCTGCTAGGGAGTTTAATCCGAGGGACCACGAATTTTCCAACACTTCATGGGTTCGACACCCGTGGAGATGTACAAATTGTTCTTCGGATCATAGGAGGTGTGTCCGGAATTGACCGAGGATGCCGGCCTGAGCTGCAATCGCCCGGATACACAAGTAAGTAGCTCCGTGTCCGAACATACCATTTGTTTGCCTTTCTATGATTCGCTTTTTGACCAACCGCCCTCTAAACAGGAGTGGATAGCGCAAGCAAAACTGATACGGTGTCCGGCTCCCCTCCCAGAGACCGCGTCGGATCCCGTGCTGGTCAGGATGCTGGAGGTTGCGCCTTCAGAGGAAGGCGAAGGGGAGAACAGAGGAACTACCGCCTCAACCAAGGAGGCCTTTGAAGAAGGTGGGATCGAGAATCCCTCCTTCCAGGGGGAGAAGAGGACCGCCTCTGAAAACCCGGAGGCCAAAGCCCCGAAGCGGGGGAAGAGATCTTCACCATAGGGTCCTGCGTTCGGAGAGGCTCCGGCCGCACAATCTCCCCTAAAGAATCAGCCCTCCAGCAAGCCGTAAGTAGGAAAAAGGGAGTTTTGTAATAAGGGACATCCCTATTTGTGCTTCTGAGGACAACTTAAGTTTTTACCTTGTAGTTCGGATCTCCGCCCTTCTCAGATGAGCTCGTCTTCGGGGGAACTCCGTCCGGAGATGGTGGAGAGCGAGACGCCTCCTTCTACCACGCCATCGGATAGGGAGGACGAGCCTGAAGTGTCATCACGGAGGGTATCCCCGAGTCCGGCAGGGCCGAATAGTTCGGCACCAACTGGTGTGCGGCCGGGGAGCTGAAATATCTGCTTGAGAGGGCGCCCATTCAAGGTCACCGTACACTAATGAGTACGGTGATTGAAAGAATTTCATCCGCCAAGGCGGATTGCGTGATGCCGCCGAGTTTGTCGGCAGGGTTTGAGGTACGTAAAAATGACATACCCTTTGACAATTTTACACATAAAGTGCGCCCTGTATAGATAGTAGCCCCTGAGACTCGGTAAGGTGTCGAGAACGACAGCGTGCCGAGGATCAAAATCCCAGGTATTAATTTTCGCCTTTCCTATGCAGGTGGCGGATAGTTCGTTGGCTCGCCGGACTGATGGAGTTGCCGAACTAAAGCGGCAACTCGATGTTGCGGATGCGGACATCGCGCTAGTCAAAAGGCAACTTGACGAGTCGCAAGGTAGGTTTCTTCTCAGTGGTCACCTAGTAAGGGAGCCTAAGCCCACCCCTTACAATATGTGTGCTTGACGCAGATGGTGCCGCTGCTGTGGAGAGCCTTCGGGCAGAACTTGCTCAAGCCAAGGAGCAAGCCCGAAGGAGTGATGCGGCTGCCTCGAGGGCGGCCGAAGAACTAGAAGCCGAAGGGCTGCATACATCGCCGGCAGGAGGAGATGGCCAAATGGCCGTGAAGTTAAAGGATGCTACCGACCGCAATGAGGTTCTTGAAAAGGAGCGCCTAGCGGAGCGAGAAGACTGGGAAGGCCACGCCGGGCCAAGGATGCCCGCTTCGCAATGCAGGCTATAAAGGAGGAGCTGCGCCAGCCGAGACATTGTGGTCGGGCAAGCCCTTTCGCTGCGCCGACGGTTCACGGATCCAAAGTATGCTCACTTGGCCACCAGGGGTCCGGAGGATCCTTATATGGACTTAGCGGCGAAAAGCGGCGGATGCCGCAGTGCACTCCAAGTCGGGATCACAAGACTAAGAGCTGTTTTGGTCTCAATTCCATAGTCCGGAGCATTCACTTCCGCTGACCGATCGATTGGCCGAGTGGGCTGAGCTTAATAGATTGTCCGGGCTTGCCTTGATGGATATCGTGACTCATGTCTGGCCGGATAGGCCGAAGCCGAAGAGTTATTTTGGCTTATTGCAGCAATTTCTTGGGGCGGTGCCGCATATCAAGGCGATGAAGCGGTCGGCCTGCATAGAGGGTGCATGGATGGCCCTCGCCCGTGTGAAGACATACTGGACGGAGATGGATGCCACCGCTGTTGCGACCCAGGGTTCGGACGAGAGCCGGTTATCCGCCGAGCACTATTTTGGTGAAGTTCTGCATGGTGCTCGTGTAATAGAGTCGCAGTGCTCAAAAAATGTCGTGTTCAAACGAACTTTATGATTTGTAAAACGATGTTTATAATATAAGCGCTTTTTGGTACTTGTGTGTTCAAGTATTGAAATATCTCCTGTGCGGCCGTTTATGTATAATGCAGTGTATAACCCGAAAGATGGCGCTGTCGGCTTTCAGCCCCCACGCACATAGTGCGGGGTGTTTGCAAAATAGCACATTTTCACACTTAATCCAACGCCTTGGTCCCAGAAGGAGGTGGTAGCGTAGCAAATGAGGCAACCAGACTATAATGCTTTATCACTTTCACTTAGCCATAGGAGTTCAAAGGTGGGGCTACGACATAGCCCCTAGGGGCACCGCACTCTCCGAATTCGGGGCGCGTATGTGCCTGACCGGGAAACGGTCCTTCGTCAAAGCGGAGGAATTCTAAACATTCCGGTAGTCGATCGAGTGGTTGACCAGTCTCGCTATATCATGACAATCAGCCGCTTTCATCGAGGTGCTCGCCTGCCGAATCCGGGCACAATCGCAGAGTTCTCCGGTGCCGTTAGCCGATGATACGGAACGAAGGTAGCATAACACAGAGCCGGAAAACCCAACATTTAACCAAAGACATGATTCGAGCTGATGCATATAGGGCCTAACTCGACGCCAACACTCCCTAAGGTATTCGGTCTTTATGATAACGGGCGTAACAATGCCCTAAGCCCCTAGTGTCCGTGTATAGGCGAGAACTTCTAGCGCGCCGATGCCAAAACGCCAGCCTCCTCGCTTGGTTATGGTGAAAACCGTGATGTGATCAACAAAAGACAAGAAGAAAGGTTTACGAGGGACTTAATCAAAAGAATCCTTGCGACGGGTCCTCGCCGCACGCCTCATACCAGGTTCCGCGCAGCCGATCCTCGACGGGCGTACACGTTGTTCATCTATAAAAAGAGAGGAACTTAGCTTGAAAGGAAATCGTGCAAAAAATGTATTAAAAATTGAAATATGAATGAATGAATAAGGCTGAGCTTATATTAGCCCATTATTGCTTGTACACATAGCCCCTTGTAAAGGGGTGTGCGGCTAGGGAGCCCCTAGCTTATTTATGCCGGACTCGTCTAGCCGTGCCTGGGGTCTTGAACGACCTTTTAATGAGATGATGCCGCTGGACCGGCATTTTAAGTGTAAGAGACGCGAGTGTGGTACTGCGTTAAAGCGACAAAAGCTTCACGTCCCCAATAGGGCTTGATGGCTACTTTTGAATGGGGCGATATGAAAGATTAGTTTTTGCCGGAAGTTGTCGGGTGACCCAACACAACTTCTAGTAGTAAGGAGCCCGTGCACTTGGCGAAGGGCCTGGCGCCACTCCTTTGAAGGTAGTGCGGGTATGTTGAATTTTAGTAAGGTCTATCCCCAACTTGTGGATTGTGTCCGGATATAGCAGGTTTAAATCGCTGCCGCCGTCCATCAGGACTTGTGTAGATTGTAGTCCGTCGATTACAGGATTCAATATCAGAGCAGTCCATCATGCGTTCCGAATACTTCTGGAATAGTCCAGGTGGTCGAAAGTGATTGGTTTTGACATCCAATCTCGAGGTTCCGCTGGGGTGGACCGTGCGACACCTACTTTGGCGGGTGCCGCATTGTTTTTCCGTATTATCACATGAAGTGAGTTTACTGTTTTGACTTCTTGTGGGAAAGTCTTTTGTTTTCCGGCGCTCTGCTGGTTGGGTTCGTCGTCGTCCTCGCTTGGCGTGTCGAGCCCCTTGTGTTCGGCGTTGAGTTGGCCGGACTGTTTGAAAACCCAACAATCTCGGTGGGTGTGGTTTGTGGGCCTTCCGGATGTACTGTGGATTTGACATATCCGATCCAAAATTTTGTTTAAGTTGGATAGCTCGTCACTGTTGTCCTTAAGAGGCAATGATTTGTTGTTCGGCCGCGAGCTTTTGAATCCGGCGTTGACCGCCGTGTTCTTTGGGCTTTTTTCTTTATTTCGGCGATGATCCTTTCTGCATCATGATTTTCCGTTTCCATCTCTGATCTCAGATGTACTCGGGTTGCTGGTGCTGCATCTTGCTAGCCAGCTGTCTTCCCCCGCGCAAAAGCGGGTCATGAGGCTTGTTAGCGCAGCCATTGTTCTCGGCTTCTTGGCCGAGGTGTCTCGCGAGCCATTCTGCCTCTTTAACGTTATGTTTGAAAGCTACTAAGACTTCAAGCCCTCGGACAATGACTATTTGGTTCTTTTTGGTAAGGAACCTGTTCCAGACTTATGCTACCGACTCTCCGGCTGTTGAGTTATGTGACTTAAATCGTCTCAGATCCGGAGGGCGGACATAAGTCCCTTGAAATTTGCTCTAAATGCATCCTCGAGCTCTTCCCGACTTCCAATAGTATTTTCTCGGGAGGCTTTTGAGCCAATGCCGAGCTGGCCCTTTGAGCTTGAGGGTAGATATTTTATGGCGTGAGATCATCTCCTCTCGCCATGTGTATGTGGAGGATGTAATCCTCAATCCGCACCTGTGGTCTGTTGTTCCGTCAGATGCCTCTATGTTTATGGGTTTGAACCCCGCTGAAATTATGATCCAAAGACCTCATCGGTGAAACATAGTGGGTGTGCGCGCCTCAGATTTGGGTGTGCTATTGTCTTCAACACTCGGCGTGTTGTGTTGCTTCCTCGCCCCTCTTTTTGGCCCATAAATGTACCGACCGGGCCATCTGCTTTCGAGGATCATGAGTCGCTTGTGTGCGGTGCCGCCATCGCTTTGGCCTCATCATCTGTCGCCTATCCGCCAGCGCCTTTGCTTTTTGACCGTGGGGGCTCTATGGCCTCCTCGTCGACTCGCAGCAGCTTGCGCTTTGGGTAGTTTCTTGATTGGTGGCCATTGCCATATTTGTCCGCTGGTCTTGAGTACTTTGCTCCACCTCATTCTCGAGTATGTCTTCCGCTGTTTTGAGCTTCCGCTTTTCCTTCTTCGCACTTCTTGCATTGGCGGCGAGTCTTTGTGAAGGTTCTTATGCTCGTGGTGTGCCCGGCGTGAGATCGTCTGGACTGTTGTTTTCGCCGGGCATGGATTGATTATCCGATTCGGCCCTGGTCGGATGGTTGCTTGGTTGCATATTCGCTGCCCACCGGTTTGCCCCGCCTATTGCTGGGTCATTAGGAATGCTGTTTTTGTCGAGGCAGGACTTAGGGCGGTGTCTGCGTCGCCGTTTTGGTTGTTTGTCGGCGGAATTATCCTTTGCCGCGTCCCGTTGTTCCTTGTTATCATTTCCTTTTGGGGTGTCCACCATATATACATCATGTGTTGTGGTGGCCTTCCAGTGCTTGGTAAGCGCTGGTTCTTGGTAGTCTCCGGCTTCATCGTCCATACCGTCGATGTCTTCGGAGTCGTAGTCTAGCATGTCGGTTAGATCGTCGACAGTGGCTACAAAGTGGGTGGTGGGTGGGTTTTGAATTTCTTCGTCGTCCGCATCCCAACCATCCTGACCGCAGTCCGGCCAGGGTTCTTCTGATAACGAGAGATGCTTTAGCGAATTAGGATGTCGCCAAAGGGTGAGTGCTGAAAGATGTCCGCCGAGGTGAACTCCATGATCGGCGCCCAATCGGATTCGATTGGCAGGGGCGCAGGAGGTTCGGAGTCCGGCAAGGAGTCCGGCGCCTCAGAGTCACGAGCTTTGTAAAGGACAAGGTCGGTATTCGGCTCCATCACCGTAGAAGTTGCAGCTCCCGAGGCGGTGTCCAGCCACCTGCCCTCGACCGCGCGGGTCTGCCCGAATCAGGGGTCGAGCGACTCGTGTCGCGGCCTCTGTGGCACCGCCCAGCCGCAGAGCTAAATCATGCCCATCGTGATAGCGCGACGCTGGTCAGGCTCGAATCCGTCAAGATCAAGTCTCCGCGATGTCGGCCGTGAAGTTTAGGGCTTCCAACCCGACTGATGGCCAGGGCATAGCTTCGATCCGCTCCAGATGGCCAAGTGATTTGGCCCAGAGCGCAAAGCCGCCGAATACGAAGATCTGTCCGGGAGAAAAGTCTCACCTCGACGGCGTTGTTGTTGATTGAAGAAGCCACTGCTTATCGGTGACAAATACGTAGGAACTCTAAATGAAAGCACCAATGTCGGTGTCAAAACCGCGGATCTCGGTAGGGGGTCCCGAACTGCAAGGCCTAGGCGGATGGTAACAGGAGACAAGGGACATGATGTTTTTACCTGTGTTCGCCCCTCTCGATGGAGGTAAAACCCTACTCCCGCTTGATTGATATTGATGGTATGGGTAGTACAAGAGTGGATCTACCACGAGATCAAGGAGGCTAAACCCTAGAAGCTAGCCTATGGTATGAGTGTTGTAATGGTTGTGTGTCCCACGGACTAAAACCCTCCGGTTTATATAGACACCGGAGAGGGCTAGGGTTACACGTAGTCGGTTACGATGGTAGGAGATCTACATATCCAGACGCCAAGCTTGCCTTCCACGCCAAGGAAAGTCCCATCCGGACACGGGACGAAGTCTTCAATCTTGTATCTTCATAATCTTGGAGTCCGGCTGACGATGATAGTCCGGCTGTCCGGACACCCCCTAGTCCAGGACTCCCTCACTGCACGAGTGGCTCTATAAGCGCCTGATCAAAAAAGGCCGATCCGTCGCACGTTGCATTGGTTATGGCATTATGCGGAAGAAATCCTTAAAGATTTTAGAACCTCTCGAACAGCTGACCAGCTCTCGCTACATCATGACAATCCGCCGCTTTCATCGAGGTGCTCGTCCTAAGAACCGACACAATCGCAGAGTTCTCCCAAGGCTACCTTAGCCGATATAGCGGAATGTAAGGTACCAAAACATAGGAGCCGGGCAAACCCAACTATTGACCCAAGACATGATTCGAGCCGATGCATATAATGCTATAAGTTCGGGTGCCGAACTGCCGTGAAGGTGTTCAGACTTTTTTGGCGTAGTATGGGCATCATGAAGCCCCTGGCATATTAAGGCATATCGCGATAAGCAGCCGCCTTTTAACAAAAGAGTTTAAATAAGAAATAGCAGTAGATGAGCATCACATAAATCCACATGTTGTATTTGAATGATACGTCAATGCGTATGAGTACAGATGATGTGATAAAAAGAAATATGATTGCGGAACCTGCTGATACCAGGCGTGAGGAAGTTGTGTTCGGATCCGGGGTGTAGTCGGATGATCAAAGAGGGGAATATCTAGAGATTTCCTTACACGCTAGAACTGTTCCCACGCCATACATCCTAGCCTACGTAAGGGTGAACCTGCAAAGAAAATGCAAGAAATGGTTTTGCGCCACAGAGTGGTTAGGCCACAGTATGTGGCTTGTATTATCTTTTTCCGGAGTGTTTTTAATTAAGCTCCGGGCGAGCCGGGATATCGTGCCGCGCAGTAGTTCGGACTCCTTTGGCGGTGTCCGGGAGCTTGGCCGTCCACTCAAGGTTCGGCTGGAAGGTGCCATCCATTGCTCTTGCTGTTAAAGCAGTGGTAGACTCTTCGGCAGTGAGGGGGAGTTCGGACCTGCCATTAACCGTGATGACGCCACGCGGACCGGGCATCTTTAATTTGCGGTAGGCATAATGTGGCACCGTGTTGAACCGAGCTAACGCGGTTCGTCCGAGCAGTGCCTGATGGTCACTGCGAAATGGGACGATGTAGAAGACTAAATCTTCGGTACGGTGATTGTCCGGAGATTCGAAGACCACTTCCAGTGTGATTGAGGCCGTGAAACAGGCCTCTACCCTTGGTATGACACCTTCGAAGGTGGTTTTTGTGGGCTTGATCCTTGAGGGGTTAATGCCCATTTTGCGCACTGTATCCTGGTATAGCAGGTTTAGGCTGCTACCCCCGTCCATAAGGACTCGTGTGAGGTGGAATCCGTCAATGATGGGGTCAAGGACCAGTGCGGCTGAACCGCCATGATGGATACTGGTAGGATGGTCCCTGCGATCGAAAGTGATCGGGCAAGAGGACCATGGGTTAAACTTTGGGTCGATTGAATAGACTTCCCTTAGTGCACATTTCCACTTGGGAATGTGGCTTGCGTATATCATATTCACCGTTTTCACCTGGGGAGGGAATTTCTTCTGTCCTCATGTATTCAGTGATCGGGGCTCCTCGTCGTCATCGTCGCTTTGAGACCCCTTCCCCTTGTTTTCGGCATCTGGCCTGCCGGTTGTCTGAAGACCCAGAATTCTCTATTGGTGTGGTTGGCCGGTGTTCCTGGGGTGCCATGAATTTGGCATGGACGGTCAAGTATGCGGTCCAAACTGGACAGGCCTGAATTGTTTTTGTTGAATGGCTTCTTCCGCTAACCGGACTTGGAGCCACTGAATCCGGCATTGACTGACGTGTCTTCGGCACTATCACCGTTTTTGTGGCGCTTGTGTTTGTTGCGACGTGGTTTGTCGTTGCTATCCTTGGTTTTCAATGTGCCAGGATTGCTTGCTGTGTTGTTGCTACGAGCCAACCAGCTATCCTCGCCCGCGCAAAAGCGGATCATGAGTGTTGTGAGGGCTGCCATGGATTTAGGCTTTTCTTGGCCGAGATGTCGGGCAAGCCACTCGTCACGGATGTTATGCTTGAAGGCTGCTAGGGCTTCGGCATCCGGACAGTCGACAATTTGGTTCTTTTTGGTTAGGAACCGGGTCCAAAATTTCCTGGCTGACTCTCCGGGCTGTTGGGTTATGTGACTTAGATCATCAGATCCGGTGGTCGACATAAGTGCCCCGAAGTTGTCCAGAATGCGCTCGCCAGTTCTCCCAACTCCCGATGGAGTTTGCCGGCAAGCTATTCAGCCAAAGTTGAGCCGGTCCCTTGAGTTTTAGTGGGAGGTACTTGATAGCATGTAGATCATCTCCGCGGGCCATGTGAATATGGAGGAAAAAATCTTCTATCCATACCGCGGGGTCTATGGTACCATCGTATGATTCAATGTTCACGGGTTTAAACCCTTCTGGGAATTCATGATACATTACTTCATTAGTGATGCATAGGGGATGTGCGGCGCCTCTGTGCCAGGCTTCATTGTATTAGGCCCGACCGGATTTGTTAGTGTTCCGGCGTGACGGTCCTCGTCACGCATTGGGGTGTGCCCCCGTGATCCGTAGATCGATCTTGACTGTCCTGCTTTGCTTTTCCATTTGTCTCACAGGCCATGCATGGAGCCCCGGGCCTTAGTGTTACTATTTGTTTGGTGCCGGGGTGCGGGCTGGACTTTGGGCTGGTACGCCGCTTTGTTGCAGCCACGGGGTGGCCGATCAGCCACATCATGCGCTGGTAGTGTGGGCTTTAACGCCTCCTCCTCGAGTTGAGGTAGCAACCTGCGCTTTGGGTAACTTTTGGTAAGGCGTTCGAGTTCGTATTCCTCGGCAGCTAGGACCTCGGTCCATCTATCAGTTAGCAGATCTTTGTCAGCTTGGAGCCGTTGCTGCTTTTTCTTCAGGCTTTTTGCAGTGGCTATAAGCCGGCGCTTGAAGCGCTCCTGCTCGACGGGATCCTCAGGCCCGATGAATTCTTCGTCGCCAGGGCTCACTTTGTCTTCGGACAGAGGCATATAATTATCATCCTCTGATTCTCCATCTGTCGCCTGTTCCTTAGGGCTAGCTTGCCCATCCTCTTGCTCGGCCTGCTCGAAGCCTGGCTGGGCATGATTGTTTTCGTATTCGGCATTATCCGGATTGTTATCTCTTGTGCCAGTATCTCTATTTTTGCTATGGCGGGGCGCGGCGCCTATGACGCCGGTGCTTAGATTGCTTCTCCAAGGGGTTATCGTCCGTTGCCTCATTGCCATTGCTTTCTTTGGGGGTGTCCACTATATATATATATATATATATATATATATATATATATCATATGATGAGGTGGCTGTCCAGCGCCCTATAGGCGGTGGTTCCTGTTCTTCTCCTGCATCGTCGTCCATACCCTCGATGTCTTTGGAGTTGAAGTCAAGCACGTCGGTTAAGTCATCGCTAGTTGCTATGAAGTGGGTGGTGGGTGGGGAACGCCGTCATCGTCTGCGTCCCACTTGAGCCGAACATAGTTCGGCCAAGAGTCCCCTGACAAGAACATAGACTTTAGCGACTTTAGCACGTCACTCAAGGGCAAGTTCTAAAAATATCCGCGGAGGTGAAATCTATGACCGGTGCCCAATCAGATTCAATAGGCACGGGCGTACGCGGTTCGGATCCTGTAGCCGGAGACGAGTCCGAGGGTCCGATGATGCCATCCTTACAAGAGGTGGGATCAGTGTTCGGCTCCAACACCAATGAGTGTGTAGCCTCCGTGGCGGGGTCCATCCACCCATCCCTGGAAGGCGCAATCTGTTCCGGATTGATTCCCGGGGCCGCCGCAGGTGCGATCTCCCTAACACTGTCTGATGGCAGATCTAAGTCATGCTCCTCGCGACTGTTCAGCGTACCTGACATGGGCTTGAATCCATCGAAGATCAAGTCTCTGCGGATATTGGTAGTATAGTTCAAGCTTCCAAACCTCGACCGATGGCTGTATGAAGCTATCGATCTACTCCTGTGGCTGCTTAGTTGGCTCGCAGATGAAGCCGCCAAAAACAAAGATCTATCCAGGAAGGAAAACCTCCCCCTGGACTGCGTTGTTGAAGATGATTGAAGGAGCCATCGAGCCTTATCGCGACGACACAGTGGAACTCTCAATGAAAGCACCAATGTCGGTGTCAAAACAGGCGGATCTTGGGTAGGGGGTCCCGAACTGTGCGTCTAAGGCTAATGGTAACAGGAGGTAGGGGACATGTTGTTTTACCCAGGTTCAGGCCCTCTCGATGGAGGTAATACCCTACTTCCTGCTTGATTGATCTTGATGATATGAGTATTACAAGAGTTGATCTACCACGAGATCGTAGAGGCTAAACCCTAGAGGCTAGCCTATGATTATGATTGTTGTTGTCCTATGGACTAAACCCTCCGATTTATATAGACACCGGAGGGGGATAGGGTTACACAGAGTCGGTTACAGAGAAGGAGATCTACATATCCGAATTGCCAAGCTTGCATTCCATGCAAAGGAGAGTCCCATCCGGACACGGGACGAAGTCTTCAATCTTGTATCTTCATAGTCCAACAGTCCAGCCAAAGTATATAGTCCGGCTGTCCGAGGACCCCTTAATCCAGGACTCCCTCACCAGGCGCGCCCCGGTGGGTTGTGCCCACCTCGGCTGCCCCGGCCTTGAACCGCCTCTTTGCTCTATAAATACCCCAATATTCCAGAAACCCTAGGGGAGTCGACGAAAATCAATTCCAGCCGCCGCAGAGTCCAGAAACACAAGATGCAATCTAGACACCATCTCGGAGGGGTGCATCATGTCCATTAGTGCCTCTCCGATGATGCGTGAGTACTTCTTTGTAGAACTACGAGTCTGTAGTTAGTAGCTAGATGGCTTCCTCTCTCTATCTCTTGATTATCAATACAATTGTCTCTTGGAGATCCATATGATGTAAATCTTTTTGCAGTGTGTTTGTTGGGATCCGATGAACTTTGAGTTTATGATCAGATCTATGTTTTTATCCATGAAAGTTATTTGAGTCTTCTTTGATCTCTTATATGCATGATTTCTTATAGCCTCATATTTCTTCTCTGATATTGGGGTTTTGTTTGGCCAACTTGATCTATTTATCTTGCAATGGGAAGAGGTGCTTTGTGATGTGTTCGATCTTATGGTGCTTGATCCCAGTGACAGAAAGGGAAACAACACGTATGTATCCTTGCTATTTTAAGTTCTATCAATTGCCCAACAGTAATTGTTTTCCCACCATTTGCTATTTTTCTTGAGAGAAGCCACTAGTGAAACCTACGACCCCCGGGTCCCTTTTCATCATATTTGCCTTTGCGATCTATTTTCCTTTTCATTTATTTTCAGATATATTAAACCAAAAATACAAAAATACCTTGCTGCAATTTATTTGTTCCGCGATCTATTTATCCTATCTACCACTTTTACCTCACGTTATTTTCCTATCTTGAGGCTCCTTACCCGAAAGGGATTGACAACCCCTTTAACACGTCGGGTTGCAAGTATTTGTTATTTGTGTGCAGGTGTTGTTTACGTGGTGTGAGGAGTGTCGGTGTCAAAACCGGCGGATCTCGGGTAGGGGTCCCGAACTGTGCGTCTAGGCGGATGGTAACAGGAGACAAGGGACACGATGTTTTTACCCAGGTTCGGGCCCTCTCGATGGAGGTAAAACCCTACTCCTGCTTGATTGATATTGATGATATGGGTAGTACAAGAGTGGATCTACCATGAGATCAAGGAGGCTAAACCCTAGAAGCTAGCCTATGGTATGATTGTTGTAATGGTTGTGTGTCCTACGGACTAAAACCCTCCGGTTTATATAGACACCGGAGAGGGCTATGGTTACACAGAGTCGGTTACAATGGTAGGAGATCTACATATCCGTATCGCCAAGCTTGCCTTCCACGCCAAGGAAAGTCCCATACGGACACGGGACGAAGTCTTCAATCTTGTATCTTCATAATCTTGGAGTCCGGCTGACGATGATAGTCCGACTGTCCGGACACCCCCTAGTACAGGACTCCCTCAGTAGCCCCTGAACCAGGCTTCAATGACGATGAGTCTGGCGCGCATATTGTTCGGCATTGCAAGGTGGTTTCCTCCTCCGAATAATTCATAGAAGATTGTGAACACTAGGATAGTGTCCGGCTCTGCAAAATAAATTCCACATTCCACCATAGAGAGAATAATATGTACACAAGTTCAATCTGCTGACGTATTTTGCGGCATGACGTCATACCACCACCAAGCCTTTACGTTTTTTATTATACCACCTCAAGCTTAGCTTTAGCGGTTTCTTGGCACGCCTTGTCGAGCAGAGATCGTGTTCCCTTGTTCCGGGATTCCCATCAATACGGACGTGGGTAACCCAACCGCGCCATTGATGGTGGCACTTGGGAGATAAGCGAGTTTTACCAGGCCGGTGGGGACGCATAGTCTCCGTCCGCCTATATATAAGGGGATAAGGATCCACCTCTTTACTTACGCCTTCTTCCTCCTTTGCTTATCCATCTCCACAAGACTCAAGCTCCAGCGCCCAAGCTCAAGACATCTCGCCGACCTTCTCCAACCATGTCCGAGCGGGAGGCAGTGGTTGGCCTCCTCCGTTCGGAGGAGCACATGGCAAAAGCTGCGCGCGCGGATACCTTCCAAATGACATCACAAGACCGGCCGCCCGACGAGGGGCAGCTCATCCCCACCCCAGGCCCCATGAGAGGGTCGTGTTCCTTCCCACTTCCTCTGCGGATCGGGCTTCCCACTCCATCCCTTCGTCCGGGGCTCATGTACTACTACGGCTCGGACTTCCACGATCCGGCGCCAAATTTCATCCTCAACATCTCGGTGTTTATCGTCGTGTGTGAGGCCTTCCTCTCAGATCCGACCTCACTTCGCTTGGCTCAAGACCTTCAATGTCAAGCCAAGGTGGTGAAGGGCGCCAAGCGGATCTGCGGAGGCGCCATGGTGGGCAAATGCCCAACATCACCGCCTCGAGGGGGCCTTCGTGGAGTCCATCAAGGGATGGCAATCGGGTGGTTCTACATCACCGAGCACAGGATCTTAAATGGGCAGCCGCCTCGAAGTTCAAGTCTGTATCCCCATGCAGCTCACCTCCCGGAAAGAGAAGGGCTTGCTATGGGGCAGTTCGAGGAGCCGACAGACTCACCTGCCTCTGCACCTTGGTGAACAAGAAGCTTGGGCTTGTTAATGTGATCCAAGTCATGCTCGTCCGCCGGATTCTCCCCTGCCAACAGCGGGCCTTCAATTTGTGGGAGTTCGATCCGGCACAGCACCGGACTCTGAGCGGGCTCTTCGACACGATGTATGAAGCCGTCTGGAGGGTGCTATTCAAGGGTAGAGAAGCCCCCGCGTCCGCGACTGAAGATCGCGGATTCAGCACCAAGCGCCCGGCCAGTGTGGTAAGACATATTGTCCTTTATGGGACATTTATTTCTTTCATAGTTTGACTCTATTGTGGGATCTAAAATTCCCGATGCCTTTAACAGGACTGGCAGAGGACGTCCGGACAGGTAGACTCTCCGGCTACCCTTCCCGAAGACCCAGCAGATGTCCGTTTAACGAGGCTGCTGGTCCCGGCAGTTTATGTGGTGCCGGAGAAGAAGGCCAAGAAGAAGGCCACGGGAACCCGAAGGAGTTCCCGGCGCCAGGTAGTATCGGACTCATCGTCCGATGGCTCTGAGGTGGACTCCTCCCCCGAAGATGAGGAGGAGGAGAAAGAGGACTCTCCCCAGGAGGGGGGGGGGAGAGAGGAAGAGGAAGGCTTCCCCAACGGGGGAGGCCGAAGGGTCCAAGAGGGGAAGGACTCTTCCCCCGGACAGCTCCGCCAACGCCAACGTTGGCAACGAAGAGTGGCCCTCAAGGGCCAGGCCTCTGGCAAGATCGTAAGTATTCGGATTCCTGAATAATTTCTCTTTTGTGCCACATAGTGTCCTTCTAACGCCGCACACTACCTGTAGTCCGGCCGATGATGATCTTCCTGCTTCATCGAGCGGGACCTTGGCCCCGTCGGACGTGGATTCCATTCTGACCGCCTCCACCCCTTGTGATGGTGATGACGCCGAGGTGGGATCCCAGGAGGGGACCCATCAGGAGGAGGCTCCGGAGGTGCCACAAGGCAACCTCCCGGACTTTGCGCCGGACTCCATGCCAGAACCCGCAGTGGTTCGGGAGCCCGGCAGGTGGCCCCTTCGTAAGAAGGGCAAGACCGTGGCGCCGGTAGCCTCCGTCCAACTGGAGGCGCCGGACAACTTGTTAGAGGCGCTTAACGGCGCTTCCATCGAGGAAGAACACCTCACTATCATGAGTGCGGTAATTCAAGGTTCACCGCCAAGAGCGGGCCGACCGGCTCGCAGAGCCTTCTAACAGGCTTTGAGGTAAGAAGTTTAAAATATGTAATGTAATACCGCATAGACAGAGCCCTCGATGCTCGGCTCGGTGTTCGAAAGAAAACCGGATTGAGGATCTAAAAAAGATATACACAAGAGTGCTAAAAATTGTGTCAATATGGGTTTGCAGGCTGCGCTGCTGACCTCTGCCGCACTGACTGCGGAGGTCGGTGCTTTGAAGCAGGACCTCGAGCGGTCCAAGCAAGAGCTCGGCCTTGCCAAGAAGCAGCTCGAGGACAAAGAAGGTGAGTAACACCACTTGTAATTTGTACCTTACAGAAAAGGATTTTGGTTGCAATAGACATAACAAGGATAACGTGGGTACTGCAGGGGCCACGAACGAGGTGGCGACCCTGAAGGAGGCCGTGTCCGCGGCCGAACGTAATGTGGCCGCGAACGAGCGGAGCGAGAGAAGCAGGAGGCGCGGGTGGCGGAGGTGCGGCAAGAGCTCCAGGCTCTCATGGAAAAGCATGAGAGTTTGGAGCGCGACTCAAAGACTCGAGAGTCCGAGCTTGCCTCGGCTCTTGAAAGTGCCAAAGCCGCTAAGGCTGAGGCCCATAAGGCCCTCCAGGAGATTGAGGAGGTGAAGAAAATAGCGCGGTAAGGCATTTTTCATGCAAAGCAAGCATGTGAATGTAAATTACCCACACTTACCCGAATTCGAGCTCTCCAGGGCATTTGTAGA
This sequence comes from Aegilops speltoides, assembly GCA_021437245.1. Classification (NCBI taxonomy): domain Eukaryota; kingdom Viridiplantae; phylum Streptophyta; class Magnoliopsida; order Poales; family Poaceae; genus Aegilops; species Aegilops speltoides. Next base: position 299,515,809 of record CM038141.1, on the reverse strand, counting down.
TCTGCCTCGAACGTGTCCGATGCCGCCGATTCTACCGGGCCGAGGAGGGAGCTCAACGGAGAAGGTCTTCGGTCTCAAGACGCCGAGGCCGACACCCGTGCCCCTAGCGATCACCAAGCAGCTGGTCGAGCTCCACAAGGTAGCCGAAAGCAGGCCATGATGGGCCTCATAGTCCGGCCAGGCCCCGAGAGGCCATGCCCGGAGCTACTTCGCCTCGGCGCGGCTGGTGGATGCGTGCTCTCGGGTGGAAGTCATCAAGCGCCCGCCGCATTGAAGGTGCCTGCTGGCCCTTGCCCGCGAAAGGTGCACCGGGCAGGCTGGATGCCGAGAGGCTTATCACGGACACGCCGCCGGCGGCAAGGAGTATCGTCGCCAAATGTACTATAAGAGTGTCTCAAGGGTGCCCGCAAGATTGCGGATGAGTGCCCCAAAGATGTAATTATTGAGTAAACTCGCAATGTGTTATCCTCGCGCTGAAAACTTTGTTCATATGCGCTAAGCAACGCTTATTGATTTAAAATATTACCTTCAGGCGGCCATTTATTAAAACCGAGAGATGGCAAGTCGTCGGCTTTAGCCCCCATGCCACGAAAGTGGGGTGTTCGATAAACTTGAGCACTCTTGTTCCCATTTTGGGTCCATCTAGGAGGCGCCAACACAGCGTAACAAGGCAATCGGACTTATAATGCTTGAACACTCTCACTTAGCCATAGAATTCTATAATTTTAAATTTCGTGAAGCCCCTAGTATTCGAAGACCGAGTTCGGGCGCTATCCACACTGGGCCGACACACGGTTCCTCGCTCAAGCGGCATAAGTCTTTAGGGACTCGAAAAGACCTCTCGAACAGCGACCAGCCTCGCCTTATCATGAAAGTCAGTTTTAGCTTTCTCCACTGAGGCGCTCGCCAGCTCAACCGGGGCGCAATCGCAGTGGTTCTCCCAGTGCTACCTTAGCCGACGGAACGGAACGTAAGGTACCAAAACATGGGAGCCGGGCAAACCCAACTATTGACCCAAGACATGATTCGGAGCCGATGCATATAATGCTATAAGTTCGGGGTGCCGCACTTGTGAAAGTGTTCGGACTTATTACACCATAATGCGGGGAACATAAGCCCCTTAGTGTATTCGGCCGTACCAAAATGTACGGGTGCAAGATGTCATTAATGAACATACATGTAAAAAAAGGTAATGCAATTATAGGAAAAAAGTGCTGCATTGTTTATTCAAGGAATTCTGCTATGAGTGCGTAAGGATACAAATAGTGCGGTAAGCAAGGGATTGGACTAATTAAACATGTCCCCCTCTAGGGGTAGGCTACGAACTGGTGTATTTAACAAATTTAATGCTCATAATGGAGACCACCTTAGTGTTCGTTGTAGCCTTTGTTCCTCCCTGGCTGTTGCGTCGTGAGTTCGGCAGATCTTCTGCCGGACAGGTTCTCTGGTGAACGGAGTCTTGTGGATAAAAAGGAAAAAAGGAAAAAAGGTGACACACTTGGGAGCCCCTGGTGTGGTTAAGCCGCACTCTGGGCCTGTCGTGGTCATGCCCCTCCCCCTATGCCCATGGTATCTCCAGAGCATAGTGATGTACGCAAAGAGCTGGTCTTGCAATCATGCAAGGGCTGGGGTTGGGGCCACATTGCTACGCGTGCTCGGAACGTGCCAGGTGGTCTTGGTTGATGTTACTCCGGGAGCGTTTGGCCATGTCCGGTCGTTTAACGGCCGGACTCAAAATTGCCTTAAAAGGCTGCTCAGATTTCCGCGAGACACGCTGTGTGTTCCTCCGCTCGAGGAGCGCTCAAGATTTCGCTGACCGTGATTACTCCACGAGGGCCTCGCATCTTGAGCTTGAGGTATGCATAATGTGGCACCGCGTTGAATTTTGCAAATGTGGTTCGTCCGAGTAGGGCGTGATAGCCGCTGCGGAACGGGACTATATCGAAGATTAACTCCTCGCTTCGGAAATTATCCGGGGATCCAAAGACCACTTCCAAAGTGATCGAGCTCAGATAATTGGCCTCAACACTGTATGACGCCTTTGAAGGTCGCCTTTGTAGGTTTAATCCTTGAGGGGTCTATGCCCATCTTGCGACCGTATCCCGATAAAGCAGGTTCAGCTGCCGCCACCGCCCATCGACTCGTGAGGTGAAATCCATCGACGATTGGGTCTAAAACCAATGCGCGAATCCATCGTGACGGATATCGGTAGGGTGGTCCTTCGATCGAAAGTGATCGGGCAAGAGGACCATGGGTTCAACTTTGGGGCGATCGCTCCATCTCGTGATACGCCCCTAAGTGCACGCTCGCCTCCCTCTTGGGTATATGGGTTGCGATATCATGTTTACCATCCGCACTTGTGGGGAAACCCTTCGTCCTCTCTCGCTCAGCGCCGAGTCTCTTCCTCGCTCATCGCTGTGCAGCCCCTTGTCATTGTTTTCGCAATTAATTTGCTCGCTTGTTTGAATACCCAACAATCTCTGGTGGTGATTAGCTGGCTTTTCGGGGTGCCATGTATCCGCAAGAGCGGTCGAGTATTCGGTCCAAATTGGACGGACTCGAGTAGTTCTTTTGAATGGCTTCTTCCACGACCGGTTTAGAGCCTCAATCCGGCGCTGATCGTCAGATCCTCATTGTTATCGCCGTAACGCGGTGTTTGTTTTTGTTTCGACGTGACTCGCCATTGTTGTCCTTAGTATCCGGACTGCCGAGTTTTTACGGAGATTGTTGCTGCGGGCTAGCTAATCGTCCTCTCCCGCACAAAAGCGGTCATTAGCGGCGTGAGGGCTGCCCTGGATTTTGGCTTTTCTTGCCCTGTGTGCCGGGCTAGCCATTCGTCCCGGATGTTATGCTTGAAGGCTGCAAGGGCCTCTCGCATCCGGACAATGACGATTTGGTTTTTTTTCGTCAAGAACCGTGTCCGTAATTGTCCGCCGATTCGTCTCGCTATCAATGATGTGGCTTAGGTCATCGGCGCTCGTGGTCGCACATATGTGCCCCGGAAGTTGTCGAGAATGCGGCTTCCGTGTCCTCCCAACACCCAATTAACTCTGCGGGCAAGTTGTTAAGCCAATGCCGAGCTGGTCCTTTAAGCTTGAGTGGGAGATACTTGATGGCGTGGAGATTGCCGCCGGGGCCATATGGATATGAAGAAGATAATCTTCGATCCAAACCGCTGGGTCTGCTGTGCCATCGAGGATTCAATGTTCACGGGTTTAAACCCTTCAGGATTTGATGATCCATTACTTATGCGTGAAGCATAGTGGGTGTGGGCGCCTCAGATTGAGCAATATCACGACGTAGCTCAAGAGAGCGCTTATCAGTGTTCGCCCGCCGGAGTTGTTGTATCCGGCGCGACGGTAGTCGCCGTGGGTCGGGGCGCCCACGTGATCCATAGATAGATCTTGATTGTCTTGCCTTGTCCTCCAATATATCCCGCAAGTCCGCACATTCCTCGTGGCTTCAGACTTTTCAAGCGGTGCCGAGGTACGGTCCCGATGGAGGGCCTAGATGCCTCTTCGTCGCGACCACGGGTGGTCGGTCCGCCGACAGCGCTGGTGATGAAGGTTTGTATGCTTCCTCCTCTAGTCGGGGAGCAACTTGCGCTTTGGGTAGCTCTTGGAGGGGCGCTCGAGTTCATACTCTTCGCCGCGAGGACCTTGGTCCATCTGTCGGCCAGCAGGTCTTGATCAGCTTGAAGCTGTTGCTGCTTTTTCTTTAGGCTATTTGCCGTGGCGATAAGCCTACGTTTAAAACGCTCTTGTTCGACGGATCCTCTGGCACGAAGAATTCGTCATCGTTGAGGCTTGCTTCGTCTCCGGAGGGAGGCATGTAGTTTTCATCCTCCTCGCCTGCCGCACTCTCTCGAGGGCTGGCTTCCCCGTCCTCCTGTGCTGAATCTTGCTGGAGGGGGTTGTCTTCGGCACTCTCTGGGGTGTTATTATCTCCGGTGCCGGAATCTCCATTCTTATTGTGGCGGATTTAGAGCGGCTCACGACGCCGGCGCTTGGGCTGTTACTTAGAAGAATCTACCTCCGCTGCTTCTTCGCCGTCCCCATCCTTTGGGGTGTCCACCATGTATATGTCGTATGACGAGGTGGTCTTCCAGTGCCCTATAGGCGTCGGTTCTTGATCGTCTCTGGCAGCGTCGTCCATACCGTCGATGTCTTCGGAGTCGTAGTCTAGCATGTCGGTTAGATCGCCGACAGTGGCTACAAAGTGGGTGGTGGGTGGGGTTTGAATTTCTTCGTCGTCCGCATCCCAACCATCCTGACCGCAGTCCGGCCAGGGTTCTTCTGATAACGAGAGATGCTTTAGCGAATTTAGGATGTCGCCAAAGGGTGAGTGCTGAAAGATGTCCGCCGAGGTGAACTCCATGATCGGCGCCCAATCGGATTCGATTGGCAGGGGCGCAGGAGGTTCGTAGTCCGGCAAGGAGTCCGGTGTCTCGGAGTCACGAGCTTTACAAAGGACAAGGTCGGTATTCGGCTCCATCGCCGTAGAAGTTGCAGCTCCCGAGGCGGTGTCCAGCCACCTGTCCTCGACCAGGCGGTCCGCCCAATCGTGGTCGAGCGGACTCGTGCGGCCTCGTGGCACTTTCCGGTGGCAGAGCTAAATCATGCCCATCGTGACAGCCACGGGCGCTGGCCAGGGCTCGAATCCGTCAAGATCAAGTCTCCGCGGATGTCGGCCGTGAAGTTTAGGCTTCCGAACCTGACCTGATGGCTAGGGGCGTAGCTTCGATCTGCTCCAAATGGCCAAGTGAATTGGCCCGCAGCGCAAAGCCGCCGAATACGAAGATCTGTCCAGGGAGAAAAGTCTCACCCTGGACGGCATTGTTGTTGATTGAAGAAGCCATCAAGCCTATCGGTGACGACACAGAGGAGCTCGCAATGAAAGCACCAATGTCGGTGTCAAACCGCGGATCTCGTAGGGGGTCCCGAACTGTGCGCCTAGGCGGATGGTAACAGGAGACAAGGGACACGATGTTTTTACCTGTGTTCGCCCTCTCGATGGAGGTAAAACCCTACTCTTGCTTGACTGATATTGATGATATGGGTAGTACAGGAGTGGATCTACCACGAGATCAAGGAGGCTAAACCCTAGAAGCTAGCCTATGGTATGATTGTTGTAATGGTTGTGTGTCCTACGGACTAAAACCCTCCGGTTTATATAGACACCGGAGAGGGCTAGGGTTACACAGAGTCGGTTACAATGGTAGGCGATCTACATATCCATATCGCCAAGCTTGCCTTCCACGCCAAGGAAAGTCCCATCCGGACACGGGACGAAGTCTTCAATCTTGTATCTTCATAATCTTGGAGTCCGGCTGACGATGATAGTCCGGCTGTCCGGACACCCCCTAGTCCAGGACTCCCTCAAGGAGGTTCTCCTACTGGTTCGATAACCTTGGTCTCATCACTGAGAGAAATACTTTCCGTCGCTATACTGCATCATCCCTTCCTCTTTGGGGAAATACCGACGTAGTTCTAGCAGACATCAAAAGGAATTTCTGGTGCCATTGCCGGGGAGGATCTTCCACATCAACTTGGTTCATAATCAGAAATCTCATCTCCTCGCAATTTACATTGTTTGCCATTTGCCTCTCATTTACCTCTCCCCCACTTCACAAAAATTTGCCATTTTTATTCGTCCTCTTTTTTGCTCGCTGTTTTCTCATCAGATCTGTTTTTGTGTGCAATCTTGTGATCATTTTTTGTCGTTATGGATATTTCTTCCTCTATTGCGTAAACCCCCGAGAACGAGGTTCTCAATTTTAAACAAAGGGGAGGGGAGAATTTAAAAGATGCTTGGTATAGGATTTGCAATGCTCATAATAGATCTATCAGTAAGCAACCTACCGTTGTTTTTATGTGGGCATTACCACTTGGTATAGATTCGTCCTTGATACGATTACTGGTGGGAATTAATTGATGTGTCCTTCTCTTGATGCTTTTAACGCTTTGGGAAATTTAGTGGGTTCACCACCACTCGTGATCAATGAAATGATATCGACTCTCGAGCATGTTATGGAAAGACTAGATGCCATTGAAAAGAAAATGCTTACCGTAGAACATATTGAAAACTTGGATAGAAAGATTCAAAGTTATGCTACTGAAATTGGGTCAAAAGCGGGAGATGTTTTTAAGTTGTTAAAAGAAAAGGGAACTATACTTCATGAAAGAATCGAAGAGAGCCCGTCTAGGATTAATAAATTGGAAGAATTTTTTTCTAATCTAGGTACAACTTTTGCTTCGGCTAAAACTCCCGTGAAAATTAGTAAGACTACTCAAGTCACTAAAAACAAAGGTGCAACTTCTAGCAATGATAAAGGAGATCTTAAGATGATTAGTATCCGTCGCAACTTTATTGAAGTCATAAGAGACCCTTTTTGCGAGAAAAAGTTTTTCAATCTTGTGCCTAGAAGTATTGTCATTGAGAATTTATATGCAAAATCCTAGGAAAATACTAAGTGTTTTATCAAAGAATTGAAAGTTAAGGATGACAAAACTTAGATCCTACGCGTTATGCCTAGCTAGGGGCGTAAAATGATAGCGATCGTTGGGAGGCAATCGAACTTGTATCTTTTTGCCTTTTGGTTTTCTTGCTATTTTTAATAAAATACCCAATTATACCTCTGGTTAGATGTGTTTTTGTGGTTTAAATTAGTGTTTGCACCAAGCAAAGCCTTTGGGTTGATTTGGGTAAATGTTGATTTGATCTTGCTGAAAAAAAGAAACTTATGCACTCACGAAAATAATTTTAGTAAATCACATAAACGTGCTTTTGAGTTGATTCTTTTTGAATAAGATTAATATACAAATTACTCAGGTTTTCCAAATTTCTCAATATTTTTGGAGTTACATAAGTATTTGAAATATCTAGATTTCTATAGACTGTTTTGTTTTTGACAGATTCTGTTTTCTTTGCGTTGTGTGCTTGTTTTGATGATTCTATGGTTTTCTTTCATGATTTTTTGCCATAGAAAAGTTGGAATACAGTAGATATAATGCAAAAATAAAATATGAATAGGTTTTCAATAGTACTTATAGTAGTGGTTTGCTTTCTTATACTAACGGATCTCACGAAGGTTTTGTTGAGTTTTGTGTGATTGAAGTTTTCAAGTTTTGGGTGATCTTATGATGGATGAAGGAATAAGGATTAGCAAAAGGCTAAGCTTGAGGATTACCGAGGCACCCCAAGATAATATTCAATAAGTATCAAGCAACTAAGCTTGGGGATGCCCCCGAGTGGCATCCCCGCTTTCTTCTAAACAACCATCGGTATTTTATTTGAAGCTATATTTTTATTCGTCACATATTATGTGTTTTGCTTGGAGCGTCTTGTACGATATGAGTCTTTTCTTGTTTTGCTTTGTGTTTTAAGTGTTGAATCCTTGCTGAACAGACCCTTTTGAGAGAGCAAAAAATTATGTTATGATTGCTCCTATGCTTCACTTAAATTTTTAGGGCCATGGATTTGCTCTGGTGCTTCACTTATATCTTTTTGAGCACGGTGTGCTTTGTTATTTTTGAAGAAATGCTCTCATGCTTCACTTAGATTTATTTTTGATTTAGTAAAATTTTCATAAATTCTCTCTTGCTTCACAAAGATTATTTTGAGAGAAATAAAAAAAATTATGCTCGTGTCCTTCACTTAAATTTGGTTGAGCTTATCAGAAGCAACATATGAAAATAGTCCGAAAGTGATAGATATCCAACAAGGATATAATAAAAACTTTCATGAAGATCACTGGACAAAATAAACTTGATTCTTAGTAATGGTTTTGAGATATGATGATATGATATGCGAGTCATGTTGATGAGTAATTGTGCTTTAGTAAGAATATTGATGTTAAGGTTTGTGATTCTCTATGCAAGCACGAAAGTCAATAGTTATGCAATAAAATTTATATCCTACTTATGGTGCATTATTCGGTGTTACTTATGCTTAATGGTTGGGTACAATATTTTTCGCTTTTTGGTTGGTCGCTTCTCAATCTTTTGCTAGCCTTCATTTTGCACTAAGTATGACCACTACTTGTGCATCCAAAACCCTTTAAACCAGTTTTGCCTTATGAGTCCACTATACCTACCTATATGCGGTATTTCCATGCCGTTCTAAGAAAATTTGCATGTGCCATCTCTAATTTTCAAAATAAATTTCTCTTTTGTGTGCTCTACCGCTCGCGGGGCGGTGAAGAGTGGCCAATATTTTCCATGCTAGATGTGTTATTCTCACGACGAGTGTTTATTCACTTGTCATTGCACGAGAGTACGAGCAGGGTATTAGGGATGCCCAGTCCCGAAATGAAAAATGAATTTACCTTATGTTGTCAAATAATAAATTCCTTGGAAAGTGTTAGTATGGAGGGCAACTGTGGATTCGGCTAGCCATGGAAAGTGAAAGTAATGGTGGGAAAAGGAATAAACTTTATTTTTCTGTTTGGGAACTGCCTATGATGTGTCTACCATGGAAATTGTTGGGAGCTCTAAGTTGTTTTCGTTGGTGGGAAAAGTATGCCTCTCAAAAATGTTTTTATCTCTCAATTTAAGCTTTGAGCTCTGGCACCTATACAAATCCCTACTTCCCTCTGTGAAGGGCCTTTCTTTTACTTATGCTATTTTTATTTTGAATTTGAGCCTCCATCTTCTCTTATAAAGCACCAACTAAGGGGCACTATAATCGTATTCGAGCATTGGGTGTAGCTAATATTCCAGTGTGTTTCATGAATGGATCAGTGATTGAGCATAATGGGCTAGGGATAACTTGCTTTAGTGTTGATATTTTGAAAGACATGGTTGCATGTTGGTATGCTTGAGTATTAAAGTCTTCATGTCAAAACTAGACTATTGCTTTGGATCATATAAAAGTCCAAACCATGCTATAAAGAAAAGAAATGTGGTGAACATGTTAGGCATCATTCCACATCAAAAATTCCGTTTTTATCATTTACCTACTCGAGGAGGAGCAGTAATTAAGCTTGGGAATGCTGATACGTCTCCAACGTATCTATAATTTTTGATTGTTCCATGCTGTTATATTATCATTCTTGGATGTTTTACAATCATGTTATAGTCATTTTATATCATTTTTGGTACTAACCTATTGACATAGTGCCCAGTGCCAGTTGCTGTTTTCTGCATGTTTTTTACATCGCAGGAAATCAATACCAAATGGAGTCCAAACGTCGCGAAACTTTTTGAGGATTTTTTTGGGCCAGAAGACATCCAGTGGGCGAGGAAAGCACCTGGGGGGTGCTCCGAGGGGAGCACAACCCACTAGGGCGCGTCTGGGGGCCCAAGCGCGCCCGGTGGGTTGTGCCCACCTCGGGTGCCCCCTGAACCACCTCTTTACTTTATAAATACCCCAATATTCCAAAAACCCTAGGGGAGTCAATGAAAATCAATTCCAGCTGTTGTAGAGTCCAGAAACACAAGATCCAATCTAGACACTATCTCGGAGGGGTGCATCATGTCCATTGGTGCCTCTCTGATGATGCGTGAGTAGTTATTTGTAGACCTACGAGTCCTTAGTTAGTAGCTAGATGGCTTCCTGTCTCTCTCTATCTCTCTCTCTTGATTATCAATACAATGGTCTCTTGGAGATCCATATGATGTAAGTCTTTTTGCGGCGTGTTTATTGGGATCCGATGAACTTTGAGTTTATGATCAGATCTATGTTTTTATCCATGAAAGTTATTTGAGTCTTCTTTGATCTCTTATATGCATGATTGCTTATAGCCTCATATTTCTTCTCTGATATTTGGGTTTTGTTGTCCAACTTGATCTATTTATCTTGCAATGGGAAGAGGTGCTTGGTGATGGGTTTGATCTTATGGTGCTTGATCCTAGTGACAGAAAGGGAAGCGACACGTATGTATCGTTGCTAAGGATAACAAGATGGGGTCTATATCTACATAAATAGATCTTGTCTACATCATGACATCGTTCTTATTGCATTACTCCGTTTCTCCATGAACTTAATACACTAGATGCATGCTGGATAGCCGTCGATGTGTGGAGTAATAGTACTAGATGCAGGCAGGAGTCGGTCTACTAATCTTAGATGTGATGCCTAAATAACAATCATTGCCTAGATATCCTCATGATTATTTGAAGTTCTATCAATTGCCCAACAGTAATTGTTTTCCCACAGTTTGCTATTTTTCTCGAGAGAAGCCACTAGTGAAACCTACGGCCCCCGGGTCTCTTTTCATCATATTTGCCTTTGCGATCTATTTTCCTTCGCATTTATTTTCAGATCTATTAAACCAAAAATACAAAAATACCTTGTTGAAATTTATTTGTTCTGCAATCTATTTATCCTATCTACCACTTTTACCTCATGTTCTTTGCCTATCTTGAGGCGCCGTACCCAAAAGGGATTGACAACCCCTTTAACACGTCGAGTTGTGAGTATTTGTTATTTGTGTGCAGGTGCTGTTTACATGGTGTGAGGAGGTTCTCCTACTGGTTTGATAACCTTGGTCTCAACACTGAGGGAAATACCTATTGTCGCTATATTGCATCATCCCTTCCTCTTTGGGGAAATACGATGTAGTTTTAGCAGACATTAGTTGACTACAATGAGACTTTCTCACCCGTAGCGATGCTTAAGTCTGTCCAAATCATGTTAGCAATTGCCGCATTTTACGATTATGAAATCTGGCAAATGGATGTCAAAACTGCATTCCTTAACGGATTTCTTAAAGAATAGTTGTATATGATGCAACCAGAAGGGTTTGTCGATCCTAAAGGTGCTAACAAAGTGTGCAAGCTCTAGCGATCCATTTATGGACTGGTGCAAGCATCTTGGAGTTGGAATATATGCTTTGATGAGGTTATCAAAGTATATGGCTTTATACAGACTTTTAGAGAAGCCTGTATTTACAAGAAAGTGAGTGGGAGCTCTATAACATTTCTAATATTATATGTGGATGACATATTGTTGATTGGAAATTATGTAGAATTTCTGAATAGCATAAAAGGATACTTGAATAAGAGTTTTTCAATGAAAGACCTCGGTGAAGCTGCTTATATATTGGGCATCAAGATCTATAGTGATAGATCAAGACGCTTGATAGGACTTTCACAAAGCACATACCTTCATAAAGGTTTGAAGAAGTTCAAAATGGATTAGTCAAAGAAAGGGTTCTTGCCTGTGTTACAAGGTGTGAAGTTGAGTCAGACTCAATGCGGACCACTGTAGAAGATAGAGAGAAAATGAAAGTCATTCCCTATGCCTCAGCCATAGGTTCTATCATATATGATATGATGTGTACCAGACCTAATGTGTGCCTTGCTATAAGTTTAGCAGGGAGGTACCAAAGTAATCCAGGAGTGGATCACTGGACAATAGTCAAGAACATCTTGAAGTACCTGAAAAGGACAAGGGATTTGTTTCTCTTTTATGGAGGTGACAAAGAGCTTGTCGTAAATGGTTACATTGACGCTAGCTTTGACACTGATCCGGATGACTCTAAGTCACAATTCGGATACATATTTTTATTGAATGGTGGAGCTGTCAGTTGGTGCAGTTCCAAACAGAGTATCGTGGCGGGATCTATGTGTGAATCGGAGTACATAGCAGCTTTGGAAGCAGCAAATGAAGGAGTCTGGATGAAGGAGTTCATATCCGATCTAGGTGCAATACTAGTGCATCGGGTCCAATGAAAATCTTTTGTGACAATACTAGAGCAATTGCCTTAGCGAAGGAATCCATATTTCACAAAAGACCAAACACATCAAGAGACGCTTCAACTCCATCTGAGATTTGGTCAAGGAGGGAGACATAGAGATTAGCAAAATACATACGGATCTGAATGTTGCAGACCCATTGACTAAGCCTCTTTCACGAGCAAAACATGATCAACACCAAGACTCCGCGGGTGTTAGAATCATTACAATGTAATCTAGATTATTGACTCTAGTACCAGTGGGAGACTGAAGGAAATATGCCCGAGAGGCAATAATAAAGTTGTTATTTTCTATTTCCTTATTCATGATAAATGTTTATTGTTCATGCTAGAATTGAATTAACTGGAAACTTGATACATGTGTGAAACTATGAATACATAGACAAACCAATGTGTCCCTAGTATGCCTCTACTAGACTAGCTCATTGATCAAAGATGGTTAAGTTTCCTAGCCATGGACATGAGTTGTCATTTGATAACGGGATCACATCATTAGTGGAATGATGTGATGGACAAGACCCATCCGTTAGCTTAGCATAATAATCGTTCAGTTTTATTGCTACTGCTTTCTATGTGTCAAATATATATTCCTCCGACTATGAGATTATGCAACTCCTGGACATCGGACGAATGCCTTTTGTGCTATCAAATGTCACAACGTAACTGGGTGATTATAAAATGCTCTATAGGTATCTCCAAAGGTGTTTTTTTGGGTTGGCATAGATCGAGATTAGGATTTGTCACTGTGAGTATCAGAGAGGTATCTCTGGGCCCTCTCGGTAATGCACATCATATGAAGCCTTGCAAGCAATGTGACTAATGAGTTAGTTGCCGGATGATGCACTACAGAACGAGTAAAGAGACCTGCCGGTAATGAGATTGAACTAGGTATAAAGATATCGACGATCGAATCTTGGGCAAGTAACATACCGATGACAAAGGGAATAACTATATTGACATTGCGGTTCGACCGATAAAGATCTTCGTAGAATATGTGGGAACCGTATCAGCATCCAGGTTCCACTATTGGTTATTGACCAGAGAGGTGTCTTGGTCATGTCTACATAGTTTCTGAACACGTAGGGTCCGCACGCTTAATGTTCGATGACGATAGGTATTATATGAGTTATGTGTTTTGGTGACTGAAGGTTGTTTGGAGTCCCGGATGAGATCATGGACATAACGAGGAGTCTCGAAATGGTCGAGAGGTAAAGATTGATATATTGGAAGGTTATATACGGACATCGGAATGGTTTCGAAGAGGTTGGGGATTTGTTTGGAGTACCGGGAGGTTACCGGAACCCCCCGGGAAACTTAATAGGCCTCATGGGCCATAGTGGAGAGGAGGACGCATGCCACAAGAGGTGGCACCCCCCAAGCCAATCCGAATTGGACAAGGGGTGGGGGGCGCGGCCCCCCTTTCCTTCTCCCTCTCCACCTCTTTCCCCTTTCCCCCTCTCCGTAACAAGGAAAAAAGGGGGGGCTGATACGTCCATTTTGCATCATGCTTTTATATCGATATTTATTGCATTATGGACTGTTATTACATGTTATGTCACAATACTTATGCCTATTCTCTCTTATTTTACAAGGTTTACATGAAGAGGGAGAATGCCGGCAGCTGGAATTCTGGACTGGAAAAGGAGCAAATATTAGAGACTTATTCTGCACAAGTCCAAAAGTCCTGAAACTCCACGAAAGTCATTTTCAAAATTAATTGAAAATACTGAGCGGAAGAAATACTAGAGGGGGCCACCCACCGTCCATGAGGGTGGGGGCGCGCCCTGCCCCCTGGGTGCACCCCCTGCCTCATGGGCCCCCTGGCAGCACTCTGGTGACCATCTTATGCTATATGAAGTCTTTTACCCTGGAAAAAATCATGAGCAAGCTTTCGGGACGAAACACCGCCGCCACGAGGCGGAACCTTGGCCGAACCAATCTAGGGCTCCGATGGAGCTGTTATGCCGGGGAAACATCCCTCCGGGAGGGGGAAATCATCACCATCGATCCACTCATTGGGAGTGGGTCAATCTCCATCAACATCTTCACCAGCACCATCTCCTCTCAAACCCTAGTTCATCTATTGTATCCAATCTTTGTCCCAAAGCCTCAGATTGGTACCTGTGGGTTGCTAGTAGTGTTGATTACTCCTTGTAGTTGATGCTAGTTGGTTTATTCGAGGGAAGATCATATGTTCAGATCCTTTATGCATATTAATACCCCTCTGATTGTGAACATGAATACGATTTGTGAGTAGTTACATTTGTTCTTGAGGACATGGGAGAAGTCTTGCTATAAGTAGTCATGTGAATTTGGTATTTGTTCGATATTTTGATGAGATGTATGTTGCCTCTCCTCTAGTGGTGTTATGTGAACGTCGACCACATGACACTTCACCATTATTTGGGCCTAGAAGAAGGCATTGTGAAGTAATAAGTAGATGATGGGTTGCTACAGTGACAAAAGCTTAAACCGTAGTTTATGTGTTGCTTCGTAAGGGGCTGATTTGGCTCCATATGTTTCATGCTATGGTTAGGTTTACCTTAATACTTCTTTTGTAGTTGTGGATGCTTGCAATAAGGGTTAATCATAAGTGGGCTGCTTGTCCAAGAAAGGGCAGTACCCAAGCACCGGTCCACCCACATATCAAATTATCAAAGTAACGAACGCGAATCATATGAGCGTGATGAAAACTAGCTTGACGATAATTCCCATGTGTCCTCGGGAGCGCTTTTCTCTATATAAGAATTTTTCCAGGCTTGTCCTTTGCTAAAAAAGGATTGGGCCACCTTTATGCACCTTATTTACTCTTGTTACTTATTACCCGTTACGAATTACCTTATCACAAAACTATCTGTTACCGATAATTTCATTGCTTGCAGAGAATACCTTACTGAAAACCGCTTGTCATTTCCTTCTACTCCTCCTTGGGTTCGACACTCTTACTTATCAGAAGGACTACGATAGATACCCTACACTTGTGGGTCATGAAGACTCTTTTCTAGCGCCGTTGCCGAGGAGTGAAGCGCCTTTGGTAAGTGGAACTTGGTAAGGAAAAATTTATATAGTGTGCTGAAATTTACTGTCACTTGTTACTATGGAACATAATCCTTTGAGGGGCTTGTTCGGGGTATCTTCACCCCGACTAGTAGAGCAAAGATATGCTCCTCAACCTACTGAACCTACTGAAAATGTTTACTTTGAAATTCCTTCGGGTATGATAGAGAAACTGCTAGCTAATCCTTTTACAGGAGATGGAACATTGCATCCCGATTTACACCTAATCAATGTGGATGAAGTTTGAGGATTATTTAAGCTTGCATGTATGCCCGATGATGTTGTCAAGTAGAAGGTCTTCGCTTTATCTTTTTAGGGAGAGGCATCGACATGGTATAGGCTATGTGATGATATGGGTTCATGGAACTACAACCGATTGAAATTGGAATTTCACCAGAAGTTTTATCCTATGCATCTTGTTCATCGTGATCGCAATTATATATATATAATTTTTGCCTCGCGAAGGAGAAAGCATCGCTCAAGCTTGGGGAGGCTTAAGTCAATGTTATAGAAATGCCCCAATCATGAGCTCTCAAGAGAAATGATTATTCAAATTTTTTATACTCAGCTTTCTCTCAACAATCGCTCCATGCTAGATACTTCTTGTACTGGTCTTTTATGATGAAGACTATTGAATTCAGATGGGATTTATTGGAAAGAATTAAATGCAACTCTGAAGATTGGGATCTTGACGAAGGTAAGGAGTTAGGTATGACACCTAAGTTTGATTGTGTTAAATATTTTATGGGTACCGATGTTTTCCATGAATTTAGCACTAAATATGGACTTGACTATGAGATAGTAGCTTCTTTCTGTGAATCATTTGCTACTCATGTTGACCTCCCTAAGGAGAAGTGGTTTAAATATAATCCTCCCACTGAAGTAAAAGTAGTTGCACCTATTAAAGTTGAAGAAAAGACTATCACTTATAATGATCCTATTATTCCTACTACCTATATTGAGAAACCACCTTTCCCTGTTAGGATAAAGTATCATGCTAAAGCTTCAACTGTGGTTCGTAAGAGTAATACTAAAACACCTACACCACCTGAGCAAATTAAAGTTGAACCTAGTATTGCTATGGTTAAAGATCTCTTGGCTGATGATATTGATGGGCATGTTATTTACTTCTGTGATGAAGCTGCTAGAATTGCTAGACCTGACACTAAAAATAAACATAGACCTGTTGTAGGCATGCCTGTTATTTCTGTTAAAATAGGAGATCATTGTTATCATGGCTTATGTGATATGGGTGCTAGTGCTAGTGCAATACCTCATTCGTTATACAAAGAAATTATGCATGATATTGCACCTGCTGAGATAGAAGAAATTGATGTTAAAATTAAGCTTGCCAATAGAGATACTATTTCACCAGTTGGGTTTGTTAGAGATGTTGAAGTCTTGTGTGGGAAAGTTAAATATCCTGCTGATTTTCTTGTTCTTGGTTCCCCACAAGATGACTTTTGTCCCATTATATTTGGTAGACCCTTCTTGAATACTGTTAATGCTAAGATATATTGCAAAAGGATGTTGTTACTATTGGTTTGGCGGATATGTCTCATGAGTTTAATTTTGCTAAGTTTCGTAGACAACCCCATGATAAAGAATTGCCTACTAAGGATGAAATTATTGGTCTTGCTTCTATTGCCGTGCCTCCTAATGATCCTTTAGAACAATATTTGCTAGACCATGAAAATGATATGTTTATTAATGAAAGAAGGGAGATAGATGAAGTATTCTTTAAACAAGGACCTCTTTTGAAACACAACTTGCCTGTTGAAATCCTAGGGGATCCTCCACCACCCAAGGGTGATCCCGTGTTTGAGCTTAAACCATTACCTAATATTCTTAAATATGCTTATCTTGATGAAAAGAAGACATATCCTATTATTATTAGTGCTAACCTTTCAGAGCAGGAAGAGGAGAAATTATTGAAAGCTCTGAAGAAGCACCGTGCTGCTATTGGATACACTCTTGATGATCTTAAGGGCATTAGTCCCACTCTATGGCAACACAAAATAAAATTGGAGAAAGACGTCAAACCAGTTATTGATCACCAACGACGATTAAATCCTAAGATGAAAGAAATGGTAAGAAAGGAAATACTAAAGCTCCAGGAGGCAGGTATAATTTATCCCGTTGCTGATAGTCAGTGGGTAAGTCCTGTCCATTGTGTCCCTAAGAAGGGAGGTATTACTGTTGCTCCTAATGATAAAGATGAATTGATCCCACAAAGAATTATTACATGTTATAGGATGGTAATTGATTTCCGCAAATTAAATAAAGCTACTAAAAAGGATCATTACCCTCTACCTTTTATTGATCAAATGCTAGAAAGATTATCTAAACATGCACATTTTTGCTTTCTAGATGGTTACTCTGGTTTCCCTCAAATACCCGTGTCAGCAGAGAGGATCAAGAAAAGACCATTTTTACTTGCCCTTTTGGTACTTTTTGTAAGTGCATCTAGTGCCCCTTAGTGATTTTGGTGTATTGAAGACTTATAGGTTAAGGGACTGATGCGTTCGTGAGTGTACACAGGTCTATAAGTCTATGAGGAGTTTGATATTTATAGAGAAAGTCGACCCCTAAAAATGAAGTCCTTCAACTGAAGACTTTGATATTCTGAAGACTTTCTGAAGACTTTGAAAGTGAAGAAAGTGGTGTGACCTTGAAGACTTGGTATTCATTTGAGGAACATGAAGCGTGAAGACTTTTGTTTTCGTAGTTTCATTTTCTCTTTCTTGAGTCATAGGAAACACCGTACTATTAAAGGGGGTCGAGGAAATACTAAGGAAAAAATTCCATGTGATGCTCAACTCAAAATCCTATACCTACCAATCCTTCGAGTGAAGCCATTGAAATCTCATACAGCTTCACTCAATTTCTTCAAAGGATGAGACGCAGTTCTTCCGTCACCGATGACTTTGTTCGACCGAGGAGTTAGGAATTCGCCAGTGCAAATTGCCTACACAGTGAGGAACATGATAGCCCTGAGGAATTTGAGTGTCAAATTTCCGACCGTTGTTGTGCTGTGCGTCGGCTGTCCCAAAATATCTTATCCACCTAACGGTCATATCATTGAAGGGCATTTATTTCTTATCATGTCGGGCTGCTCCCTATGCTATAAATAGCCGCCCCCTACAACCACTAGTTGGTTGGCTGCTCCGAGAGAACTTGACACTTGTCATTTGAGAGCAACCCATCCTCCGAGGACTTTGAGCGAAAATCATCAAGTGAGGAAAATCCCAAAACCAAACCCCCACAAACCCAAAGTGATTGAGCATCACTGAAGAAATTGATCCTGCGTGGATCCGACGCTTGTTACCTTTGAAGACTGTGCTTCTTCCAGACGGTTAGGCGTCAAGGTCTAGAGCATCCAAGAGGAATTGTGGATCGCCGAGTGACCAAGTCTGTGAAGGTTTGGAAGTCACCTGAAGACTTACCATGAGTGATTGGACGAGGCCTGCGTGGTCTTAGTTCAAGGAGAATACGGTGAGGACTGGGTGTCCTGAGTTGCGGCTCAGAGACTGGGTGTCCGGATCGCGGTCTCGAAGTTTAAATACTCACCGCTCCAACCAGACGCATAACCGAGACATCGCTTGAACTGGTCTACCAAATCATTGTCTTCACCAACTAACCGGTTCTATTTCCTCAACTCTTTCATTTCCTCATTATCGTGTTGTATGTTGTTCATATCGTGCTTGAAGACTTTGATCAAGACTTTCACAAATTCCTCGCTTCAATTTCTTCACCGCTTTGTCTTCATCTTGTTATCCTGTGTTTACGCTTTCAGACTGTGCTAGTCTTCATTTCATCATGATGACTATGTTTGTATCCTGTTATGTTTACTTCGAGTACTTATTCCGTCAGAAGTAGTTCTTCGCTAAGGAATTTCCTCACTAGCAAATTCCTCGTTGAAGAATTCATAAAATCGCCTATTCACCCCCTCTAGTCGATATAACGACTTTCAATTGGTATCGAGCAAGGTACTCCTTGTTCTGTGTGATTTTGGTTTAACCGCCGAGTTTTAGTTATGTCGACCGCAGTATGATCAAGGTCTCGCTGGGTGTCCTACCTTTGATGGGACGGACTACCCCTTATCGAAGAACAAGATGCGAATGCATCTTGAGGAAATTGATAACGATCTCCGGTATGTTGTGGAAAATGGTGTTCCTCTGTCTCACCCTCACTAAACGCTACCGATGTGAAGAGATTCAAGCAACTCGATTCTCGTTTAAGAATATCATATGTGGCCATCTCGAGCAAAGGACAAGATGGAAGAGTGAGTGCTTTGGAAACCGCTGTTTATCCGGGATAGGCTGTCCAAAGTAAATGAAGGAGTTTCAACTCAGCGTGACTCTCGAGTTGATGTTCTTCGAATCTCTTCAACCGCTTCAAAAGACTCGACGATGAAAATGTCCAACAAACCTTTGATCGCCTCATCGACATCTCAAATGAGCTTCAAGCCCTCGGTGCCACCGACATCACCGATCATGAAGTAGTGAAGAAACCGTTGAGATCGCTGATTCCTCATTTAATACTCGGGACCGATGATACAAGAACGTGCTGATTACAAGTCTCTTGATCCCGCCGATATCCTTGAAAGGCTAAATACTCACGAAGTTCCAGCTTGTTGAAAAGAGAGATCTCTATGGTTCAAACTATGGCAAACCACGTGCCTCAAGGCCAAGGCAGTGTCTCGACTCAATGTGAGGATTCTCGTAGTAGCCTTGGTGATCCTCAAGAATTGAGCCAGAGCTAGCACTCGCTAGTGAAGAAATTCCAAGTTCTCAAGATGTGGTCGCTGGAAAATCCTCAAGAAGCAAAGATTCCTCATCCAAAGGAGTATAAGAGAAGGCTGTGCCACAAATGCAAGAAACCTGGTCACTATATCCAAGATTGTCCTCGATGGGAAAAGGAAATGAAGAAGAAGAAATACAAGGATTACAGCTCGATGATGCAAAGAAGAAGAAGAAATCGTCAAAATCTTCGCCATCAAAATCCTCAAGTCTTCATCTCACAAGAAGAGCAGCTCCAAGAAGGCTCGCATTCATTGGCAAGGAAATGGACTCAAGCTGAATCTAAGGAAAATGATGAAGAGGAGGCATCCAAGAATCAACTGTGTGGCAAGTCCGCCGTCACTCTCGCTTTCGTCAAGAAGTCCATCTTCAACATCAAGAAACTGACCCCACCGACAAGCCTGATGAAGATAATGATGGCTACGCTCCCACCTATTGCTTCATGGAGAAAGGTGCTAAGGTACTCAAATACAATTCCTCTGAATCTAGTGAAAATGAATCTGATGAGGATCTCAAGCCCAGCTACTCTAAACTTGCTAAGATTGCTGTAAAATAACAATGGGCTTTTGAAAAGGTTCAAAACATGCTAGACAAAAGTGATGATATGTTGGGTGAAGAAATGGATCGCACTAAAGCCCTAACTGAAAATCTTCAGAGACTTCAGTCTAGGTTTGATAACCTTCAAGGTCATCATAACACTCTCTTATGTGATCATGAGAAACTTTCTTATGAATTTCTTCAAGAAAAGCAAGGTCATGAGAAGCTTTCCTCTGAATCTCTTCAAAGAAAGGAAGATCTTGAAAAGCTAAGAGTGTGTTATGAAGATCTTCGTATGAGCGCGATTCATTACTAGGTCAACAAGTCACGCTTCTCGTGAAGAATTTGTTCCTCCATGCTTAAAGTGCATTGAACGTGAATCGCTAATTCTTCACCAATGTTCAAATGCTTCAACTGTTACAAATTCTTCATCTGCCTCGCTATCACTAATTCCTCATCCGAGGACATTGCTAGTATCACCGACAATGCAGGGTTGAAGGAATTGTACATGACAGCATGTACAAAAGCCTCAAAGGGCGCCGACACTTTGTGATGTGCTTAAAAGCAGATCCTCAACAGAAACCCTAGGAAAGAGGGTATTGCCTTTGAGAGGAAACTCAATGCTGATGGAACATATTGATGCCCGAGCAAGATCCCAAAACCTCATGGGTTGATACAAAGGACCTCCAATTGATCCAACTAACTTATCCGGCTTTACATGTGAATCTCCTCATTCTTCGATGAGTCATTTGACTCCAACTATAAACTGCTCAAAAATCGAATGGTGAAGTATTTGCTAGATATGTTGGCACTAATCTGCAGAACGGTTCCCTATGAAGAAAATCTGGGTTCCCAAAAGTTATGTTGAAAGTCTTCAGGTGAATGTCCTCATGACACCACCTGTGAAGAACAGGAACCCCAGATCAAATTCTTCATACGGACCAAATTCCTCAAAAGGATCAAAGTCCTCATATGATTATCATCATGCTAACAACTCTGTCTCGCAGGGTAGAGCAAAGGGCTATGAATATGTGCATAATTCTTCAAACCATTATGTTCATAAGTCCTCGAAGAATTACTCTGCTTATTCATATGCTTATCCTAACCCCTCTTATGTGAAATGAAACGGTTTGGCATCTTTGCCACCGTTCTCACATGGTGCTCGCAGAGTGATGAATTCTTTGCCACCCCTCCAGATGTGGGTGGTGAAGAAAAAGAACTAATCTCTTCTGCAGGGTCAGTCTCCGCACGCGCTTTTAACGTCTCAAGAATTTGCCGGGACCCATTTAAAATGCTCGAAAGGACGCAGCGAATCATGATTAAATGAATTTTCATTTCACACGCCCTCATATCGCTATATCTGCTTATCGCTCGATGAAACTCATCGATGAACTTGATATCATATTCTTCATCGATGAAGCATATGAGATTGTAAGCTACACTAATTCATCTACGGGATGATCAACCCAAAACTACTTGAATGGGTCCTCGATAGTGGATGTACAAATCACATGACCGGTGACAAGAATCTATTGATGGATGCTCCTTATCACCGCCACCTCTGAAGCATATCATCTTCGCTGACAAAGGCAAAAGTCAGGTATTGGGTCTTGGTAAGGTTGCAATCTCTAAGGATAAACACATGGACAAAGTCATGCTTGTTGAGTCCATAGGATACAAGCTAATGTCAGTCTCAATGCTTTGTGATCTTGATATGGTTGTTGTCTTTGGCAAGTATCGCTGTGTTGTGATTATGGAAGCTGACAATTCCAAAGTGAGGGAGTCCTGGACTAGGGGGTGTCCGGATAGCCGGACTATCAATATCCGCCGGACTCCAAGACTACGAAGATAGAAGATTGAAGACTCCGGCTCGTGTCCGGAAGGTACTTTCCTTGGCGTGGAAGGCAAGCTTGGCGATACGGATATGTAGATCTCCTACCATTGTAACCGACTCAGTAACCCTAGCCTCTCCAAAGGTCTATATAAACCGGAGGGCCTTGTCTCAGAGGACAAGATACATCTCAACAATCATACCATAGGCTAGCTTCTAGGGTTTAGCCTCCTTGATCTCGTGGTAGATCTACTCTTGTACTACCCATATCATCAATATTAATCAAGCATGACGAGGGTTTTACCTCCATCGAGAGGGCCCAACCTGGGTAAAAACATTGTGTCCTCGCCTCCTGTTACCATCCGCCTAGACGCACAGCTCGGGACCCCTACCCGAGATCCGCCAGCTTTGACACCGACATTGGTGCTTTCATTGAGAGTTCCTCCGTGTCGCCACCGATAGGCTCGATGGCATCTTCAACCATCAACGCTGTCCAGGTGTGACTTTTCTCCCGGACAGATCTTCATATTCGCAGCTTTGCATCGCGAGCCAATTCTCTTGGCCATCTCGAGCAGATCGAAGCTACGCCCGCCATCGTGTCGATTCGAAAGCTTAAACTTCACGGCCGATGACCGCGGAGACTTGATCTTCGACGGACTCGAGCCACAGCCAAGCGCGCCGCACTGTGACGATGGGCATGATCTAGCTCTGCCGCCGGACAGTGCTTTGGTGGCCGCAATCGGATCCCCTTCGGCCACTAGCCCGGAGCCGATTGCCCATATCGAGGGCCGGTGGATAGACACCGCCCTGGGGGCTTCAACATCCACGGCGATGGAGCCGAATACCAATCCTGTCCCCTGCGAAACTCGTGATCCCGAGGCGCCGGACTCCTCGCCGGACTCCGGGCCTCCCGCGCCTTACCGACATCCGGATTGGGCGCCGTTATGGAATTCACCTCGCGGACATCTTCCAAAGACTCGCTTTTGGCGATATCCTGAATTCCAAGCATCTCTCGCTATCGAGAATCTCGCCGACTATGGCAAGGACGGTTGAGTTCGGACGATGGAGAAATTCAGAGCCCACCCACCACCCACTTTGTAGCCACTGCCGAGGATCTAACCGACATGCTAGACTACGATTCGACGACATCGACGCTTATGGACGACGATGCCGAGACTAACAAGAGCCAACGCCACAGTGGCATCGGAAGGCCACCTCGTCATATGACGATACATGGTGGATACCCCAAAAGAAGGGGATGGCGAAAAGGCAGCAGAGGAAGATTCTCTAAAGAAGCAGCCCAAACGCCGACGCCGTGGCGCCGCCTAAATCCCGCCACAATAAGAATGGAGATTCCGCACGGAGACAATAACACCCGGAGAGTGCCAAAGACGATCCCTCCCGCAAGATTCAGCGCAGAGGACGCAGGCAAGCCCTCACCACGTATGCGTATTTAAGTGGTTGAGGATGATAACTATATGCCTCCCTCCGAAGATGAAGCAAGCCGAACAAGAACGCTTCAGGCGCAGGCTCATAGCCACGGAAAATAGCCTAAAGAAAAAGCAGCAACAGCTCCAAGCTGATCAGGATCTGCTGGCCGATCGATGGACCGAGGTCCTCGCGGCCGAAGAGTATAAACTCGAATGCCCCTCCAAAAGTTACCCAAGACGCAAGCTGCTCCCCCGATTAGAGGAGGACGCATACATACCTTCATCACCAACAAGACGACATATCGACCGACCACCTCGTGGTCGTGATGAGAGGCGCCCGTGCCCCCACCAAATCGCACTCGATCGCTTCTAAAAGCGCGAAGCCAAGAGGGACGCTACGGACTTGCGAGATATATTGAGGACAAAGCAAAACAATCCAGATCCATCTATGGATCACGGGCGCCTACGACCCACGCATTTAATACCATCGCGCGACATAACGCCGCCGGGTCAACATAGCGCATAGCGCCCCTCGAGCTACATCGCGATATTGCTCAATACAGGGCGCCAGACACCCGCTATGCTTCACCGATGAAGTAATGGATCATCGATCCTCAAGGGTTTAAACCAGAATATCGAATCTTACGATGGTACAACAGACTTCAGCGGTATGGATCAAGATTATCTTCTCCACATCCATATGGCCCGTGGCGACGATCTCCACGCCATCAAGTATCTCCCACTCAAGCTTAAAGGACCAGCTCGGCATTGGCTTAACAAACCGCCCGCAGAGTCGATTGGGTGTTAAAGACACAGGCCGATTCCTTGATAACTTCCAAGGCACGATAAAGCGACCACCAGACGCCGATGACTTAAGCCACATCATTCAGCAGCGATTTAATCGCCGCATAATTCTCGACACGGTTCTTGACGAAGAAAACCAAATCGCCGACCGTCCGGATGCAGAGGCCCTTGCAGCCTTCAAGCATAACATCCGGACGAATGGCTAGCCCGCACCGGCAGGAAAAGCCAAAATCCATGGCAGCCCTCACATCGCTAATGACCCGCTTTTGTGCGGGAGAGGACAGTTGGCTAGCCCGCAGCAACAATCTCCGTAAAAACTCTGGCAGTCCGGATACTAAGGACAACAATGGCAGGTCACGTCGAATCAAAAACAAGCGCCGCATTAACGGCGACGATAAGGAGGATACGGCAGTCAATGCCGGATTCCGAGGCTCTAAACCCGGTCAGCGGAGGAAGCCGTTCAAAAGAACCACTCCGGATCCGTCCAATCTGGACCGAATACTCGACCGTCTATGCCAGATACATGGCACCTCTGAAAAGCCAGCTAACCACACCAATAGAGACTGTTGGGTGTTCAAGCAGGCCGGCAAGTTAATTGCCGAAAACAATGACAAGGGGCTAAATAGCGACGACGAGGAAGAGACCCGGTCGCCGAACAATAGAGGACAGAAGGGTTACCCCCCACAAGTGTGGACGGTGAATATGATATACGCGACCCATATACCCAAGAGGGAGAGGAAGCGAGCACTACGGGATGTCTATGCGATGGAGCCAGTCGCCCCAAAATTCAACCCATGGTCCTCTTGCCCGATCACTTTCGATCGAAGAGACCATCCGACCAGCATACGCCATGGCGGATTCGCCGCATTGGTCTTAGACCCAATCGTCGATGGGTTTCACCTGACACGAGTCCTGATGGACGGCGGTAGTAGCCTGAACCTGTTTTATCAGGATACAGTGCGCAAAATGGGCATAGACCCATCAAGGATTAAACCTACAAAGACAACCTTTAAAGGTGTCATCCCAGGAGTGGAAGCCAACTCATGAGCTCGCCATTCGAAGTGGTCTTCGGATCACCGGATAACTTCCGAAGCGAAGAATTAATCTTCGACATAGTCCTGTTTCGCAGCGGCTATCATGCTCTGCTCGGACGAACCGTGTTTGCAAAATTCAACATGGTGCCGCATTATGCATACCTAAAGCTTAAAATGCCAGGCCCTCGCGGAGTCATCACGGTCAATGGAAATACGGAACGCTCCCTCCGAACGGAGGAACATACAGCGGCTCTCGCGGCAGAAGTACAAAGCAGCCTTCTCAGGCAATTCTCAAGTCCGACAATTAAAAGACCGGATACAGCAAAACACGCCCGGAGCAATGCCAACCAAGGCCACCTAGCGCGATCAGAGCACGCGTAGCAATGCGGCCCCACCCCTCGCCCGCGATTGATCGCAAGAATAACACTCCGCATACATCATTACGCTTTGGAGATACCATGGGCGCAGGGGAGGGGCTTGATCACAAGGGACAAAGAGTGCGGCTCGACCACACCAGGGGCTCATGTGAGCGCCCCCCTTGGGTTTACTTTTTATCTTTTCTTCTTTTTATGTATACAGGACTCTGTTAATCAGAAGCCTTGTTCGATGGCGCACTCGCCGAACTCACGATGCAACAGTCAGGGACTAAAGAAGGCTGCGACGAACAATCAGGTGGTCTCCATTACGGCATTAAATTCGATTACATACACCAAGTCTGCAGCTCATCCCTGGAGGGGGACATGTTAATTTAGTACAAATCCTTGCTTACAAGACTATTTGTATCACCGCTTTATTAGTCGACCTTCTTTCATAAATAACGCAGCACTCCCTTTTGCAAGTACATTACCTTTTATTGCAATTATGCTACCTCTTATATATGTTCATTATATGACATCTTGCACCAGATACTTTGGTACGGCCAATACGCCAGGGCTTCGCTCCCCGGATTATGGTGTAATTAAGTCCTAACACTTTCACAAGTGCGGCACCCTGAACTTATAGCATTATATGAATCAGCTCCGAATCATGTCTTGGTGTCACACCCTAGCTAGTTCATGCATTAGAGTGTTGCATCATGTCTATTTTTTTTTCAACAGAAACCTGAAATGGGATTGCGTAACTCCCAGCCCCTTTGAAACAAACTAGGGTTTACTAAAATATTTTCGATGAACCTGAAATGCCCTTCTAAATGTCCATCATTTTTGCCTTGGTTCGTAACCTTGCCAAAAGTGGTGCACAATTTCCTAGGTCATCCTAAGGTCTTTGAATTAAATCATAAGTATTTGAATTTGGGCATTTAAAATTTATAAAATATTTCAAATGTCCAAATATTCCCAATCTAAATGTTTCATGTTGGAAATATTCCAACAATGGACCAGAGTAGTTTGGTGAATTTTAAAGCCCTCTAGGTATTTTAAATAATTCAACAAAGTTACGTAAAAATAGAAAAAGAAAATGAAAGGAAAAACTTACTCGGCGCCACCACGCCCACCACCACCCCACTGCCGGCCCAGCCAAACACACCAATGAAGCTGCTTGTCGACTGTGCAGTAGGCAGGTGCTCGACGGCGAAGCACCGCATGGGTGCCACGACCTGCCGCCGCCACCGCTTCCTCGTCACGCCACGACGGGATCACTCCCTTCTCTCCCGCACCCCCAGACGCCTCTCCTTTCCAAATTGCCTCTCGCGCCCCACGCCATGACCGACGCCACTGCCGCCAAGACCGCCCGCCAGCGCTGCTCCGCTGTTTCCACGCCGCGCCACTGTCGAGGAGCTCCGCCGCCCACTCTTCGAAGCTAGCCGAGCCTCGAAGCGCCAAGCGTGCCCAAGCCGCCGCACCAACATCGCCTCGGCGCCACCGCGGAGATCCCCTTCGCCGCCGCCGCATCGTTCGCTCCCCGACCACGCCGACCGTCCCTGCCGAGACCGCCGTGAGCTGGGCTACCTTCCCCACCTCTCTCTCGCCTCCGTGCACCACAAACGAGCACACGGCTCACCCACACGCGCTGTCGCGACCTCGCCGCCGACGTGTTCCCGCCACCTCCGCCACCTCACCGTGTCCATCGCGTTCACCATGACGCGTTGAGCTAACTGCACTCCCGCACTCACCGCACACTCTACCTCGAGTTCACCTTCACCCGAACTCGTGGCCGCCAAAGTCACCGCTGGCGCCAACTCCGCCACCCCGGCCCCAACGGATTCCGCCAAGAGCTGCGGCTCGCCCTCGCCTTCACTCCGTGGCCTCCATGACTATTTGGTGGCCGAACGCCAAAACCACTTCCGCCGCCAAGGCTCGGCTCACCGGCTAAACGCCGCGGGTTTGACCTCGACTTTGACCACGGGTGGGCCCAGTTGACTCTGAGTCACGACAAGTGGGCCCACTTAATTAACTTAGTTTAGTTTTAATTAAATTTAACTAATCTAACCGACCGACATGCGGGACCCATCGGTCAGTTTGACCTGACCAGCCCGCTGACCACCGACGCTATCATGACATAGTGCCGACGCAGAATTTAATTATCGGAATTATTTTTACACAGAAATTCCGTAAAATGTTTCAAACTTCAAAAATTCATATAAAATCAACAGTAACTCCAAATGAAACAAATTATATATGAAAAATGATCAGAAAAATCCAATCTTTCCATCTGTACAGGTTTCATGCATGTTTACAGAAGCTAACCTACTGTTTCTGGCAGAACAAGTTAAAGCACCCTAAATGATCATATATGAGTTTGGAAGTTGCATCTCTGGTTCAAAATGCTTCAAACTCATCTGGTCTTAGTTGCATTAGCCCAACACACTCATATATGCCATGTCTCATGCATGCATCATATTGTTGCATATTGTTTGGTAATGCTTGTGTATCGGTGTTCCTCGCGCGTGTTCTCGCCCCGAGGAGTACCGTGATAACCCCGACGAAGAGCAATACCTGCACCGAACCGTCAGCAAGCAACCAACCATTTGATCATACCGATAAAATCCCATGTTCTTGCTCCTGCTCTCGCATCGCATTAAGACAACGCGATTCAAACTGCTGTGTGCTGCGGTAGTTGAACCCATTTCCTCTGCATGACCAGTCATTGCCACAGTAACTAGATGAAACCCACTAGCATGTGTAGGAGTTGAAACCCACTAGCATGTGTAGGAGTTGATTGAGCCATATGATTGTGTTGTTCCTACCTTGCTATGCCTGCTATGCTTAGAGTCGTGTCAGGTCTGGTTCATCTGGGTGATGGCTAGAGTGAAATGATCGAGTCGGTATGGGAGTAAGGTGTTGAACACGATTTGGTAAAGGTATCGATGAAAGGCCATGTAGGAGTACATGGTGGGTTGTTTCATTGAGGCCGCCCTAAGCATCGAGATCTGATGTGTGATTTAAGATTCAGCTACTACCATGCATTGGGCCCAAACCAATGGACCCTCTCGCTTCTTATTCACCCTAGTCTTCTCGTCTGTGAGTTGCAAGTAGTTTCGTGTTTGTAGCCTCATCGAGGCCGTGGACAGCGCCGACCGTAGGGGTGGGCTGTGATGCGGTAGGTACGTGGTCGGTGTACCGGATGCCCGCTTGGTATCTCGGGAACCCTGCTCACATCGCTTGGGGCTGTGAGCGAAACTTCGCCGAACTCCTCATAGATGGAACCCAAATAGGCGATAAACCCGACTAGAGACTTAGGTGTCTAGGTAGGTCGTGACCGACACCCACGCTGGGCTTCCGCTTGAAGGTTGCCGAGTACATGTCGTGTAAACGCGATAAGTGGTGAGAGCGTATGAAGAAGTACACCCTGCAGGTTAACATCATCTATTCAATAGCGCCTCATGTAAAGGACTACTTGGTTGCCTATACAGCTCATAGACAAGTAAATGGATACTACTAAAAGCCTCAAGATAGCGTGAGTGCCGAGGATGGCTCTTCCGTAGGAGGACGAGGTGGATCCTCGGTGGTGTATTGAAGTGATGAGTAGTGGACTCGAAAAGCAAAACTATTTCAAGTTGGTGTCTCAGAGTATAGCTTAGCCATGAGTCAAAGCTGGCTTGTCTGCAATAACCCCACCAACCCTTCTTGATAATATGCATGTATGTAGGGTCCGATGTAAGTCTTGCTGAGTACCTTTGTACTCATGTTGCTTTAATTTACATTTTTCGAAGATGCCACAAACCCTTCCGACGGGTTCTTCGTAGACGCTGACATCGATGAGTAGACTAAGGCCTGTGGTGATCCCGAGCAAGTGAAGGACCATGTAGTATAGCTAGGCTTACCCAAGCCTCTTTTATTTTACTAGTTGTCTGTACTCGGACAAAACACTTCCACTGTGGCTTGTATGCTTGTATGACTTGTATGTGGGTCGTGTGACCCGCATTTGTGTGTATGCTATGTATGGCTCTCTCGAGCCTTTAAATAAAGTACTTGTGTCGAGAGTCATGTTGTGATGCCTTGTTGTATTTGCACATATCGAGCATATTGTGTGTATGATTGAAATGCTTGGTATGTGTGGGATCCGACTATCTAGTTGTTTGTCTTTAGTAGCCTCTCTTACCGGAAATGTCTCCTAGTGTCTCCACCGAGCCATGGTAGCTTGCTACCGCTCCGAACACTTAGGCTGGCCGGCATGTGCCCTTCTTCGCTCTCGTGTCTGTCCTTCGGGAAATGTCACGATTGAGTACCGGAGTCCTCGTTAGCCCGCCACAGCCCGGCCATCGGAGTCCTGCTAGCCAAAGGCTACAGCCCGAACTTACTTGTCAATGACCGACACGCTCGATGTCGGGTCATGGATGCTCGTCCTCGTAAGTCTGTGCCACTTTGGGTTTACGACTAGTCATGTCAGCCCGGCTCCTTCTCATATGGATGCTAGCGACACTATCATATACGCAGCCAAAAGGCTTAAACGGTCCCGGCTAAGGTAAGGCGACACCGTTGGGATACCGTGCGTGAGGCCGCAAAGTGATATGATGTGTTACAGTGCTAGATTGATGTGACATTGAGTCGGGTCCCGACAGCGCTGGCATCGAGCCGGACTGCTGAGGTTCTCCAAGCCAAACCGGTCGATGTTGAGTCTAGAAATGCTTTAGTTATATGTAGGGGAATTGATTGTGGGATGGTACGTAAGGCTCTTTTTACTCCTTTACCTCATGGCATTCTGATCTGAGTCAGTCCATTCTTCCATCGGGGGTTTAGGGATTAGGATCTATCCTCTCTATTAGGTTCACGTGTTACTAATCAGTAGTACCTTGTAGGTTTGATGGTTACAAGCCTGGTTCAGTTTTACTATCCTGTTATGTTTCTAAGTTGGACCCAGTACCTTGATATGATAATGTTGAGTGGCTATGCAATTCCTTGTAATTGTCTCAGATCCCTTTTGAACATTTACAGTCGTTATGTCTGTCCAAATTCTATTAGCAATTCTAATGTCTTTGCATTATGGTTATGCTTCCAGATGGCCACTCGTGACCAAAATCAAGTGGTTCGTCTGACCAGATGCATTGGTGTGACCGGTCATACAGCCATGCTAGTTCGGGTTATGATCGAGCGGATACCGCTGGTACCCGAATACACAGCTTGAAGAGCAGATCGAGACTTTAATCAAAGCCAGATCTCTCGCACCGCCGTGGTGTTTCTCTTATCCTGGTTCCACCGAGGCCCTTCACAGCTCCTATGGGCTTGGTGTTACTATTGATATGGCGGTGCAAGATGCTGCGATTCTATGATGACCATCATGCGAGTCAGATCGGCTCGCTTCAGAACACCGACTTCCCAGATATGCCGGGTTCACTTCGGAGCGCTTTGGTTATCTCCGGCATCTATGCCGATTCCAACAGAGGACTCACTAACCCGCACCACCGCCGAAGTTGCTCGAGGACAAGGACCGAGAGAGTCGGGCCTTGAGGATGGAGTTTTCAACGCCTGCGGCCGATCACCGGGCCACTTTGACTCGCTTTTGCACCGGCCGCTCAAGCCGGATATATGGATATGAGAGACCAGATCCTGTTAGATCTGCTCACGGACATGATGGATTGGCGTGATGTGGGGGCATCACCCCACCTCGTGGTCCTCGCAGCCACCGCTTGTTGGCCCAAGACCTCACCCATGCCCTTATGGTCCACAGTGCTCCCAGACCGATCTGCTTCCTGGACGATCACGCTGAACTCCTGTGCTACGGAGGAGACTTCTATGAGAACTACTACGAGACGCCCGAGTTAGTAGTAGTCTCGCTAGTATTGTAATAGTTGTGTTTCCACCGCCCCTGCGTGACTCGTGGAATATGACTTAGTGTGTACTAATTCGGAGGTGTAAGAAAATAATGTATAGGAGCTTGGTGTGCCTCCGATGAGATGTAATCTTCCTTTCACCGTAGTAGTACTTTGTTTGGTCTTGTACTAAACCTTGTATGGTGTGTATGACAATGGAATAAAGAAGCAGCCTCAGATTCACCATGTCATACGGATGATCATCTTGCATTCCAAGTTATCCATTACATTTTACATTTCTATGTCGTAATCTTGCCATCCCGACTAAATCCTTGTCTTGTTTTCCTAGGATGGTTAACACCAGAATAACCCTCGCTCCGCCAGAGCAGTCAAGGCAGCGGAGTCGGAGAAGCAAACCTGCCTCACCCTCCTTCTCCGCCGGGTTATGCCGAGGCCGAGAGAAACAAACGGAGACCAACCGCTTGTCGGAGCGTATCGAATGTAACACAGCCCATCATCGAGAAATAACTTGGTGTCGCCGCTGACTTCATCAAGTTACACCCACCTACCTTCCACCACTCCGCCGAGCCTCTCGACATCGATGATCGCTCGCAAAGATTACTCACAAGCTACGCTCAGATCGGTAGCCGAGGCCGACAAGGTCACCTTTGCTGCATATCATCTTGAAGGCCCCGCCACCTCGTGGGAGAACTATATGGCTATGCGCCCGGCTGGCCATGTCACTACTTGGGCAGAATTCAGCGAGGCTTTCCGTGAACATCACATTCGGAGGGTCTCATGGATCGTAAACGTGAGGAGTTCTGCAGCTTCACCCAAGGCCGCTCTCCGTGGATGCCTACAGAGAGAGTTTGGGAACCTCGCACGCTATGCAATCAAGAGGTCTCCACCGACGCCAAGAAACAGCAAGGATCCGCAAGGGACTTAGCCCTAACTCGCCGAGATCTCCGCCGCATGAGTGCACCTCCTTCCGTAAGCTTGTTAACAAAGCCATCAGCTGAAACTAGTCGACCGATTTCAAGCAACACGCAAGCATGGTCGTGATATGGGTTCCTCATCCGTGCCGGACCACGTAGCGCCGTGTGTGGGTGCCTAATACGCCTCGCCACCCAGATTCACACCGAGGCCATCCTATCAGCGCCGCCCAGCTTCAAAGAAGATGCACCAGCTAGGCCTATGGTGGGCCAACCAACAATGCTCCTCACGCGCCAGCCCCGTGACGTGCTTCAAATGTGGGGAATCAGGCCACTACATGCGCGATTGTCCTCGCACCAACCCCAACCAGCTCGCAAAGTTGTTGGCCGTGGCAAGCCAACAGAAAGGTGTTCTATGCTGCCGCCACCACCGCACGTGGCCATGTTAATTGTGTCTCACCAAGAGGCCCAAGAGGATCCCAACGCCGTGCTCGCACGCTTCTTGTTAATTGCCACCCGCATCCGCTCTTTTCGACATCGAGCATCTCATTCATTCATATCCGAAAACTATGCTCGCTTGCATAACATCGCATTCTCGTGATATGCCTTCCACCATGGAAATTTCTACTCCGGGTTCTAGATGGCAAACCTCTAGAGTAGGCCATGGAAATGAAATTCAGGTCGATGAGACTTGTTTTCCTTGCATCGCTGATAGCTCTCAAATCTTCGGATATAAATATCATCTTGGGTATGGACCGGATGTCAGCCCATCATGCCAAGATTGATTGTTTCTCTAGGACTGCTCAACTTACGCACCCTCGGGAAAGATAGTCAATGTCTTGACCCAATATCCAAGCGCCAACTATATTCTCTCAATGCCACCATTGCTGCACCTCAAGACGCTCCGTAGTCCGTGACTTTCCGGATGTCTTTCCAGAAGAATTGCCAGGTGTTCCACCTGACAGAGATGTTGAGTTCGTGATAGATCTCATTCCAGGAACCGTCCCAATTTCTAGAAGACCCTATAAGATGGCACCCCTAGAACTAGCCGAACTTAAGAAACAACTCGATGAGTCCTTGAAAAAGGGTTTCATCCGTCCTAGTTCATCTCCTTGGGCTTGCCCCGTCCTCTTCGTCAAGAAGAAGGATGGTACGGACCGGATGGTTGTAGATTATCGACCCATCAACTTGGTCACAATTAAGAACAAGTATCCGCTCCCCATGATCAACGATCTGTATGATCAGCTCGCAGGATCCTCAGTCTTCTCTAAGATGGATTTGAGGTTAGGCTACCATCAAATCAAAATCCGAAACGGGGACATTCCCAAAACGGCCTTTGTTACTCGTTACGGCCAATACGAGTACACCGTCATGTCCTTCGGTTTAACCAATGCTCCAGCCACCTTCTCCCGTTAATGAACTCAATCTTCATGGAGTATTTGGATAAATTGCCGTGGTTTACCTCGATGACATACTCATCTACTCCAAGAACGAGGAAGAACATGCCAACATCTAAGGTTAGTGTTGATGAAACTTCGAGAGCATCACCTTTATGCCAAGTTTTCTAAATGCGAATTTTGGCTGCCGTAAGTGACCTATCTAGGACATGTAATTTCGTAAAGGTATTGCTGTCAATCCCGAGCGAAGTTCAAGCCGCCCTTAATTGACTCCACCGAGTCGGTCAAGCAAGTTCGAGTTTCCTTGGCTTAGCGAAGCTATTGTCGCCGCTTTGTCGAGAACTTCTCCAAAGTTGCTAAACCTCTAACCGAACTCCTCAAGAAGGATAAAAGTTCGAGTGGACTCCACAATGTGAGCACAGCTTCCAGAACCGAAAAGACGCTTAACTTCGCTCCCCGTATTGGTACCACCAGATTTCTAAGGACTTTGTTATCTATTGCGACGCCGCGACAAGGACTAGGCTGTATTCTCATGCAAGATCGGCACGTAATTGCTTATGCTTCACGGCAATTACACCCACATGAGGAAAACTATCCTACTATGATCTAGAGCTTGCAACTGTAGTCCATGCACTAAAAACCTGGCGACATTACCTTCTTGGTAATCGCTATAAATCTACACCGATCACCAAAGTCTGAAGTACATATTCACCCAACCAGATTTGAATCTCGTGCAAAGACGTTGGGTTGAGTTGATCACAGATTTCGACTTAGGGATAACTTATACCCCAGAAAGGCCAATGTCATGGCTGATGCGCTTAAGTCAGAATCTTATTGCAACAACCTAATGTTGCAACAAAGTCAACCACTTCTCCACGAGGAATTTCGGAAGCTTAACCTTCACATTGTTCCTCGAGGGTTCCTTTCCACCTTGGTGGCGAAACCTTCCCTTACGGATCAGATCATCAAAGCCCAAAAGGTAGATCCGGGAATTTCCCGCATCAAAAGAAACATCAAGAAAGGAGTTGCGGATTGTTTCTCCATTGATGATCAAGGAGTCGTATACTTCGGAACCCGCCTAGTGGTTCCTAAAGTACGAAACCCGCGCGCTTGATCCTTAAGGAAGCTCATGAATCTCCTCTCACCATTCATCCCGTAGCACTAAAATGTATCAGACCTACGCCAGAGGTTCCGTGGACTAGGATGAAGAGAGACATTGCTCAATTTGTTGCTAATCGCGACGCTTGTCGTCGTGGTAAAAGCAGAGCATCAACGGCCCGCCGCATCCTTCAACCCTTAGCTATTCCTCGAATGGAAATGGGATAAAATCAGATGGATTTCATCACCGGTTTTCCCAGACCAAGAGAGGGAATAATGCTATCTTTGTCGTTATCGACCGCCTCCAAAGTAGCCCATTTCTTACCTGTCATGAGAATATAACCGCTAGTCACCTAGCGACTTGTACATCTCCTAATAGTGTCTCTTCATGGTGTTCCATTGAAATTAACTCGATCGGGAAGTCTCTTCACCTCTCGATTTTGGGAAAGTTTCCAAAACGCTATGGGAACCCATCTTTCCTTTAGCACCGCTTTTCACCTCAATCAAGTGGTCAAGTAGAACGCGTCAACCAAATCCTAGAAGACATGCTTCGAGCTTCATATCTCGCTCGAATGGATTGGGAGAAATGCCTTCCATTTGCCGAATTTGCTTATAACAACAGCTATCAATCTAGCTTGGGCAAAGCACCTTTGAAGTTCTCTATGGACGAAGGTGTCGAACACCTCTTAACTGGTCGAAACCGGGAAAGACAATTTTTGGCCCGGATATGATCCAGAAGCGTAAGAGCAAGTTCGATCGCTCGTGAAAAGTTGAAAACAGCCCAATCTCGCCAAAAGAGTCAATATGACCAAAAACATAAGGCTATGACTTACGAGGTTGACGAGAAGCTTACCTTCGGTTACTCCTCCAAGGGAACCCATCGCTTCGTATCAAAGGCAAATTGGCTCCTCGCTACATTGGACCTTTTCGCATTCTTGCCAAACGAGGAGAAGTTGCCTACCAATTGAACTACCTCCGATCTCTCCAAAGTCCACGATGTCTTCCACGCTTTCAACTCAGCGCTTGCTTCTCGGATCCTATCCGTGGAGTGGACCACTAAACGCTTGATCTTCAAGATAATCTCACATATCGAGAATACCCGCTCAGATTTCGATCAAGCCGAGCGCACCACTCGACGGCATAATATCAAGTTTCTCAAGGTTCAATGGTCGCACCATTCGAGAAGGAAGCTACTTGGGAAAGGGAGGATCGCCTTCGACTTGAGTACCCCGCCTTCTTTCCGGAGGAACCTAAATCTCGGACGAGATTCTTTTGAGTGGGGTGAGTTGTCACACCCTAGCTAGTTCATGCATTAGAGTGTTGCATCATGTCTATTTTTTTCAACAGAAACCTGAAATGGGATTGCTGTAACTCCCACCCCTCCTCAAACAAACTAGGGTTTACTAAAATATTTTCGATGAACCTGAATGCCCTTCTAAAATGTCCATCATTTTTGCCTTGGTTCGTAACCTTGCCAAAAGTGGTGCACAATTTCCTAGGTCATCCTAAGGTCTTTGAATTAAATCATAAGTATTTGAATTTGGGCATTTAAAATTTATAAAATATTTCAAATGTCCAAATATTCCCAATCTAAATGTTTCATGTTGGAAATATTCCAACAATGGACCAGAGTAGTTTGGTGAATTTTAAACCTTCTAGGTATTTTAAATAATTCAACAAAGTTACGTAAAAATAGAAAAGAAAACAGAAGGAAAAACTTACCGGCGCCACCACCGCCCACCAGCAGCCCACTTGGCCCAGCCCAGCCCACAAGCCAATGAGCTGCTTGTCGACCAGCAGTAGGCAGGTGCTCGACGGCGAAGCACCGCATGGGTGCCACGCACCTGCCGCCGCCGCCGCTTCCTCACACGCCACGACGGGATCGCTCCCTCTCTCTCCCGCACCCCAGACGCCTCTCCTTTCCAGCTTGTCTCTCTCAAGGCCCCACGCCATGACCGACGCCACCATCGCCGCACCGCCGCCAGAGCGCGCTCTCCGTCGTCTCCACGCCACCACCAGGTCCAGAGCTCCGCCGCCCACTCTTCGAAGCTAGCCGAGCCCCGAAGGCCAAGGCCCCAAGCCGCCGCACCAACCTCGCCAAGCGCCACCGCCGGAGATCCCCATCGCTGCCGCCGCCGCATCGCTTCGTCCCCGACCACGCCGACCGTCCCTGCCGAGACCGCTGTGAGCTTGGCTACCTTCCCCACCCTCTCTCTCGCCTCCGTGCACCACAGCGAGCACACGGCTCACCGCGACGCGCTGTCGCGGACCTCGCCGCCGACGTGTTCCCGCCACCTCCGCCACCTCACCGTGTCCATCGCGTTCACCACGACGCGTGGAGCTAACTGCACTCCCCCGCACTCACCGCACACTCTACCTCGAGTTCACCTTCACCCAACTCCGGTGGCCGCCAAAGTCGCCGCCGGCGCCAACTCCGCCACCCCGACCCCAACGGACTCGCCAAGAGCTGCGGCTCGTCCCGCCTTCACTCCGTGGCCTCATGACCATTTGGTGGCCGAACGGCCAAAACCACTTCACCAACTTTTGTGAAGATCAAGCATATCGGCGACAATGGAACTGAGTTCAAGAATTCGCTTGATGCCATCTTGATGAACTTGGTATTACTCATGAGTTATCTGCCTTATACTCCTCAAAGAAATGGCATCGTGGAGCGCAAGAACAAAACTTGTTGAGATGGCTCGACTATGCTTGATGAATAAACGCTTCAAGCTTCGATTGATGCAATTGATACCGCTGCCACATCATCAACAAAGTATATCTTCACAAATTCTTCAAGACGGCCTATGAACCTCACCGACAAGAAACCCAATGTGAGTTATTTCAAAGTCTTCGATGCTAAATGTTGGATTAGAGATCCACCACAACTCTAAATTTGAAACCAAAGCATGAAGGTTTTATGCTTGGTTACGAGGACTCCACACACCTACAGTAGTCTTCAACATTGTTCTTCACAAGATTGTCGACACCGAGATGTGCGGTTTGATGAAACTAATGGCTCGCAAAGAGCATCTACCTTCCTGTTAGATGAACCAGCACCGAGGATTCTATCGTCAAGGCAATCGAGATGTCATTCCTATCAAGAATCATGGAAGAATTCATTCCGTTCATGAAGAACGCCAAGTCGATGCACCAGAGAACATGATGAGGAAAAGTCAAGAAAATGTCGATCAAATTCCTCAATGACAACCAACTCATCCTCGTTGCAAAGAAGTGCAAGTGGATAAGATCATCGATGACATTAGTGCCCAGTCCTCTCACACGCCAGCTTCACATTTATCTAACTTTTGTGGGCACTATGCTTTTGTCTCTATCACAGAGCCCACTAAGGTAGATGAAGTTTCGAGCCGAGGATCTGTGCTATGCAAGAAGAATTACATCGCCGAGCTAACAATGTCCGGAATTGGTCAATCGCTTCAGATCCTTGCAAGCATAATATCATTCACAAAGTGGATCTAAAGCAACAAGCAAGATGAAAATGGCCTTGTGGTGAGGAATACAACGACTAGTAGCTCAAGGCTACACATTGTGTCAAGGAATTGATTTCGGCGAAACTTTTGCACTCAAGTTTTAGACTTGAGGCTATTCAGATATTACTTGCTTACTAACCATCATGATATCACCTATATCAAATGGATGTGAAAAGTGCATTCCTCAATGGTAAGCTTGAGGAAGAACTATGTGTTTTCAACCCCCAGGTTTTGAAGATCCAAAGAATCATGACAAAGTCTTCGCACTCAATAAGGCTCTATGGCCTCAAGTCTCAGCGTGGTATGATACATTGAAGGAATTCTTCGTGAAGAATGGCTTCACACCAAGTTCACTCGACCCTACTCTCTTTACTAAATTTATGATGGTGAACTGTTGGTGCCAAATATATGTTGATGATATTATCTTGGCTGTACCGACCAACGTTATAGTGATGAATTTGCCTATATGATGAGTGAAGAATATCAAATGTCTATGATGGAGAGTTCAAATTTTCTTAGGTCTTCAAATCCATCAAGAGCGAATGGCATATTTATATCTCAGAGAAATATTCTCAAAGATGTACCGAGAAATTCGCATGCAAGATTGCAAAGCGCTGTTCCTATGCCCACAAATGGCCATCTATGCATTGATGAAATGGTATTGACTTCGATCACAAGGTATACCGCCCATGATTGGTTCTTTATTGTATTTATGTGCATCTAGGCCAGATATAATGCTTAGTGTTTGCATGTGTGCCCATTTCGTTGCACCAAGGAATCACACCATAAGGCTGTGAAGCATATTCTTCGATATCTAGCTCACACACAAACACTAGGATTATGGTACCCCAAGGGCTCGCTTTTGATCTCATTGATATTCGACCGACTATGCTGGTGATCGTGGACCGCAGTCAAATTCAGCACTTGTCATTTCCTCGACGATCTGGTCCGCTGGGTCCTCGAAGAAACAAAACTCGTGATCACCGATACTGGTCAAGCTGAATACATTGTTGCTGGCTTCACAGCTCAATCATGGATGAAGCAAACCTCAAGGACTATGGCGCCAACGTGAAGAATGTGCTCTCCTTCATGATAGAGAGTGCCATCAAGATTGCACACAACCTGGGCCAAAGACTCAAGACAAAGCACATCAGATTCGTCATCATTTTCTTCATGATCATGTGTCAAGGGCGACATTCCATCGAAAACGTGAAGACCAAGAACAACTAACCGATATCTTCACTAAGCCTGGATGAGAAGAGATTTAGCAAGTTGGTGTGAGCTAAATATCTTAGAATCTTCGAATGTTCTTTGAGAAGGACACATCCTAACACTTATGCAAAATTGATGACTTAGATGCAACACATGAAGAACGTTTTCTTCAATCAATGAAGAATAACACTCTAAGTGTGAAGAAATTAATGAAGAATTTGATTTTAGAACCTTACCACAATTGTACGCTGTGTTTGAAATCATCCTCTTATAATGGTAATACGC
The DNA here is from genome assembly GCA_021437245.1 of Aegilops speltoides. Taxonomy (NCBI): domain Eukaryota; kingdom Viridiplantae; phylum Streptophyta; class Magnoliopsida; order Poales; family Poaceae; genus Aegilops; species Aegilops speltoides. The sequence continues at coordinate 299,476,017 of CM038141.1, read as the reverse complement.
CACCACAAAGTTGAAAATTCAATTTGAGTTTTTCCCATTTTTTAATTCTTCAGTTTTTCAAATTCTTCAACTTTTAAAATCTTCATTGCTTCATTGCTTTTTCTTTATTATATATATATATATATATGAGTTTATGTCCTCTACAAAGATTCACTTATGGCTATTTCTTCAAGTTGTTTTTTCGCTAAGTGAATGTGATCGACCCTTCCCCTCTATGCTATACTCAACCCAGTCTATTCACAAATTCTTCATATGTGTTCTATTTGAAACTCGCTCAAAGTCTTCACCGTGGTTGTCACCTGAAGAAATTCATGTAACTAAACTTTAAAACAAATCTTATCCAGATTTTCGGTTTTGTCATTAAACTGCTCCGCATCCCACGATGCATTATTATAATCACCTACTTCATCTTTACACGATCTCATCTCGTGACAAAGACGTGGGTGACACATGTCGCGTGGAAGGAGAAAGGCAGGGCATGTTCGGTTCCAAAAATCTTCTAAGCGTATCAGTTTTCACCGTGGCTATAAATACCCCTGTAAGTGCATCTAGTGCCCCTAGTGATTTTGGTGTATTGAAGACTTATAGGTTAAGTAACTGATGCGCTTGTGAGTGTACACAGGTTCTATAAGTCTATGAGGAGTTTGATATTTACAGAGAAAGTCTAATCTCAAAAATGAAGTTCTTCGACTAAAGACTTTGATATTCTCAAGACTTTGAAAGTGAAGAAATTGTGTGACCTTGAAGACTTGATATTCATTCGAGGAATATGAAGTGAAGACTTTTGTTTTCGAGTTTCATTTTTCTTTCTTGAGTCATAGGAAACACCCATCGTTAAAGGGGTCGAGGAAATACTAAGGATAAATTTCCATGTGATGCTCAACTCAAAATCTCACACCTACCAATCCCTTCGAGTGAAGCCATTGAAATCTTACACATCTACCAAATTTTCAAAGGATGTAGACGCAGCCCGGGTCACCGATGACTTTGCGACCGAGGAGTTAGGAATTCGCCAAAGGAGAATTGCCCACAGTGAGGAACATGATAGCCCCGAGGAATTTGAGAGTCAAATTTCCGATCACAAGGAAGGCGCTACCGGCTGTCCCAAAATATCTTATCCACCTAACGGTCATATCATTGAAGGGCATTTATGTCTTATCATGTCGGGGCTCCTAGGCTATAAATAGCCGCCTTACAACCACTAGCTGGTTGGCTGCCCGAGAGAACTTGACACTTGTCATTTGAGAGCAACCCATCCTCCGAGGACTTTGAGCTAAAATCATCAAGTGAGGAAAATCCCAAACCAAACCCCCACAAACCCAAAGTGATTGAGCATCATCAAGAAATTGATCTCATGTGGATCCGACGCTTGTTACCTTTGAAGACTTTGCTTCTTCCGATGGTTAGCGCCAAGGTCTAGAGCATCCAAGAGGAATTGTGGATCGCCGAGTGACCAAGTCTGTGGAAGGTTTGGAAGTCACCAAGACTTACCACGAGTGATTGGACGAGGCCCATGTGGTCTTAGTTCAAGGAGAATACGGTGAGGACTAGGTCCCGAGTTGCGTCAGATCGGGTGTCCGGATCGTGTGTCCTCGAGTTTAAATATCACCGCCCAACCGACGCATAACCGAGACAAAGCTTGAACTGGTTTACCAAATCATTGTCTTCACCAACTGACTGGTTCTATTTCCTCAACTCTTTCATTTCCTCACATCGTGTTGAATGTTGTTCATATCCGTGTTGAAGACTTTGATCAAGACTTTCACAAATTCCTCGCCCAATTTCTTCACCGCTTTGTCTTCATCTTGTTATCCTGTGTTTACGCCTGCACTCTACTTTTAGTCTTTTTCATCATGCCGACTTATATGTGTATCCGTTATGTTTACTCGAGTACATATTCACGCAAGTAATTTCGCTAAGGAATTTCTCACCAAAGAAATTCCTCGCTGAAGAATTCATAAAATCGCTTATCCCCCTCTAGTCGATATAACGCACTTTCAATTGGTATCGAGCAAGGTACTCCTTGTTCTCGTGATTTTGGTTTAACCGCCCGAGTTTTAGTTATGTCGACCGCAGTATGATCAAGGTCTCGCTGGGTGTCCTACCTTGATGGAACGGACTACCCTATCGAAGAACAAGATGCTAATGCATCTTGAGGCAATTGACAATGATCTCGTATGTTGTGGAAATGGTGTCCCTCTCACATCAAACACCGACCGCCACCGGTGAAGAGATTCAAACAACTCGATTCTCAAGCTAAGAATATCATATGTGGTCATCCTGAGCAAAGGACAAGATGGAAGAGTGAGTGCTTTGGAAACCGCTGTTTATCCTGATAGGCTGTCCAAAGTAAATGAAGGAGTTTCAACTCAGCGTGACTTCGAGTCGATGTTCTTCGAATCTCTTCAACCGCTTCAAAAGACTCGACAACGAGAATGTCCAACAAACCTTGATCGCTTCATCGACATCTCAAATGAGCTTCAAGCCCTAAGCACATCAATGATCATGAAGTTGTGAAGAAACCGCTAAGATCGCTTGATTCTCATTTGATACTGGGACCGATGATACAAGAACGGTCGACAAGTCGCTTGATCCCCGCCGATATCCTCGAAGGCTAAACACTCACGAAGTTCCAATTTTGCTAAAAGAGAGATCTCTATGGCTCAAACTATGGCAAACCACGGCCTCAAGGCTAAGGTTGTCCGATCAATGTGAGGATCGAGATTCTGTAGTAGCCTTGGGATCTCAAGAACGAGCCAGATCTAGCTCTACTTGTGAAGAAATTCCGAAGTTCACAAGACATGGTCGCTTTGAAAACCCTCAAGAGGAAATGATTCCTCATCCAAGGACTACAAGAGAAGACTGCCACAAATGCAAGAAGCCTGGTCACTATATTCAAGATTGTCCTCAAGAAAAGGAAATGAAGAAGAAGAAATACAAGGATTACAGCCTGATGATATGAAGAAGAAGAAGAAATCACAAAATCTTCACATCAAAACCCTCAAAGTCTTCATCTCACAAGAAGGGCAGCCCAAGAAAGCTCTCGCATTCATTGGCAAGGAAATGGACTCGTCGAATCTGAGGAAAATGATGAAGAGGAGGAGTCTCAAGAACTGAACCGTGTGGCTAGTCCGTCAATAGCATCGTCATTAGAAGTCCATCTTCAACATCAAGAAACTGATTCCAACCGACAAGCCCGATGAAGATAATGATGGCTACGCCCCACCTATTGCTTCATGGCAAAAGGAGCTAAGGTACTCAAATACAACCCCCGATTCTAGTGAAATGAATCGATGAGGATCTCAAGCCAGCTACTCTAAACTTGCTAAAATTGCTGTGAAACAACAACGGGCTCTTGAAAAGGTTCAAACATGCTAGATAAAAGTGATGATATGTTGTGAAGAAATGGATCGACTAAAGCCTTGACTCAAAATCTTCAGAGACTTCACCTAGGTATGATAATCTTCAAGGTCATCATAACTCTCTCTTGTCTCGATCATGAGAAACTTATGAATTTCTTCAAGAAAAGCAAGATCATGAGAAGCTTTGAACACCATTCATCCCGTAGCACTAAAATGTATCAGACCTCGCCAGAGGTTCCGTGGACTAGGATGAAGAGAGACATTGCTCAATTTGTTGCTAATCGCGACGCTTGTCGTCGTGGTAAAAGCAGAGCATCAACGGCCTCCGGCATCCTTCAACCCTTAGCTATTCCTCGAATGGAAATGGGATAAAATCAAGATGGATTTCATCACCGTTTTCCCAGACCAAGAGAGGGAATAATGCTATCTTTGTCGTTATCGACCGCCTCCAAAGTAGCCCATTTCTTACCTGCTCATGAGAATATAACCGCTAGTCACCTAGCGACTTGTACATCTCCCGAATAGTGTCTCTTCATGGTGTTCCATTGAAATTAACTCGGATCGAGGAAGTCTCTTCACCTCTCGATTTTGGGAAAGTTTCCAAAACGCTATGGGAACCCATCTTTCCTTTAGCACCGCTTTCACCTCAATCAAGTGGTCAAGTAGAACGCGTCAACCAAATCCTAGAAGACATGCTTCGAGCTTCATATCTCGCTCGAATGGATTGGGAGAAATGCCTTCCATTTGCCGAATTTGCTTATAACAACAGCTATCAATCTAGCTTGGGCAAAGCACCTTTTGAAGTTCTCTATGGACGAAGGTGTCGAACACCTCTTAACTGGTCGAAACCGGGAAAGATAATTCTTGGGCCGGATATGATCCAGAAGCGTAAGAGCAAGTTCGCATCGCTCGTGAAAAGTTGAAAACAGCCCAATCTCGCCAAAAGAGTCAATATGACCAAAAACATAAGGCTATGACTTACGAGGTTGACGAGAAGGCTTACCTTCGGGTTACTCCTCCAAGGGAACCCATCGCCGCATCAAAGGCAAATTGGCTCCTCGCTACATTGGACCTTTTCGCATTCTTGCCAAACGAGGAGAAGTTGCCTACCAATTGAACTACCTCCGATCTCTCCAAAGTCCACGATGTCTTCCACGCTTCTCAACTCAGCGCTGCTTCTCGGATCCTATCCGTGGAGTGGACCACGTAAACGCTTGATCTTCAAGATAATCTCACATATCGAGAATACCCTGCTCAGATTCTCGATCGCCGAGCGCACCACTCGACGGCATAATATCAAGTTTCTCAAGGTTCAATGGTCGCACCATTCCGAGAAGGAAGCTACTTGGGAAAGGGAGGATCGCCTTCGACTTGAGTACCCGCCTTCTTTCGGAGGAACCTAAATCTCGGGACGAGATTCTTTTGAGTGGGGTGAGTTGTCACACCCTAGCTAGTTCATGCATTAGAGTGTTGCATCATGTCTATTTTTTTCAATGTAAACCTGAAATGGGATTGCGTAACTCCCACCCCTCCTCAAAACAAACTAGGGTTTACTAAAATATTTTCGATGAACCTGAATGCCCTTCTAAAATGTCCATCATTTTTGCCTTGGTTCGTAACCTTGCCAAAAGTGGTGCACAATTTCCTAGGTCATCCTTAGGTCTTTGAATTAAATCATAAGTATTTGAATTTGGGCATTTAAAATTTATAAAATATTTCAAATGTCCAAATATTCCCAATCTAAATGTTTCATGTTGGAAATATTCCAACAATGGACCAGGAGTAGTTTGGTGAATTTTAAACCCTCTAGGTATTTTAAATAATTCAACAAAGTTACGTAAAAATAGAAAAGAAAACAGAAGGAAAAACTTACTCGGCGCCACCACTGCCCACCAGCCAGCCCACTGGCCGCTCCAGCCCGGCCAAGGCCAATGAGCTGCTTGTCGACCAGCAGTAGGCAGGTGCTCGACGGCGAGCACCGCATGGGTGCCACGCACCTGCGCCGCCTCGCCGCTTCCTCGTCACGCCACGACGGGATCGCTCCCCTCTCTCTCCCGCACCCCCAGACGCCTCTCCTTTCCAAATTGTCTCTCTCGCTCCCCACGCCATGACCGACGCCACCATCGCCAGACCGCCAGAAGCAAGCTCTCCGTCGTCTCCACGCCACCACCAGGTCCAGAGCTCCGCCGCCCCACTCTTCGAGCTAGCCGAGCCTCGAAGCTTCGCGTGCTCAAGCCGCCGCACCAACCTCGCCTCAAGCGCCACCGCCGGAGATCCCCATCGTCGCCGCCGCCGCATCGTTCGTCCCCGACCACGCCGACCGTCCCTGCCGAGACCGCTGTGAGCTTGGCTACCTTCCCCACCTCTCTCTCTCGCTCCGTGCACCACAGCGAGCACACGGCTCACTCAGACGCTGCTGTCGCGACTCGCCGCCGACGTGCTCCCGCCACCTCCGCCACCTCACCGTGTCCATCGCGTTCACCACGACGCGTTGGAGCTAACTGCACTCCCCGCACCTCACCGCACACTCTACCTCGAGTTCACCTTCACCCGAACTCCGGTGGCCGCCAAAGTCGCCGCCGGCGCCAACTCCGGCCACCCCGACCCCAACGGACTCCGCCAAGAGCTGCGGCTCGTCCTCAGCTTCACTCCGGTGGCCTCCGCGACTCATTTGGTGGCCGGAACGGCCAAAACCACTTCGCCGCTGCGTTGCTCGGCCGCGGCTAAACGCCGCGGGTTTGACTCGACTTTGACCACGGGTGGGCCTGTGTTGACCTGTTGAGTCACGACAAGTGGGCCCACCACGCTAATTAACTTAGTTTAGTTTTAATTAAATTTAATTAATCTAACCAAGACCGACATGGGACCCATCGGTCAGTTTGACCTGACCAGCCCGCTGACCACCGACGCTATCATGACATAGTGTCGACACAAGAATTTAATTATCGGAATTATTTTTACACAGAAATTCCGTAAAATGTTTCAAACTTCAAAATTCATATAAAATCAACAGTAACTCCAAATGAAACAAATTATATATGAAAAATGATCAGAAAAATCCAATCTTTCCATCTGTACAGGTTTCATGCATGTTTACAGAAGCTAACCTACTGTTTCTGGCAGAACAAGTTAAAGCACCCTAAATGATCATATATGAGTTTGGAAATTGCATCTCTGGTTCAAAATGCTTCAAACTCATCTGGTCTTAGTTGCATTAGCCCAACACACTCATATATGCCATGTCTCATGCATGCATCATATTGTTGCATATTGTTTGGTAATGCTTGTGTATCGGTGTTCCCTGCGGCAGGTTCTGCCCCCGAGGAGTACCGTGATAACCCCGACGAAGAGCAATACCCGTGCACCGAACCGTCAGGCAAGCAACCAACCATTTGATCATACCGATAAAATCCCATGTTCTTGCTCCTGCTCTCGCATCGCATTAAGACAACGCGATTCAAACTGCTGTGTGCTGCGGTAGTTGAACCCATTTCCTCTGCATGACCTGTCATTGCCACAGTAACTAGATGAAACCCACTAGCATGTGTAGGAGTTGAAACCCACTAGCATGTGTAGGAGTTGATTGAGCCATATGATTGTGTTGTTCCTACCTTGCTATGCCTGCTATGCTTAGAGTCGTGTCAGGTCTGGTTCATCTGGGTGATGGCTAGAGTGAAATGATCGAGTCGGTATGGGAGTAAGGTGTTGAACACGATTTGGTAAAGGTATCGATGAAAGGCCATGTAGGAGTACATGGTGGGTTGTTTCATTGAGGCCGCCCTGCTAATCGAGATCTGATGTGTGATTTAAGATTCAGCTACTACCATGCATTGGGCCCAAACCAATGGACCCTCTCGCTTCTTATTCACCCTAGTCTTCCGTCCGTGAGTTGCAAGTAGTTTCGTGTTTGTAGCCTCATCGAGGCCGTGGACAGCGCCGACCGTAGGGGTGGGCTGTGATGCGGTAGGTACGTGGTCGGGTGTACCGGATGCCCGCTTGGTATCTCGGGAACCCTGTTCACATCGCTTGGGGCTGTGAGCGAAACTTCGCCGAACTCCTCATAGATGGAACCCAAATAGGCGATAAACCCGACTAGAAACTTAGGTGTCTAGGTAGGTCGTGACCGACACCCACGCTGGGCTTCCGCTTGAAGGTTGCCGAGTACATGTCGTAAACGGCGATAAGTGGTGAGAGCGTATGAAGAAGTACACCCTGCAGGTTAACATCATCTATTCGAATAGCTGCGTCATGTAAAGGACTACTTGGTTGCCTATACGCTTCATAGACAAGTAAATGGATACTACTAAAAGCCTCAAGATAAGCGTGAGTGCCGAGGATGGCTCTTCCGTAGGAGGACGGAGGTGGATCCTCGGTGGTGTATTGAAGTGATGAGTAGTGGACTCGAAAAGCAAAACTATTTCAAGTTGGTGTCTCGAGGATAGCTTAGCCATGAGTCAAAGCTGGCTTGTCGCAATAACCCCACCAACCCTTCTTGATAATATGCATGTATGTAGGGTCTGATGTAAGTCTTGCTGAGTACCTTTGTACTCATGTTGCTTTAATTTACATTTTTCGAAGATGCCACAAACCCTTCCGACGGGTTCTTCGTGACGCTGACATCGATGAGTAGACTAAGGCCCGTGGTGATCCCGAGCAAGTGAAGGACCATGTAGTATAGCTAGGCTTACCCAAGCCTCTTTTATTTTACTAGTTGTCCGTGACTCGGACAAAACACTTCCGCTGTGGCTTGTATGCTTGTATGACTTGTATGTGGGTCGTGTGACCCGTACTTGTGTGTATATATGTATGGCTCTCGAGCCTTTAAATAAAGTACTTGTGTCGAGAGTCATGTTGTGATGCCTTGTTGTATTTGCACATATCGAGCATATTGTGTGTATGATTGAAATGCTTGGTATGTGTGGGATCCGACTATCTAGTTGTTTGTCTTTAGTAGCCTCTCTTCTGAGAAATGTCTCCTAGTGTCTCCACCGAGCCATGGTAGCTTGCTACCGCTCCTAACACTTAGGCTGGCCGCATGTGTCCTTCTTCGCTCTCGTATCTCGTCTCTCGGGAAATGTCACGCATTGAGTACCGGAGTCCTGTTAGCCCACTACAGCCCGGTTTATCGGAGTCCTGCTAGCCCAAAGGTACAGCCCGAACTTACTTGTCATGACCGACACGCTCGATGCTTTGGGTCATGGATGCCTCGTCCTCGTAAGTCTGTGCCACTTTGGGTTTACGACTAGTCATGTCAGCCCGGCCCTTCTCATATGGATGCTAGCGACACTATCATATACGCAGCCAAAAGGCGCAAACGGTCCCGGCTAAGGTAAGGCGACACCCGCTGGGATACCGTGCGTGAGGCCGCAAAGTGATATGATGTGTTACAAAGCTAGATCGATGTGACATTGAGTCGGGTCCCGACACTTGGGTCAATAGTTGGGTTTGCCTGCTCCCATGTTTTGGTACCTTACGCCCGCCTCCGTCGGCTAAGGTAGACTGGAGAACCATCGCGATTGCGCCCGGTTGAGCCGGGTTAACGCCTCGGAGAAAGCTAAAACTGACCGGCATGATAAGGCGAGACGGGTCGCTGTTCGAGAGGTTCTTCGGGTCCCTAAAGACTCATGCCGCTTCGAGCGAAGTTCGATGATGTCCGACGGCGGCGGATAGCGCCTTGATTCGATCTTCCGAATACCAGGGGCTTCGCCGAAATTTAAAATTATAGAATTCTATGGCTAAGTGAGAGTGTTCAAGCATTATAAGTCCGGTCGCCTTGTTCGTCGTGTTGAGTGCCTCCCTAAATGGACCCAATAATGGGAACAAGAGTGCTCAAGTTTATCACCGAACACCCCAGCCCTTGTAGCTTGGGGGTCAAGCCAACGACTTGCCATCTCTCGATTTTACAAACGGCCGCATGTAAGGTAATATTTTAAATTAAATAAGCGTTGCTCATGGCGCATATAAACGAAGTTTTCAGCGCCTGTGATAAATACACAAACGAAGTTCACTCAAAAATTACATCTCGGGGCACTCATCTCGCAATATCGCAGCTCCTTCAGACAAATTTATAATATCGCCCGGCGGCGATGCTCCTTGCTCGGCGGCGGCGGATCCGTGAGAAGCTTCTCCGCATCCTGTTTGCCCCATTGCACCTTTATGCGGGCAAGGGCCCGACGGCACCTTCAATACAAAGTGAGCGCTGATCACATCCAGCTGGGGCACGATCCACCAGCCGCCAAGACTAGGCCAAAGTAGCTGCCAGCATGGCCTGTCCAGCCATAGCCGACTATGAGGCCCTTCATGGCCTCCTCGGCTACCTTAGGAGTTCGACCACCGCTTCACTGGTCGCTTGGGGGCACGGATGGCCGGCCTCAAGATATCGAGACCGTAAGACCTTCTCCGCCGAGCTCCCTCCTTGCCACGATAGAAAGCGGCGGCATCGGACGCACTACGCAGCAGATCTGCAAACGCCTCGAGAGCTCCGACCGGGTAAGTATCCGTAATTTACATTAACGTGCTCGCTCTGCATGAAAAAGGCCTTACCCGCCGCTATCTTATTTATGTCCTCTACCTCTGAAGGGCCTTCGGGCCTCGGCCTTGGCGGATCTGGCACTTTCGAGAGCCGAGGCAAGCTCGGACTCGAGTCTTGAGTCACGCCCAAACTCTCATGCTTTCCCATGAGAGCCCGGAGCTCTTGCCGCACTTCCACCACCAGCGCCACTTGCTTTTCTCGCCAGCCTGCCTGCGGGTCAGATTATGCTCGTCATGGACACGGCATCCTTCGTGGCTGCCACCTCCTTAGTGGCCCCTGCAATACACATATTATCCTTATTAATTTTGTTTGCAACCAAAACCCTTTTCTCAGAAGGTACTTATTTAAAGTGGTGTCATTCACCTTCTTTTTCCTTGAGCTGCCTCTTGGCATGGCCGAGCTCTTGCTCCGACCGCCAAGGTCCTTTTTCAGCGCCTCGACCTCCGCCAATGCGGTAGAGGCCAACAAACAGCCTGCAAACCCATATTGACATATTTTTAGAAACCTCACAGATATCTTGTTAAGATCCTTAGTCCGGCTTTTCTTTCCTAACACCAAACTAAGCATCGGGGCTACTGCCTATGCGGTATTACATTACATAATTTTAAACTTCTTACCTCAAAGCCTGTTAGAAGGTTGTTGCGAGCTTCATCAGCCGCGCCTTGGCGAAGCCGGACCTTTTCAATCACCGCACTCATGAGAGTGCGGTGTTCTTCCTCGATGGAAGCGCTTTAAGCGCCTCCAAAGAGGTTATCCGCGCCTCTGGTTGGACGGAGGCCGCCGCCACGGTCCTGCCCTTCTTTCGAGGGCGCTTGCGGACTCGAACCGCCACGGGTTCCGAAGTAGAGTCCAAAGACAAAGTCCGGAGGCTGCTCGACGGTGCCTCCGGAGCCTCCTCCCGGCGGGTCCCCTGTGGCATTCCGCCTCGCGTCCTCGCTAACGCGTGGGGTAGAGGCAGCCGATGGAATTTACATCCGACGGCACCAAAGACCCGCCATCGAAGTCGGAAAGATCGCCAACAGCCGGAGTACAGTGCGAATCGGCGTTAGAAGGACACTACATGGCATACAATGTACGATATATAAATGATCTGAATATTTACGATCCTGCCGGACGCCGCCCTTGAGGCCACTTTCCTCGCCAACATTGATGTTGGCGAACTGTCCGGGGATAGTTCTCCCCTCTTGACCCTTCGGCCGCCCCGATTGGGGAGGCCTTCCTCTTCTTCTCTCCCTCCTCCGGGAGAGAGTACTCCTCCTCCTCCTTGTCTTCGGAGGAGGAGTCCTCGTTGTCGTCAGACGCCTGATTACGGAACTCTTTCGAGTCCCCGTGGCCACCTTCTGGCCTTCTTCTCCCAAGACCACGTCACGGTGCCGGAACCAGCAGCCTTGCTAAGCGGGCATCCACCGGTTCTTCCGCATGGGAGCCGGGCTGATGAGCAGCCGGGCCTTCTCCATCCATTCTGTCAAAGGAGGAGGCAGATCAAAACCTCGCTAGAGTCAATCTAATTACTACAAGTGTCCCGTAATGGGGTCGAATCACTTACCTCGTCGATTGGAGATCGCGAGCTGAATACGCTGGTCTTGGTCATGGATGCGGGGCTTCGACGCCTTGAACAGCACCTCCAGCGCCTTTCAGACGTTGTATCAAGAGCCCGCTCAACGTCTGGTGTTGTTCCGGATTAAACTCCCACAGATTAAATACCCGTTCTTGGCATGGGAGAATCCGCCAGAGGAGCATGACCGGGACCACGTCGACGAGCCGGAGCCTATTGCTCACCAGCTTCTTGATGCAGGCTCGAAGTCCCGTCACCTCCACCGGATCACCCCACCGCAAGCCCTTCTCTTTCTAGGAGGTGAGCTGCGGGGATTCCAGATCTAAATTGGGGCCACCGCCCATGTAGGCTCGCGCGCTCGGTGATGTAGAACCACCCCGATCGCCACCCCTTGACGGAGTCCACGAAGGTCCTTTCTAGTTAAGGGACGCTGGGCAGCTTGCCCAACATGGCGCCTCCGCATTCCGCTTATGCCCCTTCACAACCTTCGCTTGACGTTGAAGGTCTTGAGCCACAGCCAAGTGGGGCCGGATGCGAGAAAGGTTCGCACACGCACGATAAACGCCGAGATGTTGAGGACGAAGTTCGTGCCGATCGTGGAAACCCAGCCGTAGTAAAACATGAGCCCCCTGACGAATGGATGGAGCGGAAAGCCCAGTCCATGGAGGAAGTGGGGAAGGAAGACGACCCTCTCATGAGGCCCTGGGGTGGGATGAGCTGCCTGCTGCCGGCAGCCGATGCGCGACGTCGCCGAAAGGTATCCGCGTCGCAGAGCTTGGTGATGTCCTCCTCCTTGGCGGTGGAGGCCATCCATTTGCCTCCCTCCCGGATATTCGAGAAGGGTCGAGGTGAGATGCGCGAGCTTGGGCGTTGGAGCTTGAGTTCGCAGGATGGATGAGCAAAGGAGGAAGAAGGCGAGGTGAGAAGGTAAATCCTTATCCCTTATATATAGGCGACCAAACTATGCGCCCTCACCGCCCGGTAAAACTCGCTATCCCCAAGCGCCACCATCAATGGCGCGGTTGGGTTACCCACGCACGTATTGATGAGAATCCTGAATAAGGGGAACACGATCTACGCTCGACAGACGTGCCAAGAAACCGCTTCGCTAAACGTCTTTGAGGTGGTACAAGAATTCAAACAAGGGCTTGGTGCCGTGTGATGTCACGCCGCATAATACGTCGCCAGATTGAATTAGTGTATATGTTTTATTCTCTACGCTTGGAATGTGGAATTTATTTTGCGAGCCGGACACTATCCCGGTATTCATTATCTTCTCCGGATTATTCAAGGGAGGAACCCGCCTTGCAATGCCGAACATTATGCACGCCAACTTATCGTCATTGAAGACCGGTTCGTGGGCTACCGAGGAGTCCTGGACTAGGGTGTCCGGATAGCCGGACTATCAATATCCGCCGGACTCCAAGACTACGAAGATAGAAGATTGAAGACTCCGCTCGTGTCCCAAGGTACTTTCCTTGGCGTGGAAGACAAGCTTGGCGATACGGATATGTAGATCTCCTACCATTGTAACCGACTCTGTGTAACCCTAGCCTCTCTGGTGTCTATATAAACCGGAGGGCCTTAGTCCGTAGGACAACTTACATCTCAACAATCATACCATAGGCTAGCTTCTAGGGTTTAGCCTCCTTGATCTCGTGGTAGATCTACTCTTGTACTACCCATATCATCAATATTAATCAAGCAGACGTGGGTTTTACCTCCATCGAGAGGGCCCGAACCTGGTTAAAAACATTGTGTCCCTCGTCTCCTGTTACCATCCGCCTAGACGCATAGTTCGGGACCCCCTACCCGAGATCCACCGGTTTTGACACCGACACAAAGTCTTCGAAGGCTTTAGGAGAGGAGATCTGTATATTGTTGATTTCTCTACAGGACCACAACCAGCCGTGTGCCTACTTGCAAAAGCTTCAGAAGGCTGGCTATGGCATCGACTACTTGGTCACGCAGGCATGAGCAATTTGCACATGCTTGCGAAGAAGAAGCATGTCATTGGCATTGAGAATGTCAAATTCCTCAAGGACCACTTATGCGGAACCTGTGAAGCTAGAAAAATAACCAAGGCCAAGCATCCAGCGAAGACTATCATGACCACAACCCGTCCATTCGAATTGCTTCACACGGACCTCTTCGGACCTAATCATTACTCAGCAGTCACTAATGATGCATCGCTATATGGTTTGTCATTGTTGATGATTATTCTCGATATACATGGGTACACATTGTTACTTACAAACATGAAGTGCAGGAAGTCTTCAAACGATTTTCCTCGAGGGCTTCAACCAACTTTGGTGTGAAGATCAAGCATATCGGCGACAATGGAACTGAGTTCAAGAATTCGGTCTTGATGCCTATCTTGATGAACTTGGTATTACTCATGAGTTATCTGCTCCTTATACTCCTCAGCAAAATGGCATCGTGGAGCGCAAGAACAAAACTCTTGTTGAGATGGCTCGCACTATGCTTGATGAATACAAAACGCCTCAGCGTTTCTGGATTGATGCAATTGATACTGCGTGCCACATCATCAACAAAGTATATCTTCACAAATTCTTCAAGAAGACGGCCTATGAACTCCTCACTGACAAGAAACCCAATGTGAGTTATTTCAAAGTCTTCGATGCTAAATGTTGGATTAGAGATCCTCACCACAACTCTAAATTTGCACCGAAAGCACATGAAGGTTTTATGCTTGGTTACGGAAAGGACTCACACACCTACAGAGTCTTCAACATTGTTCTTCACAAGATTGTCGACATCAGAGATGTGCGGTTTGATGAAACTAATGGCTCGCAAAGAGAGCATCTACCTTCGTGTTAGATGAACCAGCACCGAGGATTCTATCAAGTTCAAGGCAACCGAGGATGTCATTCCTATCAAGAATCATGAAGAATTCATTCCTGCTCATGAAGAACGCTGTCGATGCACTCAGAGAACATGATGAGGAAAATGTTGTCAAGAAAATGCTGATCAAATTCCTCAACACAACCAACTCATCCTCGCGTTGCAAAAGAAGTGCAAGTGGATAAGATCATCGATGACATTAGTGCACCAGTCCTCTCACACGCCAAAAGCTTCACATTTATCTAACTTTTGTGGGCACTATGCTTTTGTCTCTATCACAGAGCCCACTAAGGTAGATGAAGCATTTCTGGAGCCGGAGTGGATTCAGGCTATGCAAGAAGAATTACATCAGTTCGAGCTTAACAATGTCTGGGAATTGGTCAATCGCCTAGATCCTTGCAAGCATAATATCATTGTCACAAAGTGGATCTACAGCAACAAGCAAGATGAAAATGGCCTTGTGGTGAGGAATAAGGCACGACTAGTAGCTCAAGGCTACACACAGGTTGAAGGAATTGATTTCGATGAAACTTTTGCACCTGTTACTAGACTTGAGGCTATTCGCATATTACTTGCTTACGCTAACCATCATGATATCACCTTATATCAAATGGATGTGAAAAGTGCATTCCTCAATGGTAAGCTTGAGGAAGAACTATATGTTGCTCAACCCCCAGGTTTTGAAGATCCAAAGAATCATGACAAAGTCTTCGACTCAATAAGGCTCTCTATGGCCTCAAGCAAGCCCCTCAAGCGTGGTATGATACATTGAAGGAATTCTTCGTGAAGAATGGCTTCACACCCGTTCACTCGACCCTACTCTCTTTACTAAATCTTATGATGGTGAACTGTTTGTGTGCCAAATATATGTTGATGATATTATCTTTGGCTGTACCGACCAACGTTATAGTGATGAATTTGCCTATATGATGAGTGAAGAATATCAAATGTCTATGATGGAGAGTTCAAATTCTTCTTAGGTCTTCAAATCCATCAAGAGCAAGAATGGCATATTTATATCTCAGAGAAATACCTCAAAGATGTACCGAGGAAATTCGCATGCAAGATTGCAAAGGCGCTAAAATTCCTATGCCCACAAATGGCCATCTATGCATTGATGAAAATGGTATTGACTTCGATCACAAGGTATACCGCCCATGATTGGTTCTTTATTGTATTTATGTGCATCTAGGCCAGATATAATGCTTAGTGTTTGCATGTGTGCCCGATTTCAAGCTGCACCAAGGAATCACACCATAAGGCAGTGAAGCATATTCTTCGATATCTAGCTCACACACAAACACTAGGATTATGGTACCCCAAGGGCTCGCTTTTGATCTCATTGATATTCTCGACTCGACTATGCTGGTGATCGTGGACCGCAAGTCAACATTTGGCACTTGTCATTTCTCGACGATCTTTGGTCCGTTGGTCCTCGAAGAAACAAAATCACAGATCACCGATAATCGCTGAAGCTGAATACATTGTTGCTGGCTCTTGCTGTGCTCAATCGCTTTGGATGAAGCAAACCTCAAGGACTATGGCGCCAACGTGAAGAATGTGCCTCTCCTCTGCGACAATGAGAGTGCCATCAAGATTGCACACAACCCAGCCAAGACTCAAGACAAAGCACATTCAGATTCGCTATCATTTTCTTCATGATCATGTGTTGAAGGGCGACATCTCCATCGAGCACGTGAAGACCAAGAACAACTAACCGATATCTTCACTAAGCCCTTGGATGAGAAGAGATTTAGCAAGTTGCGGTGTGAGCTAAATATCTTAGAATCTTCGAATGTTCTTTGAGAAGGACACACATCCTAACACTTATGCAAAATTGATGACTTAGATGTGCAACACATGAAGAAACGTTTTTCTTCAATCAATGAAGAATAACACTCTAAGTGTGAAGAAATTAATGAAGAATTTGATTCTTAGAACCCTACGACAATTGTACGCGGTGTTTGAAATCATCCTTCTTATACGGTGGGCCACGCCACCACAAAAAGTTGAAAATCTTCAATTTGAGTTTTTCCTCATTTTTGTAATTCTTCAGTTTTTCAAATTCTTCAACTTTGCAAAATCTTCACTGTTTCCGTCGTTTTTCTTCATTGGCTATATATATATATATATATGAGTTTATGTCCTCTACAGCATTCACTTATGGCTATTTCTTCAAGTTGTTTTTTCTGCTAAGTGAATGTGATCGGACCCTTCCCCCTCTATGCTATACTCAACCCAGTCTATTCACAAATTCTTCATATGTGTTCTATTTGAAACTCGCTCAAAGTCTTCACTCGGTCATTGTCACCAAGAAATTGCGAATCTAAACTTTAAAACAAATCTTATCCAGATTTTCGGTTTTGTCATTAAACTGCTCCGCATCCCACGATGCATTATTATAATCACCCACGATCTTACACGATCTCATCTCAGACAAGACGTGGGTGACACATGTCGCGTGAAGGAGAAAGGGCAGGGGCATGTTCGTCCCAAAATCTTCGGGCGAACAGTTTTCACCGTGGCTATAAATACCCCTCTGTAAGTGCATCTAGTGCCCCTTAGTGATTTTGGTGTATTGAAGACTTATAGGTTAAGTAACTGATGCGTTTGTGAGTGTACACAGGTCTATAAGTCTATGAGGAGTTTGATATTTACAGAGAAAGTCGACCCCTAAAAATGAAGTTCTTCGACTAAAGACTTTGATATTCTGAAGACTTTAAAAGTGAAGAAATTGGTGTGACCTTGAAGACTTGATATTCATTCGAGGAATATGAAGCGTGAAGACTTTTGTTTTCGTAGTTTCATTTTCTCTTTCTTGAGTAATAGGAAACACCCTACTGTTAAAGGGGGTCGAGGAAATACTAAGGATAAATTTCCATGTGATGCTCAACTCAAAATCCTACACCTACCAATCCCTTCGAGTGAAGCCATTGGAAATCTCATACAGTCAGTCAAATTCTTCAAAGGATGAGACGCAGTTCTTCCGGTCACCGATGACTTTGTTCGACCGAGGAGTTAGGAATTCGCCATGAGAATTGCCTACACAAGAGGAACATGATAGCCCCGAGGAATTTGAGAGTCAAATTTCCGATCATGTTCAAGTCTCGCTACCGGCTGTCCCAAAATATCTTATCCACCTAACGGTCATATCATTGAAGGGCATTTATGTCTTATCATGTCGGGCTGCTCCTAGGCTATAAATAGCCGCCTCTACAACCACTAGCTGGTTGGCTGCCCGAGAGAACTTGACACTTGTCATTTGAGAGCAACCCATCCTCCGAGGACTTTGAGCGAAAATCATCTAGTGAGGAAAATCCCAAAACCAAACCCCCACAAACCCAAAGTGATTGAGCATCATCAAGAAATTGATCTGCGTGGATCCGACGCTTGTTACCTTTGAAGACTTTGCTTCTTCCGGATGGTTAGGCGCCAAGGTCTAGAGCATCCAAGAGGATTTGTGGATCGCCGAGTGACCAAGTCTGTGAAGGTGTGGAAGTCACCAAGACTTACCACGAGTGATTGGACGAGGCCTGCGTGGTCTTAGTTCAAGGAGAATACGGTGAGGACTAGGTGTCTTGAGTTGCGCTCGAGATCGGGTGTCCGGACTGTGTGTCCTCGAGTTTAAATACTCACCGCTCCAACCGACGCATAACCGAGACAACAGTTGAACTGGTTTACCAAATCATTGTCTTCACCAACCGACCGGTTCTATTTCCTCAACTCTTTCATTTCCTCATTATCGTGTTGAATGTTGTTCATATCTCGTGTTGAACACTTTGACCGAGGACTTTCACAAATTCCTCGCCAATTTCTTCACCGCTTTGTCTTCATCTTGTTATCCTGTGTTTACGCTTTCCGTACTCTACTTTAGTCTTCATTTCATCATGCCGACTATGTGTGTATCCCGTTATGTTTACTTCGAGTACATATTCCGCTGCAAGTAGTTCTTCGCTAAGGAATTTCCTCACCAACAAATTCCTCGATGAAGAATTCATAAAATCGCCTATCCCCCTCTAGTCGATATAATGCACTTTCAATTGGTATCGAGCAAGGTACTCCTTGTTCGTGTGATTTTGGTTTAACCGCCGAGTTTTTAGTTATGTCGACCGCAGTATGAGCAAGGTCTCGGCTGGGTGTCCTACCTTTGATGGAACGGACTACCCTTATCGAAGAACAAGATGCGAATGCATCTTGAGGCAATTGACAATGATCTCTCGTATGTTGTGGAAAATGGTGTCCCTCATCACATCAAACACCGACCGCCACCGATGTGAAGAGATTCAAACAACTCGACTCTCAAGCTTAAGAATATCATATGTGGTCATCTCGAGCAAAGGACAAGATGGAAGAGTGAGTGCTTTGGAAACCGCTAAGTTTATCCGGGATAGGCTGTCCAAAGTAAATGAAGGAGTTTCAACTCAGCGTGACTCTCGAGTCGATGTTCTTCGAATCTCTTCAACCGCTTCAAAAGACTCGACAACGAGAATGTCCAACAAACCTTTGATCGCCTCATCGACATCTCAAATGAGCTTCAAGCCCTCGGTGCCATCGACATCACCGATCATGAAGTTGTGAAGAAACTGCTAAGATCGCTTGATTCCTCATTTGATACTCGGGACCGATGATACAAGAACGTCTTGACTACAAGTCGCTTGATCCCGCCGATATCCTCGAAGGCTAAACACTCACGAAGTTCCACTTTTGCTGAAAAGAGAGATCTCTATGGCTCAAACTATGGCAAACCACGTGCCTCAAGGCTAAGGTTGTGTCGACTCAATGTGAGGATTCTCGTAGTAGCCTTGGTGATCCTGAAGAACTGAGCCAGGATCTAGCTCTACTTGTGAAGAAATTCCAGAAGTTCACAAGACATGGTCACTTTGGAAAACCCTCAAGAGGAAATGATTCCTCATCCAGTGACTACAAGAGAAGACTTTGCCACAAATGCAAGAAGCCTGGTCACTATATTCAAGATTGTCCTCGATGGGAAAAGGAAATGAAGAAGAAGAAATACAAGGATTACAGCCTCGATGATATGAAGAAGAAGAAGAAATCGTCAAAATCTTCGCCATCAATACCCTCAAAGTCTTCATCTCACAAGAAGGGCAGCTCCAAGAAAGCTCGGGCATTCATTGGCAAGGAAATGGACTCAAGTGAATCTGAGGAAAATGATGAAGAGGAGGAGTCTCAAGAATCTGAGTCCGTGTGTGGCGAGTCTGGCTGTTGCTCTTCTTTCGTCGCAAGAAGTCCATCTTCAACATCAAGAAACTGATTCCACCGACAAGCCCGATGAAGATAATGATGGCTACGCCCCACCTATTGCTTAATGGCAAAAGGAGCTAAGGTACTCAAATACAACTCCTGATTCTAGTGAAAATGAATCGATGAGGATCTCAAGCCTAGCTACTCTAAACTTGCTAAAATTGCTGTGAAACAACAACGGCTCTTGAAAAGGTTCAAAACATGCTAGATAAAAGTGATGATATGTTGGGTGAAGAAATGGATCGACTAAAGCCTTGATCGAAAATCTTCAGAGACTTCACCTAGGTATGATAATCTTGAAGGTCATCATAACTCTCTTGTCTCGATCATGAGAAACTTTCATATGAATTTCTTCAAGAAAAGCAAGATCATGAGAAGCTTTCTCTTGAAGCTCTTCAAAGAAAGGAAGATCTTGAAAAGCTAAGAGTGTGTTATGAAGATCTTCGTAAGGAGCGCGATTCATTACTAGCTCAACAAATCAGCGCTTCTCGTGAAGAATTTGTTCCTCCATGCTTAAAATGCATTGAACGTGAATCGCTAATTCTTCACCAATGTTCAAATGCTTCAAATGTTACAAATTCTTCATCTCCTCTGCTATCACTAATTCCTCATCCGAGGACATTGCTAGTATCACCGACAATGCAGGTTGAAGGAATTGTACATGACAGCATGTACAAAAGCCTCAAAGGGCATCGACACTTTGTGATGTGCTCAAAAGCAGATCCTCAACAAAACCCTAGGAAAGAGGGTATTGCCTTTGAGAGGAAACTCAATGCCGATGGAACATATTGAAGCCCGAGCAGACCCCAAAACCTCATGGGTTGCTGCAAAGGGACCTCCAGCTTGATCCATCTAACTTATCCGCTTTACATGTGAATCTTCTCATTCTTCCGATGAGTCATTTGACTCCAACTATAAACTGCTCAAAAATCGAATGGTGAAGTATTTGCTAGATATGTTGGCACTAATCGCAGAACGGTTCCCCTATGAAGAAAATCTGGGTTCCCAAAAGTTGTGTTGAAAGTCTTCGTGTGAATGTCCTCATGACACCACCTATGAAGAACCGAACCCCAGATCAAATTCTTCATATGGACCAAACTCTTCATATGGATCCAAGTCCTCATATGGACCAAATTCTTCACGAGGATCAAATTCTCAACTGGATCAAAGTCCTCATATGATTATCATCGTGCTAACAACTCGCTTCGCAGGTAGAGCTAAGGGCTATGAATATGTGCATTATTCTTCAAACCATTATGTTCATAAGTCCTCAAGAATTACTCGCTTATTCATATGCTTACCCTAACCCTCCTATGCTAAGCGAAATGGTTTGGCATCTTTGCCACCTTTCTCACATGGTGCTCGCAGATGATGAACTCTTTGCCACCCCTCCGTATGTGGGTGGTGAAGAAAAGAACTAATCTCTTCTGCAGGTCAGTCTCCAGCGTGCTCTAACGCTCAAGAATTTGTCAGGACTGACAAAATGCCCGAAAGGACACAGCGTAATCATGATGAAATGAACTTTCATTTCACACGCCCTCATACCTTCTATATCTGCTTATCGCTTGATGAAATTCATCGATGAACTTGATATCATATTCTTCATCGATGAAGCATATGAGATTGTATGCTACACTAATTCATCTCGCAGGATGATCAACCCAAAACCACCGAATGGGTCCTCGATAGTGGATGTACAAATCACATGATCGGTGACAAGAATCTATTGATGGATGCTCCTTATCACCGCCACCTCAAGCATATCATCTTTGGCCGACAAAGGCAAAAGTCGTATTGGGTCTTGGTAAGGTTGCTATCTCTAAGGATAAGCACATGGACAAAGTCATGCTTGTTGAGTCCTTAGGATACAATCTCATGTCGATCTCAATGCTTTGTGATCTTGATATGGTTGTTGTCTTCGCAAATATCGCTGTGTTGTGATTATGGAAGTCGACAATTCCAAAGTCTTCAAGGCTTTAGGAGAGGAGATCTGTATATTGTTGATTTCTCTACAGACCACAACCAGCCGTGTGTCTACTTGCAAAAGCTTCGTATATTGGCTATGGCATCGACGACTTGGTCATGCAGCATGAGGAATTTGAACACGCTATGCGAAGAAGAAGCATGTCATTGGCATTGAGAATGTCAAATTCTCAAGGATCACTTATGCGGAGCATGTGAAGCCGAAAATGACCAAGGCCAAGCATCCAAATAAGACTATCATGACCACTACCATCCATTCAATTGCTTCACATGGACCTCTTCGACCTAATCATTATTCAGCAATCACTAATGATGCATCTTTATATGGTTTTGTCATTGTTGATGATTATTCTCGATATACATGGGTACACATTGTTACTTACAAACATGAAGTGCGAAGTCTTCAAACGATTTTCCTCGAGGGCTTCAACCAACTTTGGTGTGAAGATCAAGCATATCGAAGTGACAATGGAACCGAGTTCAAGAATTCGGTCTTGATGCCTATCTTGATGAACTTGGTATTACTCATGAATTATCTGCTCCCTATACTCCTCAAAGAGAATGGCGTCGTGGAGCGCAAGAATGTAACTCTTGTTGAGATGGCTCGCACTATGCTTGATGAATACAAAATGCCTCATTGCTTTGGATTGATGCAATTGATACCGCTCGCCACATCATCAACAGAGTATATCTTCACAAATTCTTCAAGAAGACGCCTATGAACTCCTCAACGACAAGAAACCCAATGTGAGTTATTTCAAAGTCTTCGTGCTAAATGTTGGATTAGAGATCCTCACCACAACTCTAAATTTGCACCGAAAGCACATGAAGGTTTTATGCTTGGTTACGGAAGGACTCAGACACCTACAGAGTCTTCAACATTGTTCTTCACAAGATTGTTAACACTTGAGATGTGTGGTTCGATGAAACTAATGGCTCGCAAAGAGAGCACCTACCTTCATGTTAGATGAACCAACACCGAGGATGCTATCAAGCTCAAGGCAACCGAGGATGTCATTCCTATCAAGAATCTGTCAAGAATTCATTCTTGTTCATGAAGAATGTCGAGCTGATGCACCAAGAACATGATGAGGAAAATGGTGTCAAGAAAATGCTGATCAAAATCCTCAACGACAACCAACTCATCCATGCGCTGCAAAAGAAGTGCAAGTGGAGAAGATCATCGATGACATTAGCGCACCAGTCCTCTCACACGCCAAAAGCCTCACACTTATCTAACTTTTGTGGGCACTATGCTTTTGTCTCTATCTCAGAGCCCACTAAGGTAGATGAAGCATTTCGAGCCGAGTGGATTCAAAGCTATGCAAGAAGAATTACATCAGTTCAAGTTGAACAATGTCCGAATTGGTCAATCGCCTGATCCTCGCAAGCATAATATCATTGGCACAAAGTGGATCTACCGCAACAAGCAAGATGAAAATGGCCTTGTGGTGAGGAATAAGGCACGACTAGTAGCTCAAGGCTACACACAGTCAAGGAATTGATTTTGATGAAACTTTTGCACTGTTGCTAGACTTGAGGCTATTCGATTTTACTTGCCTATGCTAACCATCATGATATCATCTTATATCAAATGGATGTGAAAAGTGCATTCCTCAATGGTAAGCTTGAGGAAGAAGTATATGTTGCTCAACCCCTGTGTTTTGAAGATCCCAAGAATCGACAAAGTCTTCAGACTCAATAAGGCCCTCTATGGCCTCAAGCAAGCCCCTCAAGCGTGGTATGACACATTGAAGGAATTCTTCGTGAAGAATGGCTTCACACCCGTTCACTTGACCCTACTCTTTTTACTAAATCATATGATGGTGAACTGTTTGTGTGCCAAATATATGTTGATGATATTATCTTTGGCTTTACTAACCAATGATATAGTGATGAATTTGCCTATATGATGAGTGAAGAATATCAAATGTCTATGATGGAGAGTTGAAATTCTTCTTAGGTCTTCAAATTCATCGGAAGCAATGGCATATTCATATCTCAGAGAAATACCTCAAAGATGTATCGAGGAAATTCGCATGCAAGATTGCAAAGGCGTCAAAATTCCTATGCCCACAAATGGCCATCTATGCATTGATGAAAATGGTATTGACTTCGATCACAAGGTATACCGCCCATGATTGGTTCTTTATTGTACTTATGTGCATCTAGGCCAGATATAATGCTTAGTGTTTGCATGTGTGCCCGATTTCAAGCTGCACCAAGGAATCACACCATAAGGCTGTGAAGCATATTCTTCGATATCTAGCTCACACACCAACACTAGGATTATGGTACCCCAAGGGCTCTGCTTTTGATCTCATTGATATTCGACTCGACTATGCTTTGGTGATCGTGGACCGCAAGTCAACATCCGCACTTGTCATTTCTCGACGATCTTTGGTCCGTTGGTCCTCAAGAAACAGAATCGTATCACCGCTCTCATCAAGTTGAATACATTGCTGCTAGCTCATGCTGTGCTCAACTGCTTTGGATGAAGCAAACCTCAAGGACTATGGCGTCAACGTGAAGAATGTGCCTCTCCTCTGCGACAATGAGAGTGCCATCAAGATTGCTCACAACCCAGCTTCAGACTCAAGACTAAGCACATCCAGATTCATCATCATTTTCTTCGTGATCATGTGTTGAAGGGCGATATCTCCATCGAGCATGTGAAGATCAAGAACAGCTAGCTGATATCTTCACTAAGCCCTTGGATGAGAAGAGATTTAGCAAGTTGCGTGTGAGCTAAATATCTTAGAATCTTCAATGTTCTTTGAAAAGGACACACATCCTAACCCTTATGCAGAATTGATGACTTAGATGTGCAACACATGAAGAAATGTTTTCTTCAATCAATGAAGAATAACACTCTAAGTGTGAAGAAATTAATGAAGAATTTGATTCTCGTAACCCTACGACAATTGTACACGGTGTCTCGAAATCATCATTCTTATACTGGCTACGCCACCACAAAAGTTGAAAATCTTCAATTTGAGTTTTTCCTCATTTTGAAATTCCTCGCTTTTTCAAATTCTTCAACTTTGCAAAATCTTCAATGTTTCCGTCGTTTTTCTTCATTGGCTATATATATATATATATATATATATGTGAGTTTATGTCCTCTACAGCATTCACTTATTACTATTTCTTCAAGTTGTGATTTCTGCTAAGTGAATGTGATCGGACCCTTCCCCCTCTGTGCTATACTCAATCCAATCTATTCACAAATTCTTCATGTGCGTTCTTATTGACACTCGTTCAAAGTCTTCACTGTGTTCTTGACAGCTGAAGAAATTGCGAACGAAATTTTTAAACAAATCTTATCCAGATTTTCGGTTTTACCGCTCAAACCATTCCGCATCCCAGGATGCATTAGTTTATTCACCCACGATCTTACACGATCTCATCTGCACAGTACGTGGGTGACACATGTCGCGTGAAGGAGAAAGGGCAGGGGCATGTTCGTCCCAAAATCTTTGGGCGAACTGTTTTTCACCGTGGCTATAAATTCCCCTCTCCCTTCCTTACTTCATTTACTCTGCTTGGTCGCTGTCTCTCGCTCGAGCTCTCCTCAAACCCTAGCGCCGCTGCTACTCCATCGCCGCCGGTGAGGAAGAGCTTCACTGCCTCGACCTCGTCGCCGTCGTACTTGCGCCACCTGCAGAAATCTTCACTCCGCCGCCAGTAGTTGTCTCCTCGCCAAGTTAGGGCGTGGGAGATCTAACGTGATTTAACTTCACCACGGTTCATCTCTGCTCATCGTGTTCTTCATTCGGGTAATTAAAAGTCACTTTTATTACTCACTTTGATTCTCAAACTTCTCGAAAATCTTCAAAGGTGTTTTATTCTTCAAATCTTCACATATGAACACCTCACACACTATATGCTCTTGATTTATCTCTAAGCATTCATTTCTTCAAGATTCCTCAATTGTGCGGATTTTCAATCTGCATAACTCGAACCTAAGACAAAATGCTTAGTGAAATTCCTCAAGGCTCAACTGGTCAAATTCTCAAAACTTGTTCCTTTTGAAAAATCTTCTCGAGAACGATATGACCTTTCCAAATTCCTCGCACCTACACTCGCTCACAGTACTCATGTCCGCTTTGAATCACTAGGTTCTCATCAACTTAACTCATTTGCAGCGTTCCTCGAAGAAAAACTGCATACTTCTTCAGAGTGTTCTATTGTTCAAATTCCTCATCCAAGAAAATGGCGTAAGGCAAGAGACCATGAAGGGAGGAAAGAAACCGGAGGTCATGACCGCCTTTGAGATCCCTCGATGAAATATACAAAGATTATCTGCACACCGATGAAGCCAAGTTTGGCAAGGAGACCAAAAATCAGCGCAAAGTGCGCATCCAGAGGATAGAACGAAGATGGGCACGAGAATGGAGGGAATATCGCTATGTTACTCCCAAGTACATGAGGAAATTTGCCTTAAACCCTCCATGCCCAAGAGCTCCATTGGCACTGCCAAGTCGCGATCCCACCAAAGATCAAGCGTGGTGAAGACTTTCTGAAGAATGGTCCAGCGCCAAGCCAAATTGGCAAGACAGCCAAGGAGGCAAGGAGGAAATTCAATGAGGATTCTGCTGCTGCTTGCCATCACGAGACCTCGGTCAAGCCAAGGAAATCAATGCCAAGAAGCCTGCTCGCAAGCAAGTGCTTCACCATCAGCGCCCTCACGACCTAGTTCCTCACCAGCGCCTCACGGCAAATTCCTCGATCGCTGCTGCTCACTCCAAATCCTCGCCAGCTCCTCCAAGTCCTCAACTCCTGCATCCGCTACATGTCAAAGGACTCGTGGTTTCTCAATTGCTTCGTGTCTCAGAAGTTCCTCACTGCACCAATGTCCTCATCAGTCCCACTCTGCTGAAGACAAAGCAACAATGGACGCGGTCCTCGCCAAGTCCAAAGAAGAAACAGTTGCATTCAACGTGCCCTCGATGATGAAGCTTCGATGAAGAACTTGCGAAATCATCGAGATAGATCGACAAAGGCCGCTAGAGCCAAAGGAACAAATGTGCCTCGCTTTTGGATCCAAGAAGATCCTTGACTTCATCGACCTATGGCATCAAGATCCAAACACTCCCATTCCTCGATCCGCCATCGACTCTGGTCAAAGTCATATGTTGAACCATTTCATCGCTGAAGAGAAATGGAAATTTGAAAAGGCTCGTGAGATTAAGAGAACACAAGCCGAAAAGGAGAAGCTTCGAGGAAGAACATCGTCAACTTGACTCTCAAGAACTTCTCAAAGCTCAATCTGAGATCCAAGCCCTCAAAGAAGGATTTCGATGCTTATAATGCTGATTGGCAAGGAGCCAAGGTGAGATTCACAATTTGACGAAGAAAATGACAACTGCTGTAGCCCCATCGCAACAAGAAAATCCTCAGTCAGACTCGCCACCCTCTTCGAAGAACATGCCAAGATCGCTGATGACTTTCAGATCTTGATGAAAATACAAGTTCCAAGGCTGATGACTCCATTCCACCACCAAGAAATTCCTGGCATCCACTAGTGGTGCGCTCAAGAAATCAAGAGATCAGGCAATCGCACTTCCATGCCAAGAAACCGAACCACAGTCCTCGGCTCCTCCTGCGCCAACACCAACTCCAATTCTTCCTTCGCTATGAAGTGAAGAAGACAAAGGCTGCAGAACGAGCTGCAGTGAAGAAGAGGAAGGCATCACCAGCGCCAAATTCTTCGATCGCGAAGAAAATGAAGCCAATGACCAGCTCGCTTGAAAATCCTATTGATGCCATTCCCATTTCCTCCATGTCGCCTAAGGAAATTGTTCCTTATGGAGAAGACTACAAGATCCCAAGCGGATCGATGAAGAAAATCAATCTGTTGCTACCTCGTAACAGTTTGATGAAGAAATTGAAGTGGAAACATTCCTTCACCGCTAGTTGTTTCTCACCCATGCCTCGGTTCACAACCAAGAGGCTGGTGTTGAGGAAATTGAAAAGAAGATGAAGACGTGGATATTGGGTGCACTACACCAGTGATGAACGATGACTTTTGGGAAAGTCAAGATCCCAATACTCCTCTCTTCACTCCGATTCAACAAGTTCCTCGCCCCGACTACAACTGCTCAATTGGGCTCTGAAGAAACTCATCCCACATCGTCTGTTAATGAAGAAATTCCAGCCACTAGCGCTGAAGAACCCACTGCTGATCCCCAAACTGCACAAGAAGAGGAACCAGAAATTCCTCAGCCTGAAGAGACTAAGATCGTGATTCCTGAGGTTGTGCTGCAAATCCCAGACATTCCTCTGCCCAAACCGAAGAATCCGTTCTCGAGCAAGCAAAAATTCAAGGCTGAAGACTTCTTTTCTGAGCATGTGATCTTCACTGCTTATAATCCATATGACTCGCCGCATGAGGAAAAGACGCTTCTAGACTCCTACTCAAGCAAACTTCTATTCCTCAGTGCTATTTGACAAGGACAAGATTTTCGACCATGAGCATATTCCTCATGTGGATATGGAATCTCTGCCGTGCTTGAGCCAAGATTCGAAGTTATTCATGATGCAGGCTACTAAATTTCTGACCGATATCTGTGGATCGAATGAAGAACTCATTCTTTAGTTCTATGCCACCCTGCACATCACCGAAGATGTCAAGATATCAATTCATGGGTGCTGGATTGATGATAGAAAATACTCACTACAAGGCACCAAAGAATGAATTGCTTCGTGTCCTTCCTCTTGATCCTCCCCATGAAATCGCATGTTGCATCTACAATGACCATGAATCGTCGATCACTTTATGCAAGTGCTCATGAAGCCATTGAAGCCGTGACAGGCCCTCGAACCAAATTCCTCGTCAAGGAATTGCAGATGTGCCTCGGACTGTCTATAGAATCTTGACGAAGACAATGAGTCCCATCAAAGGCCACGACTCAAATGATGAAGATGTCGCTGGCATCATGAAGAACATGCTTTTCAATATCATTCATGGCGTTCGTCAACTTCCATGATTTCTTCATGAGGACTCGCTAATGTTGCAATGTCACCTTTTGAGCTGAAGCCATATGCGCCTTGGATTATGAGATTCATAAGGGCAAGATCTTCACCGAACTACAAGGTCGACACTCAACCATGGCAGCTACTTGCCGCCCATTGAAGTCCTCGTTTACCGGTTTCATCATCGATGATAAGGGCAAGGCAGCAGCTGTGATTGATGAAGGCATTCATCCATTGGATGGTCAATTTCGCCTAGCTACATCTTACTCCACCAATGACGATTCTCGCAACTCATGATTCGCCAAGAAATACCTCAGCCAAGCAAAAGCCTCAAGCTTACAAAGACCTGTGGTGATGACCGATCGTGAGTTACTCCTCGCCTTCATCGAAGGTTGAACGCAATCGTAAATGGGTGAAGCGCCAATTTGCTGCAATTCTTCACAACATGACCTCAACACATAATGCAAGGAAGAAAAATCAGATTACCTTCATGAAACCCTCAACCGCACTGGCTGTTCTCACTCATGTATATTCCATGGAAGAATTGAAGACTATGGGTCTTCGTGAAGCATTTGACCGGTCTGCACCACCTCCAAGAAATTCAAGAGAGTCAAAGTTCCCGATCCGTGGCTAGCTTATTCTTCATCGCGTGAAACCGATGAACATGAAGATTTGGGCGACATCGCGGCAGCCCTACTTCAACAACCAACCCCGACAACGCAGCGCCTCCATCGACTTGAAAATCTTCGAGGCGTTAGTCCTCGCCGATCCATTTGGTCATTTGATGACAAAGGGGAGAAATCTGAGTTAGTCTTCAAGCCGGTTTATATTATGGGTGTTTTATTAAGTTACAACTCGCTCTTCCAAACTTTTATTGGATCGAGTTGTAATCTTAAACCGATGGTGCCTTGATACTTTTGGTCGTGCTCGATGCTTTTGATGCACCGAGCTCAAACTTTTGATGTGCTATTCCGCATGCTTATTCCTTGTCAATATTATTGCACGATCTCAATCTCATCAGCACCATATTTCATCATGCATTTCAAATTCTTCATATTATATATCAAACGCGTGTATGAATTACAAGATATAGGGGGGGATCTCCATGATTCAATTCTTCAAATGTGCATTGCCTCAAAAGCAAATTCCTCACTATGCACATATTCAGGGGGAGTTCTTCTATATCTTGCAATCAAATTCCTCAATATCAGTATTTACACTTCATATGTTTATCCTCGTGAAAACTTAACCTATGTTGTCATCAATCACCAAAAGGGGAGATTGTAAGTGCATCTAGTGCCCTTAGTGATTTTGGTGTATTGAAGACTTATAGGTTAAGTAACTGATGCGTTTATGAGTGTACACAGTCTATAAGTCTATGAGGAGTTTGATATTTATAGAGAAAGTCGACCCTAAAAATGAAGTTCTTCGATCAAGACTTTGATATTCGAAGACTTTCAAGACTTTGAAAGTGAAGAAATTGGTGTGACCTTGAAGACTTGATATTCATTCGAGGAATATGAAGCGTGAAGACTTTTGTTTTCGTAGTTTCATTTTCTCTTTCTTGAGTCATAGGAAACACCGCATCGTTAAAGGGGTCGAGGAAATACTAAGGAAAAATTTCCATGTGATGCTCAACTCAAAATCCTACACCTACCAATCCCTTTAAGTGAAGCCATTGAAATCTCATATAGTCCAACAAATTCTTGATGTGAGACGCAGTTCTTACAGTCACCGATGACTTTGCTCGATCGAGGAGTTAGGAATTCGCCAGGTCTGAATTGCCTACATAGTGAGGAACATGATAGCCCCGAGGAATTTGAGAGTCAAATTTCCGACCGTTGTTGTCTTGTCTTGGCTGTCCCAAAATATCTTATCCACCTAACGGTCATATCATTGAAGGGCATTTATGTCTTATCATGTCGGGCTGCTCCTAGGCTATAAATAGCCGCCCCTACAACCACTAGCTGGTTGGCTTCTCCGAGAGAACTTGACACTTGTCATTTGAGAGCAACCCATCCTCCGAGGACTTTGAGCGAAAATCATCAAGTGAGGAAAATCCCAAAACCAAACCCCACAAACCCAAAGTGATTGAGCATCATCAAGAAATTGATCTGCGTGGATCCGACGCTTGTTACCTTTGAAGACTGTGCTTCTTCCAGACGGTTAGGCGTCAAGGTCTAGAGCATCCAAGAGGAATTGTGGATCGCCGAGTGACCAAGTCTGTGAAGGTTTGGAAGTCACCAAGACTTACCACGAGTGATTGGACGAGGCTGCGTGGTCTTAGTTCAAGGAGAATACGGTGAGGACTAGGTGTCCCGAGTTGCGGCTCAAAGATCGGGTGTCCGGATGTGTGTCCTCGAGTTTAAATACTCACCGCTCCAACCGCACGTACAAGAGACAATAGTTGAACTGGTTTACCAAATCATTGTCTTCACCAACCGACCGGTTCTATTTCCTCAACTCTTTCATTTCCTCATTCTTGTGTTGAATGTTGTTCATATATGTGCTTGAAGACTTTGATCAAGACTTTCACAAATTCCTCAGTTCAATTTCTTCATCGCTTGTCTTCATCTTGTTATCCTGTGTTTACGCTTTCCGTACTCTGC
Source organism: Aegilops speltoides (assembly GCA_021437245.1). Taxonomy (NCBI): domain Eukaryota; kingdom Viridiplantae; phylum Streptophyta; class Magnoliopsida; order Poales; family Poaceae; genus Aegilops; species Aegilops speltoides. The sequence continues at coordinate 299,444,871 of CM038141.1, read as the reverse complement.
TTTAGTCTTCATTTCATCATGCTGACTATGTGTGTATCCTGTTATGTTTACTTCTGAGTACATATTCCGCTGCAAGTAGTTCTTCGCTAAGGAATTTCCTCACCAGCAAATTCCTCAGTGAAGAATTCATAAAAATCGCCTATCCCCCCCTCTAGTCGATATAATGCACTTTCAATTGGTATCAGAGCAAGGTACTCCCTTGTTCTGTGTGATTTTGGTTTAACCGCCTGGAGTTTTTAGTTATGTCGACCGCAGGTATGAGCAAGGTCTCGGCTGGGTGTCCTACCTTTGATGGAATGGACTACCCCTACTGAAAGAACAAGATGCGAATGCATCTTGAGGCAATTGACAATGATCTCTGGTATGTTGTGGAAAATGGTGTCCCCTCTGTCACTGAAACACTGACCGCTACCGATGTGAAGAGATTCAAACAACTCGACTCTCAAGCGAAGAATATCATATGTGGTCATCTGAGCAAAGGACAGTATGGAAGAGTGAGTGCTTTGGAAACTGCTAAGCTTATCTGGGATAGGCTGTCCAAAGTAAATGAAGGAGTTTCAACTCAGCGTGACTCTCGAGTCGATGTTCTTCGGAATCTCTTCAACTGCTAAGCTTACTGTGTTGAATGTTGTTCATATCTGTGTTTGAAGACTTTGACTGAAGACTTTCACAAATTCCTCAGTTCAATTTCTTCAGTCTGTTTGTCTTCATCTTGTGTTATCCTGTGACTACGCTTTCTGTACTCTGTGCTAGTCTTCGTTTCATCATGATGACCATGCTTGTATCCTGTTATGTTTACTTTTGAGTACATATTCCGCTGCAAGTAGTTCTTCGCTAAGGAATTTCCTCACCAGCAAATTCCTCAGTGAAGAATTCATAAAAATCGCCTATTCACCCCCCTCTAGTCGATATAACGCACTTTCACCCTCTCCCCTTCCTCACTTCATTTACTCCGCTCGGTCGCTGTCTCTCACTCGAGCTCCTCAAACCCTAGCACCGCCGCTACTCCATCGCCGCCGGTGAGTAAGAGCTTCACTGCCTCTACCTCGTCGCCCGTCGTGCTCTACCGATCAAGGAAATCTTCACTCCGCCGCTGCCGTAGCTGTCTCCCTCTGCCAAGTTAGGGCGTGGGAGATCTAACTTGACGAACTTCACCGATGTTCATCTCTGTTCGTCGTGTTCTTCAGTTCGGGTAATTAAAAGTTACTTTTATTACTCACTTTGATTCTCAAGTTTTCCTGAAAATCTTCAAAGGTGTTTTATTCTTCAAATCTTCACACATATGAACACCTCACACACTGCATGCTCTTGATCCATTTCTCTAAGCAATCAATTTCTTCAAGATTCCTCAATTGTGTGGATTTTCGATCTGTACAACTCTGGAACCTAAGACAAGAACGCTTAGTGAAATTCCTCAAGGCTCAACTGGTCAAATTCCTCAAAACTAGTCTTTTCGAAAAACCTTCTGAGAACGCATATGACCTCTCCAAATTCCTCGCACCTATACTCTGTTCACAGGTACTCATGTCAGCTGCTGAATCACTAGGTTCTCATCAACTTAACTCATTTGCAGCGTTCCTCGAAGAAAAACTGCATACTTCTTCAGAGTGTTCAATTGTTCAAATTCCTCATCTGAAGAAAATGGCTGAAGAAAAGAGACCGCAGAAAGGAGGAAAGAAACCGGAGGTCATGACTGCTTTCGAAATCCCTGATGACATATACAAAGACTATTGCACACCTGATGAAGCCAAATTTGGCAAAGAGAACAAAAATCAGCGCAAAGTGCGCATTCAGAGGATTGAACGAAGATGGGCCAGAGAATGGAGGGAATATCGATATGTTACTCCAAAGTACATGAAGAGATTCGCCTTAAATCCTCCATGCCCAAGAGCTCCACCGCACTGCCAAGTAGCCGATCCCACCAAAGATCAAGCGTGGTGAGGACTTTCTGAAGAATGGGCTAGGCGCCAAGCAAAATTGGCAAGACAAGCCAAGGAGGCAAGTGAGGAAATTCAATGAGGATTCATGCCATGCTGCTGAGACCTCGGTCCAACCGAGGAAATCAATGTCAAGAAGCCTCGCTCGTAAGCCAAGTGCTTCACCAACAATACCCTCACGGCCAAGTTCCTCACCGCGCCCTCACGACAAATTCCTCGATCACATCGCTTCCACCAAAGTCCTCGGCAGCTCCTCAAAGTCCTCAACTCCTGTGCATCCGCTACATGTCAAAGGACTCGGGGTTTCTCAATTGCTTCGGTGCCTCAAAGAAGTTCCTCACCGCACCAATGTCCTCATCAGCCCCCACACTGTTGAAGACTAAAGCAATAGCTGGACGCGGTCCTCGGCCAAGTCCAAGGAAGAAACAGGTTGCATTCCAAGTGCCATCTGATGATGAAGCGTCTGATGAAGAACTTGCAGAAATCATGAGAGACCGACAAGTGAAGGCCGCTAGAGCCAAAGGCACACCTGTGCCACTGCTTTTGGATCCAAAGAAGATCCTCGACTACATTGACCTATGGCACAAGGATCCAAACACTCCAATGCCTGATCTGCCTCTGACTCCCGGTCAAAGTCACATGATGACCCATTTCATCACTCAGGAGAAATGGAAATATGAGAAGGCAAGAGAGATAAAGAGAGCTCAATCTAGAAAGGAGAAGCTTCTGAAGAAGAATGTTGTCAGACTGACACCCGAAGAACTTCTCAAGGCTCGATCTGAAATCCAAGCCCTCAACAAAGACTTCGATGCATACAATGCTGATTGGCAAGGAGCCAAAGTGAGATTCGTCAACCTGACGAAGAAAATGTCAACTGTTGCAGTCCCATCGCAACAATAAAATCCTCAGGCTGCAGACTCTGCTCAGCCTGTTGAAGAACATGCCAAGATCACGGCGATGACTTTCAACCTGCCGATGAAAATGTAAGTTCGGGGCTGATGACTCCATCCCAGCCACCGAAGAAATTGCGGGGCATCCACTAGTGATGCGCTGAAGAAATCAAGAGATCACGGCAATCGCATCGATTCTTTGAGAAAATCAACCACAGTCCTCAGCTCCTCCCGCGCCAACACCAACTCCAATTCTTCCTTCTGCCTATGAAGTGAAGAAGACCAAGGCTGCAGAGCGAGCTACAGTGAAGAAAAGGAAGGCATCAGCTGCGTCAAATTATTCGGCTGTGAAGAAAATGAAGCCTATGACCAGCTCTCTTGAAAATCCTATTGATGCCATTCCGATTTCCTCCATGTCATCAAAGGAAATTGTTCCTTATGGAGAAGACTACAAGATCCCAAGCAGATCTAATGAAGAAAATCATTCAACTGCTACGTCAGAGCAGCTTGATGAAGAAATTGAAGTGGAAGCATTCCCTTCAACGCCAGTCGTTTCCTCACCTATGCCTCAGTTCACAGCTGAAGAGGCTGGTGTTGAGGAAATCGAAAATGAAGATGAAGATGTGGATATTGGATGCACTACACCAGTGATGAATGATGACTTTTGGGAAAGTCAGCATACCAATACTCCTCCATTCACACCGATGCAACAGATTCCTCAATCCCCGGCAACCACAGTTCAGATGGGCTCTGAAGAAACTCATCCTACTCCTTCTGTTCATGAAGAAATTCCAGCCGCTAGTGCTGAAGAACCTGCTGTTGCTGATCCTCAAGTTGCACAAGAAGAGGAACCAGAAATTCCTCACTGAAGTACCGAGCTCGCGATTCCCGAGGTTGTGCTGCAAATCATCGACACTCCTCTGCCCAAGCGAAGAATCCGTTCTCAAACAAGCAAAAATTCAAGGTCAAGACTTCTTTTACGAGCATGTGTTCTTCATCGATTATAATCCATATGACTCTGCTCGCATAAGGAAGAGGCATTTCTGGACTGCTAGTCAAGCCAACTTCTATTCCTCAGTGCTATTTGACAAGGACAAAATCTTCGATCATGAACATATTCCTCATGTGGATATGGAATCTCTGCCGTGCTTCGAGCCTGTCCTCAGTGTTCTTCATGATGCAGGATTGCTCAATTTCTGCAATGACATCTGTGATTGGAATGAAGAACTCATTCTTCAGTTCTACGCCACTCTGCATATCACTGGAGACGCTGAAGATGTCAATTCATGGGTGTTGGATTGGATGACCGCAAACACTCACTACAAGGCACCGGCAACTGAATTGCTTCGTGTCCTTCCTCTTGATCCTCCCCATGACAGTGCACGTTGCATCTACAATGACCCTAAACTGACAAATCATTATATGCAAGTGCTCATGAAGCCTCTGAAGCCTGGGCAGGCCCCACGAACCAAATTCCTCGTCAAGGAATTACACTATGTGCCCCGGACTGTCTATCGAATCCTGACGAAGACAATGAGTCCTATCAAAGGCCATGACTCAAATGATGAAGATGTCGTTGGCATCATGAATAACATGCTTTTCAACATAATTCATGGCGTGCCCGTCAACTTCCATGATTTCTTCATGAGGACTCTGGCTAATGTTGCTATGTCACCTTTTGAGCTGAAGCCCTATGCACCTTGGATTATGAGATTCATAAGGGCAAGATCTTCACTGAATTACAAAGCTGACACTCTGAACCATGGTAGCTACTTGCCTCCCATTGAAGTCCTCAAGAGGCCAGTTTCATCATCTGATGATAAAGGCAAGGCAGCTGCTGCGATCGATGAAGGCATTCGTCCATTGGATGGTCAATTTCGCCTGGCTACATCTTACTCTACCAATGACGACTCTGCCACACATGACACCGCCAAGAAATACATCAGCCAAGCAAAAGCCTCAAGCCACAGCACCCAGGGTGATGACTGACCGTGAGTTACTCCTCAGTCTTCATCAGAAGGTTGATCGCAATCACAAATGGGTGAAGCGTCAGTTTGCTGCTATTCTTCACAATATGACCTCAACACGTAATGCTGTGAAGAAAAATCATTATCACCTTCATGAAACCCTCAACCGCACTTGGGCTGTTCTCACTCATGTATATTGCGTGGAAGAACTGAAGACTATGGGTCTCCAGGAAGCATTTGACTGGTCTGCACCACCTCCGAAGAAATTCAAGAGGGTCAAAGTTCCTAATTTGGTGGCCAGCTCTTATTCTTCATCGCGTGAAACTGATGAGTATGAAGATTTGGACGACACTGCGGTAGGCCCTACTTCAACAAACAACCCCGACAACGCTGGCGCTCCTCCATCAACTTGAAATTCTTCAGGGGCGTTAGTCCTCAGTTTCAATCCTTTTGGTCATTTGATGACAAAGGGAAGAAATCTGAGTTAGTCTTCAAGCGGGTTTATATTATGGGCGTTTTGTTAAGTTACAACCCTCGTTTTTCCGATACTTTTTACTGGATCGAGTTGTAATCCTAAACCCGATGGTGCCCCGATACTTTTGGACGGTGCATGGTGCTCTGATACTTTTGATGCACTGTGCTCTGATACTTTTGATGTGCTATTCTACATGCTTATTCCTCGTTAATATTATTGCACGCATGCTGAATTTCATCAGGCACCATATTTCGTCATGCATTTCAAATTCTTCATATCACATATCAAATGCGTGTATGAATTACAAGATATAGGGGGAGATCTCCATGATTCAATTCTTCAAATGTGCATTGCCTCAAAAGCAAATTCCTCACTATGCACATATTCAGGGGGAGTTCTTCTATATCTTGCAATCAAATTCCTCAATATCAGTATTTACACTTCATATGTTTATCCCCGTTGAAAACTTAACCTATGTCATCAATCACCAAAAAGGTGGAGATTGTAAGTGCATCTAGTGCCCCTTAGTGTTTTTGGTGTATTGAAGACTTATAGGTTAAGGGACTGATGCGTTCGTGAGTGTACACAGGTCTATAAGTCTATGAGGAGTTTGATATTTACAGAGAAATTCGACCCCTAAAAATGAATTCCTTCAACTGAAGACTTTGATATTCTGAAGACTTTCTGAAGACTTTGAAAGTGAAGAAAGTGGTGTGACCTTGAAGACTTGGTATTCATTTGAGGAACATGAAGCGTGAAGACTTTTGTTTTCGTAGTTTCATTTTCTCTTTCTTGAGTCATAGGAAACACCGTACTATTAAAGGGGGTCGAGGAAATACTAAGGAAAAATTTCCATGTGATGCTCAACTCAAAATCCTACACCTACCAATCCCTTGAGTGAAGCCATTGAAATCTCATACAGATTCAGTCAATTTCTTGATGATGAGACGCGCGTTCTTACAGTCACTGATGACTTTGTTCGATCGAGGAGTTAGGAATTCGCCAGCTGAATTGCCTACACAATGAGGAACATGATAGCCCGAGGAATTTGAGTGTCAAATTTCCGACCGTTCTTTGTCTTCTTGGCTACGGCTGTCCCAAAATATCTTATCCACCTAACGGTCATATCATTGAAGGGCATTTATGTCTTATCATGTCGGGCTGCTCCCTAGGCTATAAATAGCCGCCCCCTACAACCACTAGTTGGTTGGCTGCTCGAGAGAACTTGACACTTGTCATTTGAGAGCAACCCATCCTCCGAGGACTTTGAGCGAAAATCATCAAGTGAGGAAAATCCCAAAACCAAACCCCACAAACCCAAAGTGATTGAGCATCATCAAGAAATTGATCTGCGTGGATCCGACGCTTGTTACCTTTGAAGACTGTGCTTCTTCCGCACGGTTAGGCGTCAAGGTCTAGAGCATCCAAGAGGAATTGTGGATCGCCGAGTGACCAAGTCTGTGAAGGTTTGGAAGTCACCCGAAGACTTACCACGAGTGATTGGATGAGGCCTGCGTGGTCTTAGTTCAAGGAGAATACGGTGAGGACTGGGTGTCCTGAGTTGCGCTCGAGATCGGGTGTCCGGATCTGCGTGTCCTCGAGTTTAAATACTCAGCCGCTCCAACCAGACGTACAACTGAGATAGCAGTTGGAACTGGTCTACCAAATCATTGTCTTCACCAACTAACTGGTTCGATCTCCTCAACCCTTTCATTTCATTATTACTGTGTTGAATGTTGTTCATATCTGTGTTTGAAGACTTTGACTGAAGACTTTCACAAATTCCTCAGTTCAATTTCTTCAGTCTGTTTGTCTTCATCTTGTGTTATCCTGTGACTACGCTTTCTGTACTCTGTGCTAGTCTTCGTTTCATCATGATGACCATGCTTGTATCCTGTTATGTTTACTTCTGAGTACTTATTCTGCTGCAAGTAGTTCTTCGCTAAGGAATTTCCTCACCAGCAAATTCCTCAGTGAAGAATTCATAAAAATCGCCTATTCACCCCCCTCTAGTCGATATAACGCACTTTCACTTTTGCTTATAGACGTATGCCTTTTGGTTTATGTAATGCACCTGCTACCTTTTAAAGATGTATGATGGCTATATTCTCTGACTTTTGTGAAAAGATTGTTGAGGTTTTCATCGATGATTTCTCTGTTTATGGATCTTCTTTTGATGATTGCTTGAGCAACCTTGATCGAGTTTTGCAGACATGCAAAGATACTAGTCTTGTCTTGAATTGGGAGAAGTGCCACTTTATGGTTAATGAAGGCATTGTCTTGGGGCATAAAATTTCAGACAGAGGTATTGAAGTTGATAAAGCTAAGGTTGATGCTATTGAAAATATGCCATGTCCCAAGGATATTAAAGGTATAAGAAGTTTCCTTGGTCATGCTGGTTTTTGTAGGAGGTTTATTAAGGACTTCTCTAAAATTTCTAGGCCTCTGACTAATCTCTTACAAAAAGATATTCCTTTTGTCTTTGATGATGATTGTGTAGAAGCATTTCAAATACTTAAGAAAGCTTTGATTTCTGCACCTATTGTTCAACCACCTGATTGGAATTTACCCTTTGAAATTATGTGTGATGCTAGTGATTACGCCGTGGGTGCTGTTCTAGGACAAAGAGTTGATAAGAAACTATATGTTATTCAATATGCTAGTAAAACTCTAGACAGTGCCCAGAGAAATTATGCTACTACTGAAAAAGAATACTTGGCAGTTGTATTTGCTTGTGATAAGTTTAGGCCTTATATTGTTGATTCTAAAGTAACTGTTCACACTGATCATGCTGCTATTAATTATCTTATGGAAAAGAAAGATGCTAAACCTAGACTCATTAGATGGGTTCTCTTGCTACAAGAATTTGATTTGCATATTATTGTTAGAAAGGGAGCCGAGAATCCCGTTGCAGACAACTTGTCTAGGTTAGAGAATATTCTTGATGACCCAATACCTATTGATGATAGCTTTCTTGATGAACAATTAGCTATCATAAATGCTTCTCGTACTGCTCCATGGTATGTTGATTATGCTAATTACATTGTTGCTAAATTTATACCACCTAATTTCACATACTAGCCAAAGAAAAAGTTTTTCTTTGATTTAAGACATTACTTCTGGGATGACCCACACCTTTATAAAGGAGTAGATGGTGTTATTAGACGTTGTGTACCTGAGCATGAACAGGAACAGATCCTACGCAAGTGTCACTCCGAGGCTTATGGAGGACACCACGCTGGAGATAGAACTGCACATAAGGTATTGCAATCCGGTTTTTATTGGCCTACTCTCTTCAAGGATGCCCGTAAGTTTGTCTTATCTTGTGATGAATGTCAAAGAATTGGTAATATTTGTAGGTGATACGTCTCCAACATATCTATAATTTTTGATTGTTCCATGCTATTATATTACCAGTTTTGTATGTTTATGGGCTTTACTTTACACTTTTATAACATTTTTGGGACTAACCTACTAACCGGAGGCCCAACCCGAATTGCTGTTTTTTTGCCTATTTCAGTGTTTCAAAGAAAAGGAATATCAAACGGAGTCCAAACGGAATGAAACCTTTGGGAGCGATCTTTTTGGAACAAACGCAACCCAGGAGACTTGGAGTGGACATCAAGAAGCGAACGAGGCAACCACGACGGTGCCTGGCATGCCCTATGGGGGTGGGCGCGCCCCCACCCTCATGGGCCCCTCGTGGGTCCATCGACCTACTTCTTCCTCCTATATATATCCATGTACCCCGAGAACATCCAGGAGCACCACAAATACCTAATTCCACCACCGCAACCTTCTGTATCCGCGAGATCCCATGTTGGAGCCTTCGCCGATGCTCCGCCGGAGGGGGAATCAACCACGGAGGGCCTCTACATCATCTCCAAGACCTCTCCGATGAGTTGTGAGTAGTTTACCACATACCTTCGGGTCCATAGTTATTAGCTAGATGGCTTTTTATCTCTCTTTGAATCTCAATACCAAGTTCTCCTCGATCTTCTTGGAGATCTATTCGATGTAACTCTTTTTTGCGGTGTGTTTGTCGAGATCCGATGAATTGTGGGTTTATGATCAAGTTTATCTATGAGAAATACTTGAATCTCCTATGAATTCTTTTATGTATGATTGGTTATCTTTGCAAGTCTCTTCGAATTATTAGTTTGGTTTGGCCTACTAGATTGATCTTTCTTGCAATGGGAGAAGTGCTTAGCTTAGGGTTCAATCTTGCGGTGTCCTTTCCCAGTGACAGCAGGGGCAACAAGGCACGTATTGTATTGTTGCCATCAAGGATAAAAAGATGGGTTTATATCATATTGCATGAGTTTATCCCTCTACATCATGTCATCTTTCTTAATGCGTTACTCTGTTCTTTTGAACTTAATACTCTAGATGCAGGCAGGAGTCGGTCGATGTGTGGAGTAATAGTAGTAGATGCAGAATCGTTTCGATCTACTTGTTGCGGACGTGATGCCTATATACATGATCATGCCTAGATAATCTCATAACTATCCAGTTTTCTATCAATTGCTCGACAGTAATTTGTTCACCCACCGTAATACTTATGCTATCTTGATAGAAGCCACTAGTGAAACCTATGGCCCCTGGGTCTATCTTTTATCATATAAGTTTTCCATCTACTTTTATTTGCATCTTTTACTTTCCAATCTATATCATAAAAATACAAAAAATATTTATATTATCTTATTATCTCTATCAGATCTCACTTTCGCAAGTTTCCGTGAAGGGATTGACAACCCCTTTATCGCGTTGGTTGGGAGGTTCTTGTTTGTTTGTGTAAGTGCGTGGGACTTTTGAGGAGCCTCCTACTGGATTGATACCTTGGTTCTCAAAAACTGAGGGAAATACTTACGCTACTTTGCTGCATCACCCTTTCCTCTTCAAGGGAAAACCAGCGCAGTGCTCAAGAGGTAGTAGTAGACGTCAAGAAATGCCTATGAATTATTCTCTTGTTATTAAACCAATCCATGTTTGGGGCTTTGATTATATGGGAGTCCCTAGATACTTAATGACTGATGGTGGTTCACATTTATTCATGGTGCTTTTCGTAAAATGCTTGCTAAGTATGATGTTAATCATAGAATTGCATCTCCATATCACCCACAATCTAGTGGCCAAGTAGAACTGAGTAACAGAGAGCTTAAATTAATTTTGCAAAAGATTGTTAATAGATCTAGAAAGAATTGGTCCAAGAAACCTGATGATGCATTATCGGCTTATAGAACTGGATATAAGAATCCTATGGGTGTGTCTCCATATAAAATGGTTTATGGAAAAGCATGTCATTTACCTCTCGAACTAGAACATAAGGTATATTAGGCCATTAAAGAGCTCAATTATGATTTCAAACTTACCGGTGAGAAGAGGTTATTTGACATTAGCTCACTTGATGAATGGAGAATCCAAGCCTATGAGAATGCCAAACTGTTTAAACAAAAAGTTAAAAGATGGCATGACAAAAGGATACAAAAGCGTGAGTTTAATGTAGGTGATTATGTGTTGCTATTCAACACTCGTTTAAGATTTTTTGCAGGAAAACTTCTCTCTAAATGGGAAGGCCCTTACATTATTGAGGAGGTCTATCGTCCCGGTGCCATAAAAATCAACAACTTCAAAGGCACAAATCCGAAGGTGGTGAACGGTCAAAGAATCAAACATTATATCTCAGGTAATCCTATAAATGTTGAAACTAATGTTATTAAAACAGTAAGCCTGGAAGAATACATAAGGGGCACTTTCCAGAATGTTTCAGACTCCGAAAAGGAATAGGTATGTGGTACGGTAAGTAAACTGACTACAGAACAGTTCTAATAGCAATTTTTCTTCATTTTGGAATATTTAAGAAAATAGGAAAATAAGTAGTCCGGGAAGGACATGAGGCGTCCACGAGGGTGGAGGGCGCGCCCTACCCCCCTAGGCGCGCCCCCTGCCTCGTGGGCACCTCGTGTGCTCTCCGGACTCTGTTTTCTTGCATGATATTTCTTTTGGTCGGTAAAAATTAATTGTATAATCTCCCGAAGGTTTTGACCACCGTATCACGCAAATATCCTCTACCTTTGTTTCGAGCTATTTTCCATCAGAGTTGTCAGGGACAGGCAGCATGTCGTCACCCTCCTCCAACAATGAAGGCAATGATGCTTGGCTAATGAAGATAGAGCTGAAGAGAGAAGAGCCCGGGGAGATCAACAAGGATGATGGGATCAAGAAGGTCATGGAGGATCAAGCTCCGGTGGCAGAAGAAGAAGACATCCTTCAACCTCACCAAAATCTTCTTACCTCAAGTGAGATTGAAGCTTTCAAGATGATTGAATTAGCTCGCATACAAAACAAGTATGTTACACGTGAAAATATTTTGTTGAAGGATCATATCACCGCACTCAAGGGTATCATCCGCAAACTAGAGGAACTCCTACGCTAGATGTGCGACTATCCATCATCACCACCACACCTTCATCACCTCCAAAGAAATAGACATAATCACATGGGTATGGGCACTCCCCTTGGCAACTGCCAAGCTTGGGGGAGGTGCCCCGGTATCGTATCATCATCACACTCCTATCTTTACCGTTTTACTTAGTTTGATCCTTTTAGTAATATCTTGATCTAGTAGAATAAAGTTTTGGTAAGATTTAGTTTTGAGTTTTTCCTTATGATCCCTCTATGTAATCGAGTCCGTGAGCTATATATAATAAATACTAGTGTTGAGTCAAGGGCTTTGCTATCTTCCTATGATCTTGAGGGAATAAAAATAAAAGAAAGTATAAAAAGAAATAAAAGAGATCATATTGATCTTATGGAGAGTAATGACTTCACATATAAGAGTATGATGAATAAAAGTTGTTGAGAGTTGGCAAACATAGCTTTGGTCATCGTTGCAATTAATAGGAAGTAATAAAGAAAGAGAGGTTCTCACATATAAATATACTATCTTGGACATCTTTTATGATTGTGAGCACTCACTAAAATATGACATGCTAAAGAGTTGATGTTGGACAAGGAAGACAACGTAATGGGTTATGTTTTCTTATATCCGAAATAAAATATATTGTCATGGATCATCCAACATGTTGAGCTTGCCTTTCCCCCTCATGCTAGCCAAACTCCTTGCACCAAGTAGAGATACTACTTGTGCTTCCAAATATCCTTAAACCCAGTTTTGCCATGAGAGTCCACCATATCTACCTATGGATTGAGTAAGATCCTTCAAGTAAGTTGTCATGTTGCATGCAATAAAAATTGCTCTCTCTCTAAATATGTATGACTCATTAGTGTGGAGAAAATAAGCTTTATACGATGTTGTGATATGGAAGCAATAAAAGCGACGGACTGCATAATAAAGGTCCGTATCACAAGTGGCAATATAAAGTGATGTTCTTTTGAATTAAGATTTTGTGCATCCAACCATAAAAGCACATGACAACCTCTGCTTCCCTCTACGAAGGGTGTATCTTTTATTATTGTCTTATACATTAAGAGTCACGGTGATCTTCACCTTTCCTTTTTACATTTTATCCTTTGGCAAGCACCTTGTGTTGGAAAGATCCTGATATATATATCCAACTGGATGTAAGTTAGCATGAACTATTATTGTTGACGTTACCCTTGAGGTAAAGGGTTGGGAGGCAACACTATAAGCCCCTATCTTTCTATGTGACCAATTAAAACTCCATACCCATAAGTATCGCATGAGTGTTAGTAATTATGAAAGACTAAATGATAGTTGAGTATGTGGACTTGCTGAAAAGCTCTTATATTGACTCTTTCCAATGTTATGATAAATTGCGATTGCCTCAATGACCGAGATTATAGTTTGTTAGTGTCGGTGTACTAAGGTAGGGGTACCTCAGTACCCCAACTTGTGCACGGGCGGTTGCAGCTTCCCGCGGCAGGGTTTACCACGTGCTCGCCGGAGGCCTTCCTACTCCACGTCAAACCATTTAAAGACGAAGTATACAAGACAGAAGATCGAGACCCCGGCAAGCGGAGTTTGCCGGGAAGGCCGTTCCAGGCCCAAGGTTACATCACTCACGCAAGGCCCTGGCAAGAGGAGCTCGCCAGGAAGACTAGAAGATTACATCACAGAAGACACGCCTCGGCGCTATATGCGTCCCGGCGAGGGCCCGGAGAGCGACAAGTTACAGAGCCCGCAAGCTCCGGGCCCGCAAAGTCAAGACCCGGCAAGGTGCTTGCCGGAGAGTTCTGTTGTGCTGCTGCGCTCAGCTCATCACCCGCGTGCATACAGGGCCTTCCTGGGACGCGTGGCGGATGGCTGTGCAGCCTGGGGACACGGTGGCACTTCACGGTGGTGGATCCATCGCCGTGGCGACGGAGACGCAAGGGCGGGAGCTTTTGGGGTCAACGGCGACGGCATTAAATGCCCTTGTCCCCATCACAAAGTAGGTAGCGACCACTTTGTTCATGCATTTGTAGCTTCACTGTTCCCGACTGCTCCAACTACCACCTCTTTTACATTTTTACCCCTTTCTCCTCGTTGACACTGTCGGTGACCCTTGCACTATAAAAGGAGGCCCATGCACAACGTGGAGGGGTTGGGTTGACTAGTTCGACTCATTCGACACTACAACTCACCCACGCTCTTGAGCAAGAACAGAATAGAAACACAAAGCAGCAGTAGGAGTTTTATCTCTCCGGAGAGCTCCGAAGCTGGGTAAAAACCGCCCGCGTGCTCGCCTCGATCTGCTCTCTGTGCTCCCTCCGCCCTCGTACCGCACAGACAAGGGGCTCCGGCCCCATAGGTGTTCGTGGCGGACAGTTTCCCCCGGCATCTTTGGCGCGCCAGGTAGGGGGCGTCGAGGTTGTGCGGACCTGATCCGGCGTTCACGCGGGCGCGTTCTTCATCAACCTCTCCAGTTTCATCAGCAACTTCATCAACAATTGCGTCATGGCCCCGAAGAAGAAGGCTTCGGGGGCTGCAGGCCCGTCTGCGTCTCATCCGCCGCCACCGGAGCCAACGGTGGGCGGAGGAGACGCCGTCGGAGGGGTGGTCGCTGGCGAGGACACTCGCGGCGCCACCAGATCCAAGGACAGGACGGATGACCGCGCCTCGGTCTCCGTGGACATACCGCATCCATCTCAGCACACGACAACCCAGCAGCGCCATACCACGGGAGGTGGTATCCGCATGCTCGGACAAGGACACACCGGAGGTTCGCGGGATGCTCCGGACCACCGTCTGGACACAAGCAAAGCGAAGGCGCCGGGGCAGGACCCTGCTCCTTCTAACGCTGTTAGGAGTCCGAGCATACCCCGCTCCTCGCACCGCTCGCTCCCGCTCCCCTCCACTCCGGCAGAAGCGCTCGCAAGAGCGCAACTGCTCCTCGACTTCCCTCCAGCGGCGGACAAGGCTCCACGGCGACAAGAAGGATGCGCTTATCTGCGCCGACAAGATCTACCGGGATGCGGCAGCTGCGGCCGATAAGAATACACTTGCCGCTGAAGCTCCCGGGGGGAAGAAGACGAAGACCAAGTCCGGCAAGTGCTCTGAGGTCCACTCCGGCAACCGCACCTCTTCGGAGTGTTGCGCTGCCGTCGAGGACATCCCGAAGACCAAGTCCGGCAAATGCTCTGATGCCCACTCCGGCAAGCGCGCCTCTCCGGAGTGCTGCGCTGCCGTCGAGGACGCACCATCGAGCTCCACCGACGAGTGCAAGAAGGCAAAGGCAGATCTACCAAAGGCTAAGCCCGGCAAGAATAGCTCTGGTGCCTACTCCGGCAAGCGCACCTCTCCGGAGTGCTGCGCCGCCGTCGAGGACGTGCCATCGAGCTCCGCTGGCCAGTAGGGCAAAGAAAGCAGCCAGTTTCAAACTTTTGAGTTATATTCCCTGAGAATCCGTACCTTGTATGGAGAACACATGCGCCGCAGGGTCGAAGTCGTGGCTAAGTTGCGCCCGATCTGCATTTGAGTCCGCTCAGCGATGAAGGCGCTGCAACTAGCCCGACAAGATCTTCTGCCGAGGCAACACCGCCAGTGGCTGCGATGTTCCGTGCACTCAGCAAGTGTGTTTGCGCCGGCAGGTTCCACAAAGCGTGAGGGTGGAAACGCATAAGGAGGAAATCGAGGAGAAGTGCGGCCTTGCGGATCGCGAGAAGATGGAAAAGCTAAGTTGTCCGAGCTTTTGTACGAGCACTCCTTAGTTCCATACTTTTTATGTTACGTTCTCGTCGTTCATCCTTTGTACGCAATACACATGTTGCGGAGGAACCTACCGTGGATAGCCGCACCCTTATCTTGTTTTCGAGCACGCTCAGCGATTTAAGTGAGCTGCGACAAGTGTCGCGCCCTTGTTTCGTTTTCGAGTCCGCTCAACAAGCTAAGTGCGTTGCGACTAGCAGCAACAAGGTTGCTGCCGGTAAGACCTTGGCCAGCGAGGCTGCTTGAGTTCAGCACTCAGGCGCTTCATGGCAAGGGCCCCTTGCGGCAAGTTCCCTAAGCGTGGGGTAAAGCGCACAAAGGGTGTAAAGTAGAGGAAGTAACATAGCAAGCCTTGCCATGAGACGTCCTTCGTATAAGAAACTTGTGCGCGGGGGAACCAGGTCGTGGCCCAGTTGCGCCCTTGGTTTGTTTTCGAGCACGCTCAACGATTTAAGTGAGCTGCGACAAGTGTCGCGCCCTTGTTTCGTTTCCGAGTCCGCTCAACAAACACAAGCGCGCTGCAACTAGCCCGACGAGGTTTCTTGCCGGAGGCAACACCGCCAGCGGGCTGCTGATGTTCCGCACTCAGCAAGCGTGTATGCACCGGCAAGTTCCCTAAAAAGCGTAGAGTATAAACATACGAAGGGCGAAGCATGGCATCGCGTTGCCCAACCTAAAGTTACGCCACGAAAGAGTAACTTATTGCAGCGCTGTCTAAGTTATTTTCGTGACTAAAATAACAGCGACAAGGAAAGGATGAAGGCGCGCACGGCACTGGACCCCGCAAACCGGTTTCTTTGGGGCTGCGAGTATCGAAATTCCTCCGCGGCAAGCCAGGATCCCCGGGGACCATGACGCCAGCGGCAAAGGCAAGGAAAGGCACACCGGCACCTGGGTCTCGGCGAAGCCAGAGTTGCCGGGGGCCGCGAATACCAAGATTCATCCCCGGCGAGCCAGAGTCGCCGGGGGCTGTGATATCAGATAAGTTTTTCATCCCTCGTCGTGCATCCTCTCATGGACCGGGGAAAGCGGGGCCGCGTCCTTGAACGAGCGTGTCTTGTAAAACCCGTGCGCGGAGGAACCAGGTCGTGGTCCAGTTGCGCCCTTGGTTTGTTTTCGAGCACGCTCAACGATCTAAGTGAGCTGCGACAAGTGTCGCGCCCTTGGTTTGTTTTCGAGCACGCTCAACGATTTAAGTGAGCTGCGACGAGTGTCGCGCCCTTGTTTCGTTTCCGAGTCCGCTCAACAAACACAAGTCTTGCTGAATCGCCCGCAAGGTTGCTTGCGGAAGCAACACCGCCAGCGGGCTGCTGATGTTCCGCTTTTCGGCAAGCGTGTTACGCACCGCAAGCTCCCGAGGCGTGGGATGGGAACATACAAGGCACGAAGTCAAGTAAAAGACTCGGTCCGGCAAGCGTTCCCCTCTTTTCATTAAAAACATCCTAGTTTAGTACAAGTCCATAGAGGATGAAAAACATGATAGAGAGGATTACATATTTTAAATACAACTAAGGCCCGAGGGCTTACAAATTGAAAGATAAGATGCCCGTAATCCCTCTCCTGTTTCTCTGTTCAGGAGTTTAGGAGGTAGGTCAAGGAGGCCCCGGCAAGAGAAGCTTGCCGGGAAGGGCAAAAGGGGCGCCTAGGAGAGCTACGGGCGCCAAAAGACACCAAGAGAACTTCCCGGGAGCCGGCCAGGAGCTTGGCGGAGACGGAGGCGCCGGAGGCAGAGCTTGAAGACGGGGTGGTGGGACGTCAGCACGCTGACGAGGGCTCCTCGCCCTCGTACTCCGATTTGACGGCCTTACCGCCACCCCTCTTCCTCTTCCACAGCCTCCCACGCCCGCCCAAGGAGACGGCCCCGGGGAGTTCGAAGGCAGGCGACCGGATGATGGGGTCGCCGGTGGCCTGCTGAGGCAGCATCCGACGCCTAGTCGGACCCGCCATCCCGTCGTCGCCGCTGTCGCTCCCTCCTCTCGTCACTCTCGCTCGAGGAGGGACCTTCGCTATCGGAGGAGCTGTCCACACAGCATCTCGCCGGATCCCGGAATCCCGAAGACCTTGACGGCGAGAAGGTCGCCTCCATTAACTTGAAATGGAGGGTAAACCCCGCCGTCAAGCTGTGGATGCGGGTGACGTCTTCCACCCTCGGTCGGTACATCACGCCGGGCTGGGGACACGACACTCACTCGAGTGCCGCTGATCCCACAGCCCCTCATGCGCAACTCCATCACCTCGGGCGGATCCGGTTCCATCGCGCTCGCGAACGGGGCCGGCAGCCGGAGGCGGCGACGAGGCGCTCAGTGCAGCTTGATGAAGAACTCCCAGGGATCGTCTCCAGTATGGACCGCCTCGAGGACAGGAGTCACCGGAGGGGACGGGGGAGGCACGTCGCCACGACCGCCTCTCCCCCGACCGCCTCGACCACGCCCTCGGCCTCGTCCTCGGCCTCGCCCCCTCCCTCTTCCCCTCGTGGCCGGCTCCGCCGCCACGGGTGCGGGATGGGGAGAAGCGTGCTGCCTGGAGGCGACCCTCGCTGCCACCGTTGAAGAACTGGGATTTCCTCCTTCCATGGCAGAAAGAAGAACGGAAGCTGAAGACGAAGGGAGAAGAGGAAGTGTGAGACCATTATGCTCCCCTTCCGCCCCTTTTAAAGGGCGAGGTGGGGGCTCAACCGCCCTGCCCGGCCAATCGGGAAGCAGGGAGGGCAGAGGAGCGGGGCCGACTCGCCATCTCCTCCCGTGACGGCTTGGTCTCCCACCTTCGCCGCCCACGACCCCCGTGCATGAGGGCAGCGTGGCGCGGCGGGCCGAGCGACGGGTGAGGTGACCTCGCCCTGCACCACGATCACGGGGGTGGATGCCCTAATGACCGCACGCGCCGCCCACGTCTCCCACGATGCCGCAATCGACGCGTGCCGTTACAAGGGGATGCGGCAGATGCGGAAGTAGATTCGACGCGCCGTGGGCCGCGTGTGCCCGTGCATTGTTTTGGGCCTGGCCCAACAGCGCTCGGCACCGTGTGTGGCCCAGCCCGGGGCTCTGTCCGGTGTACTAAGGTAGGGGTACCTCGGTACCCCAACTTGTGCACGGGCGGTTGCTGACTTCAGCGGCAGGGGTTTACCACGTGCTCGCGGAGGCCTTCCTACTCCACGTCAAACCATTTAAAGGCGAAGTATACAAGACAGAAGATCGAGACCCCGGCAAGCGGAGTTTGCCGGGAAGGCCGTTCCAGGCCCAAGGTTACATCACTCACGCAAGGCCCTGGCAAGAGGAGCTCGCTAGGAAGACTAGAAGATTACATCACAGAAGACACGCCTCGGCGCTATATGCGTCCCGGCGAGGGCCCGGAGAGCGACAAGTTACAAAGCCCGGCAAGCTCCCGGGCCCGGCAAAGTCAAGACCCCGGCAAGGTGCTTGCCGGGAGAGTTCTTGTTGTGTGCTGCGCTCCAGCTCATCACCCCACGCGTGCATACAGGGCCTTCCCAGGGCGCGTGGCGGATGGCTGTGCAGCTGGGGACACGGTGGCACTTCACGGTGGTGGATCCATCGCCGTGGCGACGGAGACGCAAGGGCGGGAGCTTTTGGGTCGACGACGGGCATTAAATGCCCTTGTCCCCATCACAAAGTAGGTAGCGACCCTTGTTCATGCAATCAGTAGCTTCACTGTTCCCGCACTGTTCCAACTACCACCTCTTTTACATTTTTACCCCTTTCTCCTACGTTGACACCTGTCGGTGACCCCTTGCACTATAAAAGGAGGCCCATGCACAACGTGGAGGGGGTTGGGTTCGGCTAGTTCGACTCATTCGACACTACAACTCACCCACGCTCTTGAGCAAGAACAGAATAGAAACACAAAGCAGCAGTAGGAGTTTTATCTCTCCGGAGAGCTCCGAAGCTGGGTAAAAACCGCCCGCGTGCTCGCCTCGATCTGTTCTCTGTGCTCCCTCCGCCCTCGTACCGCACAGACAAGGGGCTCCGGCCCCATAGGTGTTCGTGGCGGACAGTTTCCCCCGGCAGTTAGTTTTCAATGAAATTTCTGATTCATACTTGACATTGTGGATAGATTGTTACTTTAGCATAAGAAATCATATGACAATATATATATATATATATATATATATATATATATATATATTGCTGTTATAAGAATGATCATGATGCCCTCATGTCCGTATTTTATTTTATCGACACCTCTATCTCTAAACATGTGGACATATTTTTCGATTTCGGCTTCCGCTTGAGGACAAGCGAGGTCTAAGCTTGGGGGAGTTGATATGTCCATTTTGCATCATGCTTTTATATCAATATTTATTGCATTATGGACTGTTATTACACGTTATGTCACAATACTTATGCCTATTCTCTCTTATTTTACAAGGTTTACATGAAGAGGAGAATGCGGCAATGGAATTCAAGTGGAAAAGGAGCAAATATTAGAGACTTATTCTGCACAACTCCAAAAGTCCTGAAACTCCACGAAAGTCATTTTTGGAATTAATAAAAAATACTGAGTGGAAGAAATACCAGAGGGGGGCCACCAACTGTCCACGAGGGTGTGGGGGCGCGCCCTACCCCCCTGGGCGCCCCCTACCTCATGGGCCCCCTGGCATCCTTCCGGTGACCATCTTCTGCTATATGAAGTCTTTTACCCTGGCAAAAATCATAAGCAAGTTTTCGGGATGAAACACCGCCGCCAAAAGGAGGAACCAATATATGGCTCCGGCGGAGCTGTTATGACGGAGAAACTTCCCTCCGAGAGGGGGAAATCATCACCATCGTCATCACCATCGATCCTCTCATCGGGAGGGGGTCAATCTCCATCAACATCTTCACCAGCACCATCTCCTATCAAACCCTAGTTCATCTCTTGTATCCAATCTTTGTCCCAAAGCCTCAGATTGGTACCTGTGGGTTGCTAGTAGTGTTGATTACTCCTTGTAGTTGATGCTTGTTGGTTTATTCAGTGGAAGATCATACGTTCAGATCTTTTATGCATATTATTACCCATCTGATTATGAACATGAATATGATTTGTGAGTAGCTACGTTTGTTCCTGAGGACATGGGAGAAGTCTTGCTATAAGTAGTCATGTGAATTTGGTATTCGTTCGATATTTTGATGAGATGTATGTTGTCTCTCCTCTAGTGGTGTTATGTGAACGTCAATTACATGACACTTCACCATTATTTGGGCCTAGAGGAAGGCATTGGGAAGTAATAAGTAGATGATGGGTTGCTAGAGTGACAGAAGCTTAAACCCTAGTTTGTGCGTTGCTTCGTAAGGGGCTGATTTGGATCCATATGTTTCATGCTATGGTTAGGTTTACCTTAATACTTCTTTTGTAGTTGCAGATGCTTGCAATAGGGGTTAATCATAAGTGGGATGTTTGTCCAAGAAAGGGCAGTACCCAAGCACCGGTCCACCCACATATCAAATTATCAAAGTAACAAACGCGAATCATATGAGCGTGATGAAAACTAGCTTGACGATAATTACCATGTGTCCTCGGGAGCGCTTTTATCTATATGAGAATTTGTCCAGGCTTTTCCTTTGCTACAAAAAGGATTGGGCCACCTTGCTGCACCTTATTTACTTTTGTTACTTGTTACCCGTTACGAATTACCTTATCACAAAACTATCTGTTACCGATAATTTCAGTGCTTGCAGAGAATACCTTACTGAAAACCGCTTGTCATTTCCTTCTGCTCCTTGTTGGGTTTGACACTCTTACTTATCGAAAGGGCTATCCCCTACACTTGTGGGTCATCAGGGGCCGAATCCTACTAGGAGTGGAGTCCTAGTAGGACTCCCCCCTCCATGGCATGCCCCTTGTCACTACTAGGGAAAACGCTATACACAGAGGTATAGCAGTAGCGTTGGTCAAAACTCGGCGCTAGCGCTACTTAGTAGTAGCACTTGTTGCAAAACCACGCTACAACCATTATTTTAGCAGTAGCGCGTCTTCGCAGAAAAGCGCTACTACTAAAATTCCCTCACTAGTGCCGGTAGGCTAGGAATAGTAGTAGCGGTTCTCCCGAGCACGCTCTCGCTAAAAACATTATAGCAACGCGTTCTGCAGTAAGCGCTACTGCTATGTAAAAGAAAATAAATAGAAAAATAAGTAGAAAAGTAAATGAAAATGAAAGAAATAGAAAAAGGAGAAATGAAAAAAGAAAATGTAAAGAAAACAAAAGAAAAGAAAAAGAAAATGAAAGGGATAGGCAGTGGCGCGTTTCTGGAACACGCTATAGCTATCTTAACTATAGCTGTTTCGCAAAACGATATTCTTGCTAGTTTGACTCAAATCCCGCAGCCGGGCTCAAAATTTCGCTAAGTCCTTTCCCCCACTCTACTCCCCCCTATCCCCCAACTGTTCCATCACTGCCGTTGCCCTGCCGCCTTCGACCATACCGCCACCGCCCGAGGCCGTCTTCGACCACACCACCGCCGCCCGAGGCCGCCCCCTCGACCTCACAGCCGCCGCCTGAGGCCGTCGTCGACCTCACTGTTGCCTCCCTCGAGCTCACCGCCGCCGCCCTCGACCTCACCGCCGCTGCCGAGCCAGAGCCTGCCCTCGCCGCTGACCGTAAGGCTATGCCTCTCCTATCCCCTACCCTCCTATTTCTCTCTGCTAGGGCCATTATAGATATGTTGATACTGTGTTGATGTTCATATGAACCCTAGGTGTTCATATGAACCCTAGATTTTTTAGGGCAGTAGGCATTTTATAGCATTTAGGAAAAATGATTAGCAATTTTTTTTGGAAATCAGCTAGGGCAATTTTTATGAAAATTCCTAAATAGTAATTCCATTTAGCTTTAAACTAATAGAGGGTATATAAATAATAGTAGCATTTAGATTTAAATTAACAGAGGGTATAAACAAAAAACACTTAGCTATAAAAAATATTTTGACTACGGACCTGAATTTGTTCCAAATTTCATTCAAATGAAATTTGAATTATTTGGACTATGGACCTGAATATTTTTGAAGAAATTGGGTGTAGGTACTAAGGTCTTGCTGTGGAAATTTTGGTGAGGTCAAAAGGGTTAGAGAAAATGTAGTTCCTAGACTTTTAGCTTTAGACAAAAAACAAAAGTATTTAGCTATAAATAAAAAATAGTAGCTATGGCATTTAGCTATAAACAAAAACAGAGTTGTTTTTCTTTTCAAAAACTTGGTCAAACTAATTGTTGCTACGTAAACAAAAAACAAGATTGTTTTTATATGATATATGTCATTGATGTTCATTTGCATATTCCATTATTATTGATTATATCTTTTCATTGAAGTGGCCATGTTATATGCAAATTCCTCAATAGTGTTTGCTCATGTTATATCTTTTCATTGAAGTTGTTCGATTGTGCCCAAGCGGCTTTGTTGTTTCCAAGGAATGATGCTGAGTGGCCTATGTTTTGCCGGAATGTTGATTCATTTCTCTTCCGGCAAATTTTAGGTTCTCGATTTTTCCACTTTTTAGCATAGGTCATGCCGAAATTTTCCGTGAATTTCGGCATGACTTGTGCTACAAACTAGGACATATTGAGTGCCCGGGATTTGCCGCACCAGGAAGAAGTCAACATTCCTGCAAAACAATAGTCCTTTTTTATGTCATTATTCATTTTATTAGGTCTAGAATTAATTGACTAGATTTAATCATAGGAAACATGGCTAGCAACGATGAAGGACAGGGTTCTGGTGATTGCGTCGACGTCTACCGGGCGGCAGACGAATTTTTTAGCCTTATCGACGATCAACCGATGTTGTTGCTGGGCCCACCGGTGGCATCGGGGACTCAGACCGACACGCAGACCGGTGCTGAGACTGAGACCGGCGCTGAGATTCAGACCGGCATCGAGACCGGCGCTGCCTCGGGGAGCGGAGCCGGTGTAGAACCGAAAGCAAAGAGGCAACGGGTTCCTAACTAACTCAGGACTACTAGACTGGTTGTCACGGAGGTGGACGACGGCAATTTTGAGCCAAAGGCGCCCGAGGAAGCACGCGCATGCTACGGCAATCAAATAGGCTGCATCGTACGGACAACCGCCACCATCAATGATGAGAAACTACAGAAGATAGAGAATATGAGGAGCTCCGTCCTAAAGAAGTTTCACCAGATATTCTTGTTCCCGGGCCGGAATAAGAAGGATTATGAAGACCCAGACGAGGACCCGGCAATGAAGAAGATAAACAAACACGCCATGACCAAGTTTAGCGATGCGTTGGCCGCCTGGAAAAATCGAGTGGAAGCAAAGATCAACGACGGGGAACCCTACTCCGAGATTGTAAAGGATAATCCGACAATCACGGAAGAGCAGTTTGAAATATTCAAGGAGGCTTGCGAGGCCGAAGCTGCCAAAAAATAGTCTAAGTACATGAAGGGGCTTCAAAAGAGGAACATTGGGAGCCACGACCTCAGAAGCCGTGGTTACGGCGGAAAGAGGTCCAAATGGGCCAAGGAGGACGCGGATGCCGCGAGTCTGGGCATCCCAGACCCCTTGGTGGATTTCACCGTCCAGCAGGAGCATGATGTCCTGAGGGCCCAGCACCGTTGGGACCCAGTGAAGAAGGTTTACGAGACAACACCGGTCATTACGGAGTTCATGAGACTGCTCGTAATTTTAGTTTCTGATCAATTTGACTGCACACGTTAGTCATATTTGTAAACGATCCTTGTGCCTTTTGCAGAGAGAGCAACACCGGATTGCGGCCGAAAGCGACTCGCCGTCTAAGGCATTGGCGAGGCCCAAGTGGGACACTCCATTCAACCGGGCGTTGAACATATTGAAACGACAACCGGTGGATACTCGACCATCGTATGGATGCGTGCACGGTGTTGGAGATGGCGCCACGTGGAAGAAGTACTACCGTGAGACCACGGAGGAGAGAAAGGAAAGACGGAGGTTAATTGAAGAAAACATCGACAAGAAGGTTGAGATTGCGGTTGAGAAGAAATCATCTCAGACAGTCGCAACAGCGGTAGCTGCCGCAAAACAGGCGATTGCAGATATGTCTACATCCTTGGTGACGGGCGTTTTCACTTGGACAAGGCAAAATCCGGAAAAAAATGCAGAGGACTTTCCCATTGCTGACTTCTTGGGAGCACTGCTCTCCTTGACCGCTCCGTACTGCTCCCGCACGGCTCCCGCCGGGCGTGCTCGGTGGTGCCTCCGCTTTAGCTGAGCTCGACGCCCTCACGGTATCATCACACCGCCCCTTCAATATAAATGTATAATCTCCCGTTTTCGTTGCTTTTCGGATGTCTCACGTCGCAGACTTTTCTTTGCAGGCCGACGAAACCCCGTGCACCATATTGTACACCATCGGCGAGCAGAAGGTGGATGTGGGGAAGGCGACGATAATGGAGCCGAAGGAAACATTGTTCCACAGCCGGCCAATCCCCCCGAACGTCTTCAAGGTTTCCGTGACCAGTGTCAAACCGGGCCACGAGAATTTGCCTCCTCTAATACTAGTGGGGGATGACGACGAGACCCCGCGGCGGCTTGATGATTGTTGCAATGGGTGGGTCCTGTTGTGGCCAAAGAGTCTGCTTCCGTGCGAGGCGGCCGGAGCACACCCACGAGCACGCAGCCTCAGCAAGGTATGAACATCAACACCCCACCTATCCAATTAGCGTCGGGTGTCGGGTTGGGTGATAGCGGACGGGGTCAGGAGGAGGCTCCATTAGTCGCTGATGACGTTGCCATGGATGAGGGTGAGGATGACGATGGCGCTGAACAGTATGTCTATACTGGTGCCTCCTCAGGGTTTGAGCGTCATGAGTCGGTGCCTGAATTACCGTCTCAACATATTATTGACGACCTTCCGGTAGTAAAGAAGTCTAGGAAGAGAGCGAGGAAAGGCAAAAAAGCTGATTCTATGATCCAGCCGCCTCAGCAGCCTCGGCTTCAGGACCGTATAGATATCCCTGATGCGGATAAATGGCATATCACCGGTCAACCAATCCTACCTGAAACAGCGCTACGGGCCAGATTCGGCGATCTAAGGAGACTTCATGACGATGTGCTGCGGGTAGAGAAAGGCCTCATTGCCTCTAAAGATCCAGGATACCCACTCTACGTGGTTAACATTCCGCGGCAAATGTCGTACGTCGATAGCTTCCCCGCGGATAAGTTCTTCCTCCGATTCGATTACATATTCGACATGTTTCACGTGAAGAAGCTGGATTTTACGTTTGTCCGCCTTTATGCCTTGCACATGAACTACATCATTGTGGTTGAGCAGATACGTCATATATGTGTCGCTGACCCGTACTACATGCATGAGGTCTTCTTGGGAGTCTGTGCAGAGCAACATGAATACGCAAGGGATTACATCATCAGTTTCATGCTCGCCAATAAGGACAAGGAGGCGATTCTCGTGCCTTATCATCCCGTGTAAGTCATCCGCGCTGCTATCCTTCCTTCGATTTCAATAATTCATTTGCATGGTGGAGGCTAATTAATTTGAGGTGTACTTATTTCGCGCAGCGGCGGGCGCGCCGTCCTCATCATCCTCTACCCCCGATTCTCCCACGCTCTTTACTTGGACTCGTCGAAGAACATTCACAAAAAGGATTACACCCACATCAAAGATGTTCTCGACGGTGCTATGTTTTACTACCAAGCAACGGGTGGAGAGGTCACGGACAAGAAGAGAAGGGGCGGCAGGGCCGCCTTCAGCCATAAGACCGACTTCTGCTGCATCCAGTAACCGAACGATTCTCTTAATGATGGATTCTATGTCCTACACCACATGCTGGAGTACAGACGGGATCACTAGAACCTTCACATGTCACCTAGATCTAGCGATGCCCATATTCTGCAATGGGCAAAGGACATAGGAGATATCGAGGATCATCGACTTTGAGCTGAGTTCTATAACATCCAACGCGAACTTGCCCAAATCATCATGAAGGAGGTCGTCGGAAAAACAGGGATGTTCTACGGAGAAGGACAAATGTCGTGGGAAGACATCCGAACATGGATAGTCTCTCAGCGTCTCGACATGAAGCCTTTCACTAAGCTCGAGGACTATCTCCCTGACATGGATGGATGGCACGACATGATGGAGTGATTGTCGATATATGACAATGTGTCCGTTTAGTCCATACTTTCTGTATGACAAAACTTTGAGTTATGCACGGTGAAACTTTATTTGTGATGTAATTAAACCGTCCTCCTCCTCGACTAGCGAAAATCACTCTAGTTAGGGCATTTTGGGTACGATGAACTTTGTTATTTATGCTTATGATATGTTGTTTCTATTTTTGCCAAGTCTGTCTCTTTCTGTTGCTCAACTATATATGTTGCATATCATCGACTCATGTGACGATGCAGGTGCATAGATCATAGATGGTGAAGAAGTGCTACGCCAGGAGTATATATATGACAAGTGGCCGGAGTGTCAGGCCCAGGTGTACCGGTTTCCGGTTTCCAAGCGACAGGCAGTAGTTAGTTTAGGTTCACGCTAATGCAAGAGAGGGATACGAACTCATGTACTCAAAGTGATAGCTCTTCTCGCGTATATCATTGTTTAGATGGATGACGATGTATTTGCAAGTAATCGAGACTTGTATCGCTATTTTCGAGTTGATGACGAGAGACCACTTTGTGTTGGATGATGATTATGATGATGACATGATTTGATGAGACTAATTGTATGTATATGCTATGATTACATTTGTATGTGTATGATATGCTAAAGATTATTGTATAAAGCCTATTCAAATACAAAACAAATACAAAACAAATATGCAGGAAAAAAACTAATAAAACTAGTAGTAGCGAGGGGGAAATTTAGCAGTAGCGCCGCCTTACTAGTAGCGCTTCCCTGTAAACAGCGCTGCAGATAATATCAGTAGCGCCCTTTTCTAAAGAGCGCTACAAGTATTCATGTATAGCAGTAGCGTGGGACAACAGGCGTTACTGCTATACGTTAGCTGTAGCGCCTTATTAGTAGCACCGGTACCCGCGCTACTGAGAGGCCCAAAACCCGCGCTACTGCTAGGCTTTTCCCTAGTAGTGTGTGGACGACCTCCTCCCCTCCTCCTTTATATACTGGGGCAGGGGGACACCCCAAAGCACACCAATTGTTTAGCCATGTGCGGTGTCCCCCTCCACCATTTACGCGTCCGGTCATATTGTCGTAGTGCTTAACCGAAGCCCTGCGCGGATCACTTCACCAACAGTGTCATCACACCGTCGTGCTGATGGAACACATCGACTCCTTCGTGACTCTACTGGATCAAGAGTTCGAGGGGCGTCATCGAGCTGAACATGTGCAGAACTCAGAGGTGCCATACGTTCGGTACTTGATCGGTTGATTCAAGAAGACGTTTGACTACATCAATTGCGTTAAGTTAACGCTTCCGCTTTCGGTCTACGAGGGTACGTGGACACACTCTCCCCCTCTCGTTGCTATGCATCTCCTAGATAGATCTTGCGTGAGCGTAGGAATTTTTCTGAAATTGCATGCTACATTTCCCATCAAAGGTATGTGCTTTGTCAAAGTCCTATTAAGCTTCTTGATCTATCTCTATAGATTTTGATGCCCAATATGTAAGCAGCTTCACCAAGGTCTTTCATTGAAAAACTCTTGTCCAAATATGCTTTTATGCTTTCTAGAAATTATATATCATTTGCAATCAACAATATTTCATCCACATATAATATTAGAAATGCTATAGAGCTCCCACTCACTTTCTTGTAATTAAAATCTTCTTTGTAAGTTTGTATAAAACCAAAAGCTTTGATCACCTCATCAAAGCGTATAGTCCAACTCTGAGATGCTTGCGCCAGTACATAGATGGATCGCTGGAGCTTGTGTACTTTGTTAGCATCCTTAGGATTGAAAAAACCTTTTGGTTGCCTCATATACAACTCTTCCTTAAGAAACCCGTTAAGAAATGTTGTTTTGATGTCTATTTGCCACATCTCATAATCATGAAATCAAAAATTGCTAACATAATTGTAAAAGACTTAAGCATCGCTACGGGTGAGAAAGTCTCATCATAGTTAACCCCTTGAACTTGTTGGAAACCCTTTGTGACAAGTTGTGATGCCCTCGATTCAATCATACACTAATCATACACGCAAATGTGTACGATCAAGATCAGGGACTCACGGGAAGATATCACACCACAACTTTAGACACAAATAAAATAATACAAGCTTTATAATACAAGGCAGGGGCCTCGAGGTCTCGAATACATAAGCTCGAAACACAAGAGTCAGTGGAAGCAACAATATCTGAGTACAGACATAAAGTTAAACAAAATGCCTTAAGAAGGCAAACACAAAAGCAACAATGATCGAAGAAGCAAGGCCTCCTGCCTGGGACCTCCTAACTACTCCTGGTCGTTGACGGTCTCCACGTAGTAGTAGGCACCCTCCGGGTAGTAGCAGTAGTCGGCGGGGGTGGCATCTGGCTCCTGGGATCCACCACCTGATCGCAGCAACCGGGTGTAGGGGAAAAAGAGGTAGCAAAGCAACCGTGAGTACTCATCAAAAGTACTCGCAAGCATCAGATCTATTCTAAGTATGCATTTGTATCAAATGGAAGGGTTGTATCTATGGACTATACTGCAGAATGCCATAATAGAGGGGAAGGCCTAGCCTATTGAAGAGTAGCATCTTCAAGCATCTTGCAGCATCCAGAAGAGTACAAAATAGCAGTTTATAATTAACAAGCATGTTGTAGCATTAACACCCAGAGATCCTTCCTCGACTTCCAGGAAGAAAGCAATCCCGGAGCCAACATGTCCATCTCATGTATGAAGTATCCATTTCTAGTTGTAATAGATAGGGATACAACTCCAAGCGCCCATTACCGTGGACACGGCTATTTGAATAGATAACTTCCCTGCAGGGGTGCACCACATTACCAAACATGCTTCATTACTCTGGCCGGACACACTTTCGTGAGTCATGCCCGGCCTCTGAAGATCAACGCATCATAGTCCTACCTAGGCTCCATAGATAGGTCCCCGCTGGTCTACATCCTAAGCGCTCCGGGGTCTTGGGCCCATCGCCATTTGCACTCCTGGTCGTTATGCGATGAGCCAGGACGAGCACCACCTCATCCTGGAAGGCACTGGCCCGACAGGCCCACAATGCTGAACTAGATGTCTGACAGAGCTTTCGGAAGAAACATACGATGCCGAGTGCTCATAACTGTTCCTGCATGATGGTTAGTGCGTATAGGCCAGTGGCCAACTCATATCAAATACCCAAAACCTTAGTGTATTGGGAGCTCGTGGAGACGAGCAGAGACTCACGATCATGTGACCCCTTCGCCCCTTCTCAAGGAAATACCACAAGGGCTAGCCTAGCCCACTCGGGGGTGGCCTGCCTACCTGACCGTGCCTCATAATTATCTCATGGGTGCTCTTCGGCCCCGCCCGACTTTCACAGGTATCTCTCACGGGTACCCCTTGGGGCCGACCAAACTTTAACAAAGGTCTGAAGTAAAGCCAGGGTAACCGTGTGTACAAAACATCAAGGAGGAAAACCCGAGGAATCACCCTCGAGGGATTCCCCTCGATGTAATCGTCAAGGTGAACTTAGGACGAATCACCCTCGAGGTTCACACTTGAGGTGTTGCACGAAAAACTCGTATTAGGAGTGGTGAAGGAGGAATCACCCTTGATGACCACGACCGAATAGCTACACTACAGAGTTATCATCAGGAGTGCATTACGAGGTATCACCCTCTGCACTCGATAGTAGCTCTGCAGAGTCGAGCAACAAAAGGGGGTGTGATGTGATGTCTACTATGCAACTTTATTCTTGTAGACTCGTGTTGGGCCTCCAAGCGCAGAGTTTTGTAGGACAGTAGCAATTTTACCTCTAGTGGATGACCTAAGGTTTATCAATCCGTGGGAGGCGTAGGATGAAGATGGTACCTCTCAAACAACCCTACAACCAAATAACAAAGAGTCTCCTGTGTCCCCAACACACCCAATACAATGGCAAATGGTATAGGTGCACTAGTTCGGTGAAGAGATGATGATAAAACTGTAATATGGATGGTAGAAATATTTTTTTATAATCTGAATAAATAAATACAACAAGGTAGCAATCAAAAAAGTGAGCACAAATGGTATTGCAATGCTTGAAAACAAGGCCTAGGGTCCGCACTTTCGCTAGTGCAATCTCTCAACAATGCTAATATAATCGGATCATATAACCATCCCTCAACGTGCGATGAAGAATCACTCCAAAGTTCCTATCTAGTGGAGAACATAAGAAGAAACTGTTTTTAGGGTACGAAACCACCTCAAAGCTATTCTTTCCGATCAATCTATCCTAGAGTTCGTACTAAAATAACACCAAGCTATTATTTCCGATCGATCTAACCAAGAGTTTCTACCAAAATAACACCATATGATACACATCAACCAACTCTAATGACACCTAGATACTCCAATGTCAACACGAGTATCCGCGAGTTGATTATATGACAGGCATCAAACAATTTCAGATTCATAATAGTCAATCGGCTCAAAGAACCTCAAAGAGTGCCCCGAGATTTCTACCAGAGAAACAAAGACAAGAACGTGCATCAACCCCTCTGCATAGATTACCCCAATGTCACCTCGGGAATTCGCGAGTTGAGTGCCAAAGCATATATCAAGTGAATCAATATGATACCCCATTGTCACCACGGGTATTCATAGCAAGACATAAATCAAGTGTTCTCAAATGCATAAAAATATTCAATTCGATAAAACGAAATCTCAAAGGGAAAACTCAATTCACAACAAGATAGAGAGGGGAAAACACCATATGATTCAACTATATTAACTAAGCCCGTGATACATCAAGATCGTGACATCTCAAGAACATGAGAGAGAGAAAGATTAAACACATAGCTACTGGTACAAAGCCAAAGCCCCGAGGGTGGACTACTCCCTCCTCATCATGGTGGCCGCTGGGATGATGAAGATGGCCACCGGTGATGATGTCCCCCTCCGGCAAGGTGCCGTAACATGGTCCAGAATGGTTTTCGTGGATACAGAGGCTTGCGGCAGTGGAACTTCCGATCTAGGATTATCTTCGGGTGTTTTGGAATATTTGGCAATTTATAAGGCGAAGAGGCGGCGGGGGAGGCCACCGAGGTGGGCACAACCCACCAGGGCGCTCATGGGCCCCTAGGTGCGCCCAGGTAGGTTGTGCCCCCCTAGGGGCACCCCTTTATACGTCTCCAACGTATCTATAATTTTTTATTGTTCCATTATATTATATTATCCATCTTGGATGTTTTATATGCTATTCTATATTATTTTTGGGACTAACCTATTAACCTAGAGACCAATGCCAGTTTCTGTTTTTTCCTTATTTTTGAGTTTTGTAGAAAAGGAATATCAAACAGAGTCTTTTTTTGACCAAAGAACAGTAGGGTAAACCCCCTACTGTGAGTCATTTTCATTTATAAAGAAAGTAATCCAAAATACATATTCTAGTGGTTGTTGGGGGGGACAACCAAGGAGGTACAATCAGAGTGGGGAGAGGAGGAAAGAACTTATTGAGAAATTAAATATTGTCTATCCAAGAGGACATGCCCTCTTTTAGAGTGGGTTTAGCCCTCAGCATGGTCATCTAGAAATATCTAATGAAGTCACTCTTGCATTCATTTATTGAGCAGGGTATCCCCTCAAATATTAGGCATTCCTTTGGTTCCATATGCTCCAGCATCCAATAATCATGACTTCCATAAAGTGATCAATTTTATATCTGTGTTTAGCATCAATGATCATAGTGTTGATCTCCAGATCAGAATTCCATTCAATGCCAATGTTCCACTAGAATCCTTGAGTAAAAGGGCAAGTGAATAGGAGGTGAGTTTTGTCTTCATATTCTTCAATGTTGCATAGATTACATCCAGTGGAGTCTAGGTGCATGCTTTTTCTGATCAAAAGGTCACATGTATTGATCTTGTCATTCAACATAAGCCAACAGAAAAATTTGTGTCTTGGTAGACAACATGATTTCCATATCCATTTGAAGGTTACAGGAGCATCCTCACCATTCATAATGTATCCATAAATCTTCTTTGTAATGTTCTGACTGTTACCCCATTTGAATGTCCATATGTCCTTATTCTCTGAATTCCTGATATTATTCAGCTCATCAGATAGTAAATGAAGTTGCTGGTGGGCCTGAATGGAAAGTGGTAATTGGAATAGACTGTAAAGGCTCTCAAGTTCCTTGGCTTCTTTGATTGATATACTTTCTTTTTGTGTAAAAGAGTGAAGCTCAGGGTATTTGATTTTCATAATACCACCATTCCATAAGTCTTCCCATAGCAAATTAGTGTAGCCAGATTTGATATCACAGTTAGTCATTTCTCTGAATAGGTCATACATTTTCATGTAGTCTTTCCACCAAAAAGATCCTTTGCTCCTGTTGGAATGAGGGACAACATTGTCATGGTAATGAGCTTCCCAGATTAATTTTGCCCATGGAACATCCACTTTGTTATAGAATTTGAATAAGTGCTTTATGAGGAGTGCTTTATTTTGTTCTCTGAGGTTCAAGACCCCAAGCCCTCCTTGTTGTTTGGGTTTGCATATCATCTCCCAGCTGGCCAGACATTTACCACCTTTATTGATTTCGTTTCCATACCAAAGGAAATTCCTGCTTGATTTATCCACATGGTCCAGAATGGTAACATGGACCTTAAGAGAACACATGGCAAATATAGGCATGGAAGCAACAACAGAATTTACATATGTGAGCCTCCCAGAGTAGTTCATAAATCTAGCCACCCCTGATAACCTCTTATCAATCTTGGATATAACTGGAATGAGGTCATGTACAGAGGGTTTAGTGGTCCCCATAGGTAGTCCAAGGTAAGTGAAAGGAAGGCTTTCAACTTTACAACCAAAGGAGTTAGCCAGGTTGTTTGTTGATAATTGAACCATATTTATTGGGATCAAGGATGATTTGCTGTAGTTCACAAATAGTCCAGTAGACAAACTGAAAATATTAAGCAGGTATTTGAGGTGGCTGAGTTTCCCTTCATCTACAGGCATGATCATTAATGTATCATCTGCATATTGGATAATAGGGTAGTCCAATCCATAAGCCTGATTAATTGGGAGGGTAATTTCACCATTTTCCCAAGCAGCATTGACAATGGATTGCAAAAGATCAGCATCAATGATGTAAAGGAGTGGAGAGTGAGGATCACCTTGTCTGACTCCTCTTTTACAAATAATTTTTTTCCCAGCAACACCATTTAGTAGGACAGATGTTGATGCAGTATTGAGAATATTTGTAACCCAGTTTATCCATCTAGGGCCAAATCCTTTTGCTTTTAACATGTTAATAATGGCATTATATTCAATCTTGTCAAAAGCTTTCTCAAAATCAAGTTTGAGTATGATGATAGGCTTCCTGGATTGATGACATAGATGAATATCAAATGGAGTCCAAACAAGCTGAAAACTTACGGTGATTTTTTGTGGACCAGAAGAAGCCCCCGAAGCACAAGAGTTGGGCCAGAAGAGTCTCGAGTAAACGACAAGGGTGGGGGTGCGCCCCTTGCCTTGTCGCTGACTCGTGGACCCCACTAACGTGAACCTGATGCCAAAAATTCCTATAAATCCAGAAACCCCCAGAAAGAAACCTAGATCGGGAGTTCCGCCGCCGCAAGCCTCTATAGCCACGAAAAACCTATCGGGACCCCTTTCCGACACCCTGCCGGAGGGGGAAACCATCACCGGTGGCCATCTTCATCATCCCGGCGCTCTCCATGACGAGGAGGGAGTAGTTCACCCTCGGGGTTGCGGGTATGTACCAGTAGCTATGTGTTTGATCCCTCTCTCGTGTTCTAGATTTGGCACGATCTTGATGTACCACGAGCTTTGCTATTATAGTTGGATCATATGATGTTTCTCCCCCTCTACCTTCTTGTGATGAATTGAGTTTTACCTGTGAGGTTTCACTATTATCGGATTGAATACTATTATGGATTTCAGAACACTTGATGCATCTCTTGCGTGGGATACTTGTGGTGACAATGGGGTGTTCTATTGATTTACTTGATATATGTTTTAGCACTCAACTAGCGGATTCCCAAGGTGACATTGGGGTAATCTATGCATAGGGGTTGATGCACGTTTTTGTCCTTGTTTCTTTGATAGAAATCTTGGGGCACTCTTTGAGGTTCTTTATGTTGGATTGAATATTATGAGTCTGAAGTTGTTTGATGCATATCGTATAATTGACCCGCGGATACTTTTGGTGACGTTGGAGTATCTAGGTGACATTAGGGTTTGATTGATGTGTGTCATATGGTGTTATTTTACTAGGAACTCTAGGGCTATTTGTGACACTTATAGGAATAGCCCAATGGATTGATCGGAAAGAATAACTTTGAGGTGGTTCCGTACCCTACAAGCAATTTCATCTTATGTTCTCCGCAATAGGAACTTTGGAGTGACTTTTGTCGCACATTGAAGGATTGTCATGTGATCTAATTATGTTACAATTGTTGAGAGAACTTGCACTAGTGAAAGTATGAACCCTAGGCCTTGTTTCCAAGCATTGCAATATCGTTTTTGCTCACTTTTGTTACTTGTTACCTTGCTGTTTTTATATTTTCATATTAAAAAAACCAATATCTACCATCCGTATTACACTTGTATCACCATCTCTTCGCCGACTAGTGCACGTATACATTTACCATTGTATTTGGTGTGTTGGGGACACAAGAGACTCTTTGTTATTTGGTTGCAGGGTTGTTTGAGAGAGACCATCTTCATCCTACGCCTCCCACGGATTGATAAACCTTAGGTCATCCATGCGAGGGAAATTTGCTACTGTCCTACAAAACTTTGCGCTTGGAGGCCCAACACGAGTATACAAGAAGAAGGTTGCGTAGTAGACATCAAGCTCTTTTCTGGCGCTATTGCCGGGGAGGTGAGTGCTTGAAGGTATATCTTTAGATCTT
This sequence comes from Aegilops speltoides, assembly GCA_021437245.1. Classification (NCBI taxonomy): domain Eukaryota; kingdom Viridiplantae; phylum Streptophyta; class Magnoliopsida; order Poales; family Poaceae; genus Aegilops; species Aegilops speltoides. The sequence goes on along the minus strand of CM038141.1, from coordinate 299,409,467 downwards.
TCAATCAAATCTTCTAATTTATTATTTTATCACTAGTTTAGTCTATAGAAGAAAAACTACAAAAAAATGGAATTAAGGTTGCCTCATATGCTTCATCTTTTTAATGTCTTTGGTGAAAATAAGGATTCCGATAATTGTGCTCATGTGTTAGAAGAAGAAGTCTATAAAATGTTGGGAACTAAAATTTTGAATGTTGAGCATGATTGCAATGTTGTTAGTATGAATTCTTTAAATATCCATGATGCCAATGATATGCAAAGCTACAAGCTTGGGGATGCTATGTTTATTGAAGATGATATTTTTAGTCCCCCAAGTTTAGATGAACAAATTTATTATTATGATAGTATACCTCCTATTTGTGATGATTATGTTGATGAAAGTGGGTTTGGAAGAGTGTCAACTTTAGATTATAATTATTCCACTATTTTGGAGGGTGTTGAATCTTATTATAATGATAAATGTGGATTTGGAGAGGTCATGACTTTATTTAGTAATGATTCAACTATCTTGGAAGAGGTTTCAATTGATTATGATGAGAACAAAGTTGCTACTTATGATGATTATTGCGATGACACTTATGTTATAACAAGTAGTGATGATTATATTTGTAAAGCCTGTCGTAGTTATGAATATCCTTTTTTATACAAACGATTTAAACCCATTTCTATGGCAGCATTTTGAACCGTCGCCAAGTGAGTGTGTGCGATAGGGGGGTCCTTCCCACACGACCCAGAAACTGTCGGGGATAGGGAGCCTTGATGCATACAGTTGTCCCTATAAAACTGTTTCTGATATCTTGAATATCCAAAATGCTTCATCCTTGCAACTCATTTGTGCTCGCACTGCCATCGCAGTCGCACTTATGTGGTTTTACCTAAAACTAGGTGCAGTCCAGGCACATTCCAGGCACGTACCAAACTGGCTCTACGTTTACGATGCCTGGCACATCACAAACAGTTCATGATTATAAACTGTGTATGATAGGTCGACAATCACACACATTTAGTTTCCCGCACCGTCCGTGATATTGTCTGACATCACACATGCTTTGCAAACGGCAATTGTGTGCATGGTTACACACGTTTCCTCTCCGTGAACCGTGTCAGATTATGATGTATATCACACACGATGTGCTTTATAGACCGTGTGCACCGTAATGACCTGCAAACTGTAATTTCACCCTAATTTAATTACTACTATTTAAAATTATACTGATTTGAATTTGAAAGTAGGCTATAGCTTTATTTATATCCATCAGGTTCAAACAACCAATGCATTATTCTAGTCACAGGTACATATGTTCGAGAATTACATAAGCACCAAATAAAGAATGAGGAACCATGGTTGTATAGTTCTACTATTCAAGATGGTAAAGAAAGAGGCGAGAAACATTCTGGTTGCTGAACAAGGTGGAGCGGAATGGCCCTATTGTGCTCTCCTCGATGCAAAAGGGACGCATGACTCTATTCCAACCCCTTGTGATGGCCGGCCGCCAATCATGTAGTTTTATAGGTAATCTTGAGTAAACTGCTTCAGTATCCACTGCAAAGGAAAAAAGATACAGACATTGTCATCTAACACAACTCATTACAGTCAGTAAAAAGAAGGCTATAGAGTTCTTACTTACCATCCTACAGTTCAGTATTGTCTTGCATAAAGTGTAAACAAATAGTTTAATTAACATATTTTGACCCATTTTAATAACAATCTTTATCAATTTCCTCACTTGATGCTGGTTCATAAATATCTCATTGCCCCATACGCAGAAAGGGCCGAAGTGTCGATCTTTGGCAATGACATATGTACCTAAAAGCACCAAGTTAATATTAGAATCTAAACAAGAATTGCAAAATCATGGAGTACAATACTCCCTCCATCCCATTATATAAGATTGTCGGTATTCTGGGAACCAGGGTACCCAGCCCTGCCTACCTGCAGCCCACAACGTGGCTTCATGACGGCCTGGTATGGCCCGGCTTCGACTACGGCAAGACAAGACCCTTGCGAGGGGCAAAGCCTCACGAGGTAGGTGACTTAAAAACCTCCCGGGGGAGCAGCCTCCTTAGGCTGCGTCCTGAGCGGTGTGGAGATTTCTATGCAAGACCCAGCCTCACGTGGCTAAAATGACATCAGCCATGACGACCAAGGCCAGGCGCCTGTGTAGGCGGGTGTAGTACAACAGGTTTCCTCTTTGGTGCAAAGGAGGCAAGTGTAGGTGTGGAGTCCCAAGGAATCAGCCCAAGGTTGCCATTCGCGTGCAACGAGACCAAGACCACCAAAACGGCATGATGGATGTCATCGCCGAGCTCACCACGATGTCACGCTCAGAGGCTTTGCAGGCGGAGACCACCTTTCGTCAGGATTAGATGTACTTCTTGTTCCCCTTCAAATTTGGCCGTTGTGGGATCCCTTCCCGCCTAAGTTTTGGAGGAAGAGGACCAAGGCCACTATAAATAGGGCCTAGCCACCGCCGTAGAGTGGGAGATCGATTGGTCAGCTCACCAGATGATCAGCTCATAGAACCACCAAAGAGCTCACCAAAAGAACACGCCTCTTGAGGCTGTTCACTTGTACTAGTTCATACTCAGCCCATCGCGAGGCCAATCCACCACAAAGCAGGAGTAGGGTATTACACCGCAAGGTGGCCCGAACCTGGGTAAACTGCTGTGTCTTTCTCTGTCATGTTCATCGAGCTATGCCGTGAGAACAGAGGATCGGGAGGCTTGAGAGGTTGAGTTCTTCGCACACGCCCCTAAGTTCGAACCTTCCTTGGGTCTGCGGAGCCCGAAATCCGACAAAGATCTTATTACATGTATATCTAGAAATCATCAGAACATTAAGGTAACACTCTTCCTTGTTGCTATGTAGCCTAGGATTGCATATTTAGTCATTCAGTACAATGCCTGTTGCTATGTAGCCTCAGATATACTCCCTCAGTAAACTAATATAAGAGCGTTTAGATTACTAAAGTAGTGATCTAAACGCTCTTATATTAGTTTACAGATGGAGTATTAAATATGGCCCTAGTTAATCTACCAATAAATGGGTTAAAGATATATTCAATGAAATGTCTGACTTGATGATTAATCCCCAGGCTATATGGTACCAGCTACCGATATCCTAAACAGTGACTATATATAAGTAATGTGATGAAACTAACCTTGATGCCAAATAACAACTGTTCTCAATATTGTCATGTATGAGTACATATACAGGCACGTTAAGCACAACAAGCTAAACATCAACCAAATATATCCATGGTAGACAACATAACCTACAAACGATAGCTTCAATGTGTAGGTTTAAGCACGTTAGTTAAGCAAAACAAGAAGTGAAAAGGCGTGTCAACCGCAACATGCATAACATTTAAAAACAAGCAAACACAGTCATTCAAACTAGTATTGTGCAGGTCTAAAGTACACAAGTTATTGTTAAAAAATGAAAAGGCGTGTTAATTGCAACATCCTTAACAATAACCAAATATCGCAATTCATAGTGGTATTGTCGAAACTGTTATTGATGAAATTGAACTGCAAGGGAAATAGTTGCACATATAGAGCATCACATTGTGAAGAACTGAAAGAAACAAGGCATACGACCATCTCTAGCTGAACCCCTAAAAGTTAACGGATTAAACCCTTAGTGGAGTATATACTCCAGAAATTTTTGGCGTTTCTAGTCGATCCCTGATACGTCCATTTTGCATCATGTTTTCCTATTGTTATTTATAATGTTTTTATGCATAATAATGCTTTTTGGAGTAATTCTAATGCCTTTTCTCTCATAATATGCAAGGTTCACACAAAGAGGGAGAATACCGGCAGCTGGAATTCTGGACTTGAAAAGGCTACGTCTGGCCACCTATTCTGCACAACTCCAAATGAGCTGAAACTTCACGGGGATTTTTTATGGAATAAATATAAATTGTTGGAGCAAATAACCATCGGAGGGGCCACACCAGGTGGGCACAACCCACCTGGGTGCGCGAGGGAGCCTAGGCGTGCCCTGGTGGGTTGTGCCCTCCTCGGCCCACCTCTAGTGTCCATCTTCCGGTATATAAGTTATTTTTACCTAGAAAAAAAATCAGGAGAGGACTTTCGAGACGAAGCTCCGCCGTCTCGAGGCGGAACTTGGGCAGGAGCACTTTTGCTCTCCGGCGGAGCGATTCCATCGGGGGAACTTCCCTCCCGGAGGGGGAAATAATCGTCATCATCATCACCAACAACTCTCCCATCTTTGGGAGGGAAATCTCCATCAACGTCTTCAACAACACCATACCCTCTCAAACCCTAGTTCATCTCTTGTGTTCAATCTTTGTACCAGAACTATAGATTGGTGCTTGTGGGTGACTAGTAGCGTTGATTACATCTTGTAGTTGATTACTATATGGTTTATTTGGTGGAAGATTATATGTTCAGATCCATTATGCTATTTAATACCCCTCTGATCATGAGCACGATTATCATTTGTGAGTAGTTACTTTTTTTCTTGAGGTCACGGGAGAAATCTTGTTGTAAGTAATCAAGTGAACTTGATATGTGCTCGATATTTTGATGGTATGTATGTTGTGATTCCCTTAGTGGTGTCATGTGAACGTCAACTACATGACACTTCACCATACTTGGGCCTAAGGGAATGCATTGTGGAGTAGCTATTAGATGATGGGTTGCGAGAGTGACAGAAGCTTAAACCCTAGTTTATGTGCTATTCCGTAAGGGGCTGATTTGGATCCAAAAGTTTAATGCTATGGTTTGATTTATTCTTAATACTTTTCTCGTAGTTTTGGATACTTGTGGGGGGGGGGGGTTAATCATAAGTAGGAGGTTTGTTTAAGTAAGAACAACACCTAAGCACCGATCCACCCACAGATCAAATTATCAAAGTAGGGAACACAAATCAAACCAACATGATGAAAGTGACTATATGAAATTCCCGTGCACCCACAAGAACGCTTTGCTTATCATAAGACACTATTTCGGCCTGTCCTTTGCCTCAAAAGTATTGGGCTACCTTGCTACACTTTTGTTACCATTGCCGTTAATTGCTTGTTACAAATTACCTTGCTATCAAACTACTCGTTACTTATAATTTAAGTGCTTGCAGACATTACCTTGCTGAAAACTGCTTGTCATTTCCTTCTGCTCCTCGTTGGATTCGACATTCTTACTTACAGAAAGGACTATGATTGATCCCCTATACTTGTGGGTCATCAAGGATCATTTCTGGCGCCGCTTCCAGGGAGTGAAGCGCTCTTGGTAAGTGAAATCAGTAAGGAAACATTATTACTACATGCTGAAATTTATTGTCACTTGTTACTATGGAGAAAAATCCTTTGAGGGGTTTGTTCGGGGTATCTTCACCTTGACTGGAACCACAATTAGTTACCCCTCGACATACTGCACCTACTAAAAATATTGGTTATGAAATTTCTTCGGGTACGATAGAACAACTGGTAGCTAATCCTTATGCAGGAGATGGAACCGAACATCATGATATGCAGTTTATATATGTGGATGAAATTTGTGGATTATTTAAGCTTGCAGGTTTACCCGGAGATGAAGCTAAGAAGAAGGTTTTCCCTTTACCTTTGAAGGTAAAAGCATTGGCATGGTATAGGCTATGCGATGATATTGGATCTTGGAATTGGAATCGATTGAAATTGGAATTTCACCAAAATGGAATTGGCCTCGTGATCGGAATTATATATATAATGTTTGGCCTCGTGAAGGAGAAAGTATCGCTCTAGCTTGGGGAGGCTTAAGTCAATGTTATATTCATGCCCCAATCATGAGCTCTCAAGAGAAATTATTATTCGGAATTTTTATGCTCGGCTTTCTCATGATGATCAATCCATGCTTGATACTTCTTGTACTGGTTCCTTTATGAAGAAGGCTATTGAATTCAGGTGGGATATTTTATAAAGAATTAAAACTATGAAGATTGGGAACTCGACAAAGGTAAGGAGTCAGGTATTAAGCTTAAGTATGATTGTGTTAAATCTTTTATGAATACTGATGCTTTTCAAAACTTTAGCATTAAATATGGACTTGACTCTGAGATAGTAGCCTCCTTTTGTGAACCATTTGCTACTCATGTTGATCTCCCTAAGGAGAAGTGGTTTAAATATCACCCACCTATTAAAGAAGAAATTAAAGAACCGATAATAGCTAAAGATCAAATATTATCTATAATGTTGATCCAGTTGTTCTGACTGCTTATATTGAAAAACCACCTTTCCCTGTTAGGATTAAGGAACATGCTAGAGTTTCAACTATGGTCAATAAAAGCTATATTGAAACACCCAGGCCTGCTAAACCTAGTGTTTCTATGGTTAAAGATCTCCTAGTAGAAAATATAGATGGGCATGTTATTTATTTTTGTGATGAAGCTGCTAGAATTGCCAAACCCGATGAAAAAGATAAACATAGACCTGTTGTTGGCATGCCTATTGTCTCGGTCAAAATAGGAGATCACTGTTATCATGGTTTATGTGACTTAGGTGCTAGCGTGAGTGCTATTCCTTTTACCTTATATCAAGAAATTATGAATGATATAGCACCCGCTGAAATAGAAGACATAGATGTTACTATTAAACTTGCTAATAGAGACACGATCCGACCACTTGGGATTGCAAGAGATGTTGAAGTCTTGTGTGGGAAAATAAAATATCCTACTGATTTTCTTGTTCTTGGTTCCCCAGAAGATGACTTTTGTCCCATTATGTTTGGTAGACCTTTCTTGAACACCGTTAATGCTACAATAAATCGTGAGAAACAAATCGTCGGTGTAAGTTTTGGTGATGAATCTCATGAGCTTAATTTTTCCAAGTTTAATAGAAAGCATCATAAGAAAGAGTTGCTTAGTAAGGATGAAATAATTGGTGTTGCTTCTATTGCCGTGCCTCCTACTGATCCACTAGAACAATATTTGCTAGACCCTGAAAATGATATGCATCTGCATAAAAGAAATGAAATAGATAAAATTTTCTTTGAACAACGACCTCTGCTTAAACACAATTTGCCTACTAAAACTCTAGGAGGTCCTTCTTCACCTAAAGGTGATCCTGTGTTAATTAAAACAATTGCCTGACACATTGAAATATGCTTATCTTGATGAGAGAAAGATACATCTTGTTATTATTAGTGCTAACCTTTTAGAACATGAAGAAGAAAGATTATTGAAGGTTCTAAAGAAGCACCAAGCTGCCATTGGATATACTCTTGATGATTTAAAGGGCATTAGTCCCACGCTCTGTCAGCACAAAGTTAACGTGGAACCTGATGCTAAACCCGTTGTTGATCACCAACAATCTTTAAATCCTATTTGCAACAATAAGAATATCATTAATCCTTCCCATAGGTTTCTTAATAGTGGAATCCGCAAGATGCAAATTTAAAGAACAATAATCAAATTCATGGAAACCTAACACATCCCATAAAGTTTTTGGAATCATGGAAACGCTAGCACCCAAATCACACAAAACATGGCACTCATAATCTTTAATCTTAATCTTAATAGTAGGTTCCCACTCATCATTAAGTTTTCTAGGGATAGAAACTTCCAATTCAAGCTTTTCTTCAAAGGATTGCATCATAGCATCAACAATATGTTTAGTAAAAGCTTTGTTTTGATTATAAGCATGAGGAGAATTCAACATGGATTGCAACAAGGAAATACAATCTATTAAAGAACAATTATCATAATTAAATTTCTTGAAATCCAAAAGAGTGGGTTCATTGCTACTTAAAGTCTTGACCTCTCCAATCCCACTTTTATCAATTTTTGCATCAATATCTAAAAACTCTGAATCATTGGGACGCCTTTTAACTAAATTTGACTCATCTCCAGTCCCGTCTTTATCAAGATTTATATTGGAAAACAAAGATTCAATAGGAGTCAGATGAATCACTTTAAGATCTTCATCACTATTTAAAGACTCTTGTTTAGCGGCCATCGTATTTACTAAAGTAGCTTGTTTATCAGAAATTTGGCCTATTAAATTTTCAAGTTGAGCAAGCTGAGATTTTAAACCATAAAATTCCTTAGACATATCATCAAGCTCTTTATTCATGAACCCATCAAACTTTTCTGCTCCTTAAGCTCATTTCTAAAGAAATTATTATGCTCAAATTGTAAAGACATGAAGCTCCTAATATTTTCAATTTCTTCCAACCTTCTAAAGTAAGGATCAACACTCTTTGGTTGAGCCATGGAGGCAGGCAAGCACACCAACACACAAGCAGACAAAAAGCGAATGAAAATACGAACAGAAGAGGGGCAAAGAAAAGGGTGAATCTTTTCGAAAACCATTTTAGAAGTGGGGGAGAGGAAAACGAGAGGCAAATGGCGAATAATGTAATGCAAGAGATGAGAGTTTTATGATGGGTACTTGGTATGTCTTGACTTGGCGTAGATCTCCCCAGCAACGGTGCCATAAATTCTTCCTGCTACTTCTTGAGATTGCGTTGGTTTTTCCCTTGAAGAGGAAAGGGTGATGCATCAAAGTAGAGATAAGTATTTCCCCAAGTTAGAGAACCAAGGTATCAATCCAGTAGGAGACACCACACAAATGACCAATACCTACACAAACAACCAAACAACTTGCACCCAACGCGATAAAGGGGTTTTCAATCCCTTCATGGTTACTTGCAAAAGTGAGATCTGATAGAGATAGATAAATAAAAAGTAAAATATTTTTGGTTTTTTTGGTTTATAGATCTGAAAATAAAAGATTGCAAAATAGTAGATCGGAAACTTATATGATGGAAAATTGACCTGGGGGCCATAGGTTTCACTAGTGGCTTCTCTCAAGATAGCAAATAATACGGTGGGTGAACACATTACTGTCGAGCAATTGATAGAAAAGCGCAAAGTTATGATGATATGTAAGGCAATGATTATGAACTATAGGCATCACGTCCGTGCCAATCAGACCGACTCCTGCCTACATCTACTACTATTACTCCACACATCGACCGACTCCTGCCTGCATCTGGAGTATTATGTTCATGATGAACAGGGTAACGCATTAAGTAAGATGACATGATGTAGAGGAATAAACTCAAGCAATATGATATAAACCCCATCTTTTTATTCTTGATGGCAACAATACAATACATGCCTTGCTGCGCCTACTATCACTGGGAAAGGATACCGCAAGATTGAACCCAAAGCTAAGAACTTCTCCCATTGCAAGAAAAACCAATCTAGTTGGCCAAACTAAACTGATAGTTCAGAGAGAATTACAAAGATATGAAATCATGCATATAAGAATTCAGAGAAGATTCAAATAATATTCATAGATAAGCTAATCATAAATCCACAATTCATCAGATCTTGGCAAACACACTGCAAAAGAAGATTACATCAGATAGATCTCCAAGAACATCGAGGAGAACATGGTATTGAGAAGCAAAGAGAGAGTAGAAGCCATCTAGCTACTAGCTATGGACCCGTAGGTCTGAGGTAAACTACTCACACTTCATCGGAAGGGCAATAGAATTGATGTAGAAGCCCTCCGTGACCGAATCCATTGTTCTAGAGAACAAATTTTTAGTCATCTTGCCCATGAGGCATGGTTCACATGTCTTGAATGATTCATAATCAAGAGATTCCAAAAGTCCATCAGCATGGAGTTTCTTCATGCGCTTTACACCAATATGACGTAAGAGGCAGTGCCACAAATTTGTGGTACTCCCTCCATCCATTTTTACAGGGCCTATGTTTTGAATATGTCAACCAAGGCTGGTGCGTAAAAGGAGGAGCAGATTTTGGGCGCAATGTAAATCTTGCATGCAACCTCATTTAAATGCCTAGCTTGCTCACCCCCTCTCTACTTGCATGCCATTTCCTTTTCTGCATGCAACCAATTCAATGCGGCATCTAGTACAATTTCACAAGGAGGGCTCACGACTTGCGAGGGAGAATTAAAAGGGAGACACATTGGGTATCTAATCTGGCCTTGTGTAGATGAAAAAAAATGAAATTTGGGGTTAGGCCTTGTATAGATGGATAGAGGGAGTACTAGCATTATTTACTTTGTATCTTTTGACATCAATATTATCAATATGTGTATCATTATGACCGAGATTTAATAAGAATAAACCATTCACAAGGGGTGAATGACCATAAAAGATATTACTCATATAAATAGAACAACCATTATTCTCTGACTTAAATGAATAACCATCTCACAAGAAACAAGATCCAGATATAATGTTCATGCTAAACGCAGACACCAAATAGCAATTATTTAGGTTTAAAACTAATCCCGAAGGTAGATGTAGAGGTTGTGTGCCGGCAGCGATCACATGAACCTTGGAACCATTTCCAACGCGCATCATCACCTCGTCCTTAGCTAGTCTTCGTTTATTCTGCAGCTCCTGTTTTGAGTTACAAATATTAGCAACCGAACTAGTATCAAATACACAGGCGCTACTACGAGCACTGGTAAGGTACACATCAATAACTGGTAAGTACTTGGGGCAGTTCCGCTTCCAGTGCACATTCCCCTTGAAGTGGAAGCACTAGTCTCAGGTTTGGGCCCTGCCTTGGGTTTCTTCATGGGAGCTGCAAGTATCTTGCCGTTCTTCTTGAAGTTCCCTTTCTTTCCCTTGCCTTTCTTGAAACTAGTGGTCTTTTTTAATGATCAACTCTTGATGGTCCTTCTGGATTTCTACCTCCACGGCCTTAAGCAAAGCGAAGAGCTCGGGGATCATTTTCTCCATCCCTTGTATATTATAGTTCATCACAAAGCCCTTATAGCTTGGTGCCAGTGACGGCAGAACTCTATTAATGACTATGTCACCTGGAAGATTAACTCCCAACTGAGTCAAGCAGTTGTGAAACCCAGACATTCTGAGTATATGCTCACTAACAGAACTATTCTTCTCCATCTTGCAGCTAACGAACTTGTTGGAGGTGTCATACCTCTCAACTGGGGCATGAGCTTGAAATACCAATTCCAGCTCCTGGAACATCTCATATGCTTTGTGGTGCTCAAAACGTCTTTTGAGCCCCTGTTCTAAGCCGTAAAGCATGGCACACTGAACTATCGAGTAGTCATCAGAACATGCTTGCCAGATGTTCACAACATCCAGAGACGATGCTAGAGGGGGCGCGGCACCTAGCGATGCATCAAGGACATAAGCTTTCTGTGTAGCAAATAGGATAATCCTCAAGTTACAGACCCAATCCGCATAGTTGCTTCCATCATCTTTCAACTTAGCTTTCACTAGGAACGCATTAAAATTCAGGGGAACTATAGTGCAGGCCACCGATCTACAACATAAATTTTACAAAGACTATTAAGACTAAGTTCATGATAATTAGTTTTGTTAATCAAATTACTAATGAACTCCCACTTAAATCAACATCCGTCACAATGTCTACGTGATACATGATCCAAATCAACTAACCCATGTTCGATCATCATGTTAGATGGGGTAGCAATCAATTGTGAACATCTCCATGTTGATCATATCTACTATATGACTCATGTTTGACCTTTCGGTCTCCTGTGTTCTGAGGCCATGTATGTACATGCTAGGCTCGTCAAGTTCAACCCAAGTATCATGCATGTGTAAAATTGGCTTACACCTATTGTATGTGAATGTAAAGTCTCACACCCAATCATCATGAGGTGTTTTGAAATGACGAACTTCTGCAGCGGTGCATACTTAGGGAGAACACAGCTTCTTGAAATTAAGTGAAGGGATCATCTTATAATGCTACCATTGTTCTAAGCAAAATAAGATGCATAAAAAGATAAACATCACTTGCAATCAATATCTGACATGATATGGCCATTATCATCTCATGCCTTTGATCTCAATCTCCAAAGCATCGTCATGATCTCCATCATCACTGGTGATAACCCACAAGTATAGGGGATCACAGGCAGTTTTTGAGGGTAGAGGATTCAACCAAAATTTATAGATTCGACACAAGGGGAGCCAAAGAATATTTGAAGGTATTAGCAGCTGAGTTGTCAATTCAACCACACCTGGAGATTAATTATCTATAGCAAGGTGATTAGTAGCACCGTAATATGATAGTTTTGATGATAGCAGCAGCAGCAGTAGTAACAGTAACAGTGATAACAGTGATATTGTAGCAGCAACGATAGCAGTAGTAGCAATAGTAACTTAGCAAGAACAATATAAGATAAATTCGTAGGCATTGGATCGGTGCTCGTTGGATGATATTCATCATGAGACAATTATAGCCTTGGGCGATACGGCACTAGCTCCAGTTCATAAATATAATGTAGGCATGCATTCTGTAAATAGTCGTACGTGCTTATGGAAAGAACTAGCATGACATCTTTTGTCCTACCCTCCCGTGGCAGCGGGGTCCTATTGGAAACTAAGGGATATTAAATTAAGGCCTCCTTTTAATAGAGAACCGGAACAAAGAATTGATACGTCTCCAACGTATCTACTTTTCCAAACACTTTTGCCCTTGTTTTGGACTCTAACTTGCATGATTTGAATGGAACTAACCCAGACTGACGTTGTTTTCAGTAGAACTTCCATGGTGTTATTTTTGTGCAGAAATAAAAGTTCTCGGGATGACCTGAAAATCCACGAAGCAACATTTTGGAATTAATAAAAAATATTGGCGAAAGGACCAGTATCAGGGGGCCCACACCCTGTCTGTGAGGGTGCAGGGCGCCCCCCTTAGGGCGCGCCCCTGCCTCGTGGGCCCCCTGGGGCTCCACCGACCTCAACCCCAACTCAATATATTCACTTTCGAGGAGAAAAAATAGAAGAGAAGGATTCATCGCGTTTTACAATACGGAGCCGCCGCCAAGCCATGTTCTTCCTCGGGAGGGCTGATCTGGAGTCCATTTGTGGCTCCGGACAGGGGAATCCATCGCCAGCATCATCATCAGCAATCCTCCATCACCAATTTCATGATGCTCACCGCCGTGCGTGAGTAATACCATCGTAGGCTTGCTGGACGGTGATTGGTTGGATGAGATTTACCATGTAATCGAGTTAGTTGTGTTAGGATTTGATCCCTAGTATCCATTATGTTCTAAGATTGATGTTGCTATGACTTCCATGCTTAATGCTCGTCACTAGGGCCCGAGTGCCATGATTTCAGCTCTGTACCTATTATGTTTTCATGAATAAATGTGAGTTCTTGATCCTATCTTGCTAGTCAATAGTCACCTACTATGTGTTATGATCTGGCAACCCCGAAGTGACAGTAATCGGGACCACTCCCGGTGATGACCGTAGTTTGAGGAGTTCATGTATTCACTAAGTGTTAATGCTTTGGTCATGTACTCTATTAAAAGGAGGCCTTGATACCCCTTAGTTTCCAATAGGACCCCGCTGCCACGGGAGGGTAGGACAAAAGATGTCATGCAAGTTATATTCTATAAGCACCTATGACTATATTCGGAATACATGCCTACATTACATTGATGAACTGGAGCTAGTTCTGTGTCACCCTATGTTATAACTATTGCACGAGGAATCGCATGCGACATAATTATCCATCATTGATCCATTGCCTACGAGCTTTTCACATATTGTTCTTTGCTTAGTTACTTCTCCGTTGCCACTGTTACGATTACTACAAAACTACTACTGTTACTTTTGCCACCGTTACCGTTACTTCCATACTACTTTGCTACTAAATACTTTCCTGCAGATATTAAGTCTTTCGGGTGTGGTTGAATTGACAACTCAACCGATAATACTTGAGAATATTCTTTGGCTCCCCTTGTGTCGAATCAATAACTTTGGGTTGAATACTCTACCCTCAAAAACTGTTGCGATCCCCTATAGTTGTGGGTTATCATGACTATTTTCTGGCGCCGTTGCCGGGGAGCATAGCTCTATTCTTTGAGTTACTTGGGATTTATGTCTGCTGATCACTATGACGAACTTGAAAGATGGAAGAACCAAGATTTTTCCCTCAACTACGAGGGGAGGTATGGAACTGCCATCTCGCTCTGCACTTGATTCACCTTCTGTCTTGAGTAAACTTGCGACACCTGCACCTGTTATTGATTCTGATATGTCACATGTTATTGATGATGCCACTTTTGCTATGCATGATGCTTATTGTGAAACTACTTCTATGCTTGATAATACTATGCCATTAGATGAATTTCTTGATGAACAACTTGCTAGGGTTAGAGAGAATGAAATTATTGAAACTGATACTATTGATGAAAGTGATGAAGAAGATTCTCCTCCTAGATATGAATTGCCTGATGTGCCTGAGGGTTATGTTATGGATGAGGAAACTGCTAGAGACCTTTTTGCTTGCAATGATAGATATGATCTTAAGAAATTGTTAGCTAAGCTTAAAGAAAAGTCTTTAAATGCTAGAATGAAATATGACCCTGCTTTTGCTACTTAACCTATCTGTATTTCCAATAAGGATTATGATTTCTCTGGCGATCCTGAGTTAATTACTTTGGTTGAATCTGATCCTTTCTATGGCTATGAATATGAAACTGTTGTGGCACATCTTACTAAATTGAATGATATAGCCACCCTATTTACTCATGAGGAAAAAATTCGTTATTACTATATCCTTAAGTTATTTCCATTCTCATTAAAGGGTGATGCTCAGATATGGTTTAATTCTCTTGCTCCTGGTTGTGTGCGTAGTCCACAAGATATGATTTATTACTTCTCTGCTAAATATTTCCCCGCTCATAAGAAACAAGCTGTCTTAAGGGAAATATATAATTTTGTGCAAATTGAAGAAGAGAGTCTCCCACAAGCTTGGGGGAGGCTTCTCCAATTACTTAATTCTTTGCTTGATCATCCTCTGAAGAAAAATGAAATACTTGATATCTTTTATAATGGACTAACCGATGCTTCCAGAGACCACCTGGATAGTTGTGTTGGTTGTGTTTTCAAGGAAAGAACTGTTGATGAAGCTGAATTGCTATTGAATAATATATTGAGTAATGATAATGATTGGACACTTCCTGAACCAACTCCTAAGCCAACTCTGAAAAAAGGGGTATTCTATTTCTCAGTCCCAAAGATATGCAAGAGGCAAAGAAATCTATGAAAGAAAAAGGTATTAAAGCTGAAGATGTTAAGAGTTTACCACCTATTGAACAAATACATGGTATTGATAACCCGACACAGGTAGTAAAGGTAAATTATCTCTATAGATTTGATGAAGGTGATATCCCTTATTATAAGTCTGCTAGCCAATGCTTGGATGAGTTTGATAATTTTATTGTTCAACAAGAAAACTTCAATGCTTATGTTGGTAGACAATGGAAACATAATGCTTATATGCTTGAACACTTGAGTGATTATATGTCTAGAGTTAAAAGTGATCTTAAGCTTATTAGTAAAGATGCTTCCATGGTTACAACTCAAGTAGAACAAGTACTTAAGGCACAAGATGATTTGCTCAATGAGTTAAACAATAAGAAAAATGAGAATGTTATTAGAGTTATGACTAGAGGTCGTAGAATGACTCAGGAACCTTTGTATCCTGAGGGCCATCCTAAGAGAGTTGAGCAAGATTCTCAGAGAACTAATATTGATGCACCTAGTCCTTCTAAGAAGAGGAAAAAGAAAATGATAGGACTTTGCATGCTTCTAGTGAACCTGTTATAGGCACACGTGAGAATTCCAATGATATTTCTATTTCTAATGCTGAAACACAATCTGGTAATGAACATGAACCTAGTAATAATGTTAATGATCATGTTCATGTTGATGCTCAACCTAGTAACAACAATGATGTAGAGATTGAACCTGCTGTTGATCTTGATAACCCACAATCAAAGAATCAACGTTATGATAAGAGAGACTTTGTTTCTAGGAAGCATAGTAAAGAAAGAGAACCATGGGTTCAGAAACCCATGCCTTTTCCTCCTAAGCCATCCAAGAAAAAGGATGATGAGGATTTTGAGCGCTTTGCTGAAATAATCAGACCTATCTTTTTGCATATGCGTTTGACTGATATGCTTAAAATGAATCCTTATGCTAAGTATATGAAAGATATTGTTACAAATAAAAGAAAGATACCAGATGCTGAAATTTCCACAATGCTTGCTAATTATACTTTTAAAGGTGGAATACCAAAGAAACTAGGAGATCCAGGAGTACCAACTATACCATGCTCCATTGAAAGAAACTATATTAAAACTACTTTATGTGATCTTGGAGCTGGTGTTAGTGTTATGCCTCTCTCTTTGTATCATAGACTTTATTTGAATAAGTTGACACCTACCGAATTCTCTTTGCGAATGGCCGATAAATAAACTTCTATACCCGTCGGTATTTGTGAGGATGTGCCTGCTGTGGTTGCAAACGTTACTATTTTAACGGACTTTGTTATTCTTGATATTCCCGAGGACGATAGTATGTCGATTATCCTTGGTAGACCCTTTTTGAATACTGCAGGGGCTGTTTTGATTGCAACAAAAGCAATGTCACTTTTCATGTTAATGGTAATGAGCATATGGTACACTTTCCGAGGAAATAACCTCAAGTCACAGTATTAATTCTATTGGAAAATTTTCATCTATTACTATTGGAGATTTTGAATTCCCTCTTCCTACTGTCAAAAAGAAATATGATATTCTTATTGTTGGGGACATGCATATCCCCATTGAGGTAACCTAGTGTTATTCAAAAATTCTCCGGTTTTATGTTATTCGGAAGAAGTTTGTTAACAAGACTTGATCAACCTTGTTAGTGGATTCCTTTTGATGAGCATGAGATGGATGAAGTTAGAAAACACAACTCTCTGTACCCTCCTTTTACTTTCTGGATTTCATGTCCCTCTTGATCTCCATTCTCATTGGACGTTTTGACTTAGTAGCTATGTGATTTTTCACTTTGATCCGCGTAGTTTTGGAACGGAGATTTTTTGAATAGAATGAACGACCGTAACAGATGTTGGCTCAATCCGAAGGAAATTATGCGGAAGCTTTGCAAAATTATTATGGTGTTATTCAGATTAAATAAAGCAAAAATAGAATTTTCTGTCTGTTTTCTGAGTTATCCATGGAACAAAAAAATACCCCGAAAATAAAAGTTCTCCAAATGCCCTGAAAATGAAGTATGATTTTTTGTAGAATCTACCATTCTTAAGAAGTTGCTCCCCACTACAAGGTATTCTCTTAACATGCAAATGGTCCAACTCAGCATGCCATGTCATTAGGTACCAACCAATCACAAATCATGTATTATTGCTTTCTTTTGCGTGTAGTCGTCGCCTCGTCACGGAAGTGATCGCTTTCACCTTCTGTAACTGACGAGCGAGCCTACTGTCTTTTCTCTTCCATGGAACACGGTTACTCTCGATTCCCAAACAATAAAAATTCACTAACAACCGCATCCCGCTCCTCTCTCGATCCCTTCATCTTCATCTCTCCACGTTCTGATGTACTCTCGCCGGCGGGTGCTTCCCGGCGCAAGCACCCCATCCGCACCAATCAGTTGTAGCAGCGGTCGACTACAGCCACAGGGCAGTCGCTTGCTCGCCTTGGTAAACAATGGATAGGTCTTCGTGCTTGGCTGGACAGCCCCCCGGAGTTCTTAGATAGGTAAGTTTCAATGGTGCTCCCTCTTCCTACCCACATGATTCCCTAATGAGTTATTCTTGCTGTATTCTTTTTCTTTCTATTTTCAATCTGAATTTCTTCATGGCGAGGACATGGCTATAGTCTGGCGTGGGATGGCGCTGTATGGGCGGACGACATGTTCCTTCCCAGCTGGATTACAAAGGCTGATGGGGGAACAGGATTTTCAATCTGTCATGTTGCGTAGATATATATTCGTCAGGTCATGTATCCTCAAAAGCCTATTCATATATAGGTCCCCATATGAACAGTCAACGCCCGTCAGTTAATCTGTACAAACATGCCAATTCGTCTCAAACATACTGCACTTTTTGTTCTAATTCTACCATGTTCTCTTAGATCAATTGCTAATCTTAACCTTTATTTTTCTTCCATATTCTTTAACTATGCACGTGCAATTGGTACCCTTTTGTTTTACCTCAAACTGAATCTTTGTGCAGTTTAATGAGGTCGTGCTGCCAGCAATGGAATATTTATGGTCGCTTGAGAGGGATAATAGAGATTAGATACTGCATCCGAGTTTTGCTATGCAAATGGTTGTAACATGTCCTTTCAGAAAATGCTACTAACAGTAGAACTCAGAGAATGATGTCATCCACAACCTCTACAACGAATGTATTTTTTGGACAACAAAATTCGTTTATAAAAATTCAGTGGAGTTCAGAATATTACTTATATCGCCAGTTTCTCATATGTTTTCCTGGTATTTGACTACAATAGGATAATTAATGTTTATTGGATATTGTGTTAGAAGTTTTGAAGCCACAAAAGGCAGTTCACTATCATAGTATTTTCTGAAATTTCTCACTGAATTGCTTTGATCATTGAAAGCGGATGTAAAGTAAAATGTACCAGTGCAACTATGACTTTATCCCATGTTGAAGCTGAAGATGCAGGTTTTCATGAAATTTTGTTCTCATAAATACTGACTTTTCGTAACTTTTTTTATTTTACAAAGGAAAAAATTGAAATATTTTGTACTATAAGTCATTGTGCAAGATGAAGGTTTATGTCCTTCTGACCTTTACATTATTTTCTTATGTAGTTTCATTAGCTCTTCATGCATGAGGCTTATTGATATTATGTCTTTCCCACATATTGGTAGGGTAGAAATTGAAGCATCATGACCATTCATTTATTCGAATCGTTATTTCAGATCAAGGGGACATCTCTATCTTTTTGTACAATATACAGTGTACTCCAGTTCGACTTTCTAGTATGCCAGTTCTTAAGCCTTTCCTCAAACCCCTCTTCCTTAGATTGCTCATTATCATATTGAGCTCTCATGAACTGGATTTGCAGCATGGATGTATATTTAGTTTTTGTGCTATGACACTTTAAACCCTAATTGTGCTTTAACATGATTTATATATCAAACTGAGTTATTTAATTTTCAAGTTCTTTCCTACTCTCTTAAGTTTGCCAATTTTGTGTTCTTTCCTGACTTACTTCAGAAGACTAACAACACTATCTCTTCCCTTTTTAGGTAAACAACTCTTATGTTTTGTTTGGCAACATTTTTTTAGACCAGGCTAGAAGTGACCATCAAAATTGCAAACTGACTCAAGCATTTTCACCAAAAAACCATCCTTAGCTATAGTAGTCCTTTGTTTGCAATTGAATTAATTCAATTCTTTCGTTGGACAATAAGAATTGTTGCTCTTTCATAAGAAACTACATATTCAGTTTGGTTTTGTATAGCACATGTGTCGGTGTCAAAACGAGATGATATGAGTATTACAAGAGTTGATCTACCACGAGATCGTAGAGGCTAAACCCTGGAAACTAGCCTATTATTATGATTGTTGTTGTCCTACGGACTAAACCCTCTGGTTTATATAGACACCGGAGGGGGCTAGGGTTACACAGACTCGGTTACAGAGAAGGAAATCTACATATTCGAATATCCAAGCTTGCCTTCCACGCAAAGGAGAGTCCCATCCGGACATGGGACGAAGTCTTCAATCTTGTATCTTCATAGTCCAACAGTCCGGCCAAAGTATATAGTAAGGCTGTCTGAGGAACCCTTAATCCAGGACTCCCTCAGTAGCCCCTGAACCAGGCTTCAATGATGATGAGTCCGGCACCCAGATTGTCTTCGGCATTGCAAGGCGGGTTCTTCTCCAAATCCTCCAGAGCATTGTTGTAACGAGAAGTGTCCGGCTCCTCGGCTTCTGTGCTTTAATAATGGTTGTTTCCACGTGTCGAGCGAATGCAAGACGTCGGGGCATTTTTACATTTGCCACCCCAACCATGCGAGTAAATCATCTATAAAAGAGACGAGGATTCTCAGATCCAAATCACACCATCTCCTCCCAGCCAGAATTCACCAGAGAGCGCTCGAAAAAATCCACACCACCATGGCCGGCCGTCGTGGTTCCTCCTCTCGCTCCCGTAGCACTAGGCTAGGCGATTGGGAGAGATGTTCTGTTCCCCACAGCCGATTAGTAGAGTTGCAGACCAAGGGGTTTCTCCCACCTGCATACATGGTCCCCGTCCGAGCTGGACTAGCCACTTATAATGGTGGGGAGAAAGCGGAGAGCTTTCCAAATCCATCCAAGGGAGAGCGGGTGTGCTTTGTCCCTACTTGTTGAGGGGGCCCGGATTTCTCATCCATCCTTTCCTCCGCGGGCTCCTGGAGTTCTACGGCCTCCAGCTGCACAACTTTACCCCAGCCTCCATACTGCACATCGCAGGCTACATTGCCTTCTGCGAGCTTTTCCTGGGCTGTGAAGCTCATTTTGAGCTGTGGAAGAGGCTATTCTGCCTCGTACCCCATACTCAGAAGGAGTCGGTATATCAAGTGGGCAGAGCCAAAATATGGTGCATCGCCGGGACCGGATATCTATCCAGCACCCCAAAGAAGACATCCGAAGACTGGCCCTCGGAATGGTTCTACGTTCCGGACCCTGTTCGTAAGGGCCTTCCCGAGTTTGTAAATGCCCCATTGAAAAAATGCCACAGCTGGCATCCCAGGAGCCCCCAGGAGGAAGATAACAGAGAGATCCTTTTCTTGATGGACAGGATAAATACACTGGCCAAATCAGGAGTGACAATAATTGAAGTTATGTCCATATGCATAATGCGGGGAGTGCGGCCATTTTAATGTCGGGGAAAACCCATGTGGCACTTCAATGGAGAAGACGATGCCACCCACTGCGGCCGTAAAGGACCGGACTCTCCCGCCGCTTTGGCAAAGATACAGTCTGATTTTTTCAAAGGAGAAGAGGAGGAGTTCATCCATATCAAGCCATGGGACGGATTCTCCATGTACAACCCCCCAAGCTGGGTGAGTTGCTATCTTTTATTCCAATCTTTCCCACATTTTCAGCATAGATGTTTAATTCGTCAATTCATAGCAGGAACTGCAAAGGGCTATGAAGGATGTTCACAGCCCATCTCCACAACCAGAGGACCCTAACCGGGCTCTCGACCCCGGACTCGAAGAAGATCCGGACACGTTCGTGGAGCTTGTTGATAGGACATTTTACCAGTTGAGCTGCGATGGCGTGATGGTGGCCATTATAGCCGATTATCCTGGCTTACTCCCTGTATCCCAGGTAAGCAAAGCCACAGTCCCAACTTCCAAAAAGGATTCCCTCTTTACACTTCACCCACCGCACATGTATTGCGTCTTACAGGGAAGGCCATCGGGGCACCAAGCTGAACCCGCGGTGACTCGCCAACAAGGGGCACCGAAGTCGGGTAGGCTTAAAAGAAAGGCGGTCAGGACCGAGACGCCGTTGCAAAGGTATGTTTAAAAACCTGCCACGAAGTTATCATTGTTAAAATATAACGATGTCTTCTGCCTTCTGAAAGAAAGAGCACCCGCCGGACTGTGTCCGGAGAGCCTGCCGGTCACACTTCTAGCAGCCGGACTCCGAGGCCGGACTCAAGGGCGGAGGTCAATGCGGACGATCCTCCTACAGAGGATGCGGATAGATTTTCCGCTACAAACTCCGAAGTGGAGAGCGCCATAAATCATAGGCACGACGGGCTGCACTACGCGACCCTAATTTCTCTGAAGAGGCGTTTGATGCCTTCAACTCAGGGGACGCGTACATCCGGGCTGCTCAAGGTGGCCTCGCCAGGGCCACAGACCAGTACGTAAAGGATATACGGGTAAGGAAATTTGATAAGTATGTATATCAGTAGCCCCCGAGACTTGAAACAGTTGGCACAACTGATTTAAGGATCCTCGTGTGCATAGATCCTGATAGAGAAGAATACCCAACTATCCAAAGAGCTGGAGGAGTGCAAGGCCCAACTGCGGGCCGCAATTGCCGTGATGGAGGAGTCTACGAAGACCCCATCTAGTAATATTTGCTTTAAACTGAAATAATGCCATGGCTTGTACCAGTTAAGTATTCGGCATGAATGCAATTCTAACAATAGAATCTGCAGACAATCCCGGAGGCAATCCGTAGATCGTACCAGAGGACGAGCAACATGTTCGGCGACAGCTGAAGGCTAGCCAGCGTGTGCTTACAAAGGTCATAAAGTAGAAAAATACTCTCCAGTACGCGAACGCCCGACTGGACGTCGAATTAAAGGATGTTCGGGCCCAGTTTGCTGACTCCGTAAAGGAGAATAAGAGGCTACGGCGCGGCATATTCAGTAAGTGCCTTGACGAACCACTATAAAGTTTGGCAAAGAAGCGCGCTAACAGAATTATGTCTGTAGGCATGCTGACAGGCCGTCCCGAGGAGGAGATGCCCGGATCTGCAGGCAATCTTCTACCGGAGCTCTCACAACTGCACGAACAAGTTTGGCAGGTGATGCGGAGCATTGCCCAGGCCTTGTGGCCATCCGCCTCCATGACAGGAGGCATGGCGGAGCTTGTGGAGATGCCCCAGGGAGCACGGCAGTGCTTCCGATTATGGAATATATCGGCCTGCCGGCAAGGCGCAAGGGAAGCCTGGGCCATGGTCAAGAAGCGGTACACCAAGGCAGACCCGAACCATATGGCCGAGGTCGGACCTGTAGATTCAGATGGGAAGGAGATCCCTGTACATCTGGTGTATGATCAGGTAGCATTATCCACTAAGTATTCCCAACAGGACTGTAGGCTAGATATCCTGTTGGATGGTATAGAAGAAGATTTTAGTCAGTCTAAGTGACATTGTACTTCAAAGGACATATTTTGTCCCTTGCCGGATTGTAAATCATTTGTCTTGGCCAACCTTTTCGCTTCAACCTCTGGACCCGACAGTCCAGAGTGTATCCAAATACCCGCTCGGTTACGTGAAAACCGGGGAACGCGTGGAAACCACGCGTAGGGGTCATAAGTGCTTGAACAGACAAGTACCCAACTAGTTATGTTATATTACATGGGTAGTAAGAAACATCTTCCAGGGAGAATAGTTCCGTTAAGGGTTCCTTTCCCTGGGTGTGTGTGTGCATTAATGTGCATGTCCAAACTGCAAAAATTTACGCTGGATATAAGCATCTGGGGGCATGTTTTATAATAGGTAAAATATATCTCTTGTTCATCGACCGAATATTCCCTTAAGAACGCTAGCTTTCGGCTTCACCCAATCTGAGGTACACATCCGGCTGACCCAGCAGTAACAATCACGGAGGAGCTCCCCTTATGCCCTAGCCGAATTAACGGGAACATAGGGCACAAACACAAGAGCCAGGCAACCCAGCTTGGCCAAAACTTAAGTCATATCGATGCATCTAGTGGTGAAAAAAGGCACACACACACAGAAGTGACGCGTATGTGTTGGGCATAAAGCCCAGAAGACAATTAAGCTTCTGTGTAAGAAGCCCCCAGGTATATTTAGCGCGCATAGCGCGACCATAGTGTGCGGTCAAAGCATACTTGAAGATTTTAAAGCTATAAATGTAAAAGGCAGAGAGAGGATATAATTAAAAAAGGAAGACGGAGGTAAGGAGACAAACACAGAGTTCGGCACTAGGCATAGAATCTTCGGAGTCTGGCCGCGTTCCATGGGTTTGGCTCGAGTTGATTGTCTGATGCATCACGCAGACGGTACGCACCTCCAGTGAGAACTTTGTCAATGATGAAGGGGCCCTCCCACTTGGGCTTGAGCTTGTCCTTTTTCTTCTCTGGTAGGTGTAGAGCGAGTTCGCCAATATTATAAGTTTAGGCCTGCACTTCTCTGCTTTGATACCTTCGAGCCTGCTGTTGATAGAATGCGGAATGGGCCTTTGCAATGTCATGCTCCTTCTGTAGGGCATGTAAGTTGTCCTGTCGATCCAGCTCGGCTTCTCTCTCTTCGTACATGCACACTCTAGGTGAATCATGGATGATATCACAGGGTAGCACTGCCTCTGCGCTGCACACCATAAAAAATGGTGTGTATCCGGTTGTGCGATTTGGCATGGTCCGCAGCCCCCATAATATGGAGTCAAGCTCCTCGACCCAGTGCGTATCTGATTCCTTCAAGGATCGCACTAATCTGGGTTTGATGCCGCCCATAATAAGACCGTTCGCTCGTTCAACCTGACCGTTTGTTTGGGGGTGATACACGAAGGCGTAATCAAGTTTTATGCCCATTTTGCTGCAACAGGTTTTCACCTCATCGACTATAAAGTTTGAGCCGTTATCGGTGATGATGCTGTGGGGGACACCGTAGCGGTCTACGACCTCGGATATAAAGTCTATCACTGGTCCGGATTTGGCTGTTTTAACTGGTTTGGCTTCTATCCATTTGGTGAATTTATCGACCATGACCAACAAGAATTTCTTCTTATGGCTTCCTCCTTTAAGGGGTCCAACCATATCGAGCCCCCAGACCGCAAAGGGCCAAGTTATGGGGATCGTTTGGAGGGCGGTGGGCGGCATATGGCTTTGATTTGCAAAAAGCTGGCAACCGATGTAGTGTTGGACAAGGTCTTGTGCGTCTGCCTGGGCTGTCCGCCAGTAGAAAACTGTACACAAGGCCTTGCTTACAAGCGCCCGAGCTGCGCCATGGTGGCCGCCGAGTCCGGCATGAATTTCAGCCAAGAGTTGCCGCCCTTCCTCTTCGAGATGCACCTTTGGAGCACTCCGGTTGCGCTTTTCTTATAAAGCTCTCCCTCATGGACTTTGTAGGCTTTAGAGCGCCGCTCAATGCAGCGTGCCTCATTTTGGTCCTCCGGGAGTTTCTGCCTATTTAAGTAAGCTAGGAAGGGTTCCATCCACGGGGCGATGACCTCCATGATCACATGGGCCAAAGGTGTGATTTTGGTGGTGGAGCCTCCGATTACGTCAGATTGTTCAGGATCTGGGGTTGTATGCGGATACGGATTAGTATTGCTGGACTCCCCTTCCCGTACCACCGATGGCTTGAACAGCCTTTCCAAAAAAATATTTGGTGGGACGGGGTCACATTTAGCGCCGATGCGGGCAAGGATATCCGCCGCTTGATTGTTTTCTCGAACCACATGGTGGAATTTGAGCCCCTCGAATCGAGCTGACATTTTGAGAACGGCATTACGGTAAGCCGCCACTTTCGGGTCCTTGGCGTCAAAGTCTCCATTTATTTGAGATATTGCGAGATTTGAATCCTCGTGTACTTCGAGACGTTGAATGCCCATGGAGACTCCCATCCAAAGACCGCGCAACAGAGCCTCATACTCCGCTGCATTGTTGGAATCTGTGTAAAGTATTTGGAGCACGTATTGGACTGTATCTCCGGTGGGGGACGTCAGGACAACGCCAGCCCCAAGACAAGCTAGCATCTTAGAGCCGTCAAAGTGCATGATCCAATTGGAGTACGCGCCGTACTCTTTAGGGAGTTCGGCTTTTGTCCATTCGGCGACGAAGTCAGCCAGTACTTGCGAGTTAATGGCCCGCCGTGATTTGTATGTTATGTCGAACGGGAGGAGCTCGATAGCCCATTTTGCAATCCGGCCCGTGGCATCGCGGTTATTTATTATGTCATTGAGTGGTACTTTGGAGGCCACCGTGATTGAACACTCTTGAAAGTAGTGTTGTAGTTTTCGGGATGCCATGAAGACCGTGTATGCTATCTTTCGATAATGTGGGTACCGTGACTTGCCTGGAGTGAGGATAGTGGATACGTAGTATACCGGCTTTTGTAATGGAAATTTATGTCCATCTGTCTCTCGTTCGACGACGAGCACTGCGCTTACAACCTGGTGTGTTGCATCTATGTATAGCAACATGGGTTCGCCGACATTTGGCGCTGCCAGAATTGGATTGGTGGACAAGAGGGCTTTTCTTTCCTCTAGCCCCGCCGTAGTTGCATCTGTCCACTCGAAGTGTTTGGTGCGTCGAAGAAGGCGATAAAGAGGTAGCACCTTTTCTCCTAATCCGGAGATAAAGCGGCTTAGGGCGGCCACGCATCCAGTTAATTTTTGGATTTGCTTGAGGTCTGTTGGGGTAGCCAACTATGACAGAGCTCGGATTTTAGCCGCATTTGCTTCGATTCCTCTATTGGAGACAATAAAGGCCAAGAGTTTTCCGGCTGGTACGCCGAAAACACATTTTTCCGGGTTGAGCTTGATGTCGTATGTTCGGAGATTGTCGAACGTAAGCCTCAAGTCGTCTATTAATGATTCGACGTGTCTGGTTTTAATGACCACATCGTCTATGTAAGCCTCCACTATTTTGCCGATTTGTGTTTCCAGGCATGTCTGAATCATGCGTTGATAGGTTGCACCGGCATTTTTGAGCCCAAAAGGCATGGTGTTAAAACAGAAGGGACCGTATGGAGTGATAAATGCCGTTGCGGCTTGATCGGACTCCGCTATCTTGATTTGGTAGTATATGGAGTATGCGTCGGGGAAACACAATGAGTCGTGTCCCGCGGTAGCATCGATAATTTGATTGATGCGAGGGAGTGGGAAGGGATCCTTAGGGCAAGCCTTATTAAGGTCTTTGAAATCGACACATAGGCGCCAGGATTTGTCCTTCTTTGGTACCATCACTAGGTTTGCTAGCCAGTCCGGATGTTTTATCTCTCTGATGAATGCGGCTTCGAGTAGCTTGGCTAGCTCTTCTCCCATGGCTTGTCGCTTGGGTTCTGAGAAGCGCCGAAGAGTCTGTTTGACCGACTTGTATCCCTTTAGTATGTTTAGGCTATGTTCGGCCAGCCTGCGTGGGATACCTGGCATGTCTGAAGGATGCCAGGCGAAAATGTCCCAACTCTCGCGCAAGAACTCTCGTAGTGCGGCGTCTATTGTGGGGTTCAGCTGTGCCCCAATTGATGATGTTTTTGTAGGGTCCGTTGGGCGGACCTGGAATTTGACTATTTCATCTACTGGTTTAAAAGAGGTGGACTTGGGTCGTTTGTCGAGTATCACATCGTCCATGTCCGCTGCGGAACGTAGCGCAGTTAACTCTTCGACCGCGAGGGCTTCGGATAATGTCTCCAGGGCTAGTGCGGCAGTTTTATTTTCGGCACGGAGTGCTATGTCCGGATCACTGGCTAGAGTGAAGATCCCATTGGGCCCCGGCATCTTGAGCTTCATGTACCCATAATGGGGTATAGCTCGGAAGCTTGTGAATGCGTCTCGCCCCAAGAGGGCGTGATATCCACTGCTAAACGGGGCCACTTGTAATGTGATTTCTTCGGACCTATAATTCTCCGATGTGTCGAATACCACATCCAATGTGATTTTCCTTGCGCATCGTGCCTCCCGACTAGGGATGATTCCCCTGAAGATCATGCTGCTTTGCTCAATGCGGCTCTTATCTATTTCCATTTTGTTAAGAGTTTCCTCCTCATAAATGAGGTTTAATCCGCTGCCGCTGTCCATCAGCACTTTAGTAAGCCGGAATCCGTCCACTATTGGACTAAGGACCAAAGCGGCTGGTGCTCGGACTGTTCGGAATTCAGGTTCGTCTCTGGCGTTGAAGGTTATGGCCGTATCATTCCATGGATTTATTGTTGCGACGTGGCATACTTCGGCGAGGTTGCGGAGCGCTCGTTTGCGCCTGTTGTTTGAGGCGAAAGTCTCAAAGACGGTCAGTATTGCATTGTTATTTTCTGCGGGATGGTGTTCTGCGGTATTGTCGATGAGAAGGTCCTTGCCTCTCTTGGCCACCTACCGGAGTATCAAACATGCTCTAAGGCTGTGTGTTGGTATGGTGTCCGGTGTGCTGAATTTTGCATGGCCTATTGAGCCATCCCTCAAGTACGGTTGCACGCCCTGTAGAGGGCTTTGGCTTCTTTGTAATTGGGTTGGGTGACTTGCGAGAGCGCACCCTTTTAGTTTGGACAAGGGGTTTAGTTAGGGCCGGAGGATCCCAGAATTTTGTTTGGGTCTTCCAAGCGCTTTCCATCACGCAGTACTTCTGTCCTATGACAGCCAGGTCGGTAAAGTGTGCTATGTCACGACGACTTATGGCGTTGAGGATTCCCTTGTCCGTTCAATATTTGCAAAAGAATGAGATTGCATCTTCCTCGTGACAGTCCTTAACCTTGCTCATTACAAGGAGGAATCTGGCCCAGAAGTGGTGTACTGTCTCTTGGGGCTCTTGTCTTATGTGGGAAAGATCGCTTGTGTCTGGGTGGGTGGGTGAAATTAAGTCCACGTCCTGACCCAATCTGGAACCCAGGGCGAAGGAGCTCCTGAGCTTGGCAGCTCGGGCTCCCGGATATTGCCCAATATTTGTGGCCCGCTGCTCGATTCTAAGTTCGGAGCCTGGGCCACGTCCTCCCGTAGACGGGTATCTGGCTCAGAGAGCTCGGGAATCCGAACATAGTTCATTCTCAAAATAGAGGGAGAATTGTCGTTTTGTTCCTCCACCACCGCTATCTAATGGGTGACCGGCGGAGAGTTAATCTCCCTTAGGTCGAGTTTATGCCCGATCCGATCATGATCCGTAGACACTCCCAGGGCGGCGATGTGATCGAAGAGCTCGTTCAAGGAGGAGAGCTCCATTGGATCCATCTGCTCAGTGAATTCCGGGCTGACGTGGAGGCTGTTTTTGATGACGTGAGATATGATCGTTGGCGCGGCGGCCAAACAGGCGGCCATGACGAAACCGCCCAGCCGGAGAGTTTGGCCTATAGCCAAGGATCCTCCGGAGGTGATGTTATCCTTGACAACAAGGCGAGCCATCAAGCATTATCGGGACGGCAAAGTGGAACACTCAATGAAAGCACCAATGTCGGTGTCAAAACCGGCGGATCTCGGGTAGGGGGTCCTGAACTGTGCATCTAAGGCTAATGGTAACAGGAGGCAGGGGACACGATGTTTACCCAGGTTCGGGCCCTCTCGACGGAGGTAATACCCTACTTCCTGCTTGATTGATCTTGATGATATGAGTATTACAAGAGTTGATCTACCACGAGATCGTAGAGGCTAAACCCTGGAAGCTAGCCTATGATTATGATTGTTGTTGTCCTATGGACTAAACCCTCCGGTTTATATAGACATCATAGGGGGCTAGGGTTACATAGAGTTGGTTACAGAGAAGGAAATCTACATATCCGAATATCCAAGCATGCCTTCCACGCAAAAGAGAGTCCCATCCGGACACGGGACGAAGTCTTCAATCTTGTATCTTCATAGTCCAA
This sequence comes from Aegilops speltoides, assembly GCA_021437245.1. Classification (NCBI taxonomy): domain Eukaryota; kingdom Viridiplantae; phylum Streptophyta; class Magnoliopsida; order Poales; family Poaceae; genus Aegilops; species Aegilops speltoides. The sequence continues at coordinate 299,380,379 of CM038141.1, read as the reverse complement.
CAGTCCAGCCAAAGTAGATAGTCCGGCTATCCGAGGACCCCTTAATCCAGGACTCTCTCAGCATGATTAACTTTTTTCTTTTGCGGGGAGTAACCCAAGATTATCTTGATTGAAACTATGTATTTGTATTTGCACGATGCTCATCTATTCATTTTTGAGAAGAAAATCCCTATATCCACGCCAAATTTCTTACTAATATTTCCACAGCAACGCGCGGAGTATCATATAGTATTTAAGAATTTCAGGCACTGAGAACACACCAGGGGGCTCACCATTTGGCCACGAGGGCACAGGGTGCGCCCACCCTCCTGGGGCGCGCCCCCTGCCTCGTGGGCTCCACGTGGACCCCCTCCACTTATTCCAGCACCTACTCACTTTGTTTTCCTCCAGAAAAAATCCTCCCATTGCTCAAACCCGTGTTCTAGCTCATCTTGCTGCCATTTTTTATCTCCTTGCTCAAACCCCCATCCACAAAACTGTTTTGGGGGATTGTTCTTTGGTATGTGATTCCTCTAATGGTCCAATTAGTTTATGTTCTAGTGCTTTATTAATTGCAAATTTTTGCTGCTAAGGTGACCCTGTTCTTGAGCTTGCATGTCAAATTTTATGGTCCAAAGTAGTTTTAATGCATGATATAGCCTCTAGGCACTTCTGGGAGTAGTTGCTATCAATCTTGTTGAGTTTGGTGCACTTTTCTTTTGAGTCACTAAAAATTTCAGAAATTTTTCAAAGAAAATGATGAAGAGATTGTTGTGGGGCTCTTCGAGCCGAAGCTCGAAGGATAAGCAGAATGAGGAGAAAAAAAGCCCTAGTTCAATCTTCCTCGCACCACGGAAGTCCAGTCGTGCGAATGGCCTTGTGATGCGTTCTTGAGGGCCGCCGGAATTCATGATGACTTTTATTACTTGGCTGAGAATGCAGGCCTCACCGACTTCCTCCACGACCAGCGCGAACAGTATCTCCTACTCACTAATACTTACGTGCAAATTTTTTATTTCCATGCTAAGAAATCACCACCTTTAGTGGAGTTTCACTTATATGATGAGGTTAGGGAGATATCCCTCTGTGATTTTTGTTGGGTCTGGAAGATACCCTTTTAGGGCAGCATCGAGGAACCACATCGTAGTGATGTGGCTGAGTTTATTGATAGAATTGTTGTAGGGGAAATGAGGAAAGTTTCTGATGCACGACTTACCAGTATACGTTTTCCTCTTCTACGTCACTTTGCGATATTTGCTAGTAGATGCTTAATTGGTTGCGGGAACAGTGGAAATCTTAGTGCCCCTGATCTTGTTATTTTGTGCCATGCTTTATTTCGTGATACAACTTTCAACTTAGGCACTATTGTTGCTAAACGGTTAAGTCTAAATCGTACAAAGGGCCCCATCTTTGGTGGTATCTTTGCCTCACGCCTTGTTGAACACTTTGAGATACCTATTACGCATCATGAGAAAGAAGAGAAGTTGCTGCCCACTATTTTTCTAGATTATAAGAGTATGGTAGCACATGAGTTTATCGTTAAAAATAAGAAGAAGATGCTTAAGTATAATTTGATATTAGGTAAAACTCACTGTGAGACTATTATCCTGCCTGCACCCTCTTTGTTTAACATACTTTCAGGCACGTACCTCATTTTGCCCGAGGCCATTTATGCATACTGGAGGATGACACCAGCCCCAGAGCCTGAGCCAGAGCCACCACTTGACCCATATAGACAGTCTGTTTATCAGTGGGATCTGGAGGAGCTCGCTAACCAGTGGCACCCGGAGGATCCTCCTCAGCACACCAGAGAGAGTAGCTTAAACCAGTGGCCATACACCAATTTAGGCCAAAAGCCTAAGCTTGGGGGAGTACGTATTTCTCACCGACATTACATTCATGTTCACACACTCATGCTAGTTGTCGGTGCTCATACTTTTTCATTGTACTATCCATGCTAGTTTATTTTCCTTTTCTTGCTTTCTTGTGTGTTTGAAAAACCTTAAGAAAAACCAAAAAATTAGTCGTAGCCTTTAGCTAGTTTACTTTCCATGCTTGTAGTAGTAATTAAAAGAAAACCCAAAAAGATTTCTCGTTCTTCTTTTGCTTGTTGGGAGCTTTCCCGTGTAAATAGTTTTATTTCTTTTCTTTTCTTTGGGAGTCGAGAGGAGAAGACCACGATGAAAATATTGAGCGGCTCTCATATGCATTATTGTTGATCTAACCCAGAGCCTATATTACCTTGCCTTCTCCTTTGTATTTAATGGTTGCAGATTCCAGCTTAGTCCAATGCACGTGCACTATTATTATTATCCACACCATTCGGTCGTGCGAGTGAAAGGCAATAATGACGATATATGAGGAACTGATTGAGATGAGAGAAGTTGGTATGAACTCGACCTATCTTGTTTTTGTAAATATGATTAGTTCACTGTTCCTGATTCAGCCTATTATGGATGAAACATGTTTGCAATGACAATTCGAGATAATAGTTACTCATGCCATGCTTAATTAGCTAGGAGTTTATAATGGTTTACCTTGCGTGGCAACATGCTATTAAAATGGTTGTGATGTGGTATGATAGCGTGGTATCCTCCTTTGAATGATTCGAGTAGCTTGACTTGGCACACTTTCACGCATGTACTTGAAACAAAATCAACATAGCCTCCACGATATTTATGTTCATGGTGATTTATATCCTACTCATGCTTGCACTCATTGTTGATTAATCTTAATCAATGTTGGGGATATCGCTTATCGGGAACTTATCGGTCGACCCATGATAAGGGGTAAATCGGCCATTTTATCGGCATATCGTCCGATTTTATCGCCATATCGGCTGATTTATCGGTCGACTTATCATATCAGTCAGACACCGGTAAGCGATAAATCGGCGGATTTATCGGAATATCAGAAGATATCTTGAACAGTGATCTTAATGCATGTTCATGACTGTTGTCGCTCTGTAGTTGATCGCTTCCCAGTCTGTTTCTAGCCTTCACCTGTACGAAGCAGGAATACTGCTTCTGCATCCACTTCCATAAACCTCAAAGTTATGCCATATGAGTCCACCACACGTTCCTATATGCGGTATCTACCCGCGGTTCCAAGTAAATTTGTATGTGCGAAACTCTAAACCTTCAAATGAAATTCTGTTTTGTATGCTTGAATAGCTCATGTATCAACTAGGGTTGTCTATATCTTCCATGCCAGGTGGGGTATTCTCATGATGAGTGGACTCCGCTCATCATTCATGAGAAAATGGTCGGTAACCAGGATGCCCAGTCCCTTGCTTAAATCAAATCAAATAATTGCAAACAAAACTCCCCCAAGATTGTTGTTAGTTGGACGACACCCGTTGTTTCGGACAAGCCATGGATTGATGTTTGTTGGTGGTGGGGGAGTATAAAATTTACCATTCCGTTTGGGAACCGCCTATAATGTGTGTAGCATGGAAGATATCGAGATCTCTCGGTTGTTATGTTGACAATAAAAGTATGCCGCTCAAAATATTATTTGTCTCTGTTTCAGAACTCGAGCTCTGGCACCTCTGCAAATCCCTGCTTCCCTCTGCGAAGGGCCTATCTATTTACATTTGTGTTGAATCATCATCCTCTTATTAAGAAGCACCAGTTGGAGAGCACCGCTGTCATTTGCATGCATTGTTATTAATTTACATTGAGTATGACAGTGACTGGATCTCTTTTACCATGAATTACAATGTCTAGTCAGTCCTTGATCTTTAGGGGTGCTCTGCATTTATGTTTTGCGGTCTCAAAAAGGGCAAGTGAGATACCACATTGTTATATCATACTATGATTGTTTTGAGAAAGTGTTTCATCCGAGATTTATTATTTTGCTCGCTAGTTGATTATGCCATTGATATGAGTAAATATGAGACCTAAATGTTATTGTGAATATGGTTAGTTCATAATCTTTGCTGAAAACTTGAATGTTGGCTTTACATATTTGCAACAACAAGATCAAACAGAGTTTGTAAAAGTTTTTCTTTATCACTTTCTGTTTGTCAACTAAATTGCTTGACAAGTAAAGGTTTAAGCTTGGGGGAGTTGATATGTCTCCAATGTATCTACTTTTCCAAACACTTTTGCCCTTGTTTTGGACTCTAACTTGCATAATTTGAATGGAACTAACCCGGACTGACGCTGTTTTTAGCAGAACTGCAATGGTGTTATTTTTGTGCAGAAATAAAAGTTCTCAGAATGACCTGAAAATACACGGAGCAACTTTTTGTAATTAATAAAAAATACTGGCGAAAGAATCAGCATCAGGGGGCCCCTACCTCGTGGGCCCCCTAGGGCTGCACCGACCTCAACCCCAACTCCACATTTTCATTTTCGGGGAGAAAAAATCAGAGAGAAGGATTCATCGCGTTTTACGATACAGAGCCACCGCCAAGCCCTATTCTTTCTTGGGAGGGCTGATCTGGAGTCTGTTCGGGGCTCCAGAGAGGGGAATTCGTCGCCATCGTCATCATGAACCATCCTCCATCACCAATTTCATGATGCTCACCGCCGTGCATGAGTAATCCCATCGTAGGCTTGCTGGACGGTGATGGCTTGGATGAGATTTACCATGTAATCGAGTTAGTTTTGTTAGGGTTTGATCCCTAGTATCCATTATGTTCTAAGATTGATGTTGTTATGACTTAGCCATGCTTAATGCTTGTCACTAGGGCCCGAGTGCCATGATTTCAGATCTGAACCTATTATGTTTTCATGAATATATGTGAGTTCTTGATCCTATCTTGCAAGTCAATAGTGACCTACTATGTGTTATGATCCAACAACCCCGAAGTGTCAATAATCGGGACCACTCCCAGTGATGACCGTAGTTTGAGGAGTTCATGTATTCACTAAGTGTTAATGCTTTGGTCCGGTACTCTATTAAAAGGAGGCCTTAATATCCCTTAGTTTCCAACAAGACCCCGTTGCCACGGGAGGGTAGGAAAAAATATTTCATGCAAGTTCTTTTCCATAAGCATGTATGACTATATTCGGAATACATGCCTACATTACATTGATGAACTGGAGCTAGTTCTCTGTCACCCTATGTTATAACTGTTGCATGAGGAATCGCATCCGACATAATTATCCATCACTGATCCATTGCCTATGAGCTTTTAACATATTGTTCTTTGCTTAGTTACTTCTCCGTTGCCACTGTTACGATTACTACAAAACTACTACTGTTACTTTTGCCACCGTTACCCTTACTTCCATACTACTTTGCTACTAAATATTTTGTTGTAGATATTAAGTCTTTCGGGTGTGGTTGAATTTACAACTCAACTGCTAATACTTGAGAATATTCTTTGGCTCCCCTTGTGTCGAATCAATAAATTTGGGTTGAATACTCTACCCTCGAAAACTTTTGCGATCCCCTATACTTGTGGGTTATCAAGCATTAACACACGGTGAATACATGAACTCCTCAAACTACAGTCATCACTGGGAGTGGTCCTGACTATTGTCACTTCGGACTTGCCGGATAATAACACGTAGTAGGTGACTATAACTTGCAAGATCGGATCTAGAACATGGATATAATGGTGATAACATAAATGTTTCGGATCTGAAATCATGGCACCCGGGCCCAAAGTGACAAGCATTAAGCATGGCAAAGTCATAGCAACATCAATCTCAGAACATAGTGGATACTAGGGATCAGGCCCAAACAAAACTAACTCGATTACATGATGAATCTCATCCAATGTAACGCCCCGGATCCGATGCGCCAGGTGTCTTCCAGCTATTCGTCGTAGTTGCCATGTCATTTGCTTGTGTGTTGCACTTTGCCATGTCATCATCTGCATGTCATCTGCATGTTTTTCAAAACTTGCATCCGGTCTTTTTCCCCGTTGTCCGTTTCGCGATCCGACACTCTCACACGCACCCGTTGCACCTCTCAGACCTTGTTTCGTGAGCGGGAGAAAAACAATCTCGGAATGGACCGAGGTTTGCCGAGTGGCCTTGGTATATCACCGGTAGACCGCTCCTCAAATTTCGTTCCATTTGGAGGTCGTTTCATGCCCAACGGTTAACCGAATTAACCGAAACCCCCTTCTCTTTGCAGCCCAGCCCATCTTCACCACAGCCCATGAGCCCTTCCAAACCCCCTCCATGTTCTCGGTCGTTCGATCGTGATCATGTGGGTGAAAACCGCTCCTCATTTGGACACTCCTAGCTCCCTCTACCTATATATAGGTCCTTCCCCTCCAATTTTCGCAGTTGAAACCCTAGCCCCGCTCCCTCACGCCGCCGGACACAACTCCTCCCACCGACGAACATGTCTGCCGCCAGTCTCCACGTTACTCCGGCCAATCCCAAGCCACCACGTCATCGCGCCGCCGCTCTCGGCTAGTGGCATTGCGCCACGTGTCCCGCTCCACCTCACCGGCTCCCCTGCAGCCGCCGCGGGCCCGCCGAAGCCCGCGTGAGGCCCGCCTGGCCCAAAGCCGCGCCGCCGCAGCCCATCGGGCGGATCGCCATGTGCCCCCGCGTCCCGTGCTCCGCCGCCGCCGCCCGCCTCGCGCTGCCCGCCTCCTCGCCGTCGGTCTTCTCCCGCGCGCGCGCCGTCGCCTTTTTGTCGCCTCATGCGCCGAAGCCCGCCGTCGCCATGGGCTGCCGGCCGAGCCGCCGCTTTCGCTCGGCGATCACCGCGCCGCCGCCGCCTGTCTCCAGCACCGGCCCGCACCAGCTCCGACCACCTCCACGCTGGCGCCGCCCGCCCCACGACCTCCGCCGCCTCTCCCGCTCGCCGCTGGCCAGATCCGGCGAGATCCGGCCAGAGAAGCCTCGCCGCCGCCCAAGTTCGCTGGAGCCCTCGCCGGCCGGATCCACCGCAAGCCGGACCGAATGCACCGGTCCCCGCAACCAAACGCCGCCCCACGCCCTGGATCTCTCCGTCCCACTCGTCCCCGTCCACTTTTCCCGGAGGTTGTTTTTCCACCAAGTCCCCAGAAAAAAAATCGTATTATGTGTGCATGTTTGACCTGCTGTATCTTCATGCTCGTTGCTCCGATTCATACATATGATATATCAAAATGTTCATCATGAGGTGCTCTTCATTTTGTCCCATTGTTCGATGCTTGTTTGAGTTGATCTTGATGCCTTAATAATCGTTGCAAAAGTGCTATATGGTGTTAACTGTTGTCTGTTAACAGAACTTGCTGTTTTGTCATTTTCATTGCATTTTGTACGTGCATCCTTTAAACATGGTTTCTACATGTTTTAGGATCATATTCATGCCATCTTTACAGTGGTGTCATCCATGTTTTTTTGTGAGTCATGTAGTGAGTGCATCAAGCTTGTGTAGTAGGGTACTTGGTGTTACTGCTTTGCTAGGCTGAATCTACAATATCATGATGCTATGTAAACCTGCTACTACAAGTCATTCTATGCATAATCTGGAAATGTTTACTAAGGATGTTTTGTTCTACATGATGTACTCTATCAATACATGTGCTTGGTTGAAATTATGGCTTGCTGTAGATTGTTGTTATCATGCTCCAAACTTGCTAAATAATGTTTGTCAGCATGTTAACATTAAGTTCCATTTTGCCATGTGTTTTGCTAGCGATCCATGCACCCTAGGACTATGATTTTGCCATGTTTAGCTCCATAAATATGTCATCTTACTATTGGTCACCTTGTGATGCCATGTATTGCTCTGTGGTGAGTTGTCAAATCTCACCAACATTCCTACTTATCGTTGTTCCTGCCATGTACTGTTATTCTGAATCTGTCATATCATTTGCCATGTTTGTATTGAAGCTACAATCTTTTCTGTTGATCTTTGGAATTAGTTCAGTAAGAGAGTTTTGTTCGTTGTCTTTAGTATTAGCATGCCATGCTCTATTTTGCCATGATAGGTTGTTGTAACATGTTGTTTGATAGCACTAAACATTGTAACCTGATGTTATTTTTTTCATGCACAGTGATTTCTACCAAGTCTGTGAAACTGTTATTATTTGCAATCTTGCCATGTCCTTTTGAGCATGTTCTCGTGATTTCTGGAGATAGCTCATTGTTCATGTTTTGTCATGATTTACCTGTACATCATGTCCATGCCTTCTGTTTTCATGTTGGGGTGTTGTAGCATATTTCCATGATGCTTGCAAGATGCCTAATTGTTGTTTCGGACAGATTGTTGTTATATCTTGTTTCATGTGTATGTGTTGCACCGTTGCTCCATTTGGAGTGTGCTCTATATGAAACTTGCTAGGAATTGTATGTAGTTTCATCTTGTCATGTTGCATCCTTGTTTTGAGAGTGTTTGCTTGATGTTTGAATGTATTTTGCATCAATGCCAAGCTTAACTTGTTTTGCTCATATCTTCTAGGCCGTAGCTCCGAACTAAATGAACTTTATATATATAACTTGACTAGAATTTCGTGTAGATCATCATGGTGCTCTTTAACTTGCTGGTTAACAATTCGAACATAAGGTTTATTCAGATCTAGACCAATTTCGAAATTTGCATATGAGGACTTACCTGATTAGTTATATGATGTTTCCGGCCTCATTTAAACTTGCTTTGATGTGTTGCTTTTGTATGCATCATCTCTTGCCATGAGTAGCTTCATGTAGCCTTTGTCATGCATCGTGATTGGTTGTGCATCATGTCATGTCTATGTGTTGTGTGTTTACCTTGTTGTTTGCTTCTCTCCAGCGCCTATTTTGGGATATCACAATATCTCTTATTTAATTAATGCATCTATATACTTGGTAAAGGGTGGAAGGCTCGGCCTTATGCCTGGTGTTTTGTTCCACTCTTGCCGCCCTAGTTTCCGTCATATCGGTTTTATGTTCCTTGATTTTGCGTTCCTTACGCGGTTGGGTGATTTACGGGACCCCCTTGACAGTTCGCTTCGAATAAAACTCCTCCAGCAAGGCCCAACCTTGGTTTTACCATTTGCCTACCAAAGCCTTTTTCCCTTGGGTTTCCGGAGCCCGAGGGTCATATTTATTTACCCCCCCCCCCCCCGGGCCAGTACTCCTTCGAGTGTTGGTCCGAACCGAGCAGCCTGCAGGGTCACCTCGGGGAAACTTGAGGACTGTTTTTACTCGTAGCTTGACTTATCCGGTGTGCCCTGAGAACGAGGTACGTGCGACTCCTATCGGGATTTGTCGGCACATCGGGCGGCTTTGCTGGTCTTGTTTTACCATTGTCGAAATATCTTGTAAACCGGGATTCCGAGACTGATCGGGTCTTCCTGGGAGAAAGAATATCCTTCGTTGACCGTGAGAGCTTGTGTTGGGCTAAGTTGGGACACCCCTGCAGGGTATAAACTTTCGAGAGCTGTGCCCACGGTTATGTGGCAGATGGGAATTTGTTAATGTTCGGTTGTAGAGAACTTGACACTTGACTTAATTAAAAAGCATCAACCGCGTGTGTGGCCGTGATGGTCACTTTTCGGCGGAGTCCGAGAAGTGAACACGGTTTTTTGGGTTATGTATGAACGTAAGTAGTTTCAGGATCACTTCTTGATCACTTCTAGCTTCTTGACCGTTCCGTTTGCTTCTCTTTTCGCTCTTATTTGCGTATGTTAGCCACCATACTTGCTTAGTCACTGCTGCAACCTCACCACTTTACCCGTTCCTTACCCATTAAGCTTTGCTAGTCTTGATATCCATGGTAATGGGATTGCTGAGTCCTCGTGGCTCACAGATTACTACAACAACAGTTGCAGGTTCAGGTTATGCAATGATCTTGACGCGAGAGCGATGTTACTTGTTTTGGAGTTCTTCTTCTGCTTCTGCTTTGATCAGGGGATAGGTTCCAGGTCGGCAGCCTGGGCTAGCAGGGTGGATGTCGTTTGAGCTTCTGCTTGTGTTTCATCCGTAATCGGATGTTGATCTTATGGATGATGTATTGATGTATTCTTGCGGCATTTGTATGCCTTGTATGTATCCCCATCTATTATGTAATGTTGATGTAATGATATCCACCTTGCAAAAGCATCTCCAATATGCGCTTCTATCCTTGGTGGAACCTTCGAGTTCCTTTAGGATAGGGTCGCATATTGGATGTGACAAGTTGGTATCAGAGCCTCGACCGACCTTAGGAGCCCCCCTTGTTTGATTGTAGTTGGCCGCTATTGAGTCTAGAAGAAAACTGATTTCAGAGTCTAGTTATATCGGAGAGTAGGAATTCTTTTTACTCCTCAGCCCCTTCATCGCTCTGGTCAGGAATCTTGACGTAGGTGTTTTGAATTTCTCCTCTTCCCCTTCAAATGTTTCTTTAGGATCACACGGTTAGTTTCCGTTCATTGTACATCCTCTTTTCAATCCGGCGCACCTCTCTTCGAGTGGGTTCGATCCTCGTCATCTTTTACAAGATCAATCCTCAGTTCTTTTCAATCAACGTTGTTTCCCTGTTCGAAGTTGTCCTTGTTTTTTTCCCACCCGCACACCCTTCTTCTTTTCGGAGCCGGAGTACGTAATCGAGTATCCATCCTACTCGTGTGAAGTCTTTGCGTTCTTTCCTCAATGATTTCAACCGGTTTTTTCTCTTCAAGTTATTCATCGGTTTTTTTCCTTCCAAGTTGCCTTTGTTTTCCCGCCCTCCCACCCTCTTCTTCCCGGAGTCTGAGTCTCTTTCGACCATCAATTTCATTCATGCGGAGCCTCTTCAGTCTTCCCTCAATCATTTCAACCGGTAAATTCTCGTCTCGGTGGACATTCTTCATCTCTTTTTCTTCTCCGGTGGATACAATTCCAATTTTCGGTAGTGATTATATTCTTTCCCTAGGCTCAAGTGTTTTCCCTGCTCATTCGCCTCTCGCTAGTTTATCCTTCCGGAGTGCTCAAGACATCTCAGGAGATTAGTCTGTGTTCCAATTAATTCGAGGTTGTCACTTCATTCAAATATTTCAATTGTTTCGGTGCATCATCTCCTCTTCAATCCTTTCCAATGGTGTTTTCTTTTTAGTGGGCCCTAACCCACAGGTCTTTTCCTAGGATCTTACCTGACTCTTCTAATTCTCCCGGAGTTATTCTCAAATTCTTTTCAAGTGTGACATCAGAATGAATTTCATCAGTCACATGCCTTCTCCAACATCTCTTTCAAATTCTTTTCATTTTGGCTCAACCTCTTCGCTTTTCATTCTCCCGGAGTACCTCAGTTATTTTGGTGTTTCTCGTCGTCATTTGGAGACCGAAGAAGAGTTTTTCCTCTAAATCTTTCCCGTTCTCTCAAACATTCGTGGTTCTAGCTTCATGTTATCCTCTCGAATTATTCAATTTGTCAGATATTCTTTTCTTACCCATCCGGAGTATGCCAGGAGCTGTTTTTTGTTTCATTTCATCGGAGGCCATCATTCCAACTTACTCAATTGTCCCGGCGCATCGTTCAAGTATTCTATAATCAGTGTGTGATCTCTTCGTTATCTTGTCTCTAAATCCCCTCAAGCATATTTGTTCTTCTAATTCTTCTCGGTGATTCATTCTCTTTCATCAGTCATTTTCAAATTCTTACGGTGATTCATTCAAGATTCTTTTTTCTTCGATTATCATATTAATTCATTCGTTCTTTTCAATCCTACCGGTGGTTCATGAAGACCTTCTCAAGTTTGCGATATGTCACTTCTCAATCCTTTTCAAGAAGAATAAGTTGCATGCCAAATCCGGTTGTCATCAATTAAATTTGATGAGGATAAGCATAACGTAATTCTTATTCTTATTTCAGCATCGTCAAGTAATCCCTTCCTTCGGAATTTGTTCTTGAGGAATAAATTCTAGTTGCAAGTGTTTTCATCTTTTCTTTTCCGGAGTTAAAAATTAGTCGGCCATTTCGTCGGAACCTCCATCTAAATCACCGCAAGGCTCATCTTATTCTTTCATCCTTCATTCTATCTCGTCATCCTTTTGTCACCGGAGTCCTTCATGGTGGTTCTTCATGATTTAATTCATTCTTCAAGAGTTCATCAAGATTTTGTTGGTGGAGTTCAAGTATCTTTTCTTCTCGCGTCTCGAAGTGCAAATAATTCTTCCTTTTCTTCTGAAGCAGAGTTTTGCATTTCTTCTTTCTTCTCAGCTATTCAGACTTTTGATTGTGGTATAATTTCACCTCCAGTTTTGGGATGTTTTTTGATAAGTCCACAACAAGCTTATTATTTTGTTGTTGATTTTCTCAACAACTCCGTCCAATCCTTCCTACTAATGATGCTTTCGAATTCATTCATGGTGGAAGTTGTTGTTCTCGTATCCATTCATTTCGTTCCTCTATTCTTCCAGAGGCATTGCGTTGTTCATCTCATCAGGTGTCATTCCATCTTGTGAAGTTCATGTTCTATTTCTTCCTTTTTCAGCCGGAGTGCTGCCGAAATTCTTTTGTTCTATTCCCTTTTCTATCTTGTTCTAACCGGAGTGGTTTAAGAGTCTATCTTGTCTCCATGAGCATTTGATTTTCGTCTTATTCGCCGTTCCTCTTTTCTACCCGAGTGCTCTCGACTTGTTTTCTCTTGCGTTCTTACTTCACCTCTTCCTCTTTCTCTTCCGTCTCGTTCCTAAGATCTCGGGACGAGATCTCTTGTTAGTGGAGGAGAGTTGTAACACCCCGGATCCGATGCGCCAGGTGTCTTCCAGCGATTCGCCGTAGTTGCCATGTCATTTGCTTGTGTGTTGCACTTTGCCATGTCATCATCTGCATTTCATCTGCATGTTTTTCAAAACTTGCATCCGGTCTTTTTCCCCGTTGTCCGTTTAGCGATCTGACACTCTCACACGCACCATTGCACCTCTCAGACCTTGTTTCGTGAGTGGGAGAAAAAGAATCTCGGAATGGACCGAGGTTTACCGAGCGGCCTTGGTATATCACCGGTAGACCGCCCGTCAAATTTCGTTCCATTTGGAGGTCGTTTCATGCCCAACGGTTAACTGAGTTAACCGGAACCCCCTTCTCTTTGCAGCCCAGCCCATCTTCACCACAGCCCATGAGCCCTTCCAAACCCTCTCCATGTTCTCGGTCGTTCGATCGTGATCGTGTGAGCGAAAACCGCTCCTCATTTGGACACTCTTAGCTCCATCTACCTATATATAGGTCCTTCCCCTCCAATTTTCGCAGTTGAAACCCTAGCCTCGCTCCCCTCGCGCCGCCGGATACAACTACTCCCACCGACGGACATGTCCGCCGCCAGTCTCCACGTCGCTCCGGCCAATCCCAAGCTGCCACGTCGTCGTGCCGCCGCTCCTGGTCAGTGGCATTGCGCCACGTGTCCCGCTCCACCTCGCCGGCTCCCCGCGGCCGCCAGGCCTGCTGGCTCCAGCGTGAGTCCCGCCTGCCCGCCGCCGCGCGCCCGCAGCTCGCCGGGCGGATCGCCTCGCCTCCGCATCCACATGCTCCGCCGCAGCCGCCCGGCGCTTCGCGCTTCCCCGCCGCCTCATCGTCGGTCTTCTTTGTCGTCGTGCACCTTCGCCGCCCCTGCCGAAGCCTACCGTCGCCGCGGCTGCCCGGCGCTTGTCTCGGCGCCGCCCGCACCAGCTCCGGCCACCTCCACGCCGGCGCCGCCCGCCCCGCGACATCCGCCGCCTCTCCCGCTCGTCGCCGGCCGGATCCGGTGAGATCCGGCCTGGAGGAGCCTCGCCGCCGCCCAAGTTCGCCGGAGCCCTCGCCGGCCGGATCCACCGCAAGCCGGACCAGATCCACCGGTCCCGCAACCAAACGCCGCCGCACGCCCTGGATCTCTCCGTCCCGCTCGTCCCCGTCCACTTTTCCCGGAGGTTGTTTTTCCACCAAGTCCCCAGAAAAAAAATCATATAATCATTGCAAAAGTGCTATATGGTGTTAACTGTTGTCTGTTAACAGAACTTGTTGTTTTGTCTTTTTCATTGCATTTTGTGTGTGCATCCTTTGAGCATGATGTCTACATGTTTTAGGAGCATATTCATGCCATATTTACAGTGGTGCAATCCATGTATTTTTGTGAGTCTTGTAGTGAGTGCATCATGCTTGTGTAGTAGGGTACTTGGTGTTACTGTTTTGCTAGGCTGAATCTGCTATATCATGATGCTATGTAAACCTACTGCTACAAGTCATTTTATGCATAATATGGAGATGTTCACTAACGATGTTTTGTTTTACATGATGTACTATATCCAACCATGTCCTTGGTCGAAATTATGGCTTGCTATAGATTGATATTATCATGCTCCAAACTTGCTAAATAATGTTTCTGTCAGCCGGTTAACATTAAGTTCAGTTTTGCCATGTGTTTTTCTACTGATCCATGCACCCAATGACTATGCTTTTGCCATGTTTAGCTCCATAGATATGTCATATTACTGTTAGTCACCTCTTTATGCCATGTGTTGCTCTGTTGTGAGTTGTACAATCTCACCAACATGCCTACTTATCGTTGTTCCTGCCATGAACTGTTATTCTGAATCTGCCATATCATTTGCCATGTTTGCATGGATGCTACCATATTTTCTGTTGATCTTTGGAATTAGTTCAGTAAGGGAGTTTTGTTCTTTGTCTTTTGTATTAGCATGCCATGCTCTATTTGGCCATGATAGCTTGCTGTAACATGTTGTTTGATAACTCTAAACATTGTAACCTGATGTTATTTTTGTCATGCACAGTGATTTCTGCTAAGTCTGTGAAACTGTTATTATTTGCAATCTTGTCATGTCCTTTTGAGCATGTTCTAGTGATTTCTAGAGATATCTCAGTGTTCATGTTTTGTCGTGCTTTACCTGTACATCATGTCCATGACTTTTTTCATGTTGGGGTGTTGTAGCATATTTTCATGATGCTTGCAAGATGCCTAGTTGCTGTTTTGGACAGATTGTTGTTATATCTTGTTTCATTTGTATGTGTTGCACCGTTGCTCCGTTTGGAGTGTGCTCTATATGAAACTTGCTTAGAATTGCATGTAGTTTCATCTTGTCATGTTGCATCCTTGTTTTGAGAGTGTTTACTTGATGTTTGAATGTATTTTGCATCAATGCCATGCTTAACTTGTTTTGCTCATATCTTCTAGGCCGTAGCTCCGAACTAAATGAACTTTATATGTAACTTGACTAGAATTTCATGTAGATCATCATGGTCCTCTTTAACTTTCTGTTTAAAAATTTGAACATAAGGTTTATTCAGATCTGGACTGAGGGAGTCCTGGACTAGGGGGTGTTCGGATAGCCGAACTATCACCGTCGGCCGGACTCAAAGACTATGAAGATACAAGATTGAAGACTTCGTCCCGTGTCCGGATGGGACTTTCCTTGGCGTGAAAGGCAAGCTTGGCGATACGGATATGTAGATCTCCTACCATTGTAACCGACTCTATGTAACCCTAGCCCTCTCCGGTGTCTATATAAACCGGAGGGTTTTAGTTCGTAGGACGAACAACAATCATACCCTAGGCTAGCTTCTAGGGTTTAGCCTCCTTGATCTCGTGGTAGATCTACTCTTGTACTACCCATATCATCAATATTAATCAAGCAGGAGTAGGGTTTTACCTCCACCGAGAGGGCCCGAACCTGGGTAAAAACATCGTGTCCCTTGTCTCCTGTTAGCATCCGCCTAGACGCACAGTTCGGGACCCCCTACCCGAGATCCGCCGGTTTTGACACCGACATGGACCAATTTCGAAATTTGCATATGAGGACTTACCGGATTAGTTATATGTTGTTTCCGGCCTCATTTAAACTTGCTTTGATGTGTTGCTCTTGTATGCATCATCTCTTCCCATGAGTAGCTTCATGTAGCCTTTGTCATGCATAATGATTGGTTGTGCTTCATGTCATGTCTATGTGTTGTGTGTTTACCTTGTTGTTTGCTTCTTTCCAGTTGTAATTCTTCCTGTTAGTTCTTGTTTCGTTGCGATCATGAGGATTCATTCGTCTACGCTTGGTTCGTCTTCGTGGCTTCATCTTCTTCATGGACTCATTCTTCTTCCTAGTGGGATTTCAGGCAAGATGACCGTCACCCTGGATCTCACTACTATCATTGCTATGCTAGTTGCTTCGTTCTATCGCTTTGCTGTGCTACCTAACACTTGTTCATGAAGCCTCCCAAATTGCCATGTCAGCCTCTAACCTTTTCACCCTTCCTAGCAAACCTTTGCTTGGCTATGTTACCGCTTTTGCTCAGCCCCTCTTATAGCGTTGTTAGTTGCAGGTGAAGTTGAAGATTGCTCCATGTTGGATCCGGATTATTTTGGGATATCACAATATCTCTTATTTAATTAATGCATTTATATACTTGGCAAAGGGTGGAAGGCTCGGCCTTATGCCTGGTGTTTTGTTCCACTCTTGCCGCCCTAGTTTTCGTCATACCGGTGTTATGTTCCTTGATTTTGCGTTCCTTAAGCGGTTGGGTGATTTATGGGACCCCCTTGACAGTTCGCTTTGAATAAAACTCCTCCAGCAAGGCCCAACCTTGGTTTTACCATTTGCCTACCTAAGCCTTTTTCCCTTGGGTTTAGGAGCCGAGGGTCATCTTTATTAACCCCCGGGCGGTGCTCCTTTAAGTGTTGGTCCGAACCGAGCAGCCTACGGGGCCACCTCGGGGAAACTTGAGGACTGGTTTTACTCGTAGCTTGACTTATATGGTGTGCCCTAAGAATGAGGTACGTGCGACTCCTATCGGGATTTGTCGGCACATTGGGCGGCTTTGCTGGTCTTGTTTTACCATTGTCAAAATGTCTTGTAAACCGGGATTCCGAGACTGGTCGGGTCTTCCTGGGAGGAGGAATATCCTTCGTTGACCATGAGAGCTTGTGATGGGCTAAGTTGGGACACCCCTGTAGGGTATAAACTTTCGAGAGCCGTGCCCGCGGTTATGTGGCAGATGGGAATTTGTTAATGTCCGGTTGTAGATAACTTGACACTTTACTTAATTAAAACGCATCAACCGCATGTGTAACCATGATGGTCTCTTTTCGGCGGAGTCCGGAAGTGAACACGGTTTTTTGGGTTATGTATGAACGTAAGTAGTTTCAGGATCACTTCTTGATCACTTCTAGCTTCTCGACCGTTCCGTTTGCTTCTCTTCTCACTCTTATTTGTGTATGTTAGCCACCATACTTGCTTAGTCGCTGCTGCAACCTCACCACTTACCCCTTCCTTACACATTAAGCTTTGCTAGTCTTGATACCCATGGTAATGGGATTGCTGAGTCCTCGTGGCTCACAGATTACTACAACAACAGTTGCAGGTTCAGGTTATGCAATGATCTTGACGCGAGAGCGATGTTACTTGTTTTGGAGTTCTTCTTCTTCTTCTTCTTCGATCAGGGGATAGGTTCCAAGTCGGCATCCTGGGCTAGCAGGGTGGATGTCGTTTGAGCTTCTGTTTGTGTTTCATCCGTAATCGGTTGTTGATCTTATGGATGATGTATTGATGTATTCTTACGGCATTTGTATGGCTTGTATGTATCCCCATCTATTATGTAATGTTGATGTAATGATATCCACCTTGCAAAAGCGTCTCCAATATGCGCTTCTATCCTTGGTGGAACCTTCGAGTTCCTTTAGGATAGAGTCGCATATTGGGCGTGATATCGAACTCCTCACCGACCAGCGAGCCTACGAAGGAATTACTTACTCCCGGTGGGGACATGGAATTGGCGATGGAGATGTGTTGGTGATGACGAAGATCGAAGATCCCCCTCTTCGGAGCCCCCAATGGACTCTTGATCTGGCCTCCTGATGAAGAACAGGAGACGGCGGCAGCTCTGTCTCATGAAACGGGATAATTCTTTCTGCCTGATTTTTCTGGAATAATGGGATTTTATAGCGTTAGCTTCAGGGTCAGTGGGGCCACCAGGTGGGCAACACCCACCTGGGCACGCCTGGGGGGGGCAAGCGTGCCCTGGTGGGTTGTGCCCACCCAGGTGCCCCCTCAGGTACCTCCTGGCTCTAGAAATTCTCTTATTTGATATAAAAAATCCTCGCAAAGTTTCGTTCCATTCCGAGAACTTATTTCTGCACAAAAACAACACAATGGTAGCTCTGCTGAAAACAGCGTCAGTCCGGGGTTAGTTTCATTCACATCATGCAAATTAGAGTCCAAAACAAGAGGAAAGGCGTTAGGAAAAGTAGATACGTTGGAGACGTATCAACTCCCCCAAGCTTAAACTTTGCTTGTCGTCAAGCAATTTAGTTGATAAATTGAAAGTGAAAAAGAAAAACTTTTACGAAGTCTTTTGCTCTTGTTTCATAAATAAGCTTAAACAACACCCTGGTTTTCAGCAAATATTATAACTAACCATGCCGACAATAACTCTGAAAAATTATATTAACTCATATCAATGACATAATCAACTAGAGAGCAATAATAAGATATGTCAAATAGCAACACAATGCCAAAACACCATGATACAAATATGATAATAGTGGTATTCGGTAGCCCTTTCTGACACCACAAAACATAAATGGAGAGCACCCCCAAAGTTCAAGCAGCGACCAAACATTGTAATTCATGGTAGAAAAGATCCAGTCATGATGCAAGCAACATTAGCTACACACAATGCATCTGCATGACCGCAGTGCTCTCAGGTTCTGGCACTAATTTGAGAAGGTGATGATGCAACATAAATGTAAATAGATAGTCCCTTCGTAGAGGGAAGCAGTGATTTGCAGAGTTTTTAAAAGAGAGGTAAATGGTATTCTGAGACATGCACCCTTCTCATTTACTTCACGACCATCAGTTATCAATATCTTCCATGCTAAACACGCTAGTGGCGGTTCCCAAGCGGAAATGTAAAGGTTATGGCACCATTGGGAGTTTTTGTTTGATTATTTATGAGCTCTTTTCTTTTTGCAGTGGGACTAGGCATCCCTATTACCGCCCTTTTCTCGTGCGATTGTCAGTGAATAAACACTCGACCTGAGAATAACCCGCTTTGCATGGAAGATACAGACTACCTACTGTCGTTCCATGAACGATCCAGGCACACAAAAAGGATATTTTTATTTGAAGTTTTTAGAGGTGGCACATGCAAATTTACTTAGGATGGCAGGGTAATACCGCATATAGGTAGGTATGGTGGACTCATCTAGAATAACTTGGGTTTCAGGTTTTTGATGTACAAGCAGAGTTCCCGCTTAGTATAGGCGAAGGCTAGCAAATAGGTTGAGAAGCGGCCAGCTAGAGAGCAACAACGGTCATGAACATGCATTATGCATAAGTAACATTCGATACTAGCATGAGTAGGATATGAACACCATGAATATAAATATCATAGAGGCTATGTTGGTTTTGATTCAACTACATGCATGAACATCTGCCAAGTCAAGCCACTCAAACATTCAGAGGAGGATACCATATCGTCATACTACATCACAATCATTTTAACGCAATGTTGATATCCAAGATAAGTCATTATTCACACCTACACTATAGGAATCAGGAACTTTGCCATCCGCCAAGGCTGACGGCAAAGGCATTCATGGAGGACGGAAAGACCTTTGCCGTTAGCCAGCTGACGGCAACACATCCAGCTGAACAGGCTACAGCAAAGGCCTCTTTGCCGTCTGCTGGCGGACGGCAAAGAGCTTCGATGGCACACGTGGCAGTTCGGGTCCGTTAAGTGGTTAACGGCGTGCATTGCCGTAAGCCAGCGGACGGCAAAGATTCAAAGGCCTTTGCCGTCTGCTGGCTGACAGCAAATATACCAAATAGGCCAGCCTCTAATTCCCAGGTTGCACAGGTAGCTGCCACGTGGCAGCTCTGCCGTCTGCTGGCAGACGGCAAAGCTCTTTGCCGTCTGCCAGCAGACGGCAAAATGTCTATATAGCCCCTATTTTTTCTTAAATTCATTCAATTTTGACAGAATTTCACATATATATACACATTTCATACTAATTTCAACAATAAGTTTCCAACAAGAGATATATACAAGTTTCCAACATTTCCATATATACAATAAGTTTGCAACAAGAGATATCCAACAAGTTCCAACCAACAACATATCCAACAAGTTTCCACAAATAAAAAGGAAGCACAAGCACAAGTAAAAGTTTGCAACAAGTATCCATCAATGCTAGCTTCCCCATCTCAAGCAAATCTGCAAATTGGGAAAGTTGAAAGTTAGAAGAATAAGAAGAAGACTAGCTAGAAAAAGAAGAAGAAGAAGAAGAAGAAGAAGAAGAAGAAGAAGTAAAAATGCTAAGTGTGTAGGTCATTTTAGATCTAAGCCATGTAAATGAAGTAGATAAGCTAATTATAGATAATTATTGAGCTATCCTATGTTGTTATGCCATTTTGTACCTAAGTGAGCTAATTATGTCATGAATGAAGTAGTTAAGCTAATTATAGATCATTATTGAGCAACCCTAGGTTGTTATGTCATTTTGTACCTAAGTGAGCTAATTATGTCATAAATGAAATAGCTAAGCTAATTATAGATCATTATTGAGCTATCCTATGTTGTTATGCCATTTTGTACCTAAGTGAGCTAATTATGTCATGAATGAAGTAGTTAAGCTAATTATAGATCATTATTGAGCTACCCTAGGTTGTTATGTCATTTTGTACCTAAGTGAGCTAATTATGTCATAAATGAAGTAGCTAAGCTAATTATAGATCATTATTGAGCTATCCTAGGTTGTTATGCCATTTTGAACCTAAGTGAGCTAATTATGTCATAAATGAAGTAGCTAAGCTAGTTATAGATCATTATTGAGCTATCCTAGGTTGTTATGCCATTTTGTACCTAAGTGAGCTAATTATGTCATAAATGAACTAGCTAAGCTAGCTATATACCATTATTGAGCTATCCTAGGTTGTTATATGCCATTTTCTAGCTAACAAAGCATTTGTTAAGCAAAACACTTGGGAAAACTTACCATGATCCGGGAGGTGAAGGGCCGGTCGGGGTTGGGCCACCGTGAGATGGAAAGATCGGTCGATCCTTTGTGGGAGGCGTGCTGCACGAAAGATCATTTGCAATGTTTAGTTAGCATGATGCAACCGATATGTGAATACTAGTAACTAATGACCATTCAAATGAAACTCACTTTGTCTGCTATAGCAATCTGGGGCATCGGCGGAGGGGTCTGGCCGGTTTTCTCGCACACGGACTGCACATTTTGTTTTCACGAGTTAGTCATATGAGTTAGTAATGAAACAAACATTACGTGCATGATTTGACTAGTATGCGGGAGAAACTTACCACGAGATCTCGTATAGGACCCGGTGACTCGCATTGTTCCGGTTCCTTTCCGCCTCCAACATATTAGCCGTCCTCTCCTCCATGTCCCTCACCTTCTAGTCTGCCTGCCTAGTTGCCTCCGCCACAAGCTCCTGGGCCCAAGCCTCGATAGCGAGATCCACTGGCCTTGGTCGAGGCCCCATCTCAGGAAGAGATTTTGTCCGCCGCTTCTTGATCTCTGAGAGACTTCTAGGACAACGTATGAGCCCATCCCCAATGGCTACGTGGCCATGTTTCCTCCCATCACCAGATAGCATCACGAGCTCAGGATCAAAAGGACTCTGGCTCGGGTTGAAGTCCTCGACTTTCATCTCCTTCCCCCAGTCTCTGTACCTCACAAGCTTGTAGTGGGAGGAGATGTTGGTGAAGCTCTCTAGATGATTGAGGTCATCCTCCAAGAATGCCTTGGCCTTCTTGTACGGGGCACTATGGTCCATGGCATAGAGGCCGTACAGTGGCGACACCTCCTTCTTGTTGTATTTTTCCTGAAAGAGAGGAACAGGGGTAAATTAGTAATTAAAGCTAGCATGAAGAATGAAATTGCATGAATCAAACCACATACCCAGTGATCCCCGTACTCAAACAGGTTGGAGCTCCCTTGATGGCACGGCAGACCTCGCATCTAGGCATGCTTGTCCCTGGCCTTGTTGTGGGTGGCTAGCCCTTGGGGAGAGCACCACTCATCCACCAACCTCTCCCAACAGTCCATCTTATCTGCACACCATCTCGGGGGCACCTAAGTTAGACAAAGAGAAATTTCAGCGCTACGCCTATGGATCAAATCAAGGAAACAGGTACAAGGAATTAAGAATAGGTCATTACCGTCATGTACTTCTCCTTACTCAAATACTTGAGGCGGCACTTCTTCTTCTCCCTCCTGATGTTAGTCGAGGCATAGTAGTCTCGGAAAGCCTGGACCCAAGCCTCATGCCATGTGTTCTGAAGTAGGCGCTTGCACTCGGCTTTGAGAACCATATCCGTCTCCGCCTCGTGTTCCTCAAGACACCTGTAGAAGGTTTGCAATCAAACAAGACAACACCAAGCATTAGTACAATCACTAGGTATTGTTGATTTTTAATTATGTAAAGGAGAACTTACCCAAAACCGTCATCTCATAATGTCGGCCACCGTCTCACACACGACACCGTCGACCATCTCCCCCGGCAGGGCCGCGGCAGCCTGGTGGAGCTCCCAGGTGAGTGCTAGCTGTCGAATCTCACCCTCACCAGGCAACATGACCCACCCCGAGAAGTGGTGTTGGACTAGAGTACCAAGGACCTGGTTGGGCATGCGGACCTTATCTGCGTGTACCCAACCCCTGCAGTATGACAAGGCCAACACATTAGATATTTATTTGAACAAACACGAAAGGCTAAAAGAGTAAATTAATGCACTTACTTCTCCCCGTTAGGCTGAGTCAACCACCTCTGGTCGCGAGTCGCCGACACGGACGGTAGCTTAGTACTACCATGCTGGTGGACCCTCTTGCCCTCCTCAACCCACTTGCTCTCGCTGTAGCTATCCTCAGATAAGGTCTCGTCGAGATCATCATCATGGTCACTAGTCTCCGGAGTCACGTGTGATGAAGACTCTGGGACCCTAGTCTCCTGGGAGGAAGACTGTGGGACCCGAGTCTCTTGGGAGGAAGACACTGGGACCCGAGGCTTGGCAACCAGAGCCTCGTCGACCCGTGGCTCGACGACCAAAGGCTCGTCGTCTCGAGGCTAGTGGACCAGAGTCCGACATGGGTCCAGGTCAGACGGATCCACCTGAGACGGAGCACTCCAGTGGTCTGGAGACTCAGCGGGGGCTGGCGGCGAGGAAGGCAGCACAACATTCCTACCTCTGCCAGTGCCCCATCCACCTCTACCCCTCTTCTTCCCCCGACCTCCTCTCCCGACCGAAGAAGAAGCGCCCGCCGAAGGTGCTGGAGGTTTGTGCATGTTGTCTACCAGCCCCTCCGAAGGTTCTGGGGTGGAATAACAACACCCCTCCCACGCGCCGAGGTAGGAGGCTCGGAGCGCTCTCGACCCAAGCCCACCTTATGTCAACTCCTGCAATGAGAAAGAGTAAACGAAATTAGTACAACATAATAAAAAATTAGTGTGTATCATCATCATGAACATAATTAAAAAAATTGGGGTGTCATGTCGGGGGTCGGGGTGTTAGGGTGTCGTGTCGAGGGTCGAGGGGTCATGGTGTCGTGGTCGAGGGTCGAGGGCTCGGGGTGTCGGGTTCAGGGGATCGGGGTGTCGTGCTCAGGATGGCAAAACCTTGACCCCTCGACCCGTTGACCCTCGGCACGACACCCTGACCCCTCTTCTTCTTCTTTCCCCTTCTACTTATTCTACTTTTCTTCTTATTTTTTTCATCTTTTTTTCACTTCCTTTAATTATGACTATTTAACTAAAACCTAACACTAATTTAATATAATATAATCTAATCTAGCTAACTATATATATAATATATCTATTATCTAAAACAGAAAAGAAAAAAGAAAAAAAAACAGAACTCCTCCTGCTCCTCTTCTTCTTATTTTTCTTCTTCCTTCTTTTACTTTTTCCTCTTTTATTCTCATCTTCTCCTCTTTTTCTCCTCCTCCTCCTCCTCCTCCTCCTCCTCCTCCTCCTCTTCTTCTTCTTCTTCTTCCCCTTCTACTTATTCTACTTTTCTTCTTCTTTTTTCATCTTTTTTCACTCCCTTTAATTATGACTATTTAACTAAAACCTAACACTAATCTAATATAATCTAATCTAATTAATCTAATCTAGATAACTATATAACCTAAACTAATTAAACCTAAACCTAAACTAAAAAACCTAAACTATTTGAACTAATTAAACTAAATAACGTAAACTAATTAAACCTAAACTGGAAAAACTTAAAATAAAAAACCTAATCTAAACAGAAAAGAAAAAGAGAAAAAACAAAAAAGTAAATAGGACAGGGGGTGGCAGGGGCTCACCGTGGGGGCGTCGACGGGTCAGGGAGGGGGCGGCGATGTGGCAGCAGGGAGTCGGGGCGGCGACAGGCCAGGGAGGGGGCGGCGACAGGCGACGCTCCTCGGGGGGCGATCGACCCGCGGCTGCAGCAGGGAGGTGGCGGCGGGGAGGCTCGGGAGGGGGGTGGTGAGGCATGAAGGGGGCGGTGACGGGCGGGGAGGGGGCGGCAACAAGACGGGGAGGGTGCGGCAACTACGGCACGGGGAGGGTGCGGCAGCGACAGCGTGGGGTAGCACGAAGGAGGAAGAAAGAGGAGAGGAGATAGAGAGAGAGAGAGAGCGATGGTGGGGGCACGGCCGTTAAGTCAATTTTGAAGCTTTTCCGTCTGCCCCACCTTTGCCATCAGCTAGCGGACGACAAAGAAAGATTTGTCGTCAGCTAGCAGACGGCAAAGAGGGGACCCATTAGGGGTTGACGGCCTCTTTGCCGTCCGAGCCCCTCTTTGCCGTCCGCTAGCTGACGACAAATCTTTCTTTGTCGTTCGCTAGTAGACGGCAAAGAGATGGCTTATGGCAAAGCAAGCCTTTACCGTCCGCTGCCTCTTTGTCGTCCACTTTCTGCTGTCTTATGGCAAAGCCTACCTTTGCCGTCAGCTAGCGGACGGCAAAGAGTGGGCGGACGGCAAATCTGAATATTCCAGTAGTGCTAGCTACTTATGCATGGCATGAGAAACTATAATCTCTAATTGTCATTGCAAACATGTTTGATCATAATAGGTTGAAGCATGGATACTAGGTTAAACATATTTACAAAAACAGAACAAGTCGAGTTCATACCCGTTTCTCTCTGTCACGGCCAGTTCATCTAATATCGTCATTATTGCCTTTCACTTGCACGAGCGAACAATTCGAAATAATAATAGTGCAAGAGTGTCGTGGACTAAGATGGAATCTGCAAACATTTTATTCAAGAGGAGAAGACAAGGTAATATGGGCTCTTTATTAGATCAATAATGCAAATGAGAGCCATTCAACATTTTCATCGTGGTCTTCTCCTCAGTATGACTCAATAAAAAGGAAGAGAAATTCAGAGAAACACACCGAGATATTTTTGGAGTTTTTTTGTTTTTTAAAAGCAGGCAAATGAAAAGGGAAAAGCAAAAACGAGAAAAATAATTACACGAGAAAGCTCCCAACAAGTAAAAGAAGAACAAGGAAATCTTTTTGGGTTTTATTTTTAGTACTACAACAATTTAAACTAGGAAGAAAAATCAGAAAGAAGCAAGAAACAATTTTTTTTGATTTTCTCAAAGTTTTTCAAACACACAAGAAGAAAGCGAGAAAAATAATTTAAACATGGATGATACAATGAAAAAGTATGGACACCAACAACTGGAATGAAATGTGTGAACATGAATGTAATGTCGATGGGAATACGTACTCCCCCAAGCTAAGGCTTTTGGCCTAACTTGGTAATCACCGGTCGTAGAAGCATGAGGTCCAATGTTGAAGTGTTGGGGAGCCGACACCATAGGGTCCCACTGTTGAGGCTCTGCCTGTGCCGCCGCCAAGTTGTTCCGGTAAGCGACAATGTCCTTAGGCAAAATCCTGTATCTGTTCTTGGCAACATGATCAAACAAAGCAGGTGCAGGCAAGGGAATAATATCACGGGTTTCCACACTCAAAACTAAATTGTAAGGCAAATCAATATCAGGGTAATTAGCAGAAAGAAATAGATGGTCCTTCATAGCTGCTCTATCTAGGTAAACCTTGGTCAAGGGGTGATCATGATGGCGTATCTGCACATTGAAGTGAGTCGCCAAGCGAGAGCGTAAATGCCCCCATGTATTTTACCCTTGAACCTGTCAAGGTGAAGGCGACGTGCCACAATAGCTCCCAAGCTAAAAGTGTTGTCGCCATAAAGTGTGCGACGCAAAACAGCAAAGTCTGGGGCGCTAAGTGAACCCACCTTCTCTCTCGCTAGCAAGCACTTTGCGATAAATAAAGCAAAATAATGCACGACAGGAAACTACAAGCTAACAGTAGTGGTGCTCGATACTCCTTTCTCATCCCCCACTGTCAAAGTATGGTAAAAACCATCAAACTCTAACACTACAAAAAAAGACACATCCGTGACATTTTGGGCCGAACGAATTTTTTTTCTGTCATACATATGACACTTCTATGACGATAATTGTGACAAAACCCGGTATCATCATAGATGTGGTGGGCTCCTACTTCTATGACAAAAAATCATGACAGAAAATGGGCTTTTCATCCTGGACGGGCTGGAGACGCAGCTGCATGACATTCTTTGGGTCGTCCATGACGGAAAAAACCGTGGTAGAAGCGAGGGCGAGGAAAATTTCGGGGAGTTCCCGGTTACGATGGGAGGTCGGGGCCGAGCGATGCGCGTTTCTCTCGTATAGGTACGCGCATGTGTGTGAGGCGTTGGCTCTAACTGAGCCTGAGCAAGGCGTTTGGCTCTAACTGAACTTGAGCGATTGCACTGCAGGCTACGCGTTACTGAACCCAAGCGGTCGATCGATGGTTGTTAACTGAACCCGATCGAGCGATTCCTTCTCTACTGCTGCTAACTCAAGCCGATCGATTGGATGAACAGTGAGTGTTGCGGGGGGGTTTGGATGAACAGTGAGCGGTGGCGTTGCCTCTGGATGAACAGGACCCCGTGGTGTGGAGGGTTGGATGAACAGTAGACGGTGGAGGGGTGCCCGTGGAGTGGTGGTTGAACAGGACCTCGTGGTGTGGAGGGTTGGATGAACAGTAGACGGTGGAGGGGTGCCCGTGGAGGGGTGGTTGAACAGTAGCCGGTCGAGTAGCGCGCGGTGGAGGCTGGATGACCAGGAGCCCGTGGAGGCTGGAGGAGGTCGACGGTAGCCCGTGGAGGCTGGAGGAGGTCGATGGTGGAGATGAACAGTATCCGTGGAGTCCTGCTTTGCGGTAAGCCACACCCTCCCGATGAACAGACCCTCGCTTGACCGTGGCGCTCCAACACAAGTCCGTTTTATGCATTTTGCGACGCCACACCCTCTGATCAACAGACCCCGCTTCGACCGTAGGAGGTCCGTTTAAATCCGTTTTGCGGTATGCCACACCCTCCCGATCAACAGACCCCGTTTGACCGTAGGAGGTCCGCTTCTCCATTTTGCGATCGCCACACCCTCCCGATCAACAGACCCCGTTTCGACCGTAGGAGGTCAGTTTCCTCCGTTTTGCGGTATGCCAGGCCTCGTTTCCATCGCCTGTTCCGTCCATGCCCTCCCGATAAACACGACGATGCATTCCGTTCTGACCCAGTCGGTTGGCTCCCCATAAACACGACGACAATGTTGTTTCTCCGTTCCAACCCAGCCATGTACACGAGCCCTGGCCGTACGTATGCGCGAGTAGGCGTTCGAGACCCTGCCCGTATGTACACATACGTGGCAGATTTTCTTTCTTGCACCACGGCGGCAGACGACGCGTGTACATGCTACATGCGCACCTCTACTACGACACGTGCGCGCCTCTACATCGACCACTATATATGTACGTACACGTTCGTGACCAGAATGACAATCCTACGTGCGCTTGACCGGGTGGCTCCCGATCGTCGTGCACTTCCTTGCGTAAAAATGTAGCTGGTGGGTCCCAGCAATGGGGCTTAATCGTTTTTTGCCGAACGC
Source organism: Aegilops speltoides (assembly GCA_021437245.1). NCBI lineage: Eukaryota > Viridiplantae > Streptophyta > Magnoliopsida > Poales > Poaceae > Aegilops > Aegilops speltoides. The sequence continues at coordinate 299,352,593 of CM038141.1, read as the reverse complement.
ACTTCCTTTGCGTGCGAAGATGTAGCTGGTGGGTCCCAGCAGTCAGGGGGTGAATCGTTTTTTTGCCCGAATGCACTTCCTTGCGTGCGAAGATGTAGCTGATGGGTCCCAGCAGTTAGGCGGGTGAATCGTTTTTTTTTTTGCCCGGACGCACTTCCTTGCGTGCGAAGGTGTAGCTGGTGGGTCCCAGCAGTCAGGGGGGCGACTCTTTTTTTTCCGGACGCACTTCCTTGCGTGCGAAGATGTAGCTGGTGGGTCCCGGCGGTCAGGGGGCGAATTGTTTTTTTTCAGACACACTTCCTTGCGTGCGAAGACGTAGCTGGTGGGTCCCAGCAGTCAGGGGGCGAATCATTTTTTTCGCGCAATATGGTGGCCCGTCCGGTGGGTCCCCACTGTCAGGTGGAGGAATAATTATTTTGCGCGTAATAAGGAGGCACTTCCTTGTGGCTGCTGTGGACCCAGCTGTCAGCCTCTCCACGTACAGTCCACGTCGGATGGAAGTCGTTCTTGACCACGTTGACCATGCCGCGCCGAGAGCACCACGGCGGTGGGCAATGGCGAGGCCTAGGAAGGGGACGACGCGGAGCCGGGGAAGACGCGGCAGTGGATGCACACGCAGAGAGGAGTACGAGGGTTCACTGGTTCGGCTGCGCTGCCGTCGCTGCAAAATAACAGGGGTTGTGGGTGAGTGGAGGGATGGCCTGGCCAGCGGTGGGAGTAGTAGGGGGTGGTGAGGCCTCCGCGGCAGCACAGCCGGCCACGGGAGGCAGGAGCAGGTGGCACAACCGGCGCTGCTTTGGGCGGCTGGAGCAAGAAGACCAGAGGTTGAAGAAGCACGACGGCCGTTGGATGGACATCGTACGGTCACTCCAGCTAGAATCGTTTATATTGACTAAGTTGACAAAGCCCTTGGTACGTCAACTTAGTAGGCCCACAGGTCAGCTTCCGAAACGGTGCGCCCCAGATGTCAGGGGGAGGAATCATTTTTTGAGCGGGTGAAGCTAGAATATCGGAGATTGAAGAAGAAGCACGGCATCTGTTGGATGGACATCCAACGGCCACTGCTGCTAGAACCGTGTGTTGACTATAAGTTGACAAAGCCTTGCATACGCGTCAACTCTGTTTTTTTAGGACGCGTCAACTTAGTAAGGGCAGAAGTGTGTGGCAGAGAACTTATAGCCTATTTGAGATATATAAGAATGTGCAGCACATTTTTGAATTCTAATGGAATTTACTACAGCCCATTTACAGTTTGTTAAAAGTATAGCCCATTTCAACCAACCATTCAAAACAGAATTCAATAAAATTTCCCACATTTTGATGGGATCCGAAATATTTTTATCCCGAAATTTCTAGTCAGATTAAATACAATTTCAATATAATTTTATATTACATAAAAATCCAACGAAACATTGCGCTAGCAAAAATTAATGAAATTAAAATTTTCAATATCCAAAAATGATATTTTATAAAGTAATTACGTGTTTGGTGCATTTTTTATAGTTACTGCCCAGTTTTTATAATTACATCCCATTTATTATTTCTTAAAGCCCATTTTCTTGTTAAGCCTAATGCATCACTCCTAGGAAAGATTTGCAGCCCAGCGGGGCGGAGAATAACAACTTGACCTTGGCTGGGTATTCCTAAAAAAAGTATAGCTGGGCTTGCCATTTTCAGATTGAAAAAAAATTAATATCTGGGCTGGATATCTGGCCTGGGCTAGACGGGCCACAGCCCGCCCAGTTAATACCTGCGGCGATGTTTTCGTTGTTGTTCAGAGGAGAAAAATTAATATCTGGGCTAAACATCAAAAACTCTGAAGTGCTCACACCTCAAAAACACAAATACTGCTCGAGCTGCTTGGTCCCAGCTGTCGTCCGCTTCTTGTGCAATTTTCTTGTTAATTGTTACATAGGTTGACAATGGTGTGGGACCATGATGTCAGGAAACCAGGAGGAAGCAAAATAAATTATAGTTATATATATATATATATATATATATATAATAAGGAGGCACTTGCGTACGTGAGGCTATGGCCCTGGTGGGTCCTGATTGTCATCCTCTCCAAGTAAAGTCATCTCCTCGCCCGCGCGCGCTTTCCGCCCGAAACAGTCAGCGTCGCCCGCCCCGCTTCCCGGTGCAGGCGATTGCTCCGCCTTCAAACGACACAAGTGCCGTTCGTCCGTCCATCTGCCGCCCACATTAATGATACGCGGTTGCCGAGGCGGCTACTCCGGCGCCACACTTCCGTCCCTCCGCCGCCCCCATTGCTATATAAACTGCTGCGCCGGCCATAGCCACAGTCATCCGCCTACGTTCCCTTTCTCCTGTCCACACCACTACTGCCCACCATGGCTTCCTCGCGCTCCAGCGCTCTTCGGGATGGACGGACGACGGACCACAAGGAGATGGTAGCCATTGCTGCCGACCGGCTAGCCGGCAGGCAGCCGGAGGACGACGACGTCCCAATGGAGAACATGGTAGTCAAAGATCCGGCGCCAACCCCCTCCTCCGTGCCATCCTCGCCAGTGCATTGCACCATGACCATCGGTGAGGCCCGTGCCCAATATATGGACACGGTGTGGCAGATGCGTGAGGAGCAGTTCCGGGAGGCGCAGGCCAACGCCGTGTACAACCACCACCTCCTACAGGAGCACCTGCAGGCAGAGGAGCAGATCACCGCGGAGCAGGCGGAGCAGGAGGCGCTACTCGACTCGTACCGCTCCGCCCGCAAGGGCCGCCTCAAGCGCTAGCGGTACCGGATGCGGGTGGCGGCGGCGGGCGAGGCGCTGTTTGGTGAGACCGAGGACGAGGCAGAGGACAATGCCGGCTCCGACGAGTCCCCGCTCCGTTGTCGTCGACGAGTCCCTACTCCGCCGAGGCCCCACGGCGCCAACAACGAGGCAGAGGACACCGCCGGCTTCGCCGAGGCCCCGCCCCGCCAACAATGAGGCAGAGGACATCGACGGCTCAGCCAAGGCCCCACCCTGCCGGCTATGTGGGGGAGGATTTCCACCGTGCCGCCGAGGCGCCGCCCGCCTGCAACGAGATAGAGGACATCGCCGGCTCCGCCGAGGCCCCGCCCCGCTGCCAATGAGGCCGCGCCACACAGAAAACGAGGAAGAGTAGAACACGGTAGGTCGCCGCCGCCCGGGTCCAAGTAAGGCCACCGCTGCTACCCTCCCGTTGAAGCCAAGCTAGGCGGGTTGACCATTGACGGCCAGTTAGCTTCTTGGCAGCGACGTGGAGTTGGAGAGCTGCGCTGGAGAAGAACGCTGCTTCTACTTAACTGCTGGTGCAGTTGGCTGACTCACACATGGGCCCAACAGGCCACATGTCAGTTACGTAACTGCACCTGCATTTAAGTCACTGAAGCTTCTGTTCGGCTCAGCGGGACACAGGGTGGTAGCTTCGGTTAATTAATTATACCTTCAGCGCACCCCTTTTTATATGAAATCTGACCGTGTATGAATGAATTTATTTCGATTAGTTCAAATTCATGTATCACTGGCATTGGATGAACATGCAAAACAATACGTACTAGCATTATTCCTGTGGTGATCACCTCGCTTTGCAGAAGTTTCACATGTACTCCTCCGGTCCTTTCTAGTCTGCATACAAGTTTTGTCTCGCAATCAAAGTATCTCTACTTTAACCAATCTTATACAAAAAGTATGCACTTTCACAATGTGCGGTTAAAAGGAATGTATGAGTACAAAGAGTTTGAGCAGCTTTTTAGCGTTTTTGTACATTGCAATCAAACACAGTATCTGGCAATTCATAGAGAACATTCAAAACAATCGATGATTATGCATCTCAGCAACTCACATGTCAGAGGCAATATTTATTTCACAACTAAAGAATAAATAAAAAATTGATTGACGCTGCTGACAGCAAAGGGCGTCCCATTCGAAAATATCAAACGCATGTTTGCTAAAATAAATGAGCAAAATTTGACAAGGTTGTCCCATTCCAAAATATCAAATGCCTACGATTGTGGAATGGGTAGGGTTTGCCATCAGTTTGGACATTGACATGGAACCTCGTGCTAAATAAACCAGTTGTTCTTTTTGTGCAGTTCCACCAAAATCAACCAAATTCGCGCGTAGCTTGTATGATTTCGCGCTCATATGTTGCAACGCCTTGAACTTATTGGCACCTCCTTTCTTGTGGTGGAAATGAATAATTCGATGTATCCATGAACATTTTGTGCAGTTCCCATTGAAATCAAGCTGAGCACCCCTGTTTGCACAATTACAAGAAAGTGATTAGTATAAAGCAAACTGTATTATGAATTGACAGTTTAAACAGGCACCTACATGGTCCATGTAGAGCACACTTTTAGAAAAATGGAAATCACCAGAAAGAATCCTAGAACAACATTGTACTCACGCATCACAGCAAAAAAATGGAGATTTGCCAGTCCTTCTTAGCCGAAGTTAGTTTGGTCTTGTGGGGAGTAATGTAACCATCCTTCAACTGCTCCTTCTGATGAGAAGATAGACAGGGCTTCTTCATCCTGGCATAATCAGAACTAGTCACTTCACATACTCCATATTCTTCTTCAGAGGAAGATGATCCTGTTGTGCAAAGACAAGTGGACTACTAAATGCTAGCATCCCTGTTTGCTCGAAAAAAAAGGAAAGGAAATATTTAAAACAGCACAGATGAAGCACTTCTCAAGGACAATACCACTTTTTCATGACAGTATCTAAACAGTATCACAACACCAATAGAGATGACCAAGCTCAATCATATGGATGAAATCGGTGGCTAGTACCAACCTTTGTCGAGGCTTATTGTGTAGAGCATACAGATGAAGCACTTCTCCGAACCATATGTTGCTATCTACTGTGGTGGCCATGCTTACTATATACTCCTCGATTAGTTTAATGTTTCCAACATCTTCTTGTGCAGTTCCACTAAAATATATGGTATCTTCAAAGAAGATCCCTGTTTGCACAAGTAGAGATAATTACATATTACATTAAGAGTGGCATCAAATCAGTGGAAAAACAATATGCTCGTTCCAGCCATAGCAATAAATTAAGATGCAAAACTATATCATTACTTGTGTCATCACAGCCCAAAGGTTTCATTACAGCACCGGAGTTGATTTTGTTTTTCTTCCGTTTGTTCTTCCCCTTCATCACTTGGTTCAATAATAGACAAGCTTCGCCTTCAATGTAAGATTTGGCATGTCAATTAGGGAGCACAAGTATAGCACTAAACTTAATTTTCTGATGAAAGTGGCAAAATACAGGCCAACAGTTGTGAAATATCCTTATCTTACCTCAATGGGATATTACGGTGCACATACAGATTGGAAGTCTTGTCTCCATTTGCGCAGTTCACTAAAATCAAGCAACATTATCGTACAAGTAGCACAACATATGAAAGCACACTGCAGAATCATGTGAAAGAAGGCTAGTACTGACCTCTCATGATGCGGAATTCAATCAACTCACAAGAAGAAGATCTGAACCAAAATTGCCAACACGGATAGGAAGTAAGATCTCCTCTTCTGCAGTTCCACTAAGATCAAGCAATCAAGCAACGTTGTCAGTGTGACATTTTGGTTGAACTACACAAAACACTCTTAAAACAAAAGTGTTTTGTGCAGTGCAACAAAAGGTCACAATGGCAACGAGGTGAAGTAGATAACCCTGTTTACACAGAGGTGCAAAGGAAACAATTAGTGGTCAATAATGGTGGATGACACAGAAGCCAACAAAAAGAAGCATCTACCTTATCTAAATGGGAAAGAAAGCAAGACAGCAACATTTCTCAAACGGTGGAATTGATTAATATTAACATAGAGATTATATTAACAACAAAATTCATTAAACATGTAATTTGCTTTTAACTTTGGCATTGCATCAATTTTCCAGCGGCATTATTAGAGGGTGTTTGTTTACAGGGACATTTTGGTGTAGGGACTAAAAAAACTCTGTGTCAGTCCCATCTAAAACAAACAGGAGGGACTTTTAGGGACTAAAAGTGGGCATTTGGGACTAAAGAAAGAAGACCTCGAGGGAGTCTTTTTGGGACTTTTTCCAACATTTGCCCCGGCCACGCATCGCACCTTGTCTCTATTAGTTCATTACTAGGGGTAACATGGTCTTGTAGCATGTCATTTAATAACCTCTAGTCCATGTTTAGTCCCCGAACCAAGCGGTAGGGACTAGGAGTTTTAACCAAACAGGCCTTAGATTAACAACAGCTAATGAGTTGCACGGGACAGTGGACGCACCAGCACCATGTGCATCTACCGATGTACTGTGGTCATGCACAGTCTGTTGCGACAAAGAACAAACAACCAAGGAGCATATTTGTGTTGGTCCCAGTTTTGTTATCTTTAGACACCTTTCCCTATGTGAGCATAGCAAATCTAGTCCTGCTCAAACTCTACAGCCAGTCTGTACTAGTACTTTCGCCCCTTCCTTTCCTCTTTGAACAACGTCCTAGATTTATGCAATACAACTATCCCCACTACTTTCCCCCATTCCTTTCCTCTTTGAACCACGTCCTAGATTCATGCTATACAACTTTCCCCCTTCATTTCCTCTTTGAACCACGTCCTAGATTCATGCTATATACAACTTTTCCCACTACTTTCCCCCACTCCTTTCCTCTTTGAACCACGTCCTAGATTCATGGTATACATGCAGCTTCTTTTTAGAAAAGGAGGATGACCCCCGGCCTCTGCATCTGGTATACATGCAGCTAGAGCAATGCATGTGGAGTAAGTAAATTATACCTTAAGGTTCTTGGGGCGTGGTTCGGTGGGCGATGGGACGGCGGCGAAGAAGAAGGGGTCAGAGGCCCTCCCGCGCCGCTGCTGGGTGAAAGTGAACAACTGCGCCGGTAGTGGATTCCCTCCCTCGCCGATGGCGATAGCGTTAAGCCTCCTTCCCTTCCCGGCGGACGGATCCTGCCGGCTCTTTGAGCAGCAGTGAAGGGAGAAAGAGGCCAACGAAGTCTTGTTTAGATCTGGAGAGGGTGAGAGAGTGTGAAGAGAGCAACTACAAGCGCTGAGGCTCCAGCGTGTATATATATACTGGAGAGAGAGTGTGAAGCGTGCAAAACCTAGAAAACAAGTGCCGAGGCTGTAGCTTATACGTGATGAGGTGATTATACGGTCACTACGAGATCGTATAGCTCTGTATCCATCCATTTTGACCAGTCAAAGAATCCTCCTGGCAGAAATTATGCTCAAGTGTAGTTATCGAACCCAAGACCTCAAGTTTGATGAGCAAACAGGCTAACCAGCTACACAACCCTCCCATTATGTTCAACGAGAGGAAAAAAACCTTTTATACATTCATGCATTCGTGTGACAAGCATGCCGTGTTTTTTGTGTGTGTGGGAGTCATTGGGATTTCAATCATAATCGTGTCATGTGGATTTGGTGGTAAGACTATCCACAGTGGTGCAGAAATAATGCAGCCTTAGTCACCTTACCTCTCTCCACGTAGTACGTTGGGTCCCAGGAGTCAGAGGGTGAAACAAACAAATTAATAGGAAAAATTAAAAGCGCCAGCGGTGTATCTTACCTCACACATCTCGCTACTGCTCGGGAAAACTGTCCAATTGATCCCTCTGGTCGCTCATGTACTATTTAAGTGAATCCTTATTATAAAATGCACACAATTTTGGGCACTTGTATTTGACTTAAGTCAGTGTGCCACCATATCTCGTATACTTACTGCTCCCTCCGTCTAGGTGTAATAAGTCACATTAGAAGATGCAACGGGAGCAAGGTGCGTGAGTGTGCGTGTGTGTGTGTGTGTGTGTGTGTGTGTGTGTTTAACAGCATGTGTGTGTTAGAGAGAGCGACCTACTCCTATAGGGAGATGGTGTGTAGTGTACGATTTTAGTCGCGAGAGTCGGTGCATCCTCTCGTTTCTGGGTGTGTCCGGTAGGGACATGCGGACAACTGCCACGCCCGCTCCTGACCAGCCTGGCCCACCAAAAGCCCCTCCATCGCCCGCGCGCGCTTCCCGCCCGAAACGGTTAGCACCGCTCCCAAGAATCGGTGCCGCATTCATGCCCGGGCAGAGCAGACACGACCTCTCACTGGCGCAAGAGTGATGGTTGCTTCGTCCGTCCAACTTACTGCTGGGTCTATGTGATTTGACGGCTCATTGGCCTTTATTACTAAGGTCGTAGGACTGTTGGATGTCCCACGCTTTCGGCGAAAGGAGGTACTACTAGATTACAATTTTCTCCATTCTTACAGCGGAGGCGTGCAAGAGCAGTGAAAACACGCAGGCTCAGTGATTACATGGCCCACCTCACACTATCACCATGCGACACCTAACTCTTTACATAGTACTCCCTCCATTCCTAAATATTACTAGATGAGTCCCAACGCTGTCATGAACAGCCAGATATCTCTCTCAAGCAAAATTATCAATTTCATAGAACTAAAAAACTCTATAACCGCATGACAAATGTGGTAGCCAAACTAAATAAACTCCCATCATCATTTAGATCATCCCACGTAAGGAAAAAAGGTCACCAACTCCTATTGCATAATGGGATTATATTTTTCTTTTGACATGTTAATGGGACTTAAAAGCTCACTTACATGCATGCTACGTGCATGCTTGCATGCAGACATGTTGATGTGATTTAAAACCCACTCACATGCATGCCACGGTATTTCTGCATGCTTGCATGTGGCTTAGTGCAGAGCCTCTCAACGTCTAGATCAGACGACTATTATGGACTGATTTAGTTCATCTAACGGCTACATTAATTTTGATGATGTGGCTCAAGGAGAGGATAGAGAATTCAGTAGTGGGGGCTAGCTATTACTAGTAGATAAGTCTTTGTAGAGATTCCACTACATACGGAACAAAATGAATGAATCTACACTTAAAATGCATCTATATACATCCGCATGTGGTTCATGGTGAAATCTCTACAAAGACTTATATTTAGGAACGGAGGAAGTACTAGTATAGTACATACTGTAATTTATTAGCGAGATAAATTTGTACAATGCTATGAAGCTTCCAGCTTCTGTTACATGTGTCTTGCGTCCAAGGTTGCCCGTTGCAACATTTCATCAAATACAAAGGAGACTAACATGCATGCCATTGCATCTCAATGATTGACAGATCATAGCAAATATGTACTCCCACCGTTCCAGTAAGTGTCTCAACTTTGTGCAAACTTTAGTACAAAGTTGTACTACTACTAAAGTTGACACTTATTTTGGAACAGAGGTAGCTAAAGAAAAAAACGATCCATGCAGTCCCTAGCCCTTGAACCGTGAACCCTAACCAGGCTTCAATTTGCTGGCAATGTTCAAGCTTCCTAATAAATGAAGTTTGCAAACTTTTGACCGTCGGATCATTTTGTGCAGTTTTAGCAAAATCGAGATGAGCATCCCTGTGGCAAAGAAATTGAAGAAGCGTCATTAGAATAAGATCACTGGGACTAGTTGATGAGACATAAACTCATCACAAATACAGTATGTAGAAGCCAATAGAGGTATGTGCGGGGCAAAGAAGTAGAGAAATATCCACAGGGAGTGATGTGGGCAGCTGGAGCAGTGGTGCAAGCCGGCTGTAAAGGGAGTTATACCTGAGGGACATAGCTCAACCTTGAGGAGGGAGGCAGCAACTGCCCACATCGCGGCAGTGAGCAAGGGACGAAGGCCACCTCACTGGCTTTGTGAGAGAGAACGGCGGGGACCCCTGATCGGGACGTGCCGACAGTGGGTTTTCGCCATCGGCGACGGCGACCGCATCTACACTAAGCATCCACCCCTTCCCCCAGCGGATGTGATCCGTTGGGATGTTAGAGATGTGGCCACAGTCGTTTTGTACGAGAGAGTGTGAAGAGAGCAACCCCAGCAAGCAACCGTGTAGGCTGGCCCATCCTGACTATGTATGTACTGGAGCCATCTCCGTTTCTCTCCATATGAACCTATCATATTGTGTACGTGCCACTGAAGAAAAAAACTTTATTTATAAATGACGTGGCACCAAGTACTCGTTCTCCTATAACCTTGCGCTTGGCATCTCCAAAATATTAACCTTGCGATTGGCTCTTCGCCTCTTCGGGAAGTCAAGCAATAATGGTAGTGCAGTATATATCGTTCTGGCTATATGAGACCGAATGAATTGCTGCACATCCACCACGTGGGCGAGGGTCGAGGGGCGAGGGAGAGTGCTACATACGGAGCAAAATGAGTGAATGTACACTCTAAAATACGTCTATATACATCAGTGTTTGGAGTATGTACTAGTAGTTCATATTGAAATCTACTAAAGGACATATATATTCCAAACAATATGATATAATCTCTATAACCAAGGTAGTAGGGACGAGGAGTAAACAGAGGGAGTAGTAAATTTTTCCCTCGTCCTGCGAGCCACCAGCGCATGGGCGAGGGAGCGGTGTAAGGCGGAGCAAGCTTCACCTCATCCTGCGAGCCACCGCGCCTGGGCGGGGGGAGACAAGATAGTAAGCAAGCTTCTCCTCGTTCTGCGAGTTGACGGGACACATCAAAAGTACTCCAGTGTATAGAGCCTTGCCTCTAAGGTAGGCCCCACATGGTTTGCCTCTTTTTTAATTTAACATAACGCGTCAAGTCGCAATTTGTTTGTTCACCCATGGTAGACGATTGTCCCTCCAACAAGTGGACAACCAGTACACGTGCCAAATTACCACGTGGGCTGCCTTTTTCGTATAGAAATGAGCTCCGCCGTGTACCCGTGCGGGTGTGGTTGGGAAAGAGACGGGAGTACGTGCGCCGTGCATGCACCTCTTCTCTTCGTGCACGTCCCCCACCTACGTGGGTGTGTGTGTGAGATACAAACCGCGTTCGGGAGTGTTTTTTGTTTTGGGGTGGGGGTGGGGTGGGTGGTTGATTTTGTGAATTATTTGTGGGAATGTGTGTCGATGACATCTCAAACAAAATTTTGCATGCAATGTGTGTGAAATAGAGGCCTATCCATATCATATATAGAGGGTCGGGCAATCCACGAGAAGAGAGGGAGGGGTCATAGCTATCGATAGAGTCGAAGAGAGGATCAAGTGGGTGGGTGTGAGATCGATGAACAGAGCCATCGGAATTGTTTGTGTGTGCAAGTCAAAGAGATAGGGCGACTGGCCTACCGGAACATTAGAGGGCACATGTCAAGTTTGTGTGTGGCAGGTAGACATGACTAGAGCGCTCGATGTATCGGTGTGTGGGGGGGAGGGGGTGGGGGGATGGGTAGGCAGAGGCCTAACTATAGAGGTAGAACGACTCATATATGTGTTGAGAAGGAGAGACCCAGCTATGTCTTGAGGGAGATCAGTCGACATCCATACATAACTGAAGGACGGGAACTATGATGGGACAGAGAAAGAAAGAGAGAGGAGAGAGAGAGGGAGGGAGAGGGGTAGAGTGCTGGATCGGTGATGGATTTGCTTCTCGAAGATGGTGGGAGAGGCCTACTAGACAAACTGAGGGTGGAACTGCAATGTTATCAATAAGAGTGGGGATGTGTTTCTGTGTGTGCCTATGCGTGATAGATTCGTCGGGACACATCCATGGATGATGAAGAGGAGCCATGTGATTGGTAAGAAAACCTAACTAGATCGGTAGATCAATTGTTGTTTGTCGGAGGAAGGGAGAGACACAACTAACGAGGTAGATCGATCGACGCGTGGGTAAAAGCGAGTTATAAGGACCTAGCTAGCTATATGTATAGCGAGAGGTCGGTCGGTGTACGTCCATTTGTTAGAGGAAAATAAGGCCCAGCGAGACGGATAGACAGAGAGAATGGAGCTAGGAGGTAGTGCGAGAGGCCCAGCTACTAGCTAGATAGGGGGAGGAGTGTGTGGTTGTGAGATCGATGAAAAGAGGGGCGAGAGTTTTACACGTGTGTGTGACCGTATGAGAGACACGAGGCAAGGACACATAAAGGAGGAGATTGAAGGTGTGTGTGTATGTTGTAGGCAGGCATCGCTGGAGAGGTTTATCGATCGGTGTGTGTCGGAAAGGAGTTGTGGCGACTCTGAGAGAACGACCTAAAGAAAAAAATGAATGTGCCCGGTGGATAGAATGCCAAGAGAGGGGGAGGGCGAGGAGGGCGTGTGCATGCACGAGAGAAAGTTAGTGGTAGCTACAAAGGTTAGAGGATTGTATGGGTGTAAGAGACTAACAAAGATCATAATTTTATATGAAAGCGGATTCATATATTTGAATAGGATATCATAGTGTTTTAAACATTGCATGCATGAATATAGCGATGATACACGTGCTCTGCACATGTTATACCATAATGTGATAATGCATGGCATTTGCAACTGACAGCTAAATGCCGAACAATCTAAACCATACTATACATCAAACAATCTCACATTTTATTTGAATTTGTGATAATGTGTGGCGTTTGCAGCTTACAACTAAATATCAAACAATCTAAACAATACTATATATCGAACATTCTCACATTTTATTTGAATTTGTGGTAATGTGTGGTGTTTGCAACTCACATCTAAATACTTGTAGGCGTAGGGGGCGGGGCACCATACATAATGTGATAAACACATTATACATATGAGACATGGTTTAGATTATGAAGATCTACCTAGAGTTAGAAATGTAATGTGATTTGAAATCAAAATAAAGTGGATTCAAAAAATCGAGTTCGAGTTCATATAGTACACATAGTTCATATGTAACTCGAGACTAATCATGTGGTGTGCTGTGAAGATAATACACAAAGGATGGTTTAACTTGACAATAATGATGATTGTAGATCTTATTAAGACAGAGAAACGAATTCAAATGCTTTGACTTCACAACAATTATTACTGTAGACCTTATTCAAATAGAGAAATGAATTCAAATTTAGTTCATATTGAAGCGGTAGTATATACATTTCGAATGCACTAAAACGTTCATTTGAGTAGTAGGTTGCATGCATTATACACGTAGCCAAATATTTTAATTGAACATAACATGAATTCAAAGTTTTGAATGACATTTGTAGTGCGCATTGATTTGGTATAGTACACGTTAGGCTTGTCCGGAAATTTCAACCCGCGCCTTGTTAGCCCAAAATATTTAAGATATATCTTTGTCTCGTTGATCTCCGACAACTCCCTCCATCTCAACCGATGCCTTGCTATTCTGAAATTACAACGTGCGCGAAAACTCCCACCTCCTGTGAAATCCCAACACGTGAAATGCCCGTGGTACCCCTGAACCAAAAGAACCGCCTCAAATCGTTGGGGCTACTTTTGTAACTTACCCCACATTTCGGACAAGCACGTCCCTAAGCCATGGTTCCCCACAGCCATCCCATCCGCCCACCCATTCATACACCGAGGCCGCGAAAACCCGCGACGAAACCCCACACCCTGCTCCGTCCGCCACCCGGCCGGAGCCTCTTCCCCGACGACGTCGTCCACAGCAACACCTCGACATCCCTCATCCACCGTATCGGATGAGGATCCGTCGTCGATCTCGTCGTCCCGCCGGTTCAGCCACCCCGTCCTCCACCTCCAAGGAGCTGCCCCGATGTTCCCCTCGTCTTTTGTGCCACCTCCATTCCCACACCATCGTCTTCACCTGCACCACCGGAAGATCATCATCATTACCATTTCCTCGGATGAAGCTGCAGCCTAGTCGGCACCACCAAAGAGGTTGTACACTAATCACCGCATTTTCTTCTTAATTCAATCTCACGGTGCTGCCGGTGCTCGGTCCCGAGCCGACACAGCGCAGCTCCATCCACGGCGGCGGCGTCGTCCACTTCCTCCACGATGTCGCTTCGTCGGTGGCGACGTCCACATCAGTAGGAGTTGCTGCTGCTTTAGCTCTCGCTCGCGCTGCTGCTCTACTCTTGCTCTCGGTCCCTTGCCTGGTCTGCTCTTGCTATTGCTCTTGCTCGCGTTGCTGCTCTCACTCTTTCTCTTGCTTGCGATGCTACTCCAATTTAGCTACACTTCAGTCGACTGAATCAACTTTTGGGTCAGTCGATTTTCAGGGGGTGGAGGGTGGCTCGCCGGGGTGAAGGAAGAACCAGCCGCAGCGGGGAGCGGGGCTCACCGGAGAGGTACCCCACTATCTATCTTAGGGTTCAGGGTGGGGGCAGTGGTTGCCGGCGGTGGCGGGGCATTGGCGGGGAGGTGGCGTGGGGATCGCCGGAGAAAAAGCTCGGCACGAGGGGGGCTAGAGGGATGGCCGGGGCGGCGGCGGACCGGTGGTGGGGAGTGTTTTCGGGGCAGGCGGGGCGGCGCACCGCCGGCCGCGGGCGTCGGGGGAATGTTGTTTGGCTGGTGGTGGCTGGCGGCTGAGGGGGTGGAGGTTGAAGATGAACTGCAGGCCCTCGATTTCCTATCCAACGGCTGCAAAATGGACTGACCAGAGATGAAAAAGTCAGTCGACCGATGTGTAGCCTCACCTTGCTAGTGCGTTTAGTTTCGACAGCAAAATACTGTTTCGACAGTTATGTTTAGTTTCGACAGTTAAGTTCAGTTTCGACAGTTAAATTCAGTTTCGATAGTTAAGTTTAGAGATGAGCGCTTGATGTATTTTACATCTAGCACTTTGTGGTTATGTATTTTACATCATGTATTGGAGATGCTATTAGAATTCCACTTAGGTTAACATTGTTCGTTGTCTCTCTTGTCCTGCTTCAGCCTCGGCGTCGTACAACTCACCGGAGCTGCTCCAACGATGAAACCCTCCATCACAGTGGAGCAGTACCTCGGGCTCCATCTCCAGATGCCTAAGATCTTCTTCCCCTCATCCGACAAAGAAAGTCACCGGAGCATCCTCACCGGCCAACCCAATCATGCTGAGATCGACATGGCTTCGCCAAAGAGGTTGTACACTTGTTGCATCTCTTTTTTACTCTACATGTAATATATATTATCCACTGAGCACACGCATTTGTTCCTTTAGTGTCTCCTTGAAAGAAAAAATGTAGGAATTTTAATTTTCACTTGTCCTCCTTTTCAAATTCCTATTCATGAAGCACAAGACTAAGAGATAGTAGCATAATAACATTATAACCGTACATTTTCTTGTGGTTTGACTTAATCTCACCATGCTTCTTTGCATCCTCTGATCTTCCAATTCTTGTGAATCAAACACCCAGATTGGCAAAAATCCTGTGTTTTTAAATTCTCTATTTTGCACGTGCATTCCTATCCTATTCCTATCTATTTCCTATCCCTGCATTGTTGGAATCCTCCAATTCAAACGAGCCCTTACAGAATTACTTCTCTTACAGATAGTTGTCAAAGAAAACCTTGTGTGGTTTGTCCCGCTCCTGCTGCGCCGTCGTCCACCCCAACTCAGCTACTCCAACGACAGAAGGGTCCAGCACAACAGGGATCCAACCTCCAGACTGTCTTTTGCCGCCTCAGATCTTCTTCCCCACCGCCGGCAGCCATGAAAACTGCATTACCATCATCAACCGAGCAGATGACCTCGAGGACTACACGGGTCCGCAAGAGAGGTCGCACCCTTTCGTATCTGCTTACGTTATGCATCGCTTAATATTACATGCTACTTTATCGTCATGTTCATCGATTAGACTCTGAGTCAGCTCCAAACTAATGGTCAAACTTGAGTTTTTAAATGGTTGTGGGGTACATATCGGGGCCGCAATCAATACTATCTATCTACTATCCGTTAATCTCCGGTGTCTACTATGAGTTTCATGTTGGGTGGGAAACAAACAAAGAAAGAAGCCATTATCTCGTATTTTTAACTGAAACCATTATCCGCCTCGCTATTATTGGTTTTGGGTCTATCCACAGGTTAATACCATCACTCTGGATTTCTGCATGCACTCCTTACATAATCTCACTATGTTTTATTCCTATGCATGACAGTTATTGTAAACAATGGAACTAGACATGTAGAGCAAAAGAGACGAGCCTTGCATGGCAATAAAATTTCATGCAGACGTCGCTCCATGGTAGGCGCAAAGGCAGCCCCCCTCCACGCATTTCAGATTGTAATCGAGAGGAAGATATCTGTTCTGAGGGGGATTCAGAAGGAGAAGACAACTCCTATTTACCCCCTGAGGTCTTCGCTCTAACTTGGCATGCTGATGTTGGTTATATCATGCATATGGTGTCTTGCATTGCTTACTTTATACATCAAATATGTCATCTGCTTAGTTTAGACATCCTTTGTGCGAATGCCATCTGTTTAGTTTATTCATCGTTTATGTGAATTATGCAACGCCATCTTGTTTAGCCAGGCATCATATATGTGAATTTTGCAATGCCATCCTGCTTAGCTAGTCATATTATATGTAAATTATATCAGGACATCCTTTTTTTCGTTACATATTACATTTGTCAACAATGTTAGTACATTCAAGTGCTCTTCGTGTGCATCAGCCATTCGACACAGTGATGGCAAATTCTGGAGTCAAAACAAGGTCTTCAGAGCAGACTATGCTATATGACGAAGCGCATATCTCGTTGGTTACGGATAGCTCCTCAGAGGAGGATTCAGAGAGATGACCAGTCCTATCCACCTCCCCGAGGTGTATGCCCTAACTTGGCAGGGTTATGTTGCTCATATCGTGCGTATGGTGTCTCGCATTGCTATGTCATTTGATTAGTTTAGACATGCTTTGTGTGAATGCCACCTTTTCAGTGTCTAATTACCATATATGTGAATTATGCATTGCCATCGTGTTGCAAGACATTATATATGTGAATTATACAATGCTATCTTGTTGCAAAGGCATTATATATGTGAATTATACAATGCCATGTTGTTTAGCCAATCATCATGTAGTGAATTATATCATGCTATCATTTTTTTGTATTACGTGTTCCATTTGTCAACAACGTTTGTTATTCAAATACTCTTCCTATGCATTAGTCCTTTGAGGCAGTGATGGAAGTATCCAGAGTGAAAACAAGGAATTCAGAGCAGACAATGCTACCTGCTGAAGCAGACATCTTGCTGGTTATAGAGATCTCCTCAGAGGTGGATTCAGAGACTGATGACCAGTCCTATTTCCCCCCTGAGGTCTATGCTCAAACTTGGCAGGGTTATATTACCCATGTCATGCATGTTGTCTTGCATTGCTTAGTTTTTACATCATATATGGATTGCCATCTACTTACTTGCTTACTATATAAATCATATATTTGAATTATATCATGCCATGATGTTTACATAGTACATACACATCATCTATCTGAATTATGGCATGGCAACCCATTTAATAAAGAGATCATATAGTTATATCATCTCATCCTGTTTAGTGTTTATAGTCATCATATTTTGAATTATGGCATTCTATCCGTGAATGTATGTGAATTATGGCATGCCAACCTATTTAATAAACACATTATATAGTTATGTCATGTCATCCTGTTTACATAGTCTCATATTTTGAACTATGTCTTTCCATCTTTTTTAGTTAGCCATCATAATGTGAAATTGTGTCATGCTATCTTGTTTAGTTAGCCATCATATATGTGAAATTGTGTCATGCTATCCTGTTTGGTTAGACAACATAAATATGAATTATTTCATGCCCTCTTTTATTCCCCACTATCCATTGCACCTGTCTATCATACAATTCTATACTTTCAATTACTTTTCTTGTTTATCAGCCATTTGAATTGGAGAGCGTGATGGCAATATCTAAGGGAGTAACAACACGGTCTTCAGAAAAGATAGTGCTACCAGTTGATGTAGATAGAACCACGGTTGTACTTGCCCAAGGACCAGATCCACCACACATAACCCAGACTCTCGCAGATTGTACCCCTACCCGGTTGGACAAAGAACCAGCTACACCCCTTCTAACCCCAACCCCGGCAGATAGTAACCCAGTTCCAGTTGACACATAACCGTCTCCACCACAGAGCACCCAAACACGAGCAGTTAGTAAGGGAACTGCAGTGCCCAAAGCACGAGGACCACCACTCCGAATCCCAACTCAACGCTTAAAGGAGAAGAAGATTTGTTCTCGTGTCGTTTACGTAGCTATGGTTCATACTCCTTTGCTCTTGCATTACTATATTTACTCATACCAACTATTTTCAAATTTGAAGGATGGAATTGAAACTCCAATGGCGCAACAGTATGTTTTAAACCTGTTTGTTTAACTGGTTTGCTGTTGTAACCTGCTCTATGTTGATTTCAGTTTCAATTGAATAAACAGTTATGTTCTCATGTCATGCACATTACAACTGTTGTTATTGCTCTATAGTTACCTGCAATTATATTCTGTCTATTCTGCTTTGTCTTGAACAAATATTATTTGAACTGTGTCTCTATCTTGATTTGGCAACAAAAACTAGAATGATATAGACCATAAAGTGACCATGGCACATAGATATATGTTTGTTTCATGATGTTATCCTGTCCACTTTACTACCGAACTCATTTACCAAAATGAGTTTCATATACAACATGGTAAACATGTGATGTGTCTGCTTGTTTCTCTTTTAGAATGCGGACAAAATATTGGAGAACGGTACTGCTTATCCAATGGTAAAGGAAATAATGCGATAAGGTTCAAGATAGTGAGACATCCTGTTGGTCTCCAAGAAATCGATAAAAACTATCTTGACGACGGTGAGGGAACCCAAAAGTCCTGTCTTGATGTAGTGTTCGAGTTCTCGCCACTCTCGCTAGCACAAGCTCTTGAACTCATTTGCAATCAGTTTGTCTTCTTGAGTCTCAACTTCAAGTTGAAAGACATCGATCGAGATGTCTTTGCGACAGAAGTCAAGGACCGAGGAAGTCCTGCGAATTCAGATGCATATTTCGGTGCAACAACAAGCGCTGGGAGGATTTAAGCGCCAAACAAGAGAAAGTTAATAAGCTTGCTAAGCATCTTGCCAAGATTATGGGTACCCAGGATATTGTTTCTTGAGATCTTCTGAACTGGTTTCAGTTCTGGATTTGTTTTGCTGCGGCGTTTATTTGCGCTGGTCGTAAGCTTTGACAACCAGTGTATATGATATGCTGATTTGTTCCCTATATTTGCACTGGTGGCAATCTTTGGCGCACAGTGGATGTAATATGTGTAATAGCCGTGATAGCCTAGCATTAGTTGCTTGCTTATTCATTTCCTTGTTGTCTTGTTTATTTGTTTGCTTGTAGTCATTGCAGTTCTTTTTCTGCGGTTTGCTAGTGGCTGCAATAACCTATTTTTTAAAACTAGGCCACAATAACCATGGGCTAATATTTACTGTAGTGACACTGGGCCTCCTACTGGCCGTAGAAACAATGGGCCTTCTAGCGTAGAAACAATGGGCCTCCTATGGGCCATAGAAACAATGGGCCTTCTGCGGGCCGTATTATCAATGGGCCTTATACGGGCCGTATGATCGATTGGCCAAACATGGGCCAAACAGACCGCATTATGGCCGTAAACGGGCTAGAGTTGGAATCGTCCGTTCATGGGCCGACCATAATGGGCCATCGTTAATAGGCCGTGTTGATGACGCTATGAAAACGCCAACGATATCGGACCACAAGCGGGCCGATCAGAATTATGGGCTGAATTTGGCCCACAGGCAGAAAATGACAGTAACGGACCGTAAGTAAAAGAATGCTGGAAATGAGCCCAATCTCTGAGAAGGCCGAAAGATACATGGGCTAGAAATGGCCCAACTGAATAACGGGCCCTTAATGGGTATAAAGTGATATAATGTTCATGGCCAGTTTCACCACGGGCCGTTAATATGCCAAGAGTTACATAGGGCCTCATATGGGCTGAAAGACGTCATGGGCCATACATGGGCCAGCAGTGAAAATGGGCTGAATCATATTGGATGGCCCAGATGACGCTACTGGGCCTAATTCGGACAGGGCATAACGGGCCTTGGGTTAGCGGGCTGTAAATGGGCTATATGCAAACAGGCCGTTAACAGGCTTTCCATGGGCCGGCCCGCCACCTTTTTTCCAAGTCAAACGGGCCGGCCATTTCACAGGAATGGGCCTCTGTTGGGCCGTGCCACGTGTCGACATATCATAGGCGCCTTGTATCCAATGAGTGGATGACATTTGTCGCAACGATGAGCCGACACGTGTTTCCTCCAGCCAATGATGATTTTACACGTGGAAAATCCCTTTGGTCGGGGTTGTTAATGGGTTATCGGATCCAAAACCCGACCCGATAGCTTAATGGCATTCCGTTACTTTGGATGCCACGTGTCGGTCACCCTTGACGAAAGCACTTCTGTGACCCGCAATTTATCGTCATGGAAGTGGACACTTCCGTGATGATAATTTTGGTAACGTCATGGAACACTTCAACGACAGCACAGGTATGACTATCTTGATTCTGTCATAAAATCGTCATGGATGTACATGCATGACAAAAAACGCGACCTACTGTGACAAACACGTATCATCACGGAACTGTATTTTTTTGTAGTGGCTGGAGGATTTAAGCGCCAAACAAGAGGAAGTTAATATCCTTGCTAAGCATCTTGCCAGCATTATGGGTACCCAGGATATTGTTTCTTGAGATCTTCTAAAGTGGTTTCAGTTCTGGATTTGTTTTGCTGCGGCATTAATTTGCGCTGGTCGCCAACTTTGACAACCAGTGTATATGATATGCTGCTTTGTTCCCTATATTTGCACTGGTGGCGAACTTTGAAGCCCAGTGGATGTAATATGTGTAATAGCTGTGATAGCCTAGTGTTAGTTTCTTGCTTATTTGTTTCCTTGTTGTCTTGTTTATTTTTTGCTTGCAGTCATTGCAGTTCTTTTTCCGCGGTTTGCTAGTGGCTGCAATAACCTATTTTTTAAAACTAGGCCACAATAACCATGGGCTAATATTTACTGTAGTGACACTGGGCCTCCTACGGGCCGTAGAAACAGTGGGCCTTCTACGGGCCGTAGAAACAATGGGCCTTCTGCGGGCCGTATCATCAATGGGCCTTATACGGGCCGTATCATTGATTGGCCAAACATGGGCCAAACAGACCGCATTATGGTCGTCAACGGGCTAGAGTTGGAATCGTCCGTTCATGGGCTGACCATAACGGGCCATTGTTAATAGGACGTATTTGATGACGCTATGAAAACGGCCCAATGTATTAACGGACCACAAACGGGTCGACTGTAACCACGGGCTGAATTTGGCCCACAAGCAGAAAATGACAGTAATGGGTCGTAAGTAAACGAATGCTGGAAATGAGCCCAAGAATAAATGGGCTCTAAGAAGGCCGAAAGATAACATGGGGTGGAAACGTCCCAACGGAATAACGGGTCGTTAATGGGTATAAGGTGATATACTGTTCATTACGGGTTAGTTTCACCACGGGCCGTTAATGGGTGTAAAGTGATACACTGTTCATTACGGGCCAGTTTCACCACGGGCCGTTAATAGGCCAAGAGTTACAAAGGGCCTCATATGGGCCGAAAGACATCAAGGGCCATACATGGGCGGCGAAAACGGGCCGAATCATATTGGATGGCCCAGATGACGCTACTAGGCCTAGTTCGGATAGGGCGTAACGGGCCTTGGGTTAGCGGGCTGTAAATGGGCTATATGCGAACAGGCCGTTAACAGGCTTTCCATGGGCCAGCCCGCCACATTTTGACCAAGTCAAATGGGCCGGCCTTTTCACAGGAATGGGCCTCTGTTAGGCCGTGCCACGTGTCGACGTATCATAGGCGCCTTCTGTCCAATGAGTGGATGACATCTGTCCCAACGATGAGCCGACACGTGTTTCCCCCAGCCAATGATGATTTTACACGTTGGAAATCCCCATTGGTCGGGGCTGTTAACGGGTTATCGGATCCAAAACCCGACCCGATAGCTTAACGGCGTTCCGTTACGGTGGATGCCACGTGTCGGTCACCCTTGACGAAAGCACTTCGTGATGCGCGATTTATCGTCATGGAAGTGGACACTTCGTGATGATAATTTTGGTAATGTCATGGAACACTTCTCGACAAAGACAGGTATGACTATCTTGATTCTGTCATAAAATCGTCATGGATGTACATGCATGACAAAAAAAGTGACCTACTGTGACAAACATGTATCATCACAGAAGTGTATTTTTTTTGTAGTGTAAGGGCCTAGGCTCTACCAAACCCCCATCAGAAGGAAGCATGCATATGTCACAAAATTTAGTAAGTGGGATTTGGCGGTGTTCAGCATATAAGTTAAATGACACCTCAGGGGGATTATTCCTAGGATGAAGATGAAAGTTTTGCACAAAGGAGTTTGTGAGGAGATGATACTGTTCGCATTCAGCTGCGACGAAGTCGGTGAGGCCGGCATTAGCAGCATATTGGTTGAAGTCTTGGAGGATTCCGGCCTCTTTCATGAACTCATTGTACGGCCACTCGCATGGCCATAGCTCCACCAACCTCAGGGTATGGAGATCATTGTCAGATGACTGCCCAATAACCCCCTTGGAGTTCTTCTTGGAAGCAAACTTCCTAAAGAAACTCATCTTTTTTTCCTATGAACAAAATTCTGAAATTTTTAGTCCACAAAATTTTTCTTAACAAAACTTCACAAAATTGATAGCAACTACTCATAGGGATGTATAGAGGCCATAGCAAGCATTCAAACTACTTAGAACTCTAATAATTCAACATGAAAGCTCATCTACAGCAGCACCAAGAGTAGCTAATTATTCTTGATATAAACCACTAAAACAAAAACTAATTGAACACATGGAGGAGTCACATACCAAGCAACAAATCCCCGAAACAGTTTCAAAAACGGAGCTTCGAGCAAAGAGATCGAAATCCACGGCTTTGGAGGCAAGAAACAAGAGAGAGAGAGAGAGAGAGAGAGAGAGAGAGAGTGGTAGTGAGTTTTTCTGGGTGAATGGAGGGATGTGGGAAGAAGTATGTGAGGGGGCCCACTAGGTGGGCAGCACCCACCAGGGCATGCCTGGGGGTCCTGGCGCGCCCAGGTGGGTTGTTCCCACCTGCTGCACCTCCCTCTGATATCATTTGCACCAGAAATTCAGAAATATGCAGAAAAAAATCGTATCAGATATTCATAGCATTCTGAGAACTTCTATTTTTGGGTCATTTTTATTGGACAGAAAAAGCAGAAAACAAACAAAGCATGTCATTTTATTTTATTTAACTAAAAAATAGAAAACAAAAGGTAGGGACAGAAAGTAGTGCTCGCTAAATTCATCAACTTCATACCTCTCAAAATGATCCATTAATAAGGTTGATCAAGTCTTATTAACAACCACTTTCGATTAGCATGAAATCAAAGAACTTTCGTAAATCACTAAGTTACCTCGATGGGTATATGAATGTCCCCTACAATAAGCATTTCATATTTTTTTTAACAGTAGGTAGAGGTAGTTGAAAACTTCCAATAGTGATTGTTGGAGAAGGGTCTACCAAGGATAATTGACATGTTTTCATCCTCGGGCTTCTCAAGTATAACAAAGTCAGTCAAAATAGTAACATTAGCAATAACATCGGGCACATCCTCACAAATACCGATAGGTATGGCAGTTGATTTGTCAGCATTTGCAAAGATATTTTCAGTAGGTGTGAGTTTATTCAAATCAAGTCTTTTATATAAAGAGAAAGGCATAACACTAACACCAGCTCCCAAATCACATAAAGCAGTTTTCACATAATTTCTTTTAATGGAGCAAGGTATAGTTGGTATTCCCGGATCTCAGAGTTTTTTAGGTACTCCATCTTTAAAAGTATAATTAGCAAGCATAGTGGAGATTTCGGCTTCCGGTATTTTTCTCTTATTAGTGATGATGTCTTTCATAGACTTTTTTTGACTATGTACTGCAAGGCAACAGCCTCACAGCTCTTTATTCATCAAAATGAAATAAAAGTTCTCTGTACAAAAAGGAATGAAAGAAAAGAAAGAAGTTACAATACTTACAAAGAGAACTAGGGGAGGGAGGCTATCCAAGCTAACAAGCTATCCCTATATTTACATTTGATCCTGTGAGCTAGGAGAGAGAGGTCATGCACAAAGTTTCTCCTCCAAGATCTAAAGCTAGGAGTCTCATTTCTGAAAATTTTCCCATTCCTCTATGTCCAGATATTCCAAGTAGCTGTGAAAACCACCTCAGAGAAGAAAGGTTTGTTGAACTCTTTCTTGGAAGCTGAGGCCATCAGGAAGGTAGATTGATTAGGTTGAGCCCGCCAAGATATTCTAAGATAATTCCAAACTCTCTGACTAAAGTTGCAAGAGAAAAAGAGATGAATTCTATCTTCATGCATGGAGGACTGACAAAGAACACAAGTATCATCAGGAATGTGCCAATGTCTCCTTTGCATCATATCTCTAGTATTTAGACGATCCATCAGCAGAAGCCACCCAAACACTTTAATCTTGAGGGTACGGAAGCATTTCCAAACCCACTTGAAAATTGGATCAATCCCCAAGTGGGAGAAGGTGAAATCTTAATACAGCTTGGATTGATACTCCCCAGATTTAGATGGCCATTTCCAAATGTCTTTCTCAGCTGGGTTCAAACTAATGGGATCCAGCAAATCTTGAAGTTGGGATAGCTCTAGGAAAGCTTCAGAAGAAAGTGGAAGATGGAAACCTTCAACCAATGACTGAAAACCAAAGAAGTCCTTGACAGAGACCATATCATCAATGGCAAAAGAGTTTAGTCGAGGGAAACGATCCTTGAGAGCAATCACTCTATTATCAATTTGCCATCGATCAAGCCAGAACACCACCGTGTCACCTGCATGCACTTGGGGAGTGAATAGCATACAGAATTTGTCATAAAGTTTCAGAATGTCACGCCACCAGAAAGATCCACAGAGTTGAGTAACTTGTGGAGGAGATGAGTGATAATAAGAATCCCAAATGAGCTCAACCCAAGGGACATCACGTTTGTTGAAGAATTTGAACAGATGCTTCATCAAAAGAGCTTCATTCTGGACTCCCAAATGGGTAACACCTAGACCACCATGCTTTTTGGGTCGACAAACCAACTCCCATGCAGCAAGCGACTAACGGGGATTATCAGTGTTCCCTCTCCAGAGACACTGACTCTCAATCCTTTCTATCTGTTTAAGAATGCCCTACGGTAGAGATAGGGAGCATAGAAAATATATAGGCATGGAAGAAAGAACTGACTAAAGAAGCTGCAGTCTACTACCCTGATTGAGCAAACAAGAAGAAGCAGATAAACGTCTCTCGATTCGATCGACCAAAGGCATGAGGTCATAAATGGTTGGCCTGGACGTGCCCATGGGTAAACCAAGGTACGTGAAAGGCACTGATCCAATCGAGCAGCCAAGCAACGCTGCAATTCTGGCACCTTCCTCTTCAGACAAATTCATTGGGATCAGGGAGGATTTACTGAAGTTAACATGCAGTCCCGTGGATTCAGCAAACTTCAGCAACATATCTTTGAGAGCAATGAATTGGCTATCAACAGCCGGCAGCACAATCAATGTGTCATCCGCGTACTAGACAATCGGGAAATCATTGGATCTTGTTGGCATCGGCAAGGAGAGGATGTTACGTCTGCACATGTCATTTACTACAGATTGTAGTAGATCCACTGCAATAACAAACAGCAGAGGTGATAAGGGATCACCTTGTCGAACTCCACTCTTGCATTTGAAGTGCTGGCCAGGGACACCATTAAGAAGTACCGAAGAAGACCCAGATGAAAGCAAGCTACTTATCCATCCATTCCATCGATCATCAAAGCCCTTACACTAAAGAATTCGGAGGATGGCATCATGCTCAATTGTATCAAAGGCTTTAGTGAAATCCAACTTAAGCAAAACAATGGGCCTCTTGGAAGCTTTGCACTGATGCAAATATTCAAAACGCCACGCAAGGCAGTCTTGGATAGATCGACACTTGAAGAAACCATATTGGTTGCGGTGGATACATTGGAGGATCACCTTCTGCAGCTGATTCGCTAGGAGCTTGGTTAAGAATTTTAAGCCAGTATTTGTTAACGAGATTGGTCTAAAATCACAAACAAGCTTAGGGCTGAGCTTCTTAGGTATAAGAGCAATGATAGAGGTGTTAAGACACTCCAAATTGCATTTCCTTCATAAAATTCAGTAACCAAACTCATAAAATCCTTCTTAAGAATACTCCAGCATTTCTTCATAAAAAGGCCAGTGAACCCATCCGGTCCAGGTGCACGATCAGTGGGCATATGTTTTATTACATCGTCCACTTCCTCCTCAGAGAAAGGCCTCGAAAGATCCTCAAGCCCCTCAACTCTAGATAGAAGCCTATCCAAATCAAACTGCATGTTTATGCCCCTGGACTGCCCCATAGGCATTTTAAAATCAGACCAGAACATGGAAGCAAGCTGTTGATGGTCAGTCACTACCTCGCCAACATCATTCTTAACGGAAGAAATAGTGTTCCTGCAATAACATTCAGTAGCCATGGCGTGAAAATTTTTGGTATTTTCCTCACCCACCTTGATGGATCGGATAGTGCAATGCTGCTTCCAGTAAATGAATTGCAAACGAAGAATTTCCTCCAGATGAAGCTTTACAATCCTCCTAAAATTCATCTCTGGCCAAGTCAGTTGTCGGAGTTCCTCTAACCCATCAAAGAACAAGATCACCTTGTTACAATCTGCAATTAGGTTCTTTACCCTCGAAAGACTGACATGCCACTTTTTAAGAGCATAGCGCAAAGCCTTGAACTTGGCCGAAATAATACCAGCAGCAGTGGTTTTCCTGACAGGCAAGTTCCATACATCAGCAACACATTCAGAGAATCCTGGCAGATGCACCAATAGTTTTCAAAACGGAAAATTTTGGCCTTCGGAATTGAAGTGGCAATAGAAACCACACATGGCACGTGGTCCGATGTGTTACGTGCAAGGGGCAAAACCATGGTATTAGGATGGTCAGAGGTCCAAGAAACTGTGGTAAAAAAACCAATCTATTTGCTCAAGCAATGGGTTAGATTGCATATTGGACCATGTGTATTTCCTTCCTTTAATTGGTAGCTCCACCAAACCTAAATGACCAATAATTTCATTAAAAAGGAAAATGTCATTCACATTACCACCAAGCAAATTACGATTTTCCAAAGAGTGCATGAAATTAAAATCCCTAATCAACAGCCATTTATCATCATAAGGAATGCTTAGGTTATATAACCACTGAGCAAAATCATCACGGGCAGGGTTCTGACACGGACCATAAACAGAGACCAAAGTCCAGACTTCAGAAGTGTGCATGGAGGTGAGTTCCACTATGATACCATACGAATGAGCCCCAATTAATTTGCCTGAGAAGAAAGCAGAGTTCCAAATAATCACAATACCACCAGAGGCACTGGACAAAGGCATGTACGCAAAATTGTCAAAACGCCTAGGGCAAAACTTCCTAAGGAAACGTTGATCAATATGCATACACTTAGATTCTTGCAAACAGAAATAGAGCATCCACTCTCCTCGATCTTCTGTTTAACAGCAAGTTGCCTGGCCTCAGAATTAAGGCCACGCACATTCCAGCATAGAATTTTCCAATCCCTAAAGGATGTCTGGTTCATAAAAACCGAATAAAATAAAAGCAAAAGTAGGTCACGCAATGACCTACAACATCCACCAAGCAGAGGCATATAGTGCATCATAGAGCAACAAAAGAAAAGATAAGTGGCGATTAAGCAGGTTTGCTAGTGACCCAAACTACAGAGAGCTTCAAACATCATCAGAACTCTTGCTAGAGCTGGCACCAGAAGGATCAGCGACAAGCTTCTCCACCATTATCTTCTCCGGGGCAATACGCAGACAAGCTCCAACACACTGAAGATCGGAGATGGCCGTTGGAGGCGGCACACCAGGAGCATCAGGAGCATGTGCGGCAGGGCTAGCAGGCATCGCACTGGTTTTACGCTTCTTGGAGCGTTTGACAAGCTGTGGGCTGACAGAATTCTGCGGCACGTGACGGAAACCATCACGCAAGGCACTAAGTCTGGCACTGCAACACTTGTGAAGCAAGCAGTACAGGTTGGGCAGAAGCAGATTTGCGTGACCTCTTGTTGGTAAAGACAGGCATAGCAGAGAACTGAAATTTCTCATTAATAGGTTCAGACAGCTCAATGGGCTCATCGAAGCAGAGAGCATGAGCAACTGGGCGCTTGGCGGGTGGCGCCACATCAATGCTCACAGGAACAGACTGTGAAGGCAGCAGACTGAACTCCAAAACTTCATCAGAGGGACCACAACTCCAAGGATGCTTGATGAAGGAAAACATAGGCATCTGCAGTGGCCTAGGAATGACAGAAAACTCAAAACAGTGCATGACCTTACTGAAGGTGTGAGTCCATTGCATTTGAGGCGGCAAAACTGGCCCAAAGACAGTAAAGACCTGTCCAACATGCAGAATCTGTTGAGCTGGAATCGGGGCAGCATGCTGAGGAAAGAGAGCAAGCTCAACATTGGGAACACCATGTTCATTGACAGCATTGACAGAATCTTCAGAAACCTGCATCACCATGGACTCCTGAGACTGAACTATTTCTTCAGGATCAACAGGTTCAGCAGCATTACCATGAAAAGCATCAGCATTAAAGATGTCTTCACCAGCAGCAGGCGGGGGCACATTGTTCCATTCTAACTCAGGGAACTCTGGCATAACCCAGTTGTGGTTGTTGAAATGCATCTGGCCAGGAAGTGAGTGTGGATTCCCATCAAAGGGCATCGGGTCTTCGTCAGCAGGCAACACATCAGCAAAGTCAGCAGAGAGTATGTATACTGGGGCAGTCCATGAAACCCTAGTAGCTCCAAAATCTCCAAACTCACGATACACAACATCCCTAGGAACCATGGAAGGAGCAGGGAAGGAGACATAAGCAAGGGTCCTCACCATAAGCTGATCCGTTTGATGCCAAGTGTGGAAACGCCCGAAAATGCTAACCACATCAGCAATGTACTGCGGTCTATGATAGTCAAGAGGGACACCCAGAAGCATAATCCAACCATGGAGAAAACCCTGAGACATTTCTAAGATATCAGTTAAGCGAGTTCACAGAAAAACTGGCCTCAACATTTCAGCAAAGCGTTCAAATTCTTCATCATCTTTCTTTTTAATTGACTTAGGTGGAAAGGGCATAGGCTTTTGAACCCATGGTTCTCTTTCCTTCCCATGTTTTCTAGCAACAAAGTCTCTTTTATCATATCTTTTATTCTTAGGTTGTGGGTTATCAAGATCAACAGCTGGTTCTATCTCAGCATCATTGTCTGGTTCTTTATCATTTGTTTGAGTGTCTTCATGAACCTCATAATTATATTTTTCATTATCAGAAGGTGAGTGTTCATTACCAGATTGAGTTTCAGCATCAGAGATAGAAACTTCATTATCATTATCAGGAGGTTTTTCTATTTTGGGTTCACTAGTAGCAGGCAAAGTCCTATCATTTTTCTTCTTATTTTTCTTTTTAGAAGAACTAGGTGTGGTGGTGTTGTTCCTTTGTGAATCCTGTTCAATTCTCTTTGTATGTCCCTCAAGATAAAGTGGTTCTTGAGTCATTTTACCTCCTCTAGTTGCTACTCTAACAGCAAAGACACTTATATTATTGTTCATTTCATCAAGCAACTCTCTTTGAGATTTAGCAACTTTTCTAATTGAGTTTGAACCATAGAGGCATGCTTTCCTACACCTCTAACATCGTTTGAGATTCTAAATAACAAGTCACTTAAGCGAGCAATCATATCAGAGTTGATCACCTCTAATATCCAGGAAGTCCCTAGAAACATCGGTGAGTCCATTATAGAAGATATCAAGTATTTCATTTTTCTTAAGAGGGTGATCAGGCAAAGCATTAAGCAATTGGAGAAGCCTCCCCCAAGCTTGTGGGAGACTCTCTTCTTCAATTTGCACAAAGTTAAATATTTCCTGCAAGGCAGCTTGTTTCTTATGAGCAGGGAAATATTTTTTAGAGAAGCAATAAATCATATCATGGGGACTACACACACAACCAGGAGCAAGAGTATTGTACCAAGCTTTAGCATCACCCTTTAATGAGAACGGAAATAACTTGAAAATATAGTAATAGCAAATCTTCTCATCATGAGCAAAATGAGTGGCTATATCATTCAACTTAGTGAGATGTGCCACAACAGTTTCAGCGTAACCATGGAAAGGATCAGATTCAACCAAAGTGATTAACTCTGGGTCGACAGAAAATTCATAATCCTTACCATCAATCACAATAGGTGAAGTAGCAAACTTAGGATCACATTTCATTTTAGCATTCAGAGATCTTTCCTTATACTTGCACAGTAATTTCTCTAGATCATATCTATCCTTACAAGCAAGAATATCTCTAGTTGCCTCCTCACTCATAGTATAACCTTCCGGTACCTTTGGTAATTCATATCTAGGAGGACTAGTTCTAGTAGGTGTTTCAAGATTTTCAGTTTCAAGTTCATCATCAGATTTAACAATATCATGTTGTCTTACTCTAGCAATTTGTTCCTCAAGAAATTCACCTAGTGGCACATCATCATCAAGTAAGGTACTAGCATCATCATGAGTAACATTCATAGCAGAAGTAGCATCATCAATAACTTGTGACATATCAGAATTAATAGCATGTTGTTGTGTAGCAAGTTTACTTATAACAGAAGGTGAATCTAAAGCAGAACTGGATGGCAGTTCCTTACCTCCCCTCGTTATTGAGGGAAAAATCTTAGTCTTAGCATCCTTCAGATTCTTCATAGTGATAATATGATAAAAATCCCAAGTGACTCAACAAATATAGCTATGCTCCCCGGCAACAGCGCCAGAAAAAGGTCTTGATAACCCACAAGTATAGGGGATCGCAATAGTTTTCGAGGGTAGAGTATTCAACCCAAATTTATAGATTCGGCACAAGGGGAGCCAAAGAATATTTGAAGGTATTAGCAGCTGAGTTGTCAATTCAACCACACCTGGAGATTAATTATCTACAGCAAGGTCATTAGTAGCACAGTAATATGATAGTTTTGATGATAGTAGTAGTGGTGGTAACAGTGATAGCAGTGATATTGTAGCAGTAACGATAGTAGTAGCAGCAGCAATAACTTAGCAAGAACAATATAAGATAAATTCATAGGCATTGGATCGGTGACTCGTTGGATGATATTCATCATGAGACAGTTATAACCTAGGGCGATACGACACTAGCTCCAGTTCATAAGTATAATGTAGGCATGTATTCTGTAAATAGTCATACGTGCTTATGGAAAGAACTTGCATGACATCTTTTGTCCTACCCTCCCGTGGCAGCGGGGTCCTATTGGAAACTAAGGGATATTAAGGCCTCCTTTTAATAGAGAACCGAAGCAAAGCATTGACACACGGTGAATACATGAACTCCTCAAACTACGTTCATCACCGGGAGTGGTCCCGACTATTGTCACTCCGGGGTTGCCGGATCATAACACGCAGTAGGTGACTATAACTTGCAAGATCGGATCTAGAACATGGATATAATGGTGATAACATAAATGGTTCAGATCTGAAATCATGGCATCCGGGCCCAAAGTGACAAGCATTAAGCATGGCAAAGTCATAGCAACATCAATCTCAGAACATAGTGGATATTAGGGATAAGGCCCTAACAAAATTAACTCGATTACATGATGAATCTCATCCAACTCCTCACCGACCAGCGAGCCTACAA
The DNA here is from genome assembly GCA_021437245.1 of Aegilops speltoides. Taxonomy (NCBI): domain Eukaryota; kingdom Viridiplantae; phylum Streptophyta; class Magnoliopsida; order Poales; family Poaceae; genus Aegilops; species Aegilops speltoides. The sequence continues at coordinate 299,320,995 of CM038141.1, read as the reverse complement.
AGGAATTACTCACTCCCGGTGGGGAGCATCATGGAATTGGCGATGGAGATGTGTTGGTGATGATGAAGATCGAAGATCCCCCTCTCTGGAGCCCCACACGGACTCCAGATCTGGCCTCCCAATGAAGAACAGGAGACGGTGGCGGCTCCATCTCATGAAACACGATAATTCTTCTCCTTGATTGTTTCTGAAATAATGGGACTTTATAGTGTCGGTTTCAGGGTCGGTGGGGCAACCAGGTGGGCAGCACCCACTTAGGCGCGCTTCGGGGGCAGGCGCGCCCTGGTGGGTTGTGCCCACCCAGGTGCCCCCCTCGGGTACCTCCTGGCTCCAGAAATTCTCTTATATGATATAAAAATCCTCGCAAAGTTTCGTTCCATTTCGAGAACTTTTATTTCTGCACAAAAACAACACCATGGTAGTTCTGCTGAAAAGAGCATCAGCCCGGGGTTAGTTTCATTCAAATCATGCAAATTAGAGCCCAAAACAAGAGGAAAAGCGTTAGGAAAAGTAGATACGTTGGAGACGTATCAAGTGGCATAACACCATGATCTCCATCATCGTGTCGTCACGTGTTCATCTCGCCAACTATTGCTTCTACAACTATAGCTAACGCATGGCGATAAAGTAAAGCGATTACATGATGAATAATAAATTAAAGATAACCCTATGGATCATGCTGGTTGCCGTACCCATCGACATGCAAGTCATGAACCTATTACAAAACATGATCATCTCATACATCAACATATATCACATCACATTTCGACCATACCACATCACAAGATGCCCTGCAAAAACAAGTTAGACGTCCTCTACTTTGTTGTTGCAAATTTTACGAGGCTGCTATGGGAAATTAGCAAGAACCGTTCTTACCTACGTAAAGACACAACGGTGATAATCAAGTTGCCTTTTAACCTTCTACAAGGACCGCCTTCGTCAAATTTGATTCAACTAAAGTAGGAGAGACAAACACCCGCTAGCCACCTTATGCAAAACAAGTTGCATGTTTGTAGGTGGAACCAGTCTCTTGTGCGTGGACAAGTAAGGTTGGTCTGGGCCGCTTCATCCCACAATACCGTCGAATCCAAATAAGACAAGAGGGGTAAGCAATTTGAGCATCAACGCCCACAACTCTTTGTGTTCCGCTCATGCATATACATCTACACATAGACCTAGCTCATGATGCCACTGATGGGGAACGAAGCATGAAAATCAAAAGAAAATCCTGCGAACACCCAAGATCTATCTAGGAGAAGCATAGCAACGAGAGGGGAGAGTGTCTCTACGTACCCTCATAGACTGAAAGTGGAAGCGTATATAACACAGCGCTTCACTAAGAAAAAAACCATGGAGGAGAACTATGCCGGGAGGGAGAGATGGGGCAATAGTCAAGGTCAATGTCTCGAGGCGCCTTGCTGCGCCCCTGATATATCCATTTTGCATCATTCTTTTATATCGATATTTATTGCATTATGGGCTATTATTACACATTATAGCACAATACTTATGCCTTTTCTCTCTTATTTTACAAGGTTTACATGAAGAGGGAGAATGCCGGCAGTTAGAATTCTGGACTGGAAAAGGAGCAAATATTAGAGACCTATTCTGCAATCCTCCAAAAGTCCTTAAACTACAGGGAGAGTCATTTTGGAATTAATAAAAAATATTGGGCAAAGAAAGCACCAAAGGGGGCCACCATCCATCCACAAGGGTGGAGGGCGCACCATGCCCCCCTGGGCGCGCCCCCTGCCTTGTGGGCCACCTAGCAGTCCCCCCGATGCCCATCTTCTGCTATATGGTGTGTTTTGACCTAAAAAAATCATAAGGGAGCTTTCGGGACAAAGTGCCGCCGTCTCGAGGCGGAACCTGGGGAGAACCAATCTAGGGCTCCGATAGAGCTGTTCTGCCAGAGAAACTTCCCACCGGGAGGGGGAAATCGAAGCCATCGTCATCACCAACAATCCTCTCATTGAGAGGGGGTCAATCTCCATCAACATCTTCACCAGAACCATCTCCTCTCCAAACCCTAGTTCATCTCTTGTATCCGATCTCTGTCTCAAAACCTCAGATTGGTACCTACGGGTTGTTAGTAGTGTTGATTACTCCTTGTAGTTGATGCTAGTTGGTTTATCCGGTGGAAGATCATATGTTTAGATCCTTATTGATAATTAATACTCCTGTGATTATGAACATGCATATGCTTTGTGAGTAGTTACGTTTGTTCCTGAGGACATGGGAGAAGTCTTGTTATAAGTAATCATGTGAATTTCGTATTTGTTCGATATTTTGATGAGATGTATGTTGTCTTTCCTATAGTATGTTATCTTAATTATTCTTTCGTAGTTGTGGATGCTTGCGAAAGGGGTTAATCATAAGTGGGAGGTTTTTCCAAGGAAGGGAAACACCCAAGCACCGGTCCACCCACATATCAAATTATCAAAGTAACGAACGCGAATCATATGAGCATGATGAAAACTAGCTTGACAGTAATTCCCATGTGTCCTCGGGAGAGCTTTACTTTATATAAGAGTTCTTCCAGGCTTGTCCTTTGCTACAAAAAGGATTGGGCCACCTTGCTGCACCTTAGTTACTTTTGTTACTTGTCACTCGTTACAAATTATCTTATCACACAACTATTTGTTCCCGATAATTTCAGTGCTTGCAGAGAATACCTTGCTGAAAACCGCTTGTCATTTCCTTCTGCTCCTCGTTGGGTTCAATACTCTTACTTATCGCCATAGACCCCCTATACTTGTGGGTTGATACGTCTCCAACGTATCTATAATTTATAAAGTATCCATGCTGTCATATTATCATTCTTGGATATTTTACAATCATTTATAGCAAGTTTACATCATTTTTGGGACTAACATATTGACCCAGTGCCCAGTGCCAGTTGCCATTTTCTGCTTGTTTTTTACATCGCAGGAAATCAATATCAAACAGAGTCCAAACACCGCGAAACTTTTTGTGGATTTTTTATGGACCAGAAGACATCCAATGGGCCAAAGCAACACCTGGGGGTGTCCCGAGGGGCACACACACCAGGGCGCGCCTGGGCCCCCAGGAGTGCCCCGGTGGGTTGTGCCCACCTCGGTGGCTTCCCGCACCCCCTCTTCGCCCTATAAATCATCAAATATTCCAAAAACCCTCGCAGAGACCCTAGATCAGAAGTTCCTCGTAAGCCTCTATAGCCACGAGAAACCAATCTAGACCCCGTTTCGACACCCTGCCGGAGGGGGGATCATCACCGGTGGCCATGTTCATCATCTCGGCAGCCACCATGATGAGGACGGAGTAGTCCACCCTTGGGGTGGAGGGTTTGTACCAGTAGCTATGTGTTTAATCTCTCTCTCTCGTGCTCTCTCTCTCTCATGTTCTGGATGGCACGATCTAGATGTATCGAGGGCTTTGTTTATATAGTTAGATCATATGGTATTTTCCCCTCTCTATCTTGTTGTGATGAATTGAGTTTTCCCTTTGAGATTTCGTTTTGTCGGATTGAATACTTTTATGGATTTGAGAACACTTGATGTAAGTCTTGCTATGAATACCCGTGGTGACAATGGGGCATCGTATTGATTCACTTGATATATGTTTTGGCACTCAACTCACTGATTCTCGAGGTGACATTGGGGTAATCTATGCATAGGGGTTGATGCACGTTCTTGTCTTTGTTTCTCCGGTAGAAATCTTGGGGCACTCTTTGAGGTTCTTTGTGTTGGATTGAGTATTATGAATATGAAATTATTTGGTGTTATTTTAGTACGAACTCTTGGATAGATCGATCGAAAAGAATAGCTTCGAGGTGGTTTCGTACCCTACAAACGATTTCTTCTTATGTTCTCCGCTAGATAGGAACTTTGGAGTGATTCTTCATCACACGTTGAGGGATGGTTATGCGATCCAATTATATTAGCATTGTTGAGAGATTGCACTAGCGAAAGTACGGACCCTAGGCCTCATTTTCAAGCATTGCAATACCGTTTGTGCTCACTTTGTTACTTGCTACCTTGCTTTTTTATTTATTCAGATTATAAAAATATATTTCTACCATTCATATTACACTTTTATCACCATCTCTTCACCAAACTAGTGCACCTATACAATTTGCCATTGTACTGGGTGTGTTGGGGACATAAGAGATTTATTGTATTTGGTTGCAGGGTTGTTTGAGAGAGACCATCTTCATCCTACGCCTCCCACGGATTGATAAACCTTAGGCCATCCACTTGAGGGAAAATTGCTACTGTCCTACAAAACTCTGCGCTTCAAGGCCCAACACGAGTCTACAAGAATAAAGTTCCATAGTCGACATCAAGCTCTTTTCTGGCTCCGTTGCTAGGGAGGTGAGTGCTTGAAGGTATATCTTTAGATCTTGCAACTGAATCTTTTGGTTTCTTGTTTTATCACTAGTTTGGTTTATAAAAGGAAAACTACAAAAAAATGGAATTGAGGTTGCATCATATTATTCAACTTATAATGTCTTTCATGAAAATGATGGAAAGGAAAATTGTGCTCAAATTATAGAAGAAGAATTCTATAAAATGTTTGACAAAAAATCTTTAAAAGATGAGCATGATTGCAATGTTGTTGGTATGAATTCTTTGAATATCCATGATGCTAATGATATGCAAAGCCATAAGCTTGGGGATGTTATATTTGATGAAGATGATATTTTTAGCCCCCCGAGATTTGACGCGCAAATTTGTTATAATGATTGCATGCCTCCTATTTATGATGATTATAATGATGAAAGTGGATTTGGAGAGGTCATAACTTTATTAAGTTATGAATCCACCATTTTGGATGAGGCTTCAATTGACTATGATAACAAAGTTGTTATCTATGATGATTATGGTGATGATATGTATGCTATAAATAATAATGATAATCGTGAAACTTGTCATCATAATTTTAATTCTCAATATGATTATTTCAATCAAGTATCACATGATAGTTATTTTGTTGAGTTTGCTCCCACTATTATGAATGATAATAAATTTGCTTATGTGGGGAGTAACAAATTTCTATGCTTATGTATCATGAAAAGAATGTTTTATGTGATGGTTATATGGATGAATCAATTCATTATGTTTCTGAAAATTATTATGAGATAGGAACTTATGATTCATGATGCAATTGTTATGTTTCAATCTTTATCTTTTATGCCAGCATCATTGAACTCATCATGCCTAGCTTAAAGGCACTAAAGAAAAGCGCTTGTTGGGAGACAACCCAACACTTTTACTTAATGTTTTTGTGTGTTCACATGATTAGGCTACTGTCGTAATCATCTTTTATTGCTTTCGTTTCAATAAAGTGCCAACTAAAGCCTTTGGGATAGTGTGGATGATAGTTGACTTGATTTTGTGCAAAAACAGAAACTTGTGCGCTCAGTCCAGGAAATTTGAAAATTCACTGGAATGTGATTTCGATCTGAATTTTTTACAGGTGATAGATATACAATTATCTATGTTGTCCTAATTTTTCATAATGTTTGGAGTAGCAGAAGTATGGTTGGAGTACAGATTACTACATATTGTTCTATTTTTGACAGATTCTGTTTTCCATGCATAGTTTGCTTGTTTCTAGTTTCTATGGCTTATATTGCTCAGTATAAATTGTGGAAACTATAGGCTACAGTGGGCATTGTGTGGAAACAATTATGAATCTTGTATTTGTCAGTACCAAAGTGAAATGGTTTGCTCTTTATCATACTAACCTATCTCACGAAGTTCCGTTAAGTTTTGTGTGATTGAAGTTTTCAAGTTTTGGGTGAGATGTCGATATGAGGAGAATAAGGAGCAAGAAGACCCTAAGATTGGGGATTACCAAGGAACCCCAAGATAATATCCAATGAATATCCAAGCAACTAAGCTTGGGGATGCCCCGGAAGGCATCCCCTCTTTCGTCTTCAACATTACCGGTAACCTCACTTGGAGCTATGTTTTCATTCGTCACATGATATGAGTTTTACTTGGAGCGTCATTTCATTTTGTTAGGATTTGCTTGCTTTTATTTAAAATAATATTTTGCATCTTACTTTTCAATAAAAGTGGCAAGGATAGCCTTTACCATGCTTATTTTGCAAGTATATGAGTTGTTTCAAAACAGAAAGTTTGTCGCTGTTACAAAAATTCCTGAGAAAAGTCAAAATGTGATAAAATTTTGATACATTTTGCATAGTAAGCTATGATAAATTTTCTACAATGTGGAATTTTTCAGAATTTTTGGAGTTAGGGAAGTATGATGAATCTTGCATTTTTTACAAACTATACTGTTTTGGCAGATTGCTGTTATGGTTGCATTATTTGCATATGTTTGCTTGTTTAATGATTCTATTTGAGGATGGGAGTATTAAATATGCAGAGGCATTTAGTATGCAATGTTGAATAATACAGAAAAATTGCACCTCTTTCTGGAACCCAAAATATGACTTCCCATATAGAAATCTTTACCTGTCGGCCATTCTGAGACTCCTCGTGACGTCCGGGATCTCATCCGAGACTACAAACTACATTCGGTTACCAATCATCAAATATCTTGTTAAGCGTGCGACCCTGCGGGTTCGGGAATCATGTAGTCTTGACTGAGACACCTTTCCGGTCAATAACCAATAGCGGAACCTGGATGCTGTTGGGGAACATAGCAGAAATTCAAAATATTCAACTCAACACCAAGATCAATCTATGGAGTAATCTAGCAACGAGGGGAAGGAGAGTGCATCTACATACCCTTATAGATCGCTAAGCAGAAGCGTTCAAGAGAACGGGGTTGAAGGAGTCGTACTCGTCGTGATCCAAATCACCGGAGATCCTAGTGCCGAACGGACGGCACCTCCGCGTTCAACACACGTACAGCCCGGGGACGTCTCCTCCTTCTTGATCCAGCAAGGGGAGAGGAGAAGTTGAGGGAGAACTCCGACAACACGACGGCGTGGTGGTGGTGGAGCTCGTGGTTCTCCAGCAGGGCTTCGCCAAGCACTACGGAGGAGGAGGAGGTGTTGGAGGAGGGAGAGGGCTGCGCCAAGGGAAGGGTGTGTGGCTGCCCTCTCTCTCCCTCACTATATATAGGGGTAAGGGGGGTGGAGGAGGCGCCCTAGGGTTCCCTAGGGGAGGGGCGGCGGCCACAGGGGAAACCCTAGATGGGTTTGGGCGCCCCCACCCCCTAGGAAACTTGCCCCCCAAGCTGGGAAGGGGGGCTGCCCTAGGGGAGGCACCCCCACCTCTCCTGGTTACGTGAGAGGGGCTGGGAGGGGCGCACCACCCCTTAGTGGGCTGGTTTGTCCCTTCCCCTTTGGCCCATGAGGCCCTCCAACACTTGCCGGGGCTCCCGAAACACCTTTCGGTCATGCTGGCCATAGCCTGGTACCCCCGGAACACTTCTGGACTCCAATACCCTTCGTCCAATATATCGATCTTCACCGTCGGACCATTCCGGAACTCCTCGTGACGTCCGGGATCACATCCGGGACTCCGAACAACCTTCGGTAACCACATACTATTTCCCATAACAACTCTAGCGTCACCGAACCTTAAGTGTGTAGACCCTACAGGTTCGGGAATCATGTAGACATGACCGAGACAACTCTCTGGCCAATAACCAACAGCGGGATCTGGATACCCATGTTGGCTCCCACATGTTCCACGATGATCTCATCGGATGAACCACGATGTCGAGGATTCAATCAATCTCGTATTCAATTCCCTTTGTCTAGCGGTATAGTCCTTGCCGAGATTCGATCGTCGGTATCCCGATACCTTGTTCAATCTCGTTACCGGCAAGTCTCTTTACTCGTTCCGTAACACATCATCCCGTGATCAACCCCTTGGTCACATTGTGCACATTATGATGATGTCCTACCGAGTGGGCCCAGAGATACCTCTCCGTCACACGGAGTGACAAATCCCAGTCTCGATTCGTGCCAACCCAACAGACACTTTCGGAGATACCCATAGTGTACCTTTATAGACACCCAGTTACATTGTGACGTTTGGTACACCCAAAGCATTCCTACGGCATCCGGGAGTCGCACAATCTCATGGTCTAAGGAAATGATACTTGACATTAGAAAAGCTTTAGCATACGAACTACACGATCTTTGTGCTAGGCTTAGAATTGGGTCTTGTCCATCACATCATTCTCCTAATGATGTGATCCCGTTATCAACGACATCCAATTTCCATGGTCAGGAAACCGTAACCATCTATTGATCAACGAGCTAGTCTGGCTTACTAGGGACAGGGTGTTGTCTATGTACCCACACATGTATCTGAGTTTCCTATCAATACAATTATAGCATGGATAATAAACAATTATCATGAAAAAGGAAATATAATAATAATAATAATAACTAATTTATTATTGCCTCTAGGGCATATTTCCAACAGTCTCCCACTTGCACTAGAGTCAATAATCTAGTTCACATCGCATGTGATTAACACTCACAGGTCACATCGCCATGTGACCAACATCCAAAGAGTTTACTAGTGTCACTAAACTAGTTCACATCATCATGTGATTAAGACTCAATGAGTTCTGGGGTTTGATCATGTTTTGCTTGTGAGAGAGGTTTTAGTCAACGGGTCTGCAACATTCAGATCCGTATGTACTTCGCAAATCTCTAGGTCATATTTTAAATGCTCCTTCCACGCACCACTTGGAGCTATTCGAAATGGTTACTCCACTATACATATCCGTTTTGCTACTCAGAGTCATTCAGATAGGTGTTAAAGCTTGCATCAACGTAACCCTTTACGCCGAACTCTTTATCACCTCCATAATCGAGAAACATGTCCTTATTACTCCAAGTACAATTTTGACCGCCATCTAGTGATCCACTCCTTGATCACCTTTGTACCCTCTTTCCAGACATGTGGCAAGGCACACATCAGGTGCGGTACACAGCATAGCATACTATGGAGCCTACGTCTAAGCATAGGGGACGACCTTCGTCCTTTCTCTCTCTTCTGTCGTGGTCGAGCTTTATGTCTTAACTTCATACCTTACAACTCAGGCAAGAACTCCTTCTTTGACTGATCCATCTTGAACACCTTCAAGATCATGTCAAGGTATGTGCAGATTTGAAAGTACCATTAAGCGTTTTTGATCTATCCTCATAGATCTTGATGCTCAACGTTCAAGCAGCTTAATCCAGGTTTTCCCTTGAAAAACACTTTCAAATAACCCTATATGCTTTCCAGAAATTCTACATCATTTCTGATCAACAATATGTCAACAACATATACTCATCAGAAATTCCATAGTGCTCCCACTCACTTCTTTGGAAATACAGGTTTCTCATAAACTTTGTATAATCCCAAAATCTTTGATCATCTCATCAAAGCGCATATTCTGACTCCGAGATGCTTGTTCTAGTCCATGGAAGGACCGCTGGAGATTTTTAGCATCCTTAGGATTGACAAAACCTTTCTGATTGTATCACATACAACCTTTCCTCACGAAAACTGGTATGGAAACTTGTTTTGACATCCATCTGCCAGATTTCATAAATGCAGCTAATGCTAACATGATTCCGACAGACTTAAGCATCGCTACGGATGAGAAAATCTCATCGTAGTCAACTCTTTGAAATTTGTGAAAAACTCTTCGCCACAAGTCAAGCTTCACAGACGATGACATTACCGTCCATGTCTGTCTTCTTCTTTAAAGATCCATTTATCTCAATGGCTTGCCGATCATCGGGCAAGTCCACCAAAGTCTATGCTTTGTTCTGATACATGGATCCTATCTCGGATTTCATGGCTTCTAACCATTTGTCAGAATTTGGGCCCACCATCGCTTCTCCATAGCTCGTAGGTTCATTGTTGTCTAGCAACATGACTTTCAAGACAGGATTACTGTACCATTCTGAAGTAGTACGCATCATTGTCACCCTACAAGGTACGGTAGTGACTTGACACAAAACTTCATGATCACTATCATAACCTTCTACTTCAATTGGTGTAGGCGCCACAGGAACAATTTCCTGTGCCCTGTTGCACACTTGTTGAAGTGACGGTTCAATAACCTCATCAAGTCTCCACCATCCTCCCACTCAACTTTCCGAGACAAACTTTTCCTCGAGAAAGGACCCGATTCAAGAAACAATCCCTATTGCTTTCGGATCTGAATTAGGAGGTATACCCAACGCTGGCGCTCCTCCATCGACTTGAAATTCTTCAGGGGCGTTAGTCCTCAGTTTCAATCCTTTTGGTCATTTGACGACAAAGGGGGAGAAATCTGAGTTAGTCTTCAAGCAGGTCTATATTAAGGGCATTTTTTAAGTTACTACTCTTGTTCTTCTGAAACTTTTATTTGGATCGAGTTGTAATCTTAAACCCAATGGTGCGCTGATGCTTTTGTTGCACTAAGCTCTAAAACTTTTGATGCTTTATTCGGCATGCTTATTCCTCGTTAATATTATTGCACGCATGCTGAATTTCATCAGGCACCATATTTCATCATGCATTTCAAATTCTTCATATTATATATCAAATGCGTGTATGAATTACAAGATATAGGGGGAGATCTCCATGATTCAACTCTTCAAATGTGCATTGCCTCAAACGCAAATTCCTCACTATGCACATCTTCAGGGGGGTTCTTCTATATCTTGCAATCAAATTCCTCAATATCAGTATTTACACTTCATTTGTTTATCCCCATTGAAAACTTAACCTATGTTGTCATCAATCACCAAAAAGGGGGAGATTGTAAGTGCATCTAGTGCCCCTTAGTGATTTTGGTGTATTGAAGACTTATAGGTTAAGGGACTAATGCGTTTGTGAGTGTACACAGGTCTATAAGTCTATGAGGAGTTTGATATTTACAGAGAAAGTCGACCCCTAAAAATGAAGTTCTTCGATCAAGACTTTGATATTCGAAGACTTTCAAGACTTTGAAAGTGAAGAAATTGGTGTGACCTTGAAGACTTGGTATTCATTTGAGGAACATGAAGCGTGAAGACTTTTGTTTTCGTAGTTTCATTTTCTCTTTCTTGAGTCATAGGAAACACCGTCTCGTTAAAGGGGTCGAGGAAATACTAAGGAAAAATTTCCATGTGATGCTCAACTCAAAATCCTACACCTACCAATCCCTTCGAGTGAAGCCTTTGAAATCTCATACAGTTCACCACTTTCTTGATAATGAGACGAAGTTCTTCCGTCACGATGAATTTGTTCTGACCGAGGAGTTAGGAATTCGCCAAGTCGAATTGCCTACACAAGGAGGAACATGATAGCCCCGAGGAAATTGAGAGTCAAATTTCCGACCGTTCTTTGTCTTCTTGCCACCTGTCCCAAAATATCTTATCCACCTAACGGTCATATCATTGAAGGGCATTTAGGTCTTATCATGTCGGGCTGCTCCCTAGGCTATAAATAGCCGCCCCCTACAACCACTAGCCGGTTGGCTGCTCCGAGAGAACTTGACACTTGTCGTTTGAGAGCAACCCATTCTCCGAGGACTTTGAGCAAAAATCATCAAGTGAGGAAAACCCAAAACCAAACCCCTACAAACCCAAAGTGGTAGAGCATCACTGAAGAAATTGATCCTGCATGGATCCGACGCTTGTTACCTTTCAAGACTGTGCTTCTTCCAGACGGTTAGGCGTCATGGTCTAGAGCATCCAAGAGGAATTGTGGATCGCCGAGTGACCAAGTCTGTGAAGGTTTGGAAGTCGCCTGAAGACTTACCACGAGTGATTGGACGAGGTCTGCGTGACCTTAGTTCAAGGAGAATACGGTGAGGATTGGGAGTCCTGAGCTGCGTGCTCGGCCGATCGGGTGTCCGGACTGTTTGTCCTCGAGTTTAAATACTCACCGCCCAACAGACGCATAACCGACACGCAGCTTGAACTGGTCTACCAAATCATTGTCTTCACCAACTAACTTGTTCTATTTCCTCAACCCTTTCATTTCCTCATTCTTGTGTTGAGTGTTTGTTCATATCTCGTGCTTGAAGACTTTGATCAAGACTTTCTCAATTTCCTCGCTTCAATTTCTTCATCTGTTTGTCTTCATCTTGTGTTATCCTGTGATTACGCTTTACGTACTCTGTGCTAGTCTTCATTTCATCATGATGACCATGCTTGTATTCTGTTATGCTTACTTCGAGTACTTATTCCGCAGAAGTAGTTCTTCGCTAAGGAATTTCCTCACCGCAAATTCCTCGATGAAGAATTCATAAAATCGCCTATTCACCCCCTCTAGTTGATATAACGCACTTTCAATTGGTATCGAGCAAGGTACTCCTTGTTCGTGTGATTTTGGTTTAACTACCGAGTTTTAGTTATGTCGACCGCAGTATGATCAAGGTCTCGGCTGGGTGTCCTACCTTTGATGGGACGGACTACCCCTCTTTCGAAGAACAAGATGCGAATGCATCTTGAGGCAATTGACTATGATCTCTGGTATGTTGTGGAAAATGGTGTTCCCTCTGTCTCACCCTCACTGAACGCTACCGATGTGAAGAGATTCAAGCAACTCGATTCTCAGGCGAAGAATATCATATGTGGTCATCTGAGTAAAGGACAGTATGGAAGAGTGAGTGCTTTGGAAACTGCTAAGCTTATCATGGATAGGCTGTCCAAAGTGAATGAAGGAGTCTCAACTCAGCGTGACTCTCAAGTTGATGTTCTTCGGAATCTCTTCAACCGCTTCAAAAGACTCGACAATGAAAATGTCCAACAAACCTTTGATCGCCTCATCGACATCTCAAATGAGCTTCAAGCCCTCGGTGCCACCGACATCACCGATCATGAGGTGGTGAAGAAACTGTTGAGATCGCTGATTCCTCATTTGATACTCTGGGACCGATGATACAAGAACGTCTTGACTACAAGTCTCTTGATCCCGCCGATATCCTCGAAAGGCTAAATACTCATGAGTTCCACTTCTTCAAAAGAGAGATATCTATGGTTCGAGCTATGGTAAACCACGTGCCACAAGGCCAAGGCGTGTCGACTCGACTCAATGTGAGGATTCTGGTACTAGCCTTGGTGATCCTGAAGAATTGAGCCAGGAGCTAGCACTGCTCGTGAAGAAATTCCAGAAGTTCTCAAGACGTGGTCGCTTTGGAAAATCCTCAAGAAGAAGTGATAACTCATCCAGTGACTATAAGAGAAGGCTGTGCCACAAATGCAAGAAACCTGGTCACTATATTCAAGATTGTCCTCAGTGGGAAAAGGAATTGAAGAAGAAGAAATACAAGGATTACAGTTCTGATGATGCGAAAAAGAAGAAGAAATCGTCAAAATCTTCGTCATCAAAATCCTCGAAGTCTTCATCTCACAAGAAGAGCAGCTCCAAGAAGGCTCGGGCATTCATTGGCAAGGAAATGGACTCAAGCTGAATCGAGGAACATGAGGAAGAGGAGGCGTCTGAAGAATCCGAATCTGTGTGGCGAGTCGGCTTTCGCCACTGCTTTCATCAGCAAGTCCATCTTCAACACTGAAGAAACTGACCCCACCGACAAGCCTGATGAAGATAATGATAACTACGCTCCCACCTATTGCTTCATGGCGAAAGGTGCAAAGGTACTCAAATACACCTCCTCCGAATCTAGTGAAAATGAATCGATGAGGATCTCAAGACCAGCTACTCTAAACTTGCTAAGATTGTCAGAAACAACAAAGGGCCTTTGAAAAGGTTCAAAACATGCTAGACAAAAGTGATGATATGTTGGGTGAAGAAATGGATCGCACTAAAGCCTGATCGAAAATCTTCAGAGACTTCACCTAGGTTTGATAACCTTCAAAGTCATCATAACACTCTCTTATCTGATCATGAGAAACTTTCTTATGAATTTCTTCAAAGAAAGCAAGATCTTGAGAAGCTAAGAGTGAGTTATGAAGATCTTCAGAAGGAGTGCGATTCATTACTAGCTCAACAAATCAGCACTTCTCAGGAAGAATTTGTACCTCCATGCTTAAAGTGCATTGAACGTGAATTTGTTAATTCTTCACCTGAATGTTCAAATGCTTCAACTGTTACAAATTCTTCACCTGCCTCTGCTATCACTAATTCCTCATCTGAGGACATTGCTAGTATCACTAACAATGTAGGGCTGAAGGAATTGTACATGACAGGCCTGTACAAAAGCCTCAAAGGGCATCAGACTATTTGTGATGTGCTTAAAAAGCAGATCCTCAACAGAAACCCTAGGAAAGAGGGTATTGCCTTTGAGAGGAAACTCAATGCCGATGGAACATATTGAAGCCCGAAAGCAGACCCCAAAACCTCATGGGTTGCTTTGCAAAGGGACCTCTAGTTGATCCATCTAACTTATCTGGCTTTACATGTGAATCTCCTCATTCTTCTGATGAGTCATTTGACTCCAACTATAAACTGTTCAAAAATCAGAATGGTGAAGTATTTGCTAGATATGTTGGCACTAACTGCAGGAATGGTTCTCCTATGAAGAAAATCTGGATTCCCAAGAAGTGCCTTGAAAGTCTTCAGATGAATGTCCTCATGACACCACCTGTGAAGAATAGGAACCCCAGATCAAATTCTTCATATGGACCAAATTCTTCATATGGATCCAAGTCCTCATACGGACCAAATTCCTCACGTGGATCAAATTCCTCAAAAGGATCAAAGTCCTCATATGATTGTCATCGTGCTAACAACTGTGTCGCAGGGTAGAGCTAAGGGCTATGATATGTGCATTATTCTTCAAACCATTATGTTCATAAGTCCTCGAAGAATTTCTCTGCTTATTCATATGCTTACCCTAACCCCTCTTATGTGAAACGAAATGGGTTGGCTTCTATGCCACCATTCTCGTATGGTGCTCGCAGAGTGATGAACTCTTTGCCACCCCTTCAGATGTGGGTGGTGAAGAAAAAGAACTAACCTCTTCTGCAGGGTCAGGTCTCCAGACGTGCTTTAACGTTTGAAGAATTTGCTGGGGACATGACGAAATTGCCTGAAAGGACGCAGGCGAATCATGATGAAATGAACTTTCATTTCACACGTCCTCATACTGCTATATCTGCACTTGATTGATGAAATTCATCTGATGAACTTGATATCATATTCTTCACTGATGAAGCATATGAGATTGTAAGCTACACTAATTCATCTGCAGGATGATCAACCCAAAGCTACAGAGTGGGTCCTCGATAGTGGATGTACGAATCACATGACTGGTGACAAGAATCTATTGATGGATGCTCCCTTATCACCGTCACATCTGAAGCATATCATATTTGCTGACAAAGGAAAAAGTCAGGTATTGGGTCTTGGTAAGGTTGCAATCTCTAAGGATAAACACATGGACAAAGTCATGCTTGTTGAGTCCTTAGGATACAGCCTCATGTCAGTCTCAATGCTTTGTGATCTTGATATGGTTGTTGTCTTTGGCAAGTATCGTTGTGTTGTGATTATGGAAGCTGACAATTCCAAAGTCTCCGAAGGCTTTAGGAGAGGAGATCTGTATATTGTTGATTTCTCTACAAGACCACAACCAACCGTGTGTCTACTTGCAAAAGCTTCAGAAGGCTGGTTATGGCATCGACGACTTGGTCACGCAGGCATGAGGAATTTGCACACGCTTGCAAAGAAGAAGCATGTCATTGGCATTGAGAATGTCAAATTCCTCAAGGATCACTTATGCGGAGCCTGTGAAGCTGGAAAAATGACCAAGGCCAAGCATCCACCGAAGACTATCATGACCACTACTCGTCCATTCAATTGCTTCACATGGACCTCTTCGACCTAATCATTACTCAGCGGTCACTAATGATGCATCTCTATATGGTTTTGTCATTGTTGATGATTACTCTCGATATACATGGGTACACATTGTTACTTACAAACATGAAGTGCGGGAAGTCTTCAAACGATTTTCCTCGAGGGCTTCAACCAACTTTGGTGTGAAGATCAAGCACATCGAAGTGACAATGGAACCGAGTTCAAGAATTCGGTCTTGATGACTATCTTGATGAACTTGGTATTACTCATGAGTTATCTGCTCCCTATACTCCTCAAAGAAATGGCGTCGTGGAGCGCAAGAACGAACTCTTGTTGAGATGGCTCGCACTATGCTTGATGAATACAAAACGCCTCATCGTTTTTGGATTGATGCAATTGATACTGCATGCCACATCATCAACAGAGTATATCTTCACAAATTCTTCAAGAGGACGGCCTATGAACTCCTCACTGACAAGAAACCCAATGTGAGTTATTTCAAAGTCTTGATGCTAAATGTTGGATTAGAGATCCTCATCACAATTCTAAATTTGCACCGAAAGCACATGAAGGTTTTATGCTTGGTTACGGAAAGGACTCAGACACCTACTGAGTCTTCAACATTGTTCTTCACAAGATTGTCGACATTTGTAGATGTGCGGTTCGATGAAACTAATGGCTCGCAAAGAGAGCACCTACCTTCGTGTTAGATGAACCAGCACCGAGGATTCTATCAAGTTCAAGGCAACCGAGGATGTCATTCCCACTAAAGAATCTGTTGAAGAATTCATTCCAGTTCATGAAGAACGCCGAGTGATGCACTGAAGAAAATGTTGAGGAAAATGGTGTCAAGAAATTGCTGATCAAATTCCTCAATGACAACCAGCTCATCCTCGCGTTGCAAAAGAAGTGCAAGTGGAGAAGATCATCGATGACATTAGAGCACCAGTCCTCTCACACGCCAAAAGCTTCACATTTATCTAACTTTTGTGGGCACTATGCTTTTGTCTCTATCACAGAGCCCACTAAGGTAGATGAAGCATTTTTGGAGCCGGAGTGGATTCAGGCTATGCAATAAGAATTACATCAGTTCGAGCTCAACAATGTCTGGGAATTGGTCAAACATCCAGATCCTCGCAAGCATAATATCATTGGCACAAAGTGGATCTACCGCAACAAGCAAGATGAAAATGGCCTTGTGGTGAGGAATAAGGCACGATCGGTAGCTCAAGGCTACACACAAGTTGAAGGAATTGATTTCGATGAAACTTTTGCACTGTTGCTAGACTTGAGGCTATTCGCATATTACTTGCTTATGCTAACCATCATGATATCATCTTATATCAAATGGATGTGAAAAGTGCATTCCTCAATGGTAAGCTTGAGGAAGAAGTATATGTTGCTCAACCCCGTGTTTTGAAGATCCAAAGAATCCTCGACAAAGTCTTCAGACTTAATAAGGCCCTCTATGGCCTCAAGCAAGCCCCTCGGCGTGGTATGATACATTGAAGGAATTCTTCGTGAAGAATGGCTTCACACCCGTTCACTCGACCCTACTCTTTTTACTAAATCTTATGATGGTGAACTGTTTGTGTGCCAAATATATGTTGATGATATTATCTTTGGCTGTCTCGACCAACGTTGTAGTGATGAATTTGCCTATATGATGAGTGAAGAATATCAAATGTCTATGATGGGAGAGTTGAAATTCTTCTTAGGTCTTCAAATTAAAACAACAAGAATGGCACATTCATATCTCAGAGAAATACATCAAAGATGTACTTGAGGAAATTCGCATGCAAGATTGCAAAGGCGTCAAAATTCCTATGCCCACAAATGGCCATCTATGCACTGATGAAAATGGTATTGACATCGATCACAAGTCAACTTCTGGCACTTGTCATTTCCTCGGACGATCTTTGGTCCATTGGTCCTCGAAGAAAGAATCGTATCACCGCTCTCTCTTTGAAGCTGAATACATTGTTCTTTGGCTCTTCTTGTGCTCAATCTTTGGATGAAACAAACCCTCAAGGACTATGGCGTCAACGTGAAGAATGTGCCTCTCCTCTGTGACAATGAGAGTGCCATCAAGATTGCTCACAACCCAGCTTCAAGACTCGAACACAAAGCACATTCAGATTCGTCATCATTTTCTTCTTGATCATGTGTTGAAGGGCGACATCTCCATCGAGCACGTGAAGACTAAGAACAGCTAGCTGATATCTTCACTAAGCCCTTGGATGAGAAGAGATTTAGCAAGTTGCGATGTGAGCTAAATATCTTAGAATCTTCAAATGTTCTTTAAAAAGGACACACACCCTGACACTTATGCAAAATTGATGACTTAGATGTGCAACACATAAAGAAACGTTTTTCTTCAATCAATGAAGAATAACACTCTAAGTGTGAAGAAATTAATGAAGAATTTGATTCTCAGAACCCTACGACAATTGTACGCGGTGTCTGAAATCATCATTCTTATACGGTGGGTCACGCCACCACAAAAAGTTGAAAATCTTCAATTTGAGTTTTTCCTCAGTTTTGAAATTCTTCAGTTTTCAAATTCTTCAACTTTGCAAAATCTTCACTGTTTCCGTCGTTTTTCTTCATTGACTATATATATAGGAGTAGGATTTTCTACAAGTGCTTGCCACAGAACTAGTTAAGGGTATCAACGGTGCAAAAGTTCTCAAAAATTCTGAAAAAATCTTGAACCAACACACCTATAATATAACATGATCCAACGGAGGATTAAAAAATATGACCGTATGTGTCCCGGACAAAAAAACAAATAGTTCAAGATATATTTATGTCAAGTGAGCTGAGATGCTTATTATTTTGCCGAGGACACATAGATGCATATTTTGACAATCCTCCGTTGGATCATCTTATTACAATAGAGAGATGCTCCCATATTTATTTCCTATTTTTTAATAACTTTTAAACCGTTAAAAGTTTAGCGACCCTTAACTAGTTCTGTGGCAAGCTATTGTAATATATATATATATATATATATATATATATATATATATATATATATGAGTTTATGTCCTCTACAAAGATTCACTTATAGCTATTTCTTCAAGTTACTTTTTCGCTAAGTGAATGTGATCGGACCCTTCCCCCTCTATGCTATACTCAACCCAATCTATTCACAAATTCTTCATGTGCGTTCTATTTGAAACTCGTTCAAAATCTTCACTGTGTCCTTGACAGCTGAAGAAATTGCGAATGAAACTTTAAAACAAACCTTATCCAGACTTTCGGTTTTGCCGCTCAAACCGTTCCGCATCCCACGATGCATTATTCTATTCACCCACGACCTTACACGATCTCAACTACATAGTACGTGGGTGACACATGTCGCGAGAAGGAGAAAGGGCAGGGGCACGTTCGTCCCAAAATCTTCGGGCGAACAGTTTTTCAAGGTGTCTATAAATACCCCTCTCCCCTTCCTCACTTCATTTACTCCGCTCGATCGCTTCTCTCTCGCTCGAGCTCCTCAAACCCTAGCGCCGCCGCTACTCCATCATTGCCGGTGAGGAAGAGCTTCACTGCCTCGACCTCGTCGCCGTCAGATTCAGCGCCGATCATGGAAATCCACTCACTCCGCCGCCGTAGCTGTCTTCCTCTGCCAAGTTAGGGCGTGGGAGATCTAACCTGACAAACTTCACATCTGTTCTTCTCAGTTTGTCGTGTTCTTCATCTCGGGTAATTAAAAGTTACTTTTATTACTCACTTTGATTCTCAAACTTTCCTGAAAATCTTCAAAGGTGTTTATTCTTCAAATCTTCACACATATGAACACCTCACAGATCATATGATCTTGAACTGTTTCTCTAAGCAATCATTTTCTTCAAGATTTCCTAATTGTGTGGATCTTCGATCTTTACAACTCTGGAACCTAAGACAAGAACGCTTAGTGAAATTCCTCAAGGTTCATCTGGTCAAATTCCTCAAAACTTGTTCTTTTGAAAAACCTTACGAGAACGATATGACCTCTCCAAATTCCTCGCACCTATACTCTGCTCACAGTACTCATGTCTGCTTCTTTGAATCACTAGGTTCTCATCACCTTAACTCATTTGCAGCGTTCCTCGAAGAAAATTGCATACTTCTTCAGAGTGTTCAATTGTTCAAATTCCTCATCCAAGAATATGGCGACGGTAAGAAACCACGTAAAGGAGGAAAGAAGCCTGAGGTCATGACTGCTTTCGAGATCCCTGATGACATTTATAAGGACTATTGCACACCTGATGAAGCCAAGTTCAGCAAAGAAAACAAAAATCAGCGCAAGGTGCGCATACAGAGGATTGAACGGAGATGGGCAAGAGAATGGAGGAGTATGATATGTTACTCCAAAGTATATGAAGAATTTGCTTTAAATCCTCCATGCCCAAGAGCTCCATTGGCACTGGCCAAGTAGCCGATCCCACCATCAAGCGTGGTGAGGACTTTTCAAGAATGGGCCAAGCGCCAAGCTAAATTGGCAAGACAAGCCAAGGAGGCAAGGAAGAAATTCAATGAGGATTCGCCATCGCTATCAAGCATCGAGGCCTCGGTCAAGCCGAGGAAATCTATGCCAAAGAAACCTGCTCGTAAGCCAAGTGCTTCACCAACAGCGCCCTCACGGCCAAGTTCCTCAGCAATGCCCTCACGGCAAATTCCTCACACTGCTACTACTCCACCAACGTCCTCAGCAGCTCCTTCAAAGTCCTCAGCTCCTGTGCATCGAGCTACATGTCAAAGGATTGCTGATTTCTTGATTGCCTCTGGTGTCTCGGCAAGTTCCTCAGCTGCACCAATTTCCTCATCAGGCCCCACACTATTGAAGACTAAAGCAACAGCTGGACGCGGTCCTCGGCCAAGTCCAAAGAAGAAACAGGTCGCATTCCATGTGCCTTCTGATGATGAAGCTTCTGATGATGAACTTGCAGAAATCATCAGAGACAGACAGGTGAAGGCCGCTAGAGCCAAAGGCACAACTGCTTTTGGATCCAAGGAAAATCCTCGATTACATTGATCTCTGGCAGAAGGATCCAAACACCCCAATGCCTGATTTTCATCTGACTCCTGGTCAATGTCACATGCTGACCCATTTCATCACTCAAGAGAAATGGAAGTTTGAAAAGGCAAGAGAGATCAAGAAAGCACAATACAGAAAGGAGAAGCTCCTGAAGAAAAATGTTGTCAGAATGACACCTGAGGGACTTCTCAAGGCTCCGTCTAGAATTCAAGCCCTCAGCAAAGACTTTGATGCCTACTATGTTGATTGGCAAGGAGCCAAAGTGAGATTCGTCAATCTGACAAAGAAATTCACGAATGTTGCAGCCCCATTGCAACAAGAAAATCTTCAGGCTGCAGTCTCTGCTCAGCCTGCTGAAGAACATGCCAGCACCGCTGATGACTTTCAGCCTGCTAAAGAAAATGCTAGTTCCAAGGCTGATGACTCCATTCTAGCCGCTGAAGAAATTGCCAGGGCATCCACTAGTGGTGCGCCTAAAGAAACTGAAGAGATCAGAGCAACTGCATCAGTTGCGTCAAATTCTTCGGCTGCGAAGAAGATGAAGCCAATGGCCAGCTCACTCAAAAATCCAATTGATGTTGTTCCAATTTCCTCCATGCCATCAAAGGACCTTGTTCCTTTTGGAGAAGACTATGTGATCCCAAGCGGATCTGATGAAGGAAATCATTCTACTGCTTCGTCAGAGCAAATGGATGAAGAAATTGAAGTGGACGCAATCCCTTCAACGCCAGTCATTTCCTCACCTATGCCTTAGTTCACAGCTGAAGAGGCTGGTGTTGAGGAAATTGAAGATGAAGATGTGGATATAGGATGCACCACACCTGTGATGAATGATGACTTTTGGGAAAGTCAGCATCCCAATACTCCTCTATTCACCCCTATCCAACAGATTCCTTTGTCCCCTGCAACAACAGTTCAACTGGGCTCTGAAGAAACTCAACCCACTCCCTCTGTGCATGAAGAAATTCCAGCCACTAGTGCTGAAGAACCTGCTGCTGCTGATACTCGGGTTGCACAAGAAGAGGAACCAGAAATTCCTTAGCCTGAAGTACCTGAGCTCGCGATTCCTGAGGTGGTAATGCAACTCACCGACACCCCTCTACCAAAGCCGAAGAATCCGTTCTCAAGCAAACAGAAGTTCAAGGCTGAAGACTTCTTTTCCGAGCATGTATTCTTCACTGACTACAACCCCTATGACTCTGCTCGCATAAGGAAGAGGCGTTTCTGGACTGCTAGTCAACCCAACTTCTATTCCTCAGTGCTGTTTGACAAAGACAAAACCTTCGATCATGAACATATTCCTCACGTGGACATGGAATCTCTGCCATGCTTGAGCCACCCTCGGTGTTCTTCACGATGCAGACTACTAAATTTCTGCACGGACATTTGCGATTGGAATGAAGAACTCATTCTTGATTCTACGCGACCTTCGCATATCACCGGAGACGCCAAGATGTCAACTCATGGGTGTTGGATTGGATGACTGAAAACACTCACTACAAGGCACCGGCAACTGAATTGCTTCGTGTCCTTCCTCTCGATCCTCCCCATGATAGTGCACGTTGCATCTACAGTGATCCTGAACTGACAAATCACTATATGCAAGTGCTCATGAAGCCTTTGAAGCCTGGGCAGGCCCCACGAACCAAATTCCTCATCAAGGAATTACTCTATGTGCCTCGAACTGTCTATCGCATTCTGACGAAGACAATGAGTGCTATCAAAGGCCACGACTCAAATGATGAAGAAGTCGTTGGCATCATGAAGAATATGCTTTTCAACATCATTCATGGCGTTCCCGTCAACTTCCATGATTTCTTCATGAGGACTCTGGACAATATTGCTATGTCACCATTCGAGCTGAAGCCCTATGCTCCTTGGATTATGAGATTCATCAGGGCAAGATCTTCACTGAATTACAAAGCTGGCACTCTGAACCACGGTAGCTACTTGCCTCCCATTGAAGTCCTCAAACGGACGGTTCATCACCGATGATAAAGGCAAGGCGATTCTTGTGATCGATGAAGGCATTCGCCTATTGGATGGTCAATTTCGCTGGCTGCATCTTACTCTACCAATGACGACTCGCCACACATGACACCGCCATAAATACCTCAGCCAAGCAAAATCCTCAAGCCACAAAGACACCGGTGATGATGGACCGTGAGTTACTCCTCGCCTTCATCGGAAGGTTGATCGCAATCACAAATGGGTAAAGCGTCGGTTTGGTGCACTTCTTCACAACATGACCTCAACGCACAATGCAAAGAAGAAGAACCAATACTACCTTCATGAAACCTTCAACCGCACTGGCTATCCTCACTCATGTCTATAGCGCCGAAGAACTAAAGACTATGGGTCTCAAGGAAGAATTTGACTGGTCTGCACCTCCTCCGAAGAAATTCAAGAGGGTCAAAGTTCCTCCACTGGTGGCCAGCTCTTATTCTTCATCGGGCGACACTGATGAGTATGAAGATTTGGGCGACAACTGCGGCAGGCCCTGCTACAACAAACAACCCCGATAACGCCGACGCCTCCATCGACTTGAAATTCTTCAGATGCGTTAGTCCTCGCCAATCCTTTTGGTCATTTGACGACAAAGGGGAGAAATCTGAGTTAGTCTTCAAGCGGGTCTATATTAAGGGCATTTTTAAGTTACAACTCTCGTTCTTCGAAACTTTTATTTGGATCGAGTTGTAATCATAAACCCGATGGTGCGCTGATGCTTTTGTTGCACTAAGCTCTGAAACTTTTGATGCTTTATTCGGCATGCTTATTCCTCGTTAATATTATTGCACGCATGCTGAATTTCATCAGGCACCATATTTCATCATGCATTTCAAATTCTTCATATTATATATCAAATGCGTGTATGAATTACAAGATATAGGGGGAGATCTCCATGATTCAACTCTTCAAATGTGCATTGCCTCAAACGCAAATTCCTCACTATGCACATCTTCAGGGGGAGTTCATCTATATCTTGCAATCAAATTCCTCAATATCAGATTTACACTTCATTTGTTTATCCCGTTGAAAACTTAACCTATGTTGTCATCAATCACCAAAAGGGGAGATTGTAAGTGCATCTAGTGCCCTTAGTGATTTTGGTGTATTGAAGACTTATAGGTTAAGGGACTAATCGCTTGTGAGTGTACACAGGTCTATAAGTCTATGAGGAGTTTGATATTTACAGAGAAAGTCGACCCTAAAAATGAAGTTTTTCGATCAAGACTTTGATATTCAAGACTTTAGAAGACTTTGAAAGTGAATACATGGGTGTGACCTTGAAGACTTGGTATTCATTTGAGGAACATGAAGCGTGAAGACTTTTGTTTTCGTAGTTTCATTTTCTCTTTCTTGAGTCATAGGAAACACCATACCGTTAAAGGGGTCGAGGAAATACTAAGGAAAAATTTCCATGTGATGCTCAACTCAAAATCCTACACCTACCAATCCTTCGAGTGAAGCCTTTGGAAATCTCATACGCCTCACCACTTTCTTGATGATGAGACGAAGTTCTTCCAGTCGTTGATGAATTTGTTCGATCGAGGAGTTAGGAATTCGCCAAAGGTCGAATTGCCTACACAGTGAGGAACATGATAGCCCTGAGGAATTTGAGAGTCAAATTTCCGACCGTTGTTGTGCTGCGCGCCAGCTGTCCCAAAATATCTTATCCACCTAACGGTCATATCATTGAAGGGCATTTATGTCTTATCATGTCGGGCTGCTCCCTAGGCTATAAATAGCCGCCCCCTACAACCACTAGCCGGTTGGCTGCTCCGAGAGAACTTGACACTTGTCATTTGAGAGCAACCCATCCTCCGAGGACTTTGAGCGAAAATCATCAAGTGAGGAAAACCCAAAACCAAACCCCTACAAACCCAAAGTGATTGAGCATCACTGAAGAAATTGATCCTGCGTGGATCCAACGCTTGTTACCTTTGAAGACTGTGCTTCTTCCAGATGGTTAGGCGTCATGGTCTAGAGCATCCAAGAGGAATTGTGGATCGCCGAGTGACCAAGTCTGTGAAGGTTTGGAAGTCGCCTGAAGACTTACCACGAGTGATTGGATGAGGTTTGCGTGACCTTAGTTCAAGGAGAATACGGTGAGGGCTGGGTGTCCTGAGCTGCGTGCTCGGCGATCGGGTGTCCGGATCGTGTCCTCGAGTTTAAATACTCAACCGCTCAACCAGACGCATAACCGAGACAAAGAATTGGAACTGGTCTACCAAATCATTGTCTTCACCAACTAATCGGTTCTATTTCCTCAACCCTTTCATTTCCTCATTACTGTGTTGAGTGTTTGTTCATATCTGTGCTTGAAGACTTTGACTGAAGACTTTCTCAATTTCCTCAATTCAATTTCTTCAGTCTGTTTGTCTTCATCTTGTGTTATCCTGTGATTACGCTTTCTGTACTCTGTGCTAGTCTTCATTTCATCATGATGACCATGCTTGTATTCTGTTATGCTTACTTCTGAGTACTTATTCCGCTGCAAGTATTTCTTCGCTAAGGAATTTCCTCACCGGCAAATTCCTCAGTGAAGAATTCATAAAAATCGCCTATTCACCCCCCCTCTAGTCGATATAACGCACTTTCAAACGATAGTGGTAATTCGATAAGAGACATCATGGTACGCACCATACCCAATAGGGTGCAACTATGATGTTCGGACACACCATCACACTATGGTGTTCCAGGCGGTATTAATTGTGAAACAATTTCCACAATGTCTTAATTATGTGCAAAGCTCAGAACTCAGATACTCATCTCTATGATCATATCATAGACATTTTATCCTCTTGTTACGATGATCTTCAACTTCACTCTGAAATTACTTGAACCATTCAATAATTCAGACTTGTGATTCATCAAGTAAATATACTCAAGATCTACTCAAATCATCCGTGAAGTAAGAACATAACGATATCCATTTGCGTGCCTCAAAGACTCATTGGACTGCACACATCAAAATGTAGTACTTCCAACAAGTTGCTTTCTTGTTCCATTTTACCGAAAACGAGGCTTTCAAATATCTTGCCCATGTGGTATGATTTGCATGTCTCAAGTGATTCAAAATCAAGTGAATCCAAACGGTCCATTTGCATGGAGTTTCTTCATGCATATACACCAATAGACATGGTTCGCATGTCTCAAGCTTTTCAAAACGAGTGAGTCCAAAGATCCATCAACATGGAGCTTCTTCATGCTTTTATACCAATATGACTTACATGGCAATTGCCACAAGTAGGTGGTACTATCATCAAGATCTTATATCTTTTGGCATGAACATGTGTATCACTACGATCGAGATTCAATAAACCATTCATTTTAGGTGCAAGACCATTGAAGGTATTATTCAAATAAACAGAGTAACCACTATTCTCCTTAAATGAATAACTGTATTGCGATAGACATAATCCAATCATGTCTATGCTCAACACAAACACCAAATAACAATTATTTAGGTTTAACGCCAATCTCGATGGTAGAGGGAGCGTGCGATGCTTGATCACATCAAGATTGGAGAACTTCGAACATATATCGCCTACTCACCTTTAGCTAGTCTCCGCCTACTCCTCAGCCTTTTATTTCGAGTTACTAACACTCAGCAACCGAACCGGTATCTAATACCCTGGTGCTACTAGGAGTACTAGTAAAGTACACATTAACATAATGTATATCCAATATACTTCTATCGACCTTGCCAGCCTTCTCATCTACCAAGTATCTAGGGTAATTCTGCTCCAGTGGCTGTTCCCCTTATTACAGAAGCACTTAGTCTCGGGTTTGGGTTCAACCTTGGGTTTCTTCAATAGAGCAGCAGCTGATTTGCCATTTCATGAAGTATCCCTTCTTGCCCTTGCCCTTCTTGAAACTAGTGGTTTCACTAACCATCAACAATTGATGCTCCTTCTTGATTTCTACTTTCGCGGTGTCAAACATCGCGAATATCTCAAGGATCATAATATCTATCCCTGATATGCTATAGTTCATCACGAAGCTCTAGCAGCTTGGTGGCAATGATTTTGGAGAAACATCACTATCTCATCTGGAAGATCAACTCCACTCGATTCAAGTGATTGTTGTACTCAGACAATCTAAGCACAAGCTCAACGATTGAGCTTTTCTCCCTTAGTTTGCAGGCTAAGAAAATCGTCGGAGGTCTTATACCTCTTGACGTGGGCACGAGCCTGAAATCCCAATTTCAGCCCTCGAAACATCTCATATGTTCCGCGACGTTTCAAAATCGTCTTTGGTGCCTCAACTCTAAACCATTTAACTGAACTATCACGTAGTTATCAAAACGTGTATGTCAGATGTTCACAACATCCATAGACGACGTTCGAGGTTCAGCACATTGAGCGGTGCATTAAGGACATAAGCCTTCTATGAAGCAACGAGGACAATCCTCAGTTTACGAACCCAGTCCGCATAATTGCTACTATCAACTTTCAACTAAATTTTCTCTAGGAACATATCTAAACAGTAGAACTAAAGCGTGAGCTGCGACATAATTTGCAAAGATCTTTTGACTATGTTCAGGATAATTAAGCTCATCTTATGAACTCCCACTCAGATAGACATCCCTCTAGTCATCTAAGTGATTACATGATCCGAGTTAACTAGGCCGTGTCCGATCATCACCTGAGATGGACTAGTTATCATCGGTGAACATCTTCATGTTGATCGTATCGACCATACGACTCATGCTCGACCTTTCGGTCTCTTGTGTTCCGAGGCCATGTCTGTACATGCTAGGCTCGTCAAGTTAACCTAAGTGTTTCGCGTGTGTAAATCTGGCTTACACCCGTTGTATGTGAACGTTAGAATCTATCACACCCGATCATCATGTGGTGCTTCAAAACGACGACCTTTCGCAACGGTGCACAGTTAGGGGGAACACTTTCTGGAAATTTTAATGAGGGATCATCTTATTTACTACCGTCGTTCTAAGAAAATAAGATGTAAAACATGATAAACATCACATGCAATCAAATAGTGACATGATATGGCCAATATCATTTTGCTCCTTTGATCTCCATCTTCGGGGCTCCATGATCATCATCGTCACCAGCATGACACCATGATCTCCATCATCATGATCTCCATCATCGTGTCTTCATGAAGTTGTCACGCCAACGACTACTTCTACTTCTATGGCTAACGTGTTTAGCAATAAAGTAAAGTAATTTACATGGCGTTCTTCAATGACACGCAGGTCATACAAAAAATAAAGACAACTCCTATGGCTCCTGCCGGTTTTCATACTCATCGACATGCAAGTCGTGATTCCTATTACAAGAACATGATCAATCTCATACATCACATATCATTCATCACATTCTTTTTGGCCATATCACATCACAAAACACTTGCTGCAAAAACAAGTTAGACGTCCTCTAATTGTTGTTGCAAGTTTTTACGTGGCTTCTATAGGTGTTCTAGCAAGAGCGTTTCTTACCTATGTAAAATCACAACGTGATATGCCAATTTCTATTTACCCTTCATAAGGACCCTTTTCATCGAATCCGCTCCAACTAAAGTGGGTGAGACAGACACCCGCTAGCTACCTTATGCAACTAGTGCATGTCAGTTGGTGGAACCTGTCTCACGTAAGCGTACGTGTAAGGTCGGTCCGGGCCGCTTCATCCCACAATGCCGCCGAAGCAAGATAAGACTAGTAGTGGCAAGAAAATTAACAACATCTACGCCCACAACTGCTTTGTGTTCTACTCGTGCATAGTAACTACACATAGATCTAGCTCATGACGCCACTGTTGGGGAACGTAGCAGAAATTCAAAATTTTCTATGCAACACCAAGATCAATCTATGGAGTAATCTAGCAACAAGGGGAAGGAGAGTGCATCTACATATCCTTGTAGATCGGTAAGCGGAAGCGTTCAAGAGAACGGGGTTGAAGGAGTCGTACTCGCCGTGATCCAAATCACCGGAGATCCTAGTGCCGAACGGATGGCACCTCTCCGTTCAACACACGTACAGCCCGGGGACGTGTCCTCCTTCTTGATCCAGCAAGGGGAGAGGAGAAGTTGAGGGAGAACTCCGACAACACGACGGCATGGTGGTGGTGGAGCTCGTGGTTCTCCAGCAGGGCTTCGCCAAGCACTACGGAGGAGGAGGAGGTGTTGGAGGAGGGAGAGGGCTGCGCCAAGGGAAGGGTGTGTGGCTGCCCTCTCTCTCCCTCACTATATATAGGGGTAAGGGGGTGGAGGAGGCGCCCTAGGGTTCCCTAGGGGAGGGGCGACGGCCACAGGGGAAACCCTAGATGGGTTTGGGCGCCCCTAGGGGAGGCGCCCCCACCTGTCCTGGTTACGTGAGAGGGGCTGGGAGGGGCGCACCACCCCTTAGGCCTTGTTCGGTTAGGCAGGGTTTGGAGAGGTTTGAAAGGGATTGGAGAGGATTAAATCCCTTGCAAGTCAAAATTCTCCTCAAACCTCCCCAATCCCCTCCAATCCCTGTGGCGAGGGGATTAAACGAACAGGGCCTTTGTTGGATGGTTTGCCCCTTCCCATTTGGCCCATGAGGCCCTCCAACACTTGTCGGGGCTCCCGAAACACCTTTCGGTCATGCTGGCCATAGCCTGGTACCCCCGGAACACTTCCGGACTCCAATACCCTTCGTCCAATATATCGATCTTCACCGCCGGACCATTACGGAACTCCTCGTGACGTCCGAGATCACATTCGGGACTCCGAACAACCTTCGGTAACCACATACTATTTCCCATAACAACTCTAGCATCACCGAACCTTAAGTGTGTAGACCCTACGGGTTCGGGAATCATGTAGACATGATCGAGACAACTCTCTGGCCAATAACCAACAGCGGGATCTGGATACCCATGCTGGCTCCCACATGTTCCACGATGATCTCATCGGATGAACCACGATGTCGAGGATTCAATCAATCCCGTATTCAATTCCCTTTGTCTAGCGGTATAGTACTTGCCCGAGATTCGATCGTCGGTATCCCGATACCTTGTTCAATCTCATTACCGGCAAGTCTCTTTACTCGTTCCGTAACACATCATCCCGTGATCAACCCCTTGGTCACATTGTGCACATTATGATGATGTCCTACCGAGTGGGCCCAGAGATACCTCCCGTCACACGGAGTGACAAATCCCAGCCTCGATTCGTACAACCCAATGACACTTCGGAGATACCCGTAGTGTACCTTTATAGCCACCCATTCGTTGTGGACGTTTGGTACACCCAAAGCATTCCTACGGCATCCGGGAGTTGCACAATCTCATGGTGTAAGGAAATGATACTTGACATTAGAAAAGCTTTAGCATACGAACTGCACGATCTTTGTGCTAGGCTTAGGAATGGGTCTTGTCCATCACATCATTCTCCTAATAATGTGATTCCGTTATCAACGACATCCAATGTCCATGGTCAGGAAACCGTAACCATCTATTGATCAACGAGCTAGTCTACTAGAGGCTTACTAGGGACATGGTGTTGTCTATGTACCCACACATGTATCTGAGTTTCCTATCAATACAGTTATAGCATGGATAATAAACGATTATCATGAAAAAGGAAATATAATAATAATAACTAATTTATTATTGCCTCTAGGGCATATTTCCAACAGATGTCCATATTGGTTCCTACATATTTTATGAAGATCTTTTATCAGTTGAACCACGATGTCAAGGATTCGGTTAATCCCGTATGCAATTCCCTTTGTCCGGTGATATGTTACTTGCCCGAGATTCGATCGTCGGTATCTCCATACCTAGTTCAATCTCGTTGCCGACAAGTCTCTTTACTCGTTCCGTAATACAAGATCTTGTGACTAACTCATTAGTCACATTGCTTGCAAGCTCTTTACGATGTTCTATCACCGAGAGGGCACAGAGATATCTCTCTGTCACATGGTGTGACAAATCCCAGTCTCGATCCGTGCCAACCCAACAAACACCTTCAGTGATAACTGTAGAGCACATTTATGATCACCCAGATACGAAGTAATGTTTGGATACACACTAAGTATTCCTCTTGTGTCAAGGAGTTGCACGATCTCATGGTCTTAGGAATAGATACTTGACATGAAGAAAGATATAACAGTAAACCGATACGATCAACTGCTAAGCCTACGGTTGGGTCTTGTCCATCATATCATTCTTCTAATGATGTGACCCCGCTATCAAATGACAACTCATGTCTATGGTTAGGAAACCTTAACCATCTTTGATCAACGAGCTAGTCTGGTAGAGGCTCACTAGGGACATAGTATTTGTTTATGTATTCACACGCGTATTTAAGTTTCCGGTCAATACAATTCTAACATGAATAATAAACCTTTATCATGAATAAGGAAATATGACAATAACCAATTTGTTATTGCCTCTAGGGCATTTTTCCAACAAAACGACCACCCTAGCCGCCAGGGGAGCGTCTTGATGTGGCGTGAATCTTCCCGTTGTCACTCTTCACCTTCGCGAGCCGACAAGCAACATCCACCACATTTTCGGGACCGCTGCCCCCGACGTCCTCCATGTTAACGGAGGCGGATACTGTCGAGTATGATACCGACAAGTAGGCGCCATTGCGCCCCGGCTCCATCAGCAAACAAAAACCTTCCCGGGCGTGGACCGTTGCCCGCGAAGCAGACAACAAACATCCACCCTTGGCCGCCGAACGTCCATCCTGACGACACCGGCACACCACGAACGGAAGGCCACCGACCACGGGGTCGAGCATCTAGAGAAAGATGTAGAAATCGACAATACTACGGGGACATGGAGAAACATATAGACGTGAACAATGGCAGTGACAGGTGGCGGGGAGACGGCAATGGCTTTTCCATACTTGGGCCATCTGTCGTTACATGTGCACAAAGTGATGCAACAGTCCCCCACAAAAAAAGTGATGGAACAGTGAGATCGATGTATCGTGTATACCCTTTTGAACAAAGCACACATTCGTGTATAGTAGCAGTACAGTACTCGTAGACGAGAGCATTTGAACGAAGACAGCAACGGCGCAGACACCACTGGTTCTGCTGCGAACCTTGATCCTGGGACCGGATTGCCGACCACGAGACGTGTGAATTTGAGCCGGCGGGTTGTCTGTTTCAGCTAGCGGTAGGTCACCGGGAATGATCATCCAAAGGTGCGTGTGAGCGCGAGGTTTTTGTCTTCCGATGATTGGAAATTTGGAATGGCGCATCACAACTAATCATACGAGTAGCTTTTAAAAAACCTGCTCCGTCGACTTCGTTTTCATCAACAACAACAACAAAAGGCCGTCAATGAGTCAATCTGGTGAATGGCTGTTCGCAGTCACTGAGTCACGCCAACAATTGTCAGCAGCAAGTCAGCGCGCGAAACACATTCCTTCAAACTCTAACCGGGCATCGATGACGCAACTACTGGATCCGCAGAAATGCGAGGTTTCTGAAGAGTTCTTGTGCACTCTCCTCTCCTGCGTTGCCTGAAAAGAAAGCTAAAGCAAATGTGAGGGATCTCATCTGGCTTCCCAAGAATCTCTCCCGGCACATCCCTCCCCACCGAGCTCGGGAAATGAATTAAGTATAGAACTAATCGTAGTCGACCATGGGAGGGATCACATCGACTTTTTCGCCCTCTCTGGGCCACCAAAACCACGATGAAAGAGAGACCCTAGAAGCAGCAGCTTTTAGGCTCCGTTCCGCACGGACAGCCGGCTGGTAGGATTTCTACCCCACTATCTGTCTGTACTCCCGATCTCCGCCTGCATTGGAGACAGTGGTCACCTGACCAAATCACACTTTCTGTGAACTACTACTACTACTTGCGTTTCTTTTCTCTTAAAGCACAGTATTATTATACTGTACAATCTCACATGGCTTTGCCCTATTCTGTCTTCTGCGTTCATCCTTTTGAGGTGACAACTGGCCAACCATGGCCTAATATATTGCCTTCCAAAGATCTGGAACTTCAGGGCCTAAATGGTTTTGCAGCTGGCGACGAGGTCAAGAAAGTAATTTTTTTAGGAGGGGAAGAAAGCCGGGTTCGTTGCAGGAGGCGCGTGCCCGTAGGAGCCATCTCCGGCGTCGAGCCGTCGACAACGCTAGATGCGGCAGAATCACAGCTCTCGGGTCTGCGGATCGGAAGCCAGGGTGGCGGCTCCGCGTGATGGTGGTCTAGCTGGCTGCGGGTTCGCGGAGGTGCATGTTAAACCATGTATTGTTAGGATATAGGAGGTTGTTTATATTGTACTTATCTCCTGTAACCAACTGTAATCTTGTGCCCTAGATGCACCATATATATACATCCCGAGGCCATCTGGTTAGATGCGCCGATCCAATCTCTCGCTCCCTCGTTTCACATGGTATCAGGCCTTCTCGCTTGATCGCATCATGGGTTCTCCCACGGCTTCCGCCTCCTCCTCTGCTGCCCTAACCACGCTCTCCCTCCCCGCTGCCTTCAATGGTCCGCCGGCTGCCGCCGTTCCTCCTCCCTCCGCCAGCCTCATCACCGCCAAACTCACCACCTCCAACTTTCTTCTCTGGAAGGCCCAAATCCTTCCGCCTCTGCGCATAGCTGGTGCCACGGGCTACGTTGATGGCACGCTCTCCGCTCCTGCCAAGCTTCTGGAGCCCGATGACAAGGGGGTCTGTGCTCCCAATCCAGAGTATGCAACCTGATTTCGGCAGGACCAGATCATCCTCAGCTACCTTCTCGCCTCCCTCTCCGACGAGGTGCTGCAGCAAGTCCATCAGTTGGACACCTCCCGGGCCATCTGGTCCCATGTTGAGGAGATGTACACCGCCCACTGCCGCGCCAGCATCGTCCAGATCAAGCTGGACATGGCGGTCTTCAGGAAGGGCACTTTGTCCATGGCAGATTATTTTGCCAAGATCCGCGCCAATGCCGACCAGCTTGCAGCCGTCGGCCGTCCTATGCGTGAAGAGGACATCATCACCGCTGTCATCACCGGCCTCGACAGCGACTACGAGCCTCTCATCACCGCCTACACCACTCGTCCCGAGGGCATGTCTCTTGGTGAGTTTTACTCTCATGCAATTTCTTTTGAGCGCCGCCGCGAGTACAATGCCTCTCGCCTTCATCTCCAACACGGCGGCTCCTCCGTCAACTACGTCGCCCGAGACCCCAACGGCACCAACAACAACTCCAATAGGGGCAAAGGCAACTATCGTGGCAAGGGCCGCGGTAACTCCGGAGATCGCGGGAACTACAACAACAACAACTCTCGCGGTGGTGACCGCGGAAACCGTGGCGGCGGCGGTGCGCGGCAACAAGGCGACTACGGTGGAAACCGCGGTGGTGACCGCGGTGACTACGGCGACCGCGGCGATAACGCGTCCCAAAGCCAACTCGCCGTGGTCACGGGCACTATGCAGGAGTGTGGCCAACGCTATAACCATGCGTTTCAGCCACAACAATCCAAGATGGCCGGGCTTGCTGCTGCTTCTCCTCCGTCCATCTTAGGTGACCCTGCCTGGTTCACCGACACCGGCGCCACGGATCATATCACCGGTGATCTGGATCGCCTCACCGTCCGCGAGAAATACCCAGGGAGAGACCGCATCCACACTGCAGACGGCTCAGGTTTGCACATAGCTCATCGTGGTCATGCTATTCTTCCTACTCCCTCTGCCAACCTGAAACTTCGAAATATTTTGCATGTTCCTAATGCTGACAAGAACCTTCTCTCTGTCAATCGCCTTGCTGTTGATAATCATGCTTATCTAAAATATTACCCTACTCATTTTCTCATGAAGGATTTGATCACCAAGAAGGTTCTTCTTCAAGGCAGATGTGAGAATGGGCTCTACCCCATTCGGCCGTCCTCCCATCATGCCCTGTCTTCGGTTCGATTGTCAGCTGAAGATTGGCACGCCAGGCTTGGCCACCCATCCATTCAAGTAGTTCAGCATGTTTTATCATCCAATAAACTAGCCTCCACTAGTCGCTCTATGTCCCATGTGTGCAATGCGTGTCAACAAGGCAAAGCTCATCAGCTTCCCTTTCCCAGATCATCAAGTGTGTCTTCCTCTCCATTAGATCTTATTTTTTCGGATGTGTGGGGACCTGCCAAAACCTCCTCTGGTGGGTTCCAGTACTATGTTTCATTTATCGATGATTATAGTAAATTTGTGTGGATTTATCTTCTCAAGAAAAAATGTGATGTCTTTGACGTTTTTCGTGACTTCCTTGCTCATGTTGAACGCCTCCTGTCCCGTAAGATCATATGTGTTCAATCAGATTGGGGTGGGGAATACGAGAAGCTTAGTAACACGTTTTTTCGTCAACTTGGCATCATGCATCACGTCTCGTGTCCACACACACACCAGCAAAACGGTTCGGCCGAAAGGAAGCATCGCCACATTGTTGACATGGGGCTCTCCTTGCTATCACATGCGTCCATGCCACTTCGGTTTTGGGATGAGGCCTATCTCTCGGCTTGCTATCTCATCAATAGACTACCTAGTCGTGTCATTGGCAATCTGAGTCCTATGGAAAAACTATTCCAAACCAAACCAGACTACACGTCCCTTCGTACGTTGGTTGTGCTTGTTGGCCCAACATGCGTCCCTACAACACGCACAAACTTGCCTTTCGTTCTCAACAGTGTGTGTTTGTTGGCTATAGCATTCGCCACAAGGGTTACAAATGTCTTCATGTACCCACAGCTCGGGTCTATATTTCTAGGGATGTCACGTTTGATGAAACAATTTTTCCTTTTGCCAACCCTCCTACTTCTCCCATACCACCTCGTGTCAATGAACAAGCCATTCTTTTATTTCCGCATGACCACATGAACTATGGTATACCTGCTGTGTCTACTAACCTGGATGCAGGATCTCCTTTGGCGCAGACGATCCCAGGTGTGGCAGGCCAGCGCACGTCCGAGGAGGATCTGGGCACGCGATCCGGAGCGGATCCGGCCTCGGATCACGCGTCCGTCCCGGCCAGCAGCCCGTCAGCCGGGCGTGGGGAGCCATTGGTCCACGTGGCGTCGTCTTCCGGCGTTGTCGCCCCTTCGCCCGACCCGCCTCCCTTAGTGGCGGGGCCCGGCGCGGGCCCGTGTCGGCACAGCGACCACGTGCCCGCTTCGTCGATCGTGGCCGCTCATCGCGCCACCACCAAGCGCCGCGTCGCCCGGTCCCACCTCGGGGACACCGCAGGATTCCCCTGCACCTGCTGGCGTTGCGGGATCCCAGGAGGATCCGATCCCGCCTGATCCGTCCGCTGGCGACACGCGATCCCAGGCGGATTCTGTCGCTGCCGCTCCCGCCTCTGGATCTTCTGCACCCAGGACTGCTGCGCCACCTGAGCATCCGATGACGACACGCACACGCGATCACACCCGTAAGGTTGCGCAACGTACGGACGGCACCATCAACTATGACCCGTCCAAACGTGCCTTCCTGGTCCATCGGGAACCTCGTGATCATCGTGAAGCCATGGCATCTCCAGCTTGGCGTGCCGCCATGCAGTCCGAGCTTGATGCACTTCGACACAATGACACGTGGATTTTGGTTCCGCCGCCTGCTCATGTCAACGTAATTGACTGCAAATGGGTTTTCAAACTCAAGTACAAAGCCGATGGCACTATTGATCGTCACAAGGCACGTCTTGTTGCCAAAGGATTCCGACAACGCTATGGTATTGACTATGATGATACGTTCAGCCCAGTTGTCAAACCAGTTACCGTTCGCTTGGTCATCTCCATTGCGGTTTCTCGTGGCTGGTGTCTGCGTCAGTTGGATGTACAGAATGCTTTTCTCCATGGAGTTCTACAGGAACAAGTGTATATGCGGCAACCTCCTGGTTTTGTGGATCCCACAGCTCCTCGGGCTCTGTGTAAGCTGCAGAAAGCTATCTATGGACTCAAACAGGCACCTAGAGCATGGTACTCTAGGCTCAGCTCCCGTCTGCTTCAGCTTGGTTTTGTGGCATCCAAAGCAGATACTTCCCTGTTCGTTTTTCATCATGGCGGTGTCACCATGTTCATGCTTGTCTACGTCGATGACATTATTGTGGCCAGCTCGTCTCCTACTGCTACGACCAGGTTGCTTGCTGATCTCCATGCCACTTTTGCTCTCAAAGATCTTGGTCCCTTGCATTTTTTTCTTGGAGTTGAGGTGAGATCGTCACCGCAGGGGGTTTTGCTCTCACAACAGAAATACATTGGTGACATCCTTTGCCGCGCCAACATGGAAAATTGCAAGGTTTCCACTACCCCCATGTCCTCCAGTGACAAGATCAATAAGGATTGTGGGGTGCTACTCTCTCCCGATGAGGGCACACAGTACCGCAGCTTGGTTGGCGCCCTTCAGTACCTGACATTGACTCGACCGGACATCTCCTTTGCTGTGAATCGTGTTTGTCAGTTCCTTCATGCGCCAACAACTGTGCATTTTTCAGCTGCCAAACGGATCCTGCGGTACTTGAAGTACACTCGTGGCATGAGTCTCTCCATCCGAAAGTCACCATCCATGGTTTTGAGTTGTTTTTCTGATGCGGACTGGGCTGGGTGCAGCGATGATCGCAGGTCTACCGGAGGGTTTGCTGTCTTCCTTGGTCCCAACCTAGTGTCATGGAGCTCACGGAAGCAGGCCACTGTCTCGTGGTCCAGTACGGAGTCTGAGTACAAGGCCATCGCAAATGGAACAGCTGAGATAATCTGGATACAGTCTGTTCTTGGTGAGCTTGGAGTTTTTATGCCACGTCCTCCCATCTTGTGGTGTGATAATTTGGGTGCCACTTACCTGTCAGCTAACCCGGTGTTTCATGCCAGAACAAAACATATCGAGGTGGATTTCCATTTTGTTCGCGAAAGGGTTGCTGCCAAAGCCTTGGATGTTCGGTTCATCTCTTCCAAAGAACAGGTTGCGGACATCTTCACCAAACCACTAGCTGAGACACCTTTTGTCTCCTGTAGATACAATCTGAATCTTCGCAATGGAAGTTCAGATTGAGGGGGGATGTTAAACCATGTATTGTTAGGATATAGGAGGTTGTTTATATTGTACTTATCTCCTGTAACCAACTGTAATCTTGTGCCCTAGATGCACCATATATATACATCCCGAGGCCATCTGGTTAGATGCGCCGATCCAATCTCTCGCTCCCTCGTTTCACAGTGCAGCTGTAGGTGAAAACCACGCCGACTTGGGTCATAGTCATAGCTGAGGAGGGCGACGTATTTGCGTTGTTGCCTTGTCAAAGACATTGTTGCTACAACTCAGTCTTCCTGCTAGGACTGCACTAGAGAAACCCTAGATCTGAGTTTTTCGAATTGGACGATGGCGCTGTGCGATGTGCGGCGCTGTTCTCCATCTTGGGAGCATCGTTTTTTCAAGCAAGTGCTGAAGGGGTCCTGAAGTGAAGCGACGTGGTTTCTTTCTAGTCGGAGATGGCAAGTCTCGACGGCTTCTGGCAACGTGGTCTCGACAGCTAACTAGCGCGCGCAGAGCAGTGGCATTGTCTGTCGTCGCGATGACGTTGGCGGTGGGTCTGGCAAGGTCGTTGCGTTGATCCTGTCATGAAGATAGGTTCATGGAAGATGGCGGTGGCGACTTTGGGGAGCGCGCACATGCGATGCGTGTTGGACCAATGATCAGGTTTTAGATGATATGTGTAGGTGTAGGTATGAGGTCAGGCATAATACTCCCTTCGTGCGGCTTAGGACATCGAACGAAAAATAATTGAACTAATGAACAGTGTGATTGATCGGACAAGTACCAAGCAGCAAGAAAACGTATGCGCTTTAGCACGGGATGAGCGTGAAATCGTTGCTTGTTCTTTCTTAGCCATCTCTCATTCGGCTTTTATGAGAAATGGATATATTTTAGATGGGATGGTCACTATCCATGAGGTGTTTCATGAGCTTAGAAGGACTAAACAAGAGAGGGTCACACCAAGTTAAACTTTGAAAAAGGGTGAATTGAAAAAGGGTGAATTGGGATTTTCTACAAGAGGTTTTGCTTAAGAAGGGTTTTCTTTAGTGAAGTGCAAAGGTTGGATTAAACAAGTGAGAGATGGAGGTGCAGTGAGTATCAATATTAATGAAGAGGTTCGCCCATATTTAAAGAGCTGCATACAAATCTTTTAAAAAGTCAAATTTTATAAACTTTGACCAAGTTTATAGGAAAAAACTATTTATACCTACAATACCTAATATATAAAATATGAACTAGTATATTTTGTGATGAATCTAATGATATATTTTTAGGTTTCGACATATAGATGTTCTTCCCAACAAACTTAGCCAACGTTTATAAGGTTTGACTTTTACAAAAATCTATATCTACTACATTATGAAACCAAGGAGTAACATAAAAAGGTTGTGTGCATATTTCCCATACACCCAGAAACACTACTTATCCTCAAAAATAGTACTAATAGCACAACTAAACTGCTGAAGTAACTGGCAACTGAGAACTAGTGGCAACAAAGAGGATAAACTGAATCGACCGAGCAAGGCAAAAACATAAACGACATAAATTGTGATAACAGCACTAGTTACATGGGCAGAAATTCTGAATAACACAAATAGAAAGTTCCAAAGCGAAAAGAACAGATGATCTAAGTACATATCCTACTTCCAAAAGCCGGCCTACGACGACACGATTCAGCCTCACGATGTAAAGTCTTCCGTATCTGCTCTCTTTGAAGTTTCTTCACCAAAGCATCGCAGGTTAACCAGTGTAGTAGTAGTTATGACACCACAAAATTACCACCAGCGTCGCGGATCACCAGATCAGAGCAACTAGTCCGTGGCTTCCTTGCCCTGCTTTGCCCCGACAGAGAAGAACTCGGTGATGACCTCCAGGGGCATGCCCTTTGTCTCAGGGACCTTCATGTA
The DNA here is from genome assembly GCA_021437245.1 of Aegilops speltoides. NCBI lineage: Eukaryota > Viridiplantae > Streptophyta > Magnoliopsida > Poales > Poaceae > Aegilops > Aegilops speltoides. The sequence continues at coordinate 299,281,407 of CM038141.1, read as the reverse complement.
GACGAATACAAAGGCCAGTATGCAAACGACAGCATATATTCCGAAGACTCCAGCGAGACCGATGGCGTTGAGCATCACGGGGAGAGTGTAGGTCACGATGATGTCGCCGATCCAGAAGGTTAGCGCGCAGATGGCTATGCAGATGCCACGGACGGAGGTGGGGAAAATCTCCGCGCAGAGAATATTTGGGATAGGCCCAAACCCCATGACGAAGAAGCAGAAATAGACGATGACGCTGATCGTTGAGAGCGCAGCGTGCACCATGGTTCCGACATCCAGAACATTCACCAAAACCAAGACAGCTAGTGCTACTATCAAGACAGGGATTGTCGAAAGGAGAAGAAACCTGGATGAGAAACAAAATGGAAGAATGGTTACTCTTTCACTCACATTCAGCAATACTACATTGTATCACAAGTAAACAATGTAGTGCAAAATCTGAAGTCTAACCTTCTTCCTGACATATCCATGAGTCTCATGGCGATGCCAATGCTGGGAAGCATCAGCAAGGTTGTCAAGGCACTAATAAGAATAGATGCAGAGGAAGAGCTTAGTCCAATGTTTGATAGAAGAACCCCGACACCTGCTTGCTCAAGTATCTGAGGTGTGTAGTAGAGGACTCCATTGATACCAGCAAACTGAACAAACAAAAGTTGATCATCAGCACATGAACATTCGGTATGCAATATATGTATTTAGGTACTAAACATGAAGCATGGAAGAAGAAAAAAGGAAACATAGGGATGAGGAAACTGAAGTATGTCACAATTTGAAATATTGTTATTCTAGGAACCCTACAACCATACACAACAATAAGAATGTACTATGTGTTTCTACCGCACCACCTTTCTTTTTATACTTTCTACCACAAGATCAAAATTGATCTTACTTGTGCGAAGGACTAAAGGAGTATTAGTAGCATATCACAGTTTGATAAGAAAAACTATGTTATCCAGATTAGAATTATCAGCTTATCAAGTTTGTTTACTTCAGAAAACTACAGCAACCTGATATCGGTGTTGCTTCAGCAAAGCATTTTTTTTCTCGCAATAAGGCTGAAGGTAAGAACTTCAACAAGAAGCCATGGGCAGCACACAACAGCATGATGTTATATTATTATAAAGTTTTAGTTTGAAGAGAAAAACAAAGACTGTTAAATACTAGATCTATAAGAAATGTGTGTGCTAAATTAGTTCTCAAGAGCACTTAGCAGTGCATACATTGATATTTATTATATGCAGCAGAAAGGCAAAAACGGCTGACCTGCTGCAGGATCTGTAATCCTATGCCAACGAACAGTGCATGCTTCACTCCAGGTTCAAATAGTTCTGCCCACTTTGTACCCTTGGCAACTGCCTCAGATGGATGTACCATGGCAGGACCAGCAAGCTGCTGCTCTATCAGGTCCTTCGAATAAAGAGCAGGTTGGCTCACTAGAGCGGCTGCCTGGATATACTCACCACCAGGAGGAATATCACCTCCTGGCATAGACAATATAGAGCCCCTCCGATCACCTGACACGCCCTCCTCATGCAAGTAAATACGCTGGAAGCCGCCTTCCTTTTGCCCATCTGCACCTTCTCTCTCAGTCCACTTCCAAGCTAACTGCCACCCCCCACCAATGCCCATGCTGCTTACTGCCTCCCCTCCCTGCATGCTGCTACTTCTTCCCACACCACCCATTATGCTTCCATGAGGTGCAGCAATCTCCTTACCCTCCACGCTTGTCGCTTGACGAGAAATAAGCGGGCTATTGAGGCTATCCTCAATATCATCAGCACCGTGATCCGATGCATAATCTTCATCATCCCTATGACTCTCAGCATCCCAGTCAGCTTTAGCCTGCTGCTGTTCCGCCACGCTAAACATGCTGCCAAAGTTAGGAAACAATGTGCTGCGCATGCTCCCCATTACCTCAGGCATCTTCTCATGGACACTTCCGAAGAGAGTGACAAGTGGGTCCACGAGAGATTTACCCTGGCTAACCATACTCCCATGACGAGACATGAGACCCAAGGCGCTTCCAAGTGCACTTTGGCCGCCACCCCTAACAGGACGGGCGATCCAAGATACCCCTTCTTCAGCTCCGTACAGCTTCAACTTCTCTTCATCTGGAGCCAGCCCGTCATCAGCAAGCTCATCATCAGGTCCAATTATGTATTCCTCAAAATGTGTGTCTTTCCCAACACCCAATCCTTCAACAAGAAGGGCCATTTCTCCTGCACAGTTAATCCCACATGGGTAAGATCATCGGTGATTTTATGCCTGTCAGACTAGTAAGTATTTAGAGAAGACAGACAAACCTGAGACATCTTCCCTTCCCCGCAGTCCCTGCAACACTCGCTTGGCCTCGGCCATTCTTCCTTTGCTCACAAGCCATCTCGGCGACTCGGGCAAATAGAAGACAGTCAATGCAAAGTACATAAGCGACGGGATCGACAAAACCCCAAGCATGATTCTCCAGTCAGGCTGCGGCATGAGGGACATGGTGAACACCATGCAGTAAGAAAGGAACATCCCTCCTGACCCACTGAACTGCGGCAGCGTGTTCAGCAGCCCTCTAATGTCAGTCGGGGCGGTCTCTGAAATGTAAAGAGGGACAAGGGTGACAGCCAAACCGATACCGAACCCGTCGATGAGCCTGGCCAAGAGCAACACATAGACGTTGGGCGCCCAGAGCATCACCAGGCCACTGACAAAGTAGAGGACAGACGAGGCGATCAGCAGGGGCCGCCTGCCAACAGCGTCAGCCACCGCCCCGGAGAACGTCGTGATAACCGTCGCCCCGATGAGCGACATGGCGACGATGAGGCCCTCGATCAAGGGCTGGGTCTCCAAGCTGAACTCCTTCTTTATGTACAGGACGGCGCCTGGAGAGATCACAGCAGCAAGTCAACATGGTCAGCGTGAAGTCAAAGCATCTGCATCGGTTCAGAGTTCTGAACATGTCGACACAGACTGAATTGTCATGGTTCAGATGCGCAGATCACGCATGAGACGGATCCGTTCAGAGAACTCGGAAATCTTGCGAGGATTTTGTTTCAGCTGCTTGATCGGTTTTTAAAGATTGTATGTGTAGAACAAGAAAGAATATTTGTTTTTACTACCACTACTAGTACTACATGCAGCTCCACCAAATCCGTCATGATCGGAGCCGGCAAGATTCCCAATAATTGCTGCCTCTACCTAACAACACGGGCCCCTGGGAAGCGCAACAACATAAAGAGTATCCCAACGGCGTCAAAAGAGCATCTGTTTTTCCGGAAGCACGCACGAACGAACGAATTACCTGCAATGGTCGCATTATCCCACCCCTGCAGCAGGTTCCCGATGGACGCCGCTATGGCGACCAGCACGGCGCCCGACATGGCCGCCGAATCTTACACCTGCACAGCACAATCACCACCAACAACAGCACTAGTCAGCACGGCAAAGCTCGCGAGATATGACAAACAACAACGACGACACCAGCACCCAAGAACAAATCAGATTCGACAGAAGCAGCCGCAGCCGGCCACGGTCGCCTCTACTCCACGCACACACAAAACAAGCAGGGGGCAGAGCTTCGGCCGCTTACCCGACGACGGCCTCCGGAGTTGAGGATCTCCGCTCGGGCACGGGACCTGGCAGGGAAGCTGTGAGGAATCTGGCGAGGCGGGCAGGCGTATAAGAGGCGGAATCCCTGCCAGCCCCGGAAGCTTTTTCACCTCCAGCTGTGGCGTCGATTTCGCCCCGGGCGAGATGAGGAGGAGTGTGCGTGAGTGTGGGGTGGGGACTCTGTCGACTACTACTATCATCTGGTGGCCTCCGATTTCTCTAAGATATTCCTCCGAGCGCCGCGGCGGAAAGGGCCGCCACGACGCTGCCTCGTGGGGTCCCAGTACGGACGGGGCCACGCGTCAGCCGGCGATGAGGGTTGGCGCGCGCGTGGAGCGTCTGCTGACAGGCGGGCCTGGTGGAGGGGCAGGGCCGCATATGGGAATTATTGAATGGGGTGGGCGAGCCCGGATCCAACCTTCCTTCTCTCTCTCGCTCGTCTCGTGTAGGACAACCAGCCATTTTGTACTTGTGCTATTAATTGATTTGTTTAGGGAGGATCCGTGGTGCGCTGTCACATGCTCACTCAAAAACTGATGGCCCTGCTAGATTCCAAGGGGGTGTAGTAGTGTACCAGCTTGCAACAGGCTACTATACGGAATTTCAGACTCCCATGTTCTGTGTTTTCAATCGTGTCTCGCTTTGCATGATGGGGGTTCCAGTGGTTATAGAATATCCTTTGTAGAACGTTGTAGGTTCCAAGATGAATAAGGAGGTTCCCCTAAGATTTTTACCTGCATTTTTTTTTAAGTTTTTACCTAAGTTCCAAGCTTGAGAGGAGATTTATGAACAAAGTTTTGTCAAAGTTTTCAACAGGTGTTAATAGATCCGAATTTGCTTTGGTGTAGCGGATTCGATCAATAGACGAAAAGTAGACATTGGTCCGGTTCGATTGCCTCGATTCTTGTGTCCTTCATTTACGATTACTTCTACATTTTACAGTTAGATCTACTTCGGAGACGTGGGGTGATTTTGATCACGACGGGAGTGGTGGAAGAGGGACGAGAGAGTTTTGCGGCGGCAGACGAATAGACATGACATCCACCACCATCGCCAGGGGAGGACGCCAACCGTGTCATGCGTAGTGTGTGCGTAGACGCATACGGCCAAGCAAGTTGGTTTTCGTGGGACAAAGCATCACGATCGACCGGCCCACGATAGACTCACATATCCTGCATTAGATGTTCGATGTGTATTCTGTTGGCCACATTACGAGATTGTATTACGACATTATGTGGGCATATGTACCGACGGAGCATATGAATATCCGATGTCGCCAAAGGATTATGTATGTATCATGGAACCTAGCTTGAAATGAAATTTCAGTTCATACTACTTAGGCCTTGTTTGTTTCAGCTTTAGGAAACAGATTCTTGTAGGAGAAATCAAAAGCTGAAACAGACAACTCCTTGGAATCAAGATTCGAGCCATTTTCAGTGCAATGGCATGAAACACGTCCAAGTATACTTTGATGACAAAGCAACAATGGCATCGACTATATGTTTTTCAAATGCAATCTAATGAAGAACAAATACTAGGGGTTTCAAACTTGAGAAAATTAACATATGCATCTCCGTATCAACAAGAATGCCATCTAGTTTGTCAACTGATTATAGTTCGTCTTAATAAAACACACAGTGTCTGCCTTGGAGTTTGATCACCAGTGGACTACGAATTAGCCACCTCAAACTCTGGTTGGTTCTCTTCATAGTGGTTCTAGATCTAGCTCCGCCTTCTTTTTTCCTTTAAAGTCTTCATAATTCTACCTTGACTAGATATGCAGGTGTGCTGCTACAAGCAATAAAATTTGTTACCAAAACTAAAGTTGTTGATTCGCATTTAGTGACCAAGATTTGTTGTTGCTACAGTTAAAATAGGCAGGTAAATTACCATGATTCGTCCCTGGAAAATGGACTATATACGTCAATTGATGTGCATTCGACGGCTTGCCAAATATATCAAAGTATTTTGGGCTTTTATTCAAAACGTATTACCAAAGCCGGTTTGAGAAAAGAAAGTGGCCTCTAAAACGAAATATAGAACCGGTGTGAGTGAGGAGAGCATAACGCTGGGCTGGGATGAAAAAAAAAATATGAGACCAGGTCTCACGGTTAGCAGATGAGACCCGCCCTGGTCGATGAAAGACAAAATGTCAGCGTATTTTTGAAGTATAGGAGAGGTTAGTTAAACACAAATTTTGTGAGGAAACCGTATCAATCAAACTACTACGTACTAGTATAATTGATCCATCCTACGGCATCTTATGTCCATACAAGCATACAAACATACAAGGTCAGAAATCAGATATTATTCTGGAGGAGATGGGTACAACAGTTCTTGAAACGGACGGCTGCGGACCAGGTTGCCCCAAAGATCGAGTGGCCCCGTCGATCTCTAGACAATTTGAAAGAGTGCCTCACAATAATCGCAGGGGGAAATGGGCCCGAAACCGCACGTCGGCGACGCTCTCCAGGACGGTGACACATTCTTGGTTTCTATTATTCCCTGGTGTAAAGCTTTCTACTTTATTCCAAATGGTGCCGTGTGATTGCTGCAGCGAGGCACTAGGCCATCCACCCTGTCACTCTCTGCTTTACGACGAGAGATCTATAGATATTTTTTGTGATGGTTTTGATCTAGATGCGCTTGCCGTGGCATCGATCGCCTCCGGTTTAATTAGCCAGGCTAATTAATTCAGGAGGAAACGAGGACGTCTACATGTTCCCTGCGGACACTGGACAAGGAGTAGGTTATGAGAGTTGGGCTCACCTAGTATAGTTTCAAAAATTTATTCGTGACTGTGACACGTCAAACAAGATCTTTCGTGGGTGTAAGATTGCTAGGCTTTAGTATTTTCTGGACGCACCGTGCTGTTATGTTTCCTCGCTCGATAGTCCTCTCCCCTCCTCCTTTGCCGGCCTCAGCGATGTGGAATGCATTAAGGCCGTTAGGACGTCTACAGCCGGGCATCTCAAACTCGTTTCAAAAGCCGAACAAATTGTCCGGTCAGTGACCGGTCACAAAAAACGATCCAGACAGACTATTTAAACTAAACCCGGGCAAACGTCGGGCCGGGCCGGGTTTCGGGCCGGGCTTGTAAAAGCCCGACCTTCATTTCTCAAGCCTGAGCCCGGCCCGAAGCCCGAAATACTCCCTATTTTATAGCCCGAGCCCGGCCCGAAATCAAGCCCGAAGCCCGAAAGCCCGGCCCGAATGCTATTTTTTAGTACGCGCACGTGCAAGCCCGGCCCGAAATACGGAAAAATTGAAGCCCGAGCCCGGCCCGAACTATCTTTCGGGCTGCAAAACAAAGCCCGAGCCCGACCCGAATGTCAAGCCCGGCCCGACCCGGCCCAGGTTTATCGGGTCGGGCTCGGGCCGGGTCGTCGGGCCGGGCTGCCCATGCCCGGGTTTAATTTCAACGAACCTTAAACATCCGGGCTGACTGGCACCCTTTATATCCAGCCCAAATCTGGTGCGGATATGGAGCGCCCGGGCCATCCGGATGCGTCCACCACATCGGACCCGGTAGCCCTATCCCACCACAAATTACACAAAATTCGCCCCATCGACCTACCGGATCCATTTCCTCTGTCATTTCTTCTTCCTCCTCCGTGTCGGACGTCTCGCGGTTTCGCCACCACCCTTGCTCTGCAGCCGTTTCAAGTCTCTGCGCCGTCAGCACCGACACAGCAGTCCTCTCTCCGGTCCTCGCCGCCGGGGACGTCATCGTGAAGCGGCTCCCCACCGGCAAGGCACCCGAACCCGATGGTTTCACGGCGGAGTTCCTGCGCTCCTGCTAGCCTATCATCAAGGCCGATTGCGCCGTGTTCGACAAACTATAGGCCATGAACGGTAGGGGTTTTCACAAGCTTAACAAAGCGCTACTCATCCTCCTCCCCAAGAAACCTGACGTGTCCGCACTCACCGACTACCGGCTGATCAGTTTGATCATCTCCTCGCTAAACTATTTGCGGAAGTTCTTTCCTTGCGGTTGGCACCGCGGATGGGGCAGATTGTATCCGTCGATTAGAGCGCTTTCATCGCCGGACAAAGCGTGTATGGCAACTTCCTTCTGGTCCAACAAACCGCATGCTTGCTGCACAACCTAAAGGCCTCGAGAATCCTCCTCAAGTTGGACATCGTGAAGGCCTTCGACACAGTCTCCTGGCCCTTCCTTCTGCAAGCTCTACGACACCTTGGCTTTGGGCACCGCTGGTGTGAATGGGCCTGCATCCTCATCTTGATACATCTCCGTCGTATCTATAATTTTTTGATTGTTCCATGTCAATATTATACAACTTTTATATATACTTTTGGCAACATTTTATATTATTTCTGAGACTAACATATTGATCTAGTGCCTAGTGCCAGTTCCTGTTTGTTACATGTTTGTCATTTCGCAGAATATCCATATCAAACAAACTCCAAACACGATAAAACTTTACAGAGATTTATTTTGAAATATTTGTGAGTTTTCGGAAGAAGAATCAATGCAAGACAGTGCTCGAGGGGCCCGCTAGGCACCAGGGAGCGCCAGGGGGTGCTCGGGGCGCCCTGATGGGTAGTGGGCACCTTGTAAGGCAGTTGCTGCCATTCTTTCGCCTCAAGAGAAAAATTTTATGGAAAAAATCGTGTTAAAATTTCAGCCCAATCGGAGATACGGATCTCCGAAAATTTAAAAAACGGTGAAGGGCCAGAAAACAGGAACATGAAACAGAAAAGAACAGAGAGAGAGACCCAATCTCGGAGGGGCTCTCGCCCCTCCACCGCCATGGAGGCCATGGAACAGAGGGGAAACCCTCCTCCCATCTAGGGAGGAGGCCAAGGAATAAGAAGAAGGAGGGGGCTCTCTCCCCCCACTCTCCCGGTGGCGCTGGAGTGCCACCGAGGCAAGGATCGTGACGACGATCTACATCAACAACCTTGCTACTGTCAACACCAACTTTCTTGCCCTCTATGCAACAGTGTAACCTCTCTATTCCCGCTGTAATTATCTACTTAAACATGGTGCTCAACACCATATATTATTATCCAATGGTATGTGGTTATCCTATGATGTTTGAGTAGATCTGTTCCTATGGGTTAATTGATGATCATGATTGGTTTGAGTTGTATATATTTTTGGTGCTGTCCTATGGTGCCCTCCGTGTCGCGCAAACGTGAGGGATCCCCGCTATAGGATGTTGCAATAGGTTCATGATTCTCTTATAGTGGGTGGCGAGAGTGACTGAAACTTATACTCGAGTAAAGGGGTTGTTGCGTATGGGAGTAAACATGACTTGATACTTAATGCTATGGATGGGTTTTACCTTAATGATCTTTGGTAGTTGCGGATGCTTACTAGAGTTCCAATCATAAGTGCATATGATCCAAGTACGGAAAGTATGTTAGCTCATGCCTCTCCCTCATATAAAATTGCAATGATGATTGCCGGTTTAGTTATCGATTGCCTAGGGACAAATAGCCTTCTTGTGTGACAAAAAGCTATTTACTAAACAACTAACTTTTATTATCTTGCATTTTATTCGTAGTTTATTCTTGCAAAGTAGTTCTAGCATCACACCTACAAAATAGTTTCATACTTGTTCTAGGTAAAGCAAACATTAAAGTGTGCGTAGAGTTGTATCGGTGGTCGATAGAACTTAAGGGAATATTTGTTCTACATTTAGCTCCTCGTTGGGTTCGACACTCTTATTTATCGAAAAAGGCTATAAATGATCACGTGGGTTATCACATCTCCACGGCGTCCACGCGCGTCCTCATCAACGGCAACCCCGGCCCACTGGTAGACCACGCGTGCGGGATCCCCCAGGGTGACCCTGTCTCCCCCTCATCTTTGCCATCGTGATCGACATGCTCAACTTGCTGCTACAACATACAGTCCGTGCCGGTATGCTTCAACAGCTCACCACCTGGCATGCAGCGTCTACCATTTCCCTGTTCACCGATGACATGGTCCTCTTCTGCCACCTGACCACCATCGAGCTAGCCACCATCCGCAAGCTGCTCTGGGTCTTCGGCGATGCCTCGGGCCTCCTTGCCAACTTCCTAAAAGGCTAAAATGCTCTCGCCACCCCATTCGTTGCGGTGATGAGGTATCAACTCCACACTCATGTGTGCGGGAACCACATTCCCCATGTGTGCCTGGGCCTCCCCCTGTACATCTGCAAGATCCCCTCTTTGGCTCTGCTACCGCCATGCTCGTTCACATCCTTAAGGCAATCACCATCAATCAAACGATCCTGAAGAAGATCGCGCGTGTCACCTTTGGCACTGCCGACAAGACACCAAGTCGGGCAGCTATCTTTTCGGTTGGCCGCGCGTCTGCCGTCCTTTGGAGTTTGGTGGTCGTGGCGTGCATGACCTACATCTCACCGGCATCTCGCTATGATGCCATTGGCTATGGCTCAAAGCCACAGACCATTCTCGCCCATGGCACCACCTGCAGCCCCCCCTCCCACACACGACGACCTGACTAGCCATTTCTTCCGCGCCTCCACATCTTGGCGATGGGAGAACTTGTCGTTTCTGGAGTGAGCACTGGCTCAACAGTGATACATCTCCATTGTATCTACTTTTTTAAACACTTTTGATCTTGTTTCAGACTCTAATTTGCATGATTTGAATGAAACTAACCCGGACTGACGCTATTTTCAGCAGAACCACCTGATGTTTGCTTGAACTACCTCTGTATTTCCCCAAAGAGGAAGGGATGATGCAGCACAACAATGGTAGGTATTTCCCTTAGTGATGAGACCAAGGTTATCGAATCCGTAGGAGAACCACGCACCACAACGTAAACATCCCCTGCACACAAATAACAAATACTCGCAACCCGACGTGTTAAAGGGGTTGTCAATCCCTTTCGGACAACGACGCCAAAAGTTGGCATGGAGATGGGATAAAGTTGTAATAGATTGAATAAATAGATCGCAAATAAAATAAAGTGCATCAGGCATTTTTGTATTTTTGGTTTAATAGAACTGGAAATAAAAGCAAAAGAAAATAGATCGTAAAGGCAAATATGATAAGAAGATACCCGGGGGCCGTAGGTTTCACTTGTGGCTTCTCTCGAGAAAAATAGCAAACGGTGGGAAAACAATTACTGTTGGGCAATTGATAGAACTTCAAATAATCATGACGATATCTAGGCAATGATCATTATATAGGCATCACATCCAAGGTTAGTAGACCGACTCCTACCTGCATCTACTACTATTAATCCACACATCGACCGGTCCAGCATGCATCTAGTGTATTAAATTCATGGAAAATGGAGTAATGCAATAAGTACGATGACATGATGTAGACAAGATCTATTTATGTAGAAATAGACCCCATCTTGTTATCCTTAATAGCAATGATACATACTTGTAGTTTCCCCTTCTGTCACTGGGATGAAGCACCGTAAAATCGAACCCATCACAAAGCATCTCTTCCCATTGCAAGATAAAAAGATCAAGTTGGCCAAATAAAACCCAAATATCGGAGAAGAAATATGAGGCTATAATTAATCATGCATATAAGAGATCAAAGAAGATTCAAATAACTTTCATGGATAAAAACATATATCTGATCATAAACTCAAAGTTCATCGGATCCCAACAAACACACCGCAAAAGGACTTACATCATATGGATCTCCAAGAGACAATTGTATTGCGAATCAAGAGAGAGGAAGAGGGAGAGAGAGGGGAAGCCATCTAGCTACTAACTACGGACTCGTAGGTCTACAATGAACTACTCGCGCATCATCTGAGAGGCACCAATGGACATGATGAACCCCTCCGTGATGGTGTCTAGATTGGATCTGGTGTTTCTGGAACTTGCGGCGGCTGGAATTGATTTTGGTCGACTCCCCTAGGGTTTCTGGAATATTGGGGTATTTATAGAGCAAAGAGGCGGTGCAGGAGGCCACGGAGGTGGGCACAACCCACCTGGGCGCGCCTGGGCCCCCAGGCGCGCCTTGGTGGGTTGTGCTCCCCTCGGAGCACCCCTCTGGCACTTCTTTGGCCCAACAGGTGTCTTCTGGTCCAGAAAAAATCCACAAAAAGTTTCGCTGTGTTTGGACTCCGTTTGGTATTGATTTCATGCGATGTAAAAAACAAGCAGAAAACAGCAACTGGCATTGGGCACTATGTCAATATGTTAGTACGAAAAAATGATATAAACTGACTATAAAATGATTGTAAAACATCCAAGAATGATAATATAACAGCATGGAACAATCAAAAGTTATAGATATGTTGGAGATGTATCAACATCGCCAAGCTTAATTCCTGCTCATCCTTGAGTAGGTAAATGATAAGAACAGAATTTTTGATGTCGAATGCTGCCTAACATGTTCATCACATATTGTTTTCTTTATAGCATGGACATTTGGACTTTTATATGGTTCAAAGCAATAGTCTAGTTTTGACATGAAGACTTTAATACTCAAGCATAACAACAAGCAACCATGTCTTTCAAAATATCAATGCTAAAGCAAGTTATCCCCATCCCATTATACTCAACCATTGATCCATTCATGAAACACACTCGAATATTAGCTACACCCAATGCTCAAATACGATCATAGTGCCCCATAGTTGGTGCTTTATAAGAGAAGATGGAGGCTGAAGTTCAAAAATAAAAATTGCATAAAGTAAAAGAAAGGCCCTCCGCAAAGGGAAGTAGGGATTTGTAGAGGTGCCAGAGCTCAAAGCGAAAATTGAGAGATAAAAACATTTTGGGAGGCATACTTTTCCCACCAACGAAAACAATTTAGAGCTCCCAACACTTTCCATGCTAGATACATCATAGGTGGTTCCCAAACAAAAAAATAAAGTTTATTCCTTTTCCCACCATACTCACTTTCCATGGCTATCCGTATCCACAGGTGTCCTCCATACCAACACTTTCCAAGGAATTTATTATTTGACAACATAAAGTAAATTCATTTTTCCATTCGGGACTGGGCATCCCTAATACCTTTGCCGTACTTTTGTGCAATGACAAGGGAATAAACACTCATCGTGAGAATAACACATCTAGCATGGAAAATATCGGCCACCCCTCACCGCCTCACGAGCGGTACGAGCACACAAAAGAGAAATTTATTTTGAAAAATAGAGATGGCACATACAAATTTGCTTAGAACAGCACGGAAATACCGCATATAGGTTGGTATAGTGGACTCATATGGCAAAACTGGTTTAAAGGGTTTTGGATGCACAAGTAGTGATGATTATACTTAGTGGAAAATGAAGGCTAGCAAAAAGATTGAGAAGCGTCCAACCAAGAAACGAAAAATCTCGTACCCAAGCATTAAGCATAAGTAACACCGAATAATGCACCATAAGTAGGATGTAATTTCATTGCATAACTATTGACTTTCGGCTTGCATAGAGAATCACAAACCTTAACACCAATATTCTTACTAAAGCATAATTACTCATCAACATGACTCACATATCATATTGTCATATCTCAAAACCATTACTAAGAACCAAGTTTATTTTGTCCAATGATCTTCTTGAAAGTTTTTATTATATCCTCCTTGGATATCTATCACTTTGGGACTAATTTCATATGTTGCTTTTAATAAGCTCAAACAAATATAAGTGAAGAACATGAGCATAATATTTCTTTCCCTCAAAATAATCTAAGTGAAGCAAGAGAGAATTTCTTAAAAAAAATTACTAACTCCCAAATAAATCTAAGTGAAGCATTAGAGCATTTTTTTTTTCAAAAAGATATAAGTGAAGCACTAGAGCAATTCCATGGCTCTAAAAATTTATGTGAAGCATAGGAGCAAGCATAGCATAAATTTTGGCTCTCTCAAAAAGGTGTGTCCAGCAAGGATTCAAGACTTAAAACACAAAGCAAAATAAGCAAAGACTCATATCATACAAGACGCTCCAAGCAAAACTCATAATATGTGACGAATAAAAATATAGCTCCAAGTAAAATACCAATGGTTGTTAGAAGAAAGAGGGGATGCCACTCGGGGGCATCCCCAAGCTTAGTTGCTTGCTACTTCTTGAATATTATCTAGGGGTGCCTTGGGCATCCCCAATCTTAGCCTTTTGCTAATCTTTATTCCTTCATCCATCGTAATATCACCCAAGACTTGAAAACTTCAATCACACAAAACTCAAGAAAACTTTCGTGAGATCCGTTAGTATAAGAAAGCAAACCACTACTATAAGTATTGTTGCCAACCCATTCATATTTTATTTTTGCATTATATATAATGTATTCCAACTTTTCTATGGCAAAAACTCTTCAAAGAAAACCATAGAGTCATCAAAACAAGCACACAACGCAAAGAAAACAGAATCTATCAAAAACAGAACAGTCTATAGCAATCTGGAAATTTCGAATACTTCTGTAACTCCAAATATTCTGAAAATTTAGGACAACATGAATAATTTGTCTATTAATATTTTTAAAAAAGAATCAACTCAAAAGCACTCTTCTGTTAAAAATGGGAATTATTTTGGTGAGTGCAAGATTTTCTGTTTTTTAGCAAGATCAAATCAACTCTCACCCAAATCATCCGAAAGGCCTTGCTTGGCACAAACACTAATTTAAACCACGAAAACACATCTAATCAGAGGCATAATTGGGTATTTTATTGAAAACAGCAAGAAAACTAAAAAGCAAAAAGATACAAGTTGGGTTGCCTCCCAACGAGCGCTATCGTTTTACGCCCCTAGCTAGGCATAAGATTTTATTGATGCTGACATGAAAGATAAGGATTGAAGCACAAAGAGAGCATCATAAAACATGTGAAAAACACTCTTAAGTCTAACATACTTCCTATGCATAGCCATTTTATGAAAAACAAATTATCAAGACAAGCAATTTCTAGCACATGCAAAGAAGAAGATAGAAACAATAGCAATCTCAACATAACGAGAGGAAATTTAGTAACATGAAAATTTCTACAACCATATTTTCCTCCCTCATAATAATTACATGTAGGATCATAATCAAATTCAATAATATAGCTATCACATAAAATATTCTCTTCATGATACATATGCATGCAAAGTTGAGATTCTTCCAAAATAGTGGGATTATCATCAAATAAAGTCATGACCTCTCCAAACCCACTTTCATAAAAAAACACGAGATTGAATACTCTCCAAATATGTGGGATTACTTTTACCTAAAGCTGTCGCTCTTCCAAACCCAATTTTAATATTATTGCAAACATATTCATCATGAGGCTTAAATAAATTTTCAGGATCATAAGAAGAATCACACCAATCATGATCATTGCAACAAGTAGTGGACATACCAAAATTAGCATCCCCAAGCTTGGGGTTTTGCATATAATTAAAACAATTGACATTAATAGAATTTATAATAACATCATTGCAATCATGCTTTTCATTCAAGGAGCTATCATGAATCACTTTATAAAATCCTTCGTTTAACACTTCATCACAATTTCCAGATCCATAAATCTCAAGAAAAACTTCATAAAGATAATCTAGTGAACTTAATTCACTAGCAATTGGTTCATCATAATTGGATCTTTTGAAAAGATTAGCAAGTTGATGAGGATCCATATCAATAATTTTTTAGCAAGCAAAGTTGCGAGCAAACAGAAGGCACGTGGCAACACAAGCAAACATGAGATCTGACGAGAAAGGGGCAAACGAAAAAGTGGGTGAATAAAACGGCAAATTTTTGTGAAGTCGGGGAGAGGAAAATGAGATGCAAATGGCAAATAATGTAAATTCGAAGGAGATGAGATTTGTGATTAGGAGCCTGGTTGATGTTGATGATGTCTCCCCGGCAACGGTGCCAGAAATTCCTTTTGATGTTTGCTTGAACTACATCGGTATTTCCCCAAAGAGGAAGGGATGATGCAGCACAACAACGGTAGGTATTTCCCTTAGTGATGAGACCAAGGTTATCAAACTAGTAGGAGAACCATGCAACACAACATAAACAATCTTTGCACACAAATAACAAATACTCGCAACCCGACGTGTTAAAGGGGTTGTCAATCCCTTTCGGGCAACGGCGCCAAAAATTGGCACGGAGATGGGAAAAAGTTCTAACAGATTGGATAAATAGATCACAAATAAAATAAAGTGAAGCAGGGTATTTTTGTATTTTTGGTTTAATATAACTGAAATAAAAGGAAAGGAAAATAGATCGCAAAGGCAAATATGATAAGAAGAGACGCGGGGGGGCATAGGTTTCACTAGTGGCTTCTCTCAATAAAAATAGCAAACAGTGGGAAAACAATTACTGTTGGGCAATTGATAGAACTTAAAATAATCATGACGATATCCAAGCAATGATCATTATATAGGCATCATGTCCAAGATTAGTAGACCGATTCCTGCCTGCATCTACTACTATTTCTCCACACATCGACTGCTATCCAGCATGCATCTAGTGCATTAAGTTCATGAAAAAACGGAGTAATGCAATAAGAACGATGACATGATGTAGACAAGATCTATTTATGTAGAAATAGACCCCATCTTGTTATCCTTAATATCAACGATACATACGTGTCGTTTCCCCTTCTGTCACTAGGATCAAGCACCGTAAGATCAAACCCATCACAAAGCACCTCTTCCCATTGCAAGATAAATAGATCAAGTTGGCCAAACAAAACCCAAATATCGAATAATAAATACGAGGCTATAATCAATCATGCATATAAGAGATCAAAGAAGACTCAAATAACTTTCATGGATAAAAACATAGATTTGATCATAAACTCAAAGTTCATCGGATCCCAACAAACACACCGCAAAAAGACTTACATCATATGGATCTCCAAGAGACCATTGTATTGAGAATCAAGAGAGAGAGAGAGAGCCATCTAGCTACTAACTACGGACCCGTAGGTCTACAAAGAACTACTCATGCATCATCGGAGAGGCACCAATGGACATGATGAACCCCTCCATGATGGTGTCTAGATTGGATCTGGTGTTTCTGGAACTTGCGGCAGCTGGAATTGATTTTTGTCAACTCCCCTAGGGTTTCTGGAATATTGGGGTATTTATAGAGCAAAGAGGTGGTGCGGGAGGCCACCAAGGTGGGCACAACCCACCTGGGCATGCCTGGGCCCCCAGGCGCGCCTTGGTGGGTTGTGCTCCCCTTAGAGCACCCCTCTGGTACTTTTTTGGCCCAACAGGTGTCTTCTGATCCAGAAATAATCCACAAAAAGTTTCGCTGCGTTTGGACTCCATTTGGTATTGATTTCCTGTGATGTAAAAAACAAGCAGAAAACAACAACTTGCACTGGGCACTATGTCAATAGGTTAGTACCAAAAATGATGTAAAATGACTATAAAATGATTGTAAAACATCCAAGAATGATAATATAACAGCATGGAACAATCAAAAATTATAGATACGTTGGAGACGTATCACCACCATGGTGATGTATTTGTGCAAAAATAAGTTACCGGAATTAGACGAAACTTCTAGAGATTTTTAATTGAATAAATAAAAATACTAAAACGAAAATCCACTAGAGAGGGCCACCTGCTGTCCACTAGACAACATGGCGCCTCTACCCCCAGGGTGCGCCCTGATGTCTTGTGGGGCCCACAGGCGGCCATCTGACCGAATTCCAAGACTATAAATTCCATCTTCCCGAGAAAAATATAGGAGAAGAAGTTCCATTGCATTTTACAATGCGGAGCCGCCGCCACCTCCTGTTCTTCATCGGGACGGCTGATCCGTAGTCCGTTTGGGGCTCTGAAGAGGGGGCTTCATCACCGTCGTCATCATCAACCCTTCTTCATCAACAATTCCATGATGCTCACTACCGAGAGTGAGTAATTCCTTCGTAGGCTTGCAAGATGGTGATGGAGTTGGATGAGATTTGTCATGTAATCGAATCAATTTGTTAGGGCTTGATCCCTAGTATCCACTATGTTCTGAGATTGATGTGGCTATGACTTTGCTATGCTTAATGCTTATCACTAGGGCCCGAGTGACAGGATTTCAGATCAGGACGTTCTATGTTTTCATGAATATATTTGAGTTCTTGATCCTATCTGTCAATTCTATGCACTTGTTATTGTTCTGAGCCATAGACCCCAAGGTGAGAATAATTGGGATACTCTTCGCGGATGACTGTAATTCGAGAAGCTTATGTATTCACCACGTGTTAATGCTTTGTTGTGGTTCTCTATTAAAAGGAGGCATTAATTACCCTTAAATTTCCTTATGGATCCTACTGCCACGGGAGGGTAGGACAAAAGATGTTATACAAGTTCTTAATATAAGCATGTATGACTATATACGAAATACATGCCTACATTGTGTTGATGAATTGGAGCTATTATGTATCGCTCTAGGTCGTGACTATTACATGATGAATGTCATCCATACAAATATCCATCGCTGATCCAATGCCTACGTTTGCTCATATTGTCTTTGCTAAATTACTAATGTTGTTGTTATTGTTGTTACAATCACAAGAAAACTCTTATTGTTACTGTTACCCTTACTATTGCCACTATCAAACTATCATACTACTATGCTACTAAATACTTTGGTGCAGAGAAATTACTTTGTAGGTGTGGTTGAATTGACAACTCAACTGCTAAGACTCATAAATATATTGGCTCCCCTTGTGTCGAATCAATAAATTTGGGTGCAATACTACTCTCGATGACTGTTGTGATCCCCTGTACTTGTGGGTCATCAAGACTATTTTCTGACGCCGTTGCTGGGGAGCATAGCTCTATTTATTGAATTCACTTGGGAATTATATTATCTGTTGATCGCTATGAAGAACCTAAAAGATTCTAAGGCTAAGGTCGTACCCTCTAAGACGAAGGGAGGTAAGGAACTGCCATCTAGCTCTGCACTTGAGTCACCTTCTGTTTTAAGTAGACCTGCGACACCAGCACCTGCTATTCAATCTGATATGTCGCAAGTAGTTGAGGATATTGCTCCTGTTATAAATGATATTCATGATGATCCTAGTACTTTGTGCTACTTGTGAGCTGCTTTGGGATTTTACCTGAAGAGGAAGGGTGAAGTAGTACAATAGAGATAAGTATTTCCCTCAGTGAGAACCAAGGTTATCGAACCAATAGGAGAATCACACAAACCCCAGTGAACAACGCCTACACACACAAAAGCAAATACTTGCACCCAACGCTGGTAAGACCCTATTTGTTTGGGCTTTTGCTTCTGCTTTTGCAGTTGTTTCACTTTGAACAAAGCCATAAAGTTTTAAATAGGTGCTTTTGGAGCTTTATGGCTTTTGGAGCCAAATATTGTTATATTTGGCTCCAAAAGCCATAAAAGCTCCAAAAGCACCTATTTAGGAGCTTTTTGGTGAAAGTGAAAAGGCTACAAAAGCAGAAGCAAAAGCCCAAACAAATAGGGCCTAAGAGGGTTGTCAATCGCCTTGAACTCGTTACTTGCAAAGATTAAATCTTGTATATGTAGATAGGTAAACTGCAAAACAAAAGAAAAGTAAATAAATTGCAGTAAGGTATTTTTGGTTTTTATAATATGATTAAGTAGACCAGGGGGCCATAGTTTTCACTAGAGGCTTCTCTCTCTCTCTCTCAACATTAGCATACGATGGGTTAAAAAATTACTATTGGGCAATTGATAGAAAATCGCATAGGTATGACGTTATTGATGGCAATGATCACGCATATAGGCATCACGTCCATCACAAGTAGACCGGATCCTGCCTGCATCTACTATTATTACTCCACCAATCCACCGCTATCCATCATGCATCTATGGTATTAAGTTCATGACAAACAAGGTAACTCTTTAAGAAAGATGACATGATGTAGACAAACTAAACTCAAGCAATATGAATAAATCCCATTGTTTTATTCTTAGTATCAACAAGACAAATACGTGCCTCGGTACCCCTTCTGTCACGAGATGAAGACACCGTAAGATTGAACCCACTACAAAGCACCTCTCCCACATAAGATTAATCAATCTAGTTGGCCAAATCAAACAGATAGATCGGCGAGAAATATAAATCTATCATAATCATGCATAATAAAGTTCAGAAAAGACTCCATTACTTTCAGTGAATAATCTGATCATAAACCCACAATTCATCAGATCCCAACAAACACACCACAAAAGAATATTAGATCAGATAAAACTCCAAGGAGACCGCGGAGAATATTGTATTGAAGATCAAAGAGAGAGAAGAAGCCATCTAGCTACTGCTACATCTTGAGCTTGCGTTGGTTTTCCTTGAAGAGGAAAGGGTGATGCAGCAATAGTAGCGTAAGTATTTCCCTCAGTTTTTGAGAACCAAGGTATTAATCCAGTAGGAGGCTCCTCAAAAGTCACACGCACCTACACAAACAAACAAAGAACTCGCAACCGACGCACTAAAGGGGTTGTCAATCCCTTCACGGCCACTTGCGAAAGTGAGATCTGATAGAGATAGTATGATAAGATAAATATATTTTTCGTATTTTATAATATAGATGCAAAAAGTAAAGATGCAAATAAAAGTAGATTGGAAGTTTATATGATAAGAGATAGACCCGGGGCCCATAGGTTTCACTAGAGGCTTCTCTCAAGATAGCATAAGTATTACGGTGGGTGAACAAATTACTATCGAGCAATTGATAGAAAAGCGAATAATTATGAGATTATCTAGGCATGATCATGTATATAGGCATCACGTCCTTGACAAGTAGAACGACTCCTACCTGCATCTACTACTATTACTCCACACATTGACCGACTCCTGCCTGCATCTAGAGTATTAAGTTCATAAAGAACAGAGTAACGCATTAAGCAAGATGACATGATGTAGAGGGATAAACTCAAGCAATATGATATAAACCCCATCTTTTTATCCTCGATGGCAACTATACAATACGTGCCTTGCTGCCCCTGCTGTCACTGGGAAAGTACACCGCAAGATTGAACCCAAAGCTAAGCACTTCTCCCATGGCAAGAAAGATCAATCTAGTAGGCCAAACCAAACTGATAATTCGAAGAGACTTACAAAGATAAATCAATCATACATAAAAGAATTCAGAGGAGACTCATAGATTAACTTGATCATAAACCCACAATTCATCGGATCTCGACAAACACACCACAAAAAGAGTTTACATCGAATAGATCTCCACAAGAGAGGGGGAGAACATTGTATTGAGATCCAAAAAGAGAGAAGAAGCCATCTAGCTAATAACTGTGGACCCGAAGGTCTGTGGTAAACTACTCACAACTCATCGGAGGGGCTATGGTGTTGATGTAGAAGCCCTCCGTGGTCGATTCCCCCTCCGGCGGAGCGCCGGTGAAGGCTCCAAGATGGGATCTCGCGGATACAGAAGGTTACGGTGGTGGAAATTGTATTTCGTTGGCTCCCTGGACGTTTTCGGGTACGTAGGCTTATATAGGAGGAAGAAGTATGTCGGTGGCCGTCCGAGGGGCCCACAAGATAGGGGGGCGTGCCCAGAGGGGATGGGCGCGCCCTCCTGTCTCGTGGCCGCCTCGGCTGCTTCTTGACTTGCACTCCAAGTCCTCTGGATCACGTTCGTTCCAAAAATCACGCTCCCGAAGGTTTCATTCCGTTTGGACTCCGTTTGATATTCCTTTTCTTCGAAATACTGAAATAGGCAAAAAAACAGCAATACGGTGGGCCTCCAGTTAGTAGGTTAGTTCCAAAAATGATATAAATGTGTAAATTAAAGACCATAAACATCCAAAAGGGGTAATATAATAGCATGGAACAATCAAAAATTATAGATACGTTGGAGATGTATCAAGCATCCCGAAGCTTAATTCTTGCTCGTCCTCGACTAGGTAAATGATAAAAACAGAATTTTTGATGTGGAATGCTACCTAGCATAATTCTCAATGTAATTTTCTTTATTGTGGCATGAATGTTCAGATCCAAATGATTCAAGATAAAAGCTTATAAAACATAAAAATAATAATGCTTCGAAGTGTACTAACAAATAATCATGTCCTATCAAAATAGCAAAGCCAAAGAAAGCTTATCCCTACAAAATCATATAGTTAGGCCATGCTGCATTTTCATTACACGAAATACTCCCATCATGCACAACCCCGATTTCAGCCAAGCAATTGGTTCATACTTTTTAACGCGCTTCAGCTTTTTCAACTCTTACGCAATACATGAGCGCAAGCCATGGACATAGCACTATGGTGGTATAGGTGGTGGTTGTGAGGACAAAAAGAGGGAGAAGATAGTCTCACATCAACTAGGCGTATCAATGGGATATGGAGATGCCCATCAATAGATATCAATGTGAGTGAGTAGGGATTGCCATGCAACGGATGCACTAGAGCTATATGTATATGAAAAGCTCAAAAAGAAACTAAGTGGGTGTCCATCCAACTTGCTTGCTCACAAAGACCTAGGGCATTTTGAGGAAGCCCATCATTGGAATATACAAGCCAAGTTCTATAATGAAAAATTCCCACTTAGTATATGAAAGTGACAACATAGGAGACTCTCTATCATGAAGATCATGGTGCTACTTTTAAGCACAAGTGTGGAAAAGGAGATAGTAGCATTGTCCCTTCTCTCTTTTTCTCTCATTTTATTTTTTTTCTTTTCTTTTTTTATCTTTTATCTTTTTCTCTTTTTTTTTCTTTAGCCTTCCCTTTTTTTCTTTTTGGCCTTTCTCCTTTTTCCCTTTTTTTCTTTTTGTAAAGTCCGAAGTCTCATACCGACTTGTGGGGGAATCATAGTCTTCATCATCCTTTCCTCACTGAGACAATGCTCTAATAATGAAGATCATCACACTTTTATTGATTTACAACTCAAGAATTACAACTCAAAACTAGAACAAGATATGACTCTATATGAATGCCTCCGTGATGTAATCGGATATGCAATGAATCAAGAGCGACATGTATGAAAATTATGAAGGTGGCCTTGCCACAAATACGATGTCAACTACATGATCATGCAAAGAGCAATATGACAATGATGAAGTGTGTCATAATAAACAGAACAGTGGAAAGTTGCATGGCAATATATCTCGGAATGGCTATGGAAATGCAATAATAGGTAGGTATGGTGGCTGTTTTGAGGAAGGTAAATAATGGGTGATACCGGTGAAAGTTGCGCAGTATAATAGAGGCTAGCAAAGTGGAAGGATGAGTCTGTGTATATCCATGGACTCACATTAGTCATAAAGAACTCATATACTTATGCAAAAGTCTACTTGCCCTCGAAGCAAAGTACTACTATGCATGCTCCTAGGGGAAGGGTTGGTAGGAGTTAACCATCGCGCGATCCCGACCTCCACTCATAAGGAGGCAATCAAAAGAGCACCTCATGCAACAAATTTGTCACACAACTTTTACCATACGTGCATGCTACAGGACTTGCCAACTTCAACAAAAGTATTTCTCAATTTCATAATTACCCACTAGCATGACCCTAACATTACTACCTTTATATCTCAAAACAATTATCAAGTACCAAATTGATCATAACATCCAATTCACTTCCTATGATGGTTTTTATTATACCCAACTTGGATGCTCATCATTCCAGGACCAAATTTGTAACCATAGAAAATACCATGCTGTTCGAAAAGACTCTCAAAAATAATATAAGTGAAGCATGAGAGACTAGCAATTTCTTCAAAATTAAGCCACCGCCGTGCTCTAAAAAATATAAGTGAAGCACTAGAGCAAAAACTATCAAGCTCAAAAGATATAAGTGAAGCACATAGAGTATTCTAGCAAATTCTAATCAAGTGGGATTCTCCCAAAAGGTGTGTACAGCAGGATGATTGTGGTAAACTAAAAATCAAAGACTAACATAATACACGACGCTCCAAGCAAAACACATATCATGTGGCGAATAAAAATATAGCTCCAAGTAAAGTTACCAATGAACGAAGACGAAAGAGGGGATGCCTTCCCGGGGCATCCCCAAGCTTAGGCTTTTGGCTATCCTTGAATATCTTGGGGTGCCTTGGGCATCCCCAAACTTAGGCTCTTGCCACTCCTTATTCCATAGTCCATCAAAGCTCTACCCAAAACTTGAAAACTTCACAACACAAAACTCAACAGGAAATCTTATAAGATCTGTTAGTGAAATAAAACAAAACCACCACATAATGTACTGTAATAACTCATTCTTTATTTATTTTGGTGTTAAACCTACAGTATTCCAACTTCTCTATGGTTTATAAACTATTTTACTAGCCATAGATGCATCAAAATAAGCAAACAACATGTGAAAAACAGAATCTGTCAAAAACAGAACAGTCTGTAGCAATCTGTAACTAACGCAAACTTCTGGAACTCTAAAAATCCTAACAAAATAGGAAGTCCTGAAACATTTATCTATTGATCATCATAAAAAAGAATCAACGCAAAAGCACGTTTCTGTGATTTAACAAAACTAATTTCATGCGTGCAAAGTTTCTGTTTTTCAGCAGAATCAAATCAACTATCATCATAGGTTATCCTATAGGTTCTACTTGGCACAAACACTAATTAAAAGATAAAAACACATCTAAACAGAAGGTACATGCAAGATTTATTACTAAACAAGAACAAAAACAAAAAACACAAAGAAAATTGGGTTGCCTCCCAACTAGCGCTATTGTTTAACGCCCCTAGCTAGGCATAAAAGCGAAGATAAATCTAAGTAGTGTCATCTTTGGCACTCAATTCCTCAATAGAGCTCTTATAATCTTTGGGGGTTTCTCCCTTTTTAGCAACGATTAAACCTTTAGGAAAAAATTCAAGAAATTCATTTGTAGCAAAAGGTTCCTTAACGATAGAGATACAATTGGGGTGAACACTTATGGATTTGAGATCCGCGTCTCCCTTACTAGAAGATTCACCCTTATTTTTAGGAACATAAATAAACTTGACAGTTTTGGTAGGGGGTTTTGGAGTGGTTTTCATGGAAGAAAACGCGGAACCTAAGTTGGTAATGATATCCTCAAGTTTACCAATTCTGGCAGAATCTAGATCTATTTTTTCATTAACTATAGGTTCTTTCTCTTTAAGATTTTCCAAAGTAACTCCAACCCTAGATCCATATTGGGTAATGTGATTATGAACTTTTTATCCAAATTTTCAATCAACTCAACAGAAGCAACTTTATTTTCAATAATATCAAGCCGTTGCATCACATGTTCTAAAGTTAAAACCGTTCCATTAACCAAAAGAGGTGGTGGGCCAAACAAATCTAACACAGCATTATAAGCATCAAACGTATGGCTATTCAAGAAATCCCCTCCGGTAACGGTATCAAGAACACATATATTCCAAGGAGTAATGCCTACATAAAAATTGGGAAGAAGAACAGAAGTAGAAGCTTCCTAGTAGATTTATTTTGAGCATTGCAAATTCTATGCCAAGCATCTTTTAAGTTTTCTCCATCCCTTTGCTTAAAATTGAGAATTTCATGTTCGGGAGTAATAATAATGATAGGAGGACTAGCCATAACGACAAGGTAAACGATCTAGCACACGAGCAAATGGAAACAGGCAAGCGAAAGAGAGAGAGAGAAGATTGGGAAGAGAGGGCAAATAAAACGGCAAGGGTGAAGTGGGGGAGAGGAAAACGAGAGGCAAATGGCAAATAATGTAAATGCAAGGGAGATGGGTTTGTGATGGGTACTTGGTATGTCTTGACTTGAGCGAAGACCTCCCCGGCAACGGCGCCAGAAATCCTTCTTGCTACGTCTGGAGCTTGCGTTGGTTTTCCTTGAAGAGGAAAGGGTGATGCAGCAATACTAGCGTAAGTATTTCCCTCAGTTTTTGAGAAACAAGGTATCGATCCAGTATGAGGCTCCTCAAAAGTCCCACGCACCTACACAAACAAACAAAGAACTCGCAACCAACGCAATAAAGGGGTTGTCAATCCCTTTACAGCCACTTGCAAAAGTGAGATCTGATAGAGATAGTATGATAAGATAAATATATTTTTGGTATTTTATAATATAGATGCAAATAAAAGTATATTGGAAGTTTATATGATAAGAGATAGACCCGGGGGCCATAGGTTTCACTAGAGGCTTCTCTCAAGATAGCATAAGTATTACAGTGGGTGAACAAATTACTGTCGAGCAATTGATAGAAAAGCGAATAATTATGAGATTATCTAGGCATGATCATGTATATAGGCATCACGTGCGTGACAAGTAGAACGACTCCTGCCTGCATCTACTACTATTACTCCACACATCAACCGACTCCTGCCTGCATCTAGAGTATTAAGTTCATAAAGAACAGAGTACCGCATTAAGCAAGATGACATGATGTAGAGGGATAAACTCAAGCAATATGATATAAACCCCATCTTTTTATCCTCGATGGCAACAATACAATACGTGCCTTGCTGCCCTAACATCCTTTGGGAAAGGACACCGCAAGATTGAACCCAAAGCTAAGCACCTCTCCCATGGCAAGAAAGATCAATCTAGTAGGCCAAACCAAGCTGATAATTCGAAGAGACTTGCAAAGATAACTCAATCATACATAAAATAATTCAGAGGAGATTCAAATATATCTCAGAGATAAACTTGATCATAGACCCACAATTCATCGGATCTCGACAAACACACCGCAAAAAGTGTTTACATCGAATAGGTCTCCACAAGAGAGGGGGAGAACATTGTATTGAGATCCAAAAAGAGAGAAGAAGCCATCTAGCTAATAACTATGGACCCGAAGGTCTGTGGTAAACTACTCACAACTCATCCAAGGGGATATGGTGTTGATGTAGAAGCCCTCCATTGTCGATTCCCCCTCCGGCGGAGCGCCGCGAAGGCTCCAAGATGGGATCTCGCGGATACATAAGGTTACGGTGGTGGAAATTGTGTTTTGTTGGCTCCCTGGATGTTTTCGGGGTACGTAGGCTTATATAGGAGGAAGAAGTACGCCGGTGGCCGCTCGAGGGGCCCACGAGATAGGGGGGCGCGCCTAGAGGGGGTGGGCGCGCCCTCCTGTCTCGTGTCCGCCTCGGCTGCTTCTTGACTTGCACTCCAAGTCCTTTGGATCACGTTTGTTCCAAAAATCACGCTCCCGAAGGTTTCATTCCGTTTGGACTCCGTTTGATATTCCTTTTCTTCGAAATACTGAAATAGGCAAAAAAGCAGCAATACGGGCTGGGCCTCCGGTTAGTAGGTTAGTCCAAAAAATGATATAAATGTGTAAAATAAAGCCCATAAACATCCAAAAGGGGTAATATAATAGCATGGAACAATCAAAAATTATAGATACATTGGAGACGTATTAACTACTAGCTATGGACCCGTAGGTCTGTGGTGAACTACTCACGCATCATCGGAAGGCAGCAGAGATGATGTAGAAGCCTTCCATGAATGATTCCCCCTCCGGCAGAGTACCGGAGAAGGCCTCGAGATGGGATTACGGAAGAACAGAAGCTTGCGGCAATGGAAAAATTGTTTCGGGTGGCTCTCTGGGGGTTTCCCAATATTTGAGAATTTATAAAAGTGGAAATACGTCAGACGGAGCCACATGGGGCACATGAGATAACAGGTGCGCGCCCTGTTGCCTTGTCGTCTGGTCTCCTCTCGAAGCTTTTAGGGTATCTTCAGAAAAAATCGTCAAAAGTTTCGTACCGTTTGGACTTCGTTTGGTACTGATTTTTTGGAAAAAAAACAAAAACAAGCAGAAAACAACAACCGGCACTAGGCAGTGGGTCAATAGGTTAGTTCCCCGAAATGATATAAAATAGCATAAAAATGCATATAAAGCATCCAAGATTGATAATATAATAACATGAAACAATAAAAATTTATAGATACATTGGAGACGTATCAGCATCCCCGAGCTTAATTCCTGCTCGTCCTCGAGTAGGTAAATGATAAAAACAATATTTTTGATGTTGGATCATGTAATCTCTTTACGGTATAAACAATGAGAAACGATGAAGTAATAATATCAACATAATAATATCAAAATAATAATATCCATGAATATAAGAAACATAATCAGTAGTTTTTGAAAATATACGATCCTTAATGAATGTTGTCCCCACTAATTTTATCATGTTATCATGGCATGACTCCGCCTTCACCGCATAAATATAAATCATGAGCACCCCGGTGTCAAGCCAGGCAATTAGATCGTACTCGCGCTTCAACATTTTCAACCCCATGCATTACATGAGCATGAGCCATGGAATAACACTATAGGTGGAATAGATTGCGGTGACAGAGATCAATAAGGGAAGTCAAAAAGGAAGAAGGTTTTGCATCAACTAGGCGAATGAATGGGAAATGGATAGGCCCATCAATCAATATCATTGTGAGGAGTAGGAATTGCCATGCAACAGATGCACTAAGAGCTATAAGTGTATGAAAGCTCAACGGAAACTAAGTGGGTGTGCATCCAACTTGCTTGCTCATGAAGACCTCGGGCATGTGAGGAAGCCCATCATCGGAATATATAAGCCAAGTTCTATAACAAAAAATACCCACTAGCATATGAAAGTGATAACTCAGGAGACTCTCTATATAAAGAACATGGTGCTACTCTAAAGCAGAAGTATGGAAAAGGATAGTAACATTGCCCCTTCTCTCTTTTCTCTCATTTTGTTTTTGTTGGGCTCTTTTGGCCTTTTTTCATCCAGAGTCTCATCCCGACTTGTGGGGGAATCATAGTCTTCATCATCCTTTCCTCACTGGAACAATGCTCTAATAATGATGGTCATCACACTTTTATTTACTTACAACCCGATAACTACAACAATATGACTCTATATGAATGCCTCTGGCGGTGTACTAGGCTGTGCAATGATCTAGTGTAATGATACGTCCATTTTGCATCATGCTTTTATATCAATATTTATTGCATTATGGGATGTTCCTATACATTATGTCACAATACTTATGCCTTTTCTCTCTTATTTTATAAGGTTTACACGAAGAGGGAGAATGCCGGCAACTGGAATTCTGGGTTGGAAAAGGAGCAAATATTAGAGACCTATTCTACACAACTCCAAAAGTCATGAAACTCCACGAAAGTCAGTTTTGGAATATATTAAAAAAATTGGGCGACGAAAGCACCAGAGGGGGCCACCCAGCAGCCACGAGGATGGAGGGCGTGCCCTACCCACTGGGCGCGCCCCCTGTCGCGTGGGCCACCAGGCAAGCCCCTGATGCCCATCTTCTGCTATATGGTGTCTTTTGCCCTGAAAAAAATCACAAGGAAGCTGGACGGCCATTGCCTCGAGGCGGAACACAGGCAGATCGATCTATGGCTCCGGTGGAGCTGTTCTGCCGGGGAAACATCCCTCCGGGAGGGCGAAATCGTCGCCATTGTCATCACCATCGAACCTCTCATCGAGAGGGGGTAAATCTCCATCAACATATTCACCAGCACCATCTCCTCTCAAACCCTAGTTCATCTCTTGTATCCGATCTTTGTCTCAAAACCTCAGATTGGTACCTGTGGGTTGCTAGTAGTGTTGATTACTCCTTGTAGTTGATGAAGGAAATATGCCCTAGAGGCAATAATAAATTTATTATTTTCCTTATTTCATGATAAATGTTTATTATTCATGCTAGAATTGTATTAACCGGAAACATAATACATGTGTGAATACATAGACAAACATAGTGTCACTAGTATGCCTCTACTTGACTAGCTCATTAATCAAGGATGGTTAAGTTTCCTAACCATAGACATGATTTATCATTTGATTAACGAGATCACATCATTAGGAGAATGATGTGATTGACTTGACCCATTCCGTTAGCTTAGCACTTGATCGTTTAGTATGTTGTTATTGCTTTCTTCATGACCAGTGGCGGATCTAGGATTTGAAACCAGGGTGGTCCTATTTTTTTATTTTGACAACAAACATGGCATGTCTTCACTCTAAGTAATTACCAACACCACATAGAAATATAGATCGTGCTCTTACAATCATACTAAGTTTCTCAATTAAGTGTCAATTTTGCATAAAAACTAGACAGTACATACCTTACCACATTTGACATCTTGGTCTGCTATGAGGTCACATTTGACATAGTCACTGTTGGTTCTTGAGTTCACTCTTCAACCACAATCGGCATAAGCACAAATTCTTAAATTTACTCTTTGGCCACATCCCGCATATATCTTTCTTCCCTATCTTCATAGCATGTTTTTGAATTTTTTTTTTGCAATATCTCCGTTCCTCTTCATTCTACAATACTTCTGCAATGAGAATTTACATTCTATCAATGTAAGTTCATAATGACACAACTGAACAGAAAAGATGTGCAAAATAATGTGTGTGTTCGTTGGCTCATGTCCTTGGTGCACAACAAATAGCAAACCCTAAATCAAAAATCGGGGAATGGTCAATTGGTGAGCTGGTGCCTCAAATAAGGTCAAGTATAGTGCGGAGCGCGTGCAGGGGCGGTAGACGGTCAGCGACCGGGTAGGGTCGCAGGTTGCCGGGGGCGCGGCTGGCGCCAAGCAATGGGCAGTCGCGGGGCGCGACTGAGAGGAAGGAGTGGAGGAGCCTTCGGGCGTCTGGGCGGCCAGCGATCTTCAAGGGCGGCGAGGCGCTCGCGGAGGCGGGACGGGCGGCTGCCGCCAGCGGCCGTCGGCGTGGTCTCACGCCTCCTCAGTCGCGTGGTGCGTCTGGGCGTCCCTCCTCTGTCTTACGGTCTGGGCGTGGATCCTTCTTGGGCTGTTTTTTTCTTCTCTGACCCAACTCTAAATGTATAACTATATAAGCCGGTACAAAATACAAGGGTGGGCCGCGGCCCACCCTAGCCACCCTGTAGCTCCGCCCCTGTTCATGACTTATACATGTTCCTATGACTATGAGATTATGCAACTCCCGTTTATCGGAGGAACACTTTGTGTGCTACCAAACGTCACAACATAACTGGGTGATTATAAAGGTGCTCTCTGTGTGTCTCCGAAGGTACTTGTTGAGTTGGCGATTTCGAGATTAGGATTTGTCACTCCGATTGTCGAGAGGTATCTCTCGCCCTCTCGGTAATGCACATCACTATAAGCCTTGCAAGCAATGTGACTAATGAGTTAGTTGCGGGATGATGCATTACATAACGAGTAAAGAGACTTGCCAGTGACGAGATTGAACTAGGTATTGAGATACCGACGATCGAATCTCGGGCAAGTAACATACCGATGACAAAGGGAACAACGTATGTTGTTATGCGGTTTGACCGATAAAGATCTTCGTAGAATATGCGGAAGCCAGTATGAGAATTCAGGTTCCCCTATTGGTTATTGACCGGAGATGTGTCTCGGTCATGTCTACATAATCTCAAACCCGTAGGGTCCGCACACTTAATGTTCGGTGACGATTTATATTATGAGTTATGTGTTTTTATAAACCAAAGGTAGTTCGGAGTCCCGAATGATATCGGGGACATGACGAGGAGTCTCAAAATGGTCGAGACATAAAGATCGATATATTGGACGACTATATTCGGACATCGGAAAGGTTCCGAGCGATTCGGGTATTTATCGGAGTACCGGAGAGTTACGGGAATTCGCCGAGGAGTATATGGGCCTTATTGGGCCATACGGGAATAGAGGAGAGAGGCCAAAAGGAAGGAGGCACACGCCCCCTCTGGTCCAAATTGGACAAGGGGTGCAGCCCCCTTTTCCTTCTTCCTCTCCCCCTCTTTCCTTCTCTCCTACTCCAACAAAGAAAGGAGGAGGGAGTAGGACTCCCCCCTTGGCACGCCCTCCTCCAAGGTCGGCCGCCTCCCCCCTTGCTCCTTTATATACGGGGGCAGGGGGGCACCTCTAGACACAACAATTGATCATTGATCTGTTAGCCGTGTGTGGTTCCCCCTCCACCATATTCCACCTCGATAATATTGTAGCGGTGCTTAGGCGAAGCCCTGTGTCGTTATCATCATCAACACCATCATCACACCGTTGTGCTGACGGAACTCTCCCACAAAGCTCTGCTAGATCGGAGTTCGTGGGACATCATCGAGCTGAACGTGTGCAGAACTCGGAGGTGCCGTGCGTTCGGTACTTGGATCGGTCGGATCATGAAGACGTATGACTACATCAACCGCGTTATCACAACGCTTCCGCTTTCGGTCTACGAGGGTACGTGGACACACTCTCCCCTCTCGTTGCTATGCATCACCATGATCTTGCGTGTGCGTAGGAATTTTTTTGAAATTACTACGTTCCCTAACAATGGCATCCGGGCCTGGTTTTATGCATTGATGTTATATGCACGAGTAGAACACAAGTGAGTTGCGGGCGATACAAGTCATACTGCTTACCAGCATGTCATACTTTGGTTCAGCGGTATTGTTGGATGAAGCGTCCCGGACCGACATTACGCGTACGCTTACGCGAGACTGGTTCTACTGATGCGCTTTGCACACAGGTGGCTGGCGGGTGTCAGCTTCTCCAACTTTAGTTGAACCGAGTGTGGCTACGCCCGGTCCTTGAGAAGGTTAAAACAACACTAACTTGACGAACTATCTTGTGGTTTTGATGCGTAGGTAAGAACGCTTCTTGCTCAGCCCATAGCAGCCACATAAAACTTGCAACAACAAAGTAGAGGACGTCTAACTTGTTTTTGCAGGGCATGTTGTGATGTGATATGGTCAAGGCATGATGCTATATTTTATTGTATGAGATGATCATGTTTTGTAACAGAGTTATCGGCAACTGTCAGGAGCCATATGGTTGTCGCTTTATTGTATGCAATGCAATCGCCCTGTAATTGCTTTACTTTATGACTAAGTGGTAGCGATAGTCGTAGAAGAAATAGTTGGCGAGACGACAACGATGCTACGATGGAGATCAAGGTGTCGCGCCGGTGACGATGGTGATCATGACGGTGCTTCGAAGATGGAGATCACAAGCACAAGATGATGATGGCCATATCATATCACTTATATTGATTGCATGTGATGCTTATCTTTTATGCATCTTATCTTGCTTTGATTGACGGTAGCATTATAAGATGATCTCTCACTAAATTTCAAGGTATAAGTGTTCTCCCCGAGTATGCACCATTGCGAAAGTTCTTCGGGCTGAGACACCACGTGATGATCGGGTGTGATAGGCTCTACGTTCAAATACAATGGGTGCAAAACAGTTGCACACGCAGAATACTCAGGTTAAACTTGACGGCCTAGCATATACAGATATGGCCTCGGAACACTGAGACCGAAAGGTCGAGCGTGAATCATATAGTAGATATGATCAACATAGTGATGTTCACCATTGAAAACTACTCCATCTCACGTGATGATCGGACATGGTTTAGTTGATTTGGATCACGTGATCACTTAGATGATCAGAGGCATGTCTATCTAAGTGGGAGTTCTTAAGTAATATGATTAATTGAACTTTAATTTATCACGAACTTAGTCCTGATAGTATTTTGCAAATTATGTTGTAGATCAATAGCTCGTGTTGTTGCTTCCCTATGTTTTATATGTGTTCCTAAGAGAAAACTAAGTTGAAAGATGATAGTACCAATGATGCGGACTAGGTCCGTGATCTGAGGTTTATCCTCATTGCTGCACAGAAGAATTATGTCCTTAATGCACCGCTAGGTGACAGACCTATTGCAGGAGCAGATGCAGACGTTATGAAAATTTGGCTAGCTCAATATATTGACTACTTGATAGTTTAGTGCACCATGCTTAACGGCTTAGAATCGGGACTTCAAAGACGTTTTTAACGTCATGGACCATATGAGATGTTCCAGAAGTTGAAGTTAATATTTCAAGAAAATACCCGAGTTGAGAGATATGAAGTCTCCAAAAAGTTCTATAGCTAAAAGATGGAGGAGAATAGCTCAAGCAGTGAGCATGTGCTCAGATTGTCTGGGTACTACAATCGCTTGAATCAAGTGGGAGTTAATCTTCCAGATAAGATAGTGATTGACAGAGTTCTCTAGTCACCATCACCAAGTTGCTAGAACTTCATGATGAACTATAGTATGCAAGGGATGACATAAATGATTCCCGAGCTCTTCGTGATGTTGAAATCGACGAAGGTAGAAATCAAGAAAGATCATCAAGTGTTGATGATTGACAAGACCACTAGTTTCAAGAAAAGGGCAAAGGGAAAGAAAGGGAACTTCAAGTAGAATGACAAGCAAGTTGTCACTCCCGCGAGGAAACCCAAAGATGGACTAAAGCCTGAAACTGAGTGCTTCTAGTGCAAAGGAAATTGTCACTGGAAGCGGAAATACCCTGAATATTTGGTGGATAAGAAGGATGACAATGTGAACAAGGGTATATTTGATATACAGGTTATTGATGTGTACCTTACTAGTGTTTATAGTAGCCCCTGGGTATTTAATACTTGTTCGGTTGCTAAGATTAGTAACACGAAACAGGAGTTACAGAATAAATAGAGCTTAGTTGAGGGTGAAGTGACGATGAGTGCTGGAAGTAGTTCCAAGATTGATATGATCATCATCGCACACTCCCTATACTTTTGAGATTAGTGTTAAACCTAAATAAATGTTATTTGGCATTTGCTTTGAGCATCAATATGATTTGATCATGTTTATTGCAATACGGTTATTCATTTAAAGTCAAAGAATAATTGTAGTTCTGTTTACATGAATAAAGCCTTCGATGGTCATACACCCAATGAACATAGTTTGTTGGATCTCGATCATAGTGATACACATATACATAATATTGATGCCAAAAGATGCAAAGTTGATAATGATAGTGCAACTTATTTGTGGCACTGCCGTTTGGGTCATGTCGGTGTAAAGCGCATGAAGAAACTCCATAAAGATGGATTTTTGGAATCACTTGGTTATGAATCATTTGATGCTTGCGAACCGTGCCTTTTGGGCAAGATGACTAAAACTCTGTTCTCCGGAACAATGGAACGAGCTACTGACTTGTTGGAAATAATACATACCGATGTATGCGGTCCAGTGAGTGCTGATGCTCATGGCGGGTATCGTTATTTTCTGACCTTCTCAGATGATTTGAGCAGATATGGGTATATCTACTTGATGAAACATAAGTCTGAAACATTTGAAAAGTTCAAAGAATTTTAGAGTGAAGTGGAAAATCATCGTAACAAGAAAATAAAGTTTCTACGATCTGATCGTGGATATGAATATTTGAGTTACGAGTTTGACTTCATTTCAAACAATGTGAAATAGTTTCGCAACTCACGCCACCTGGAACACCAGAGCTTAATGATGTGTGCAAACGTCATAACCATACTTTATTGGATATAGTACAATCTATGATGTTACTTACCGATTTACCACTATCGTTTTGGGGGTTATGCATTAGAGACAGCTACATTCACGTTAAATAGGGCACCATCTAAATCCGTTGAGACGACACCATATGAACTTTGGTTTGGCAAGAAACCAAAGTTGTCGTTTCTTGAAGTTTGGGGCTGTGATGCTTATGTGAAAAAGTTCAACTTGATAAGCTCGAACCCAAATCGGAGAAGTGCGCCTTCATAGAATACCCAAAGGAAATTGTTGGGTACACCTTCTATCACAGATCCAAAGGCAAGATATTTCGTTGCTAAGATGGATCCTTTCTAGATAAGGAGTTTCTCTCGAAAGAAGTGAGTGGGAGGAAAGTAGAACTTGATGAGGTAACTGTACCTGCTCCCTTATTGGAAAGTAGTTCATCACAGAAATCTGTTCCTGTGACTCCTGCACCAATTAATGAGGAAGTTAATGATGATGATCATGTAACTTCAGATCAAGTTACTACCGAACCTCGTAGGTCAACCAGAATAAGATCCGCACCAGAGTGGTATGGTAATCCTGTTCTGGAGGTCATGTTACTTGACCATGACAAACCTACAAACTATGAGGAAGCGATGATGAGCCCAGATTCCGCGAAATGGTTTGAGGCCATGAAATCTGAGATAGGATCCATGTATGAGAACAAAGTGTGGACTTTGGTGGACTTGCCCGATGATCGACAAGCCATAGAGAATAAATGGATCTTCAAGAGGAAGACGGACACTGATAGTAGTGTTACTATCTACAGAGCTTGAATTGTCAGAAAAAGGTTTTTGACAAGTTCAAGGTGTTGAATATAATGAGATTTTCTCACTCGTATCGATGCTTAAAAGTTTGTCCGAATCATGTTAGCAATTGCCGCATTTTATGAACTTTGGCAAATGGATGTCAAAACTACATTCCTTAATGGATTTCTTAAAGAAGAGTTGTATATGATGCAACTAGAAGGATTTGTCGATCCTAAAGGTGCTAACAAAATGTGCAAGCTCCAGCAATCCATCTATGGACTGGTGCAAGCATCTCGGAGTTGGAATATACACTTTGATGAGTTGATCAAAGCATATAGTTTTATACAGACTTGCGGTGAAGCCTGTATTTACAAGAAAGTGAGTGGGAGCACTACAACATTTCTGATAAATTTATGTGAATGACATATTTTTGATCAGAACTAATGTAGAATCTTTTGGAAAGCATAAATGAGTATTTGAAAGGAGTTTTTCAAAAGAAAGACCTCAGTAAAGCTACTTACATATTGAGCATCAAGATCTATTGAGATAGACCAAGACGCTTGATAAGATTTTCAATTAGTACATACCTTGACAAGATTTTGAAGTAGTTCAAAGTGGAACAGTCAAAGAAAGAGTTCTTTCCTGTGTTGCAAATGTGTGAAATTGAGTAAGACTCAAATGCCGACCACGGCAGAAAATAGAAAGAGAATAGAAGTCATTCCCTATGCCTCAGTCATAGGTTCTATAAAAGTATGCCATGCTATGGACCAGACCTATTGTATACCCTGCCCTGGTTTGGCAAGGGAGTACAATAGTGATCTAGGAGTAGATCACTGGACATTGGTCAAAATTATCCTTAGTGGAATAAGGATATGTTTCTCGATTATGGAGGTGACAAGAGGTTCGTCGTAAAGGGTTACGTCGATGCAAGTTTTGACACTGATCCAGATGACTCTATGTATCAATCTGGATACATATTGATAGTGGGAGCAGTTAGCTAGAGTAGCTCTGTGCAGAGCATTGTAGACATAGAATATTTGCAAAATACATACGACTCTGAATGTAACAGACCCGTTGACTATACTTCTCTCACGAGCAAAACATGATAACACCTTAGTACTCTTTGGGCGTTGGTCACGTGACGATGTGAACTATGGGTGCTAATCACATGCAGATGTAAATATTAGTGTTAAATCACATGGTGATGCGAACTAGATTATTGACTCTAGTGCAAGTGGGAGACTGAAGGAAATATGCACTAGAGGCAATAATAAAGTTATTATTTATTTCCTTATTTCATGATAAATGTTTATTAGCTAGAATTGTATTAACCGG
This sequence comes from Aegilops speltoides, assembly GCA_021437245.1. NCBI lineage: Eukaryota > Viridiplantae > Streptophyta > Magnoliopsida > Poales > Poaceae > Aegilops > Aegilops speltoides. Next base: position 299,244,533 of record CM038141.1, on the reverse strand, counting down.
AAACATAATACATGTGTGAATACATAGACAAACATAGTGTCACTAGTATGCCTCTACTTGACTAGCTCATTAATCAAAGATGGTTAAGTTTCCTAACCATAGACATGAGTTGTCATTTGATTAACGGGATCACATCATTAGGATAATGATGTGATTGACTTGACCCATTCCATTAGCTTAGCACTTGATCGTTTAGTATGTTGTTATTGCTTTCTTCATGACTTATACATGTTCCTATGACTATGAGATTATGCAACTCCGCTTACGGAGGAACACTTTGTGTGCTACCAAACGTCACAACGTAACTGGGTGATTATAAAGGTGCTCTATAGGTGTCTCCGAAGGTACTTGTTGAGTTGGCGTATTTCGAGATTAGGATTTATCACTCCGATTATCGGAGAGGTATCTCTGGGCTCTCTCGGTAATGCACATCACTATAAGCCTTGCAAGCAATGTGGCTAATGAGTTAGTTGCGGGATGATGCATGACATAACGAGTAAAGAGACTTGCCAGTAACAAGATTGAACTAGGTATTGAGATACCGACGACCGAATCTTGGGCAAGTAACATACCGATGATAAAGGGAACAACGTATGTTGTTATGCGGTTTGACCGATAAATATCTTCGTAGAATATGCGGGAGCCAATATGAGCATCCAGGTTCCGCTATTAGTTATTGACCGGAGATGTGTCTCAATCATTTCTACATAATTCTCGAACCCGTAGGGTCCGCACGCTTAACGTTCGGTCACGATTTATATTATGAGTTATGTGTTTTGATTTACCGAAGGTAGTTTCGAGTCCCGGATAATACCGGGGACATGACGAGGAGTCTCAAAATGCTCAAGATGTAAAGATCGATATATTGGATGACTATATTCGGACATCGGAAAGGTTCCGAGTGATTCGGGTATTTATCAGAGTACCGGAGAGTTACGGAATTCGCCGGGAGTATATGGGCCTTATTGGGCCATACGGAATAGAGGAGAGAGGCCAAAGGAAGGAGGCGCCGCCCCTCCGTCCGAATTGGACAAGGGTGCAGCCCCTTTCCTTCTTCCTCTCCCCTCTTTCCTTCTCTCCTACTCCAACAAGGAAAGGAGGAGTCCTACTCCCGGGGAGTAGGACTCCCCCTGGCGCGCCTCCTCCTAGGCCAGCCGCCTCCCCCTTGCTCCTTTATATATGGGGGCAGGGGGCACCTCTAGACACAACAATTGATCATTGATCTCTTAGCCGTGTGCGGTGTCCCCCTCCACCATATTCCACCTCGGTAATATTGTAGCGGTGCTTAGGCGAAGCCCTACGTCGGTAGCATTATCAACATCGTCATCACGCCATCGTTCTGACGGAACTCTCCCACAAAGCTCTGCTGGATCGGAGTTCATGGGACATCATCGAGCTGAACGTGTGCAAAACTCGGAGGTGCCATGCGTTCAGTACTTGGATCGGTCGGATCGTGAAGACGTACGACTTTATCAACCGTGTTGTCATAACGCTTCCGCTTTTGGTCTACGAGGGTACGTGGACACACTATCCCCTCTCGTTGCTATGCATCACCATGATCTTGCGTGTGCGTAGGAATTTTTTTGAAATTACTACGTTCCCTAATAGTTGATGCTAGTTGCTTTATTCGGTGGAAGATCATATGTTCAGATCCTTAATGCATATTAATACCCCTCTGATTATGAACATGAATATGATTTGTGAGTAGTTACTTTTTTTTCTCAGGACATGGGAGAAGTCTTGTTATAAGTAATCATGTGAATTTGGTATTCGTTCAATATTCTGATGAGATGTATGTTGTCTTTCCTCTAGTGGTGTTATGTGAACATCAACTACATGACACTTCACCATTGTTTGGCCCTAGGGGAAGGCATTGGGAAGTAATAATTAGATGATGGGTTGCTAGAGTGACAGAAGCTTAAACCCTAGTTTATGCGTTGCTTTGTAAGGGGTTGATTTGGATCCATATGTTTCATGCTATGGTTAGGTTTACCTTAATTCTTCTTTTGTAGTTGCGGATGCTTGCGAGAGGGGTTAATCATAAGTGGGATGCTTGTCCAAGGAAGGGCAGTACCCAAGCACCGGTCCACCCACATATCAAATTATCAAAGTAACGAACGCGAATCATATGAGCATGATGAAAACTAGCTTGACAGAAATTCCCATGTGTCCTTGGGAGCTCTTTGCTTTATATAACAGTTTGTCCAGGCTTGTCCTTTGCTACAACAAGGATTGGGACACCTTGCTTCACTTTGTTTACTTTTGTTACTTATTACCCTTACAAATTATCTTATCACGAAACTATGTGTTACCGATAATTTCAGTGCTTGTAGAGAATACCTTACTAAAAACCGCTTGTCATTTACTTTTGCTCCTCGTTGGGTTCGACACTCTTACTTATCGAAAGGACTATGATAGATCCCCTATACTTGTGGGTCAGCAAGACTCTTTTCTGGCGCCGTTGCTGGGGAGTGAAGCGCCTTTGGTAGGTGGAATTTGGTAAGGGAACATTTATATAGTGTGCTGAACTTTACTGCCACTTGTTACTATGGAAAATAATCCTTTGAGGGGCTTGTTCGGGGTATCTTCACCCCAACCAGAAGTGCAAAGAGTTGCTCCTCAACCTACCTAACCTACTAAAAATATTTACTTTGAAATTCCTTCGGGTATGATAGAGAAACTGCTAGCTAATCCTTATACAGGAGATGGAACATTACATCCTGATATGCACCTAATCTATGTGGATGAAGTTTGTGGATTATTTAAGCTTGCAGGTATGCCCGAGGATGTTATCAAGAAGAAGGTATTCCCTTTATATTTGAAGGGAAAGGCATTGACTTGGTTTAGGCTATGTGATGATATTGATCATGGAACTACAGCCGATTGAAATTGGAATTTTATCAGAAGTTTTATCCTATGCATCTGGTTTATCGTGATCGTAATTATATATATAATTTTTGGCCTCGGGAAGGAGAAAGTATTGCTCAAGCTTGGGGGAGGCTTAAGTCATTGTTATATTCATGCCCCAATCATGAGCTCTCAAGAGAAATTATTATTCAAAAGTTTTATGCTCGGCTTTCTCTCAATAATCGCTCCATGCTCGATACTTCTTGTACTGGTTCTTTGATGATGAAGACTATTGAATTATGATGGGATTTATTGGAAAGAATTAAACGCAACTCTGAAGATTGGGAACTCAACGAAGGTAAGGAGTTAGGTATAACACCTAACTTTGATTGTGTTAAATCTTTTATGGATCCCGATGCTTTTCGTGAATTGAGCACTAAATATGGACTTGACTTTGAGATAGTAGCTTCTTTCTGTGAATCATTTTCTACTCATGTTGATCTCCCTAAGGAGAAGTGCTTTAAATATCATCCTCTCATTGAAGTGAAAGTAGTAGAACCTATTAAAGTTGAAGAAAAGACTATTACTTATAATGCTTTCGAGATAGGATGCGTGAGCGATAATATGGCTAGAGTTAAAGGTGAACTTAAAGTCATTAGCAAATATGCTTCTATGGTTGCTACTCAAGCTGAGAAAGTGCTTAAAGCTCAAAATAATTTGCTTGATGAATTAAATAATAAACATGACTTTGTTGTTAGAGTGGCTACTAGAACTGGTAGAATGACTCAGGAACCTTTGTATCCTGAAGGCCACCCTAAGAGAATCGAGCAAGATTCTCAGAGAAATAATCTAGAGGCACCTAGTTCTTCTAAAAAAAAGAAAAAGAAAAACGATAGGACTTTGCATGCTTCTAGTGAACCTACTATAGACACAGCTGAGAATCCCAATGATATTTCTATCTCTGATGCTGAAACACAATCAGGTGATGAACATGAACCTAGTGATAATGTTAATAATAATGTTCATGTTGATGCTCAACCTAGCAAAAAAATGAAGTAGAGATTGAACCTGCTGTTGATCTTGATAACCCACAATCAAAGAATCAACGTTATGATAAGAGAGATTTTTTTGCTAGGAAGCACGGTAAATAAAGAGAACCATGGGTTCATAAACCCATGCCCTTTCCTCCTAAACCATCCAAGACAAAGGATGATGAGGATTTTGAGCGCTTTGCTGAAATGATTAGACCTATTTTCTTGCGTATGCGCTTAACTGATATGCTTAAAGTAAATCCTTATGCTAAGTATATGTAGGATATCATTACAAATAAAAGAAAGATACCGGAAGCTGAAATTTCCACCATGCTTGCTAATTACACTTTTAAGGGTGGAATACCAAAGAAACTTGGAGATCCGGGAGTACCAACTATACCATGCTCCATTAAAAGAAATTATGTTAGAACTGCTTTATGTGATCTAGGAGCCGGTGTTAGTGTTATGCCTCTCTCTTTATATCGTAGACTTGAATTGAATAAGTTGACACCTACTGAAATATCTTTGCAAATGGCTGGTAAATCAACTACTATACCTGTCGGTATTTGTGAGGATGTGCCTGTTGTGGTTGCAAATGTCATTATCTTAACGGACTTTGTTATTCTTGATATTCCCGAGGACGATAGTATGTCGATTATCCTTGGTAGACCCTTTTTGAATACTGCAGGGGCTGTTATTGATTGCAACAAAGGCAATGTCACTTTTCATGTTAATGGTAATGAGCATACGGTACACTTTCCGAGGAAACAATCTCAAGTTCATAGCATCAATTCTATTGGAAAAGTTCCAACTATAATTATTGAGGTTTTGAATTTCCTCTCCCTACCGCCAAGAAAAAGTACGATATTCTTATTGTTGGGGATGTTCATATCCCGCTGAGGTAACTTAGTGTTATTCAAATTTCTCCGGTTCCGTGTTATTCGAATGAGTTTGTTAACAAGACTTGATCAACCTTGTTAGTGGATTCATTTTGATGATCACGATATGGATGAAACTAGAAGGCACAACCTTTCGTACCCTCTTTTTACTTTCTCATTATTTAGATTAAATAAAGCAAAAATAGTATTATCTGTCTTTTCTGAATTATCCGTGCAATAAAAAATATCCCGAAAATAAAAGTGCTCCAAATGCCCTGCAAATTTAGTATGATTTTTTATGGAATATTTGAGGATTTTAGGCACTGAAATCACAGTAGGAGGGGCAAGCACCAGTCCACGAGAGTGGAGGGCGTGCCCACCTACCCTGGGCACGCCCCCCCTGTCTCGTGGGCCCCTGGTGGCCCCCCTCCACTTATGCCAACACCCACACACTCCATCTTCTTCCCAAAAAAATCCCCATCCAGCTCAAGCACGAGTTCTAGCTCATTTTGTGCGATTTTCGATCTCCTTGCTCAAAGCTCCATTCACAAAACTGCTTTGGGAGATTGTTGCTTGGTATATGACTCCTCCATTGGTCCAATTAGTTTTTGTTGTAGTGCTTTATTCATTGCAAATTTTTGCTGCATAGGCGACCATGTTCTTGAGCTTGCATGTTAAATTTATGAGGTCCCAAGTAATTCTAATGCTTGATATAGGCTCTAGGCACTTGTAGGAGTAGTTGCTATCAATCTTGTTTAGTTTTATTCACTTTTATTTTGAAGTACTAAAATTTCAGATTTTTTTTAGAAAAATAAATATGTCTAGGAGAATGTACCAAGGTGGTTCCTCGGTGAACAAAGGGCCCAGGATTGCTATACGTGAGCAAGACGTTGAATTACCGAGGGATGCAGATGTTCGAGCTTGTGAGTGGCCATCCGATGATTTTATGGTCGAAGCAGGCTTTAAGGAGGAATTTGACGCGTATGTGCGTAATGCTGATCTGTAGGACTTCTTACAAGATAAGTGTCCTCAGTACTATCAATTGACTGATTGCTTTGTGCGGAGGTTTAAATATAACTGTACACGTAATTCTCCTAGTGTCCTATTTGATATTTATGATACATCTTATACCATGGACTTAGAGGATTTTACAACTGCTTGCAAACTTCCGCAGTGGGGTAATATTAATGACCCCCACAAATCTGAATTTAGAGACTTTCTTGCTAGTATTACTGTGGGAGAATCCAGGGATATAGCACAAGCTACCATAGGGAGCATTCATTTTCCTGCTATACATTATTTTGCTCTCTTCATTGGTAGATGTATTAACGGTAAAGATGAAGCATGTCATATGTGTGTCCTTGATCTTTGTGTCCTCAAGATGCTGTGTTAGGTTATAAAGGTTATAACTTGGGGGCAATAGTTGCACGTAGGTTGCAGAATAATGGTAGAGCTGGAGATTTATTTGGAGGGATTTATGCGACCCGTGTGGCTAACTATCTTGGTATAGCCCCACGAGAGGGGGATATGATGATACCCCCTGCTTATTTAGATTATGACGCTATGGTCAATCATCATTTTCTTAGGAGGAACGAACAATTTCTCCAGTATCCACTAATATATGACAGACGCAACTTCGTCCATGTTACTCTTCCTGCTCCTCTCCTTTTTGATTATCAGGCAAAAGGAAGATATGTTGTTACCATGGAGGAAGCAGCTGAACAAGAGGGGAGAGCGGAGGCAGCTCGCCAACATGCCGCAGCTCAGGAGGCGGTTGCTGCTGCATCTTAGTACGACCCCACAACTACGGATATCAGCCAGGCGGTCCTTGGTATTAGACCAACTTAGGCCAAAAGCCTAAGCTTGGGGAGTACGTATTTCTCACCGAGTTTACATTCATGTTCACACACTAGTCGTCAGTGCTCATACTCTTTCATTGTATTATCCATGCTAGTTTCATTTCCTTTTTCTAGTTTTCTTCTTGTGTGTTTGATAAACCTTAAGAAAAACCAAAAAAAATTAGTTAGTTTAATTTCCATGTTTATAGTAGAAATTAAAATGAAAACCCAAAAAGATTTCTCATTCTTCTTTTACTTGTTGGGAGCTTTCGCATGTAAATAGTTTTCTTTTCTTTTCTTTCCTTTGGGGGTCGAGAGGACCATATTGAAAATGTTTAGTGGCTCTCATATGCATGATTGTTTATTTAAACTTAGAGCCCATATTACCCTGTCTTCTCTCTTGAGTTGAATGCTTGCAGATTCCAGCTTAGTCCAATGCACGTGCACTATTATTATTATACACATTGTTCGATCATGCAAGTGAAAGGCAATAATGACGATATATGATGGACTTATTGAGATGAGAAAAGTTGGTATGAACTCGACCTCTCTTGTTTTGTAAATATGATGAGTTCATCGTTCCTGATTCAGCTTATTATGAAGTTAACATATTTGCAATGACATTAAGAGATTATAGTTGCTTGTGCCATGCTTGATTAGCTATGAGTTATAATGGTTTACCTTGCGTGCACACATGCTATTAGAATGATTATGATGTGGTATGATGGGATGGTATCCTCCTTTGAATGAATTGAGTGACTCGACTTAGCACATGTTCACACATCTATTTGAAACAAATCAACATAGCCTTCATGATATTTATATTCATGGTAGATTATATCCTACTCATGCTTGTATTCAGTGTGAATTAATTTTAATGCATGTTTATGACTGTTGTCGCTCTCTCAGTTGGTCGCTTCCCAGTCTTTTGCTAGCCTTCACCGCATTTAAGCGGAATACTGCTTGTGCATCCAAACTCCTTAAACCCCAAAGTTGTTCCATATGAGTCCACCATACCTTCCTATATGCGGTATTTACCTGCCGTTCCAAGTAAATTTGTATGTGTCAAACTCCAAACCTTCAAATGAAATTCTGTTTTGTATGCTCGAGCAGCTCATGTTTCAACTAGGGCTACCTATATCTTCCATGCTAGGTGGGTTATTCTCAAGAGGAGTGGACTCCGCTCCTCATTCACGAGAAAGGTCCGGTAACCGGAATGCCTAGTCCCATGATCCAAAAAGATCAAAGCAAATCAAAATAATTAAACAAAACTCCGCCAGGCTGTTGTTAGTTGGAGGCACTCGTTGTTTCGAGCAAGCCATGGATTGATGCTTGTTGGTGGTTGGGGGAGTATAAACCTTTACCATTCTGTTTGGGAACTACCTATAATGCATGTAGTATGGAAGATACGTCCATCTCATAGTTGTTGCGTTGACAGTGAAAGTATGCCGCTCAAAATGTTATTCAATCTCTATTTTAAATCGAGCTCTGGCACCTTTACAAATCCCTTCTTCCCTCTGCGAAGGGCCTATCAATTTACTTTTATGTTGAGTCATCACCCTTCTTATTAAAAAGCACCCGCTGGAGAGCACACTATCATTTGCATTCATTACTATTGGTTTATATTGGGTATGACTTGACTGGATCTCTTTTACCATGAATTACAATGTTTAGTCAGTCCTTGATCTTTAAAGGTGCTCTGCATTTATGTTTTGCGGTCTCAGAGAGGTCTAGCGAGATACCATTTTGTTATATCATGTTATGATTGTTTTGAGAAAGTGTTGTCATCCGAGTTTTATTATTATGGCTCGCTAACTGATTATGCCATTGATATGAGTAATTGCGAGACCTAGGTGTTATTGTGAGTATGGTTAGTTCATAATATTTGCTGAAACCTGAATGATGGCTTTGCATGTTCACAACAACAAGAGCAAACCAAGTTTGTAAAAGTTTTTGTTTATCACTTTCAGTTTATCAACTGAATTGCTTGAGGACAAGCAAAGGTTTAAGCTTGGGGGAGTTGATACGTCTCCAACGTATCTACTTTTCCAAACACTTTTGCCCTTGTTTTGGACTCTAACTTGCATGATTTGAATGAAACTAACCCGGACTGACGCTGTTTTCAGCAGAACTGCCATGATGTTGTTTATGTGTAGAAAACAAAAGTTCTCGGAATGTCCTAAAAATCCACGGAGGCACATTTTGGACAATATAAAAAATACTGGCGAAAGAATCAAGACCAGGGGGCCCACACACTGTCCACGAGGGTGGGTGGCGTGCCCACCCCCCTGGGCGCGCCCCCTGTCTCATGGGCCCCATGAGGCTCCGCCGACCTCAACTCCAACTCCATATATTCCATCTCGCGGAGAAAAAAATCAGAGAGAAAGTTTCATCGCGTTTTACGATACGGAGCCGCCGCCAAGCCCTAATCTCTCTCGGAGGGCTGATCTGGAGTCCGGTCGGGCTCAAGAGGGGATTCGTCGCCGTCGTCATCATCAACCATCCTCCATCACCAATTTCATGATGCTCACCGCCGTGCATGAGTAATTCCATCGTAGGCTTGTTGGACAATGATGGGTTGGATGAGATTTACCATGTAATCAAGTTAGTTTTGTTAGGGTTTGATCCCTAGTATCCACTATGTTCTGAGATTGATGTTGCTATGACTTTGCTATGCTTAATGCTTGTCACTAGGGCCCGAGTGCCATGATTTCAGATCTAAACCTATTATGTTTTCATGAATATATGTGTGTTCTTGATCCTATCTTGCAAGTCTATAGTCACCTATTATGTGTTATGATCCGACAACCCCGAAGTGACAATAATCGGGATACTTCTCGGTGATGACCGTAGTTTGAGGAGTTCATGTATTCACTATGTCTTAATGCTTTGTTCCGGTTCTCTATTAAAAGGAGGCCTTAATATCCCTGAGTTTCCGCTAGGACCGCGCTGTCGGTGTCAAAACTGGTGGATCTCGGGTAGGGGGTCCCGATCTGTGTGTCTAAGGCTAATGGTAACAGGAGGCAAGGGACACGATGTTTTACCCAGGTTTGTGCCCTCTCGATGGAGGTAAAACCCTACTTCCCGCTTGATTGATCTTGATGATATGAGTATTACAAGAGTTGATCTACCACGAGATAGTAGAGGCTAAACCCTAGAAGCTAGCCTATGATGATTATGATTGTCCTTCTATGGACTAAACCCTCCGGTTTATATAGACACCGGAGGGGCTAGGGTTTACACAGAGTCGGTTACAAAGAAGGAAATCTATTATCCGGATCGCCAAGCTTGTCTTCCACGCAAAGGAGAGTCCCATCCGGACACGGGATGAAGTCTTGAGTCTTGTATCTTCACGGTCCAATAGTCCGGCCAAAGTATATAGTCCGGCTGTCCGGATAACCCCTGATCCAGGACTCCCTCAGTAGCCCCTGAACCAGGCTTCAATGACGATGAGTCCGGCGCGCAGTTTTGTCTTCGGCATTGCAAGGTGGGTTCCATCTCCGAATACTCCAAAATAATTACCGAACAATTTGATCGTGTCCGGATCTGCAAGACGACTCTCATATGCCATCATGGAGAGAATGATATTACACAAATGTAACCTGCTGACATCTTTAGATAACATCACATGGCATCATGGTCGAGTCATTATTGACCCGTCCTTCCACGACCAACCATCGCACATGTTGCAAAGCGGTTTCCCAGGCACGTCCTGTCGAAGCAGAGATCGTGTTCCCCTTATCATGGGGCTTTCATCAATACGGGCTCGGGCAGCCCAATCGCACCGCCAATAGCAGTGAGTGGGGAACGAGCGGGTTCCATCAGGCAAGTGGGGAGGCCCAAAAGTTTTTATTGCCTCTATAAAGAGATAAGGCCTCTTCTTCCTTACCCATGCCTTTCCCTTCCGCTTGTCCATTCCCCTTTGCCTCGAGCCCTAGCGCCCAAGCACTCATCTCCTCCACCAAAAAAAGGTTCTCCAAAGATGTCCGGATCCGAAGCAGGAGGCAAATGGATGGCCTCTACCGTCCGGGAGAAGGATATCAGAAAGCTCCGAGAGGCCGGGTACCTGGCCAAGAAAATCGGCCATCGTCTTCCGACGGCGGGACAGATTGTCCCTAATCTGAAGCCCCATGAGAAGGTCGTGTTTCTTCCTCATTTTGTCCGCGGGCTCGGGTTTCCCCTTCACCCGTTTGTTCGCGGCATCATGTATTATTACGGGATTGATTTTCATGATCTGTCCCCTAATTCTTTCCTTAACATCTCGATGTTTATCATCGTGTGTGAGGCCTTTCTCCGTATTTCGCCCACTTCGGCTTATGGCTGAAGATCTTCAATGTGAAGCCCAAGGCGGTTAACGGCGAGCATGCTGAGTGAGGCGGCGCCACGGTGAGCAAGATGCCCAAGGTCACATGGCCGACGGGTACCTTCAATGATTCCGTCAAGGAGTGGCAGCAGCAGTGGTTCTATATCACCGAGCCGCATGGTAAAAAGTGGGCTGCTGCTCCTGAATTCAGATCCGGAGCCCCACTGCGGCTCACATCCTGGCCCAAGTAGGGCCTGAACTGGTCCTCATCCGATGAGCTATTAGTGCTCCAAACACGCGTCCAGAGCATGGTAGATAAGGACGTCAAACTTGTCAATGTAGTCCAGGTGATGTTAGTTCGCCTGGTTCTCCCTTGCCAGCACCGAGCCTGCAATTTGTGGGAATACGACCCAGCCGAGCACCAAACCCTATGGGAGCTCTACGGCTCCTCACACAAGGACATCTGGAAGGTGCTCTTCAAGTCCGTTAAACCATGGTCGGGCTCCGCCGAGGACCGCGGGTATCAACTGTCCCGCTCCGCAAGTCCGGTAAGTCATTGCTATGTTCTGTCTATCCATGTTAGCTGGCGTATCCAAAGTGGGACGCCTTATTGTGCTTTCTGCAATTATCCCAAGAATGGACGAAGAAGGTGGGGCGGATTCACTGTCCGGCCCCACTGCCGGAGGAACCGGCGGGACCTCTTCTGACGAAGATGCTGGTCCCAGCGCCTTACGAGGCGCCGAAGAAAGAGGCCTCCAAGAAGGCCAAGGAGACCCGGAGTGGCCTCCGTCGCCGAGATGCTTCAGACACAAAATCCGAAGACTCCAACGCCCATCCTTCCTCCGAAGACGACGAGGAGGAGGAGGAAGACGAGACCTCCACGGGGGGAGGGAAGAAAAGGACGGCTTCCTCATCCCTGGAGGCCGAATCGCCAAAGACGGGGAAAGGTTCCCCCCGGAGGCGTCCACCACGGCTGCCAATAGCAGCCCGGAGTGGGATCCCAGGGCCCAGCCCCTGGTAAAATCGTGAGTACACAAAATCCGAACACGCCTACGTGCCCAGGGTTACTAGGGAGCAGTAGTTTAACTGTTGCCATACTTTGTACAGCCCGGCGAGGTCTCGCGCCGAACAGTCCTCCTCGGAGGATTCGCTGAGCTTAGATGCCCTGGAGAGCGAGACGCCTCCAGAGGCCCCTTCCCCGAAGCCTAGGCGCGACACTGAGGTGTCATCTTAGTGGGACCCGGACCAAGGAGGGCATATCTCTGGGGCCAGATACATGGGAGCAGGGGCTCCCATGAACGTCGACAGCGGGGGCAATCTTATATTCGGCCCGCAGCCGGACACGGTCCTGGAGACCTTTAAAGCTCCAGGATCGAGTGAGCAGCCCCCCTTGACGGAGGGAGGCAAGCCCGCTCCGCCAGCAACCTCTGTCCAAGCAGAGTTGCCGGGCGGTCTATCGACAGCACTAAAGAGTGCGTCCATCATCGATGAACATCGCGCCCTCATGGGTGCGGTGATTGAAAAGATTCAGTCCGCTGAGAGCGGACTGAATGAATCCTGCCTTAGCCTTATAAAAGGCTTTGAGGTATGTTTTTAGAAACCTTTGGAAGATTGTCATAGTATGAGTAGTAGCCCCTGATGCACTATCCGGTGAAAGAGAGAGAGAGAGCCGGACAGGGGATCAAATGTCCGCTTAGCAGGAGACTCAGTTAGTGACATATATCCCTTTGTTTGAAAACAGGCGTCTGTAGAGACGGCCGCCTCTCGTGATGCGTAGGTGTCCGGACTAAAGCAGAGTATGGGGCGGGCCGAAGAAGAACTTGGCCTCGTGGAGAAGTAGTTGGAGGACAAGCTAGGTATGTCGAAACCTTTTGCTAAGTTGAGCACGAATTAGTAGTTGTGCCTGATGAAAATATTTGTATTGTATGCTCTAGGAGTGAGTGCCGAAATTGAGGCACTAAAGAAGGCTATGGCCGAAGCCGACAAGAAGGCCGCCGCCAAGCAGGCTCTTCGTGAGAAGCACGAGGCCAGGGTCATAGACGCTGAGCAAGAGCTCCTGGAGGCCGTGAAGAAAAGCGAGACCTTGGAGCAGAGTCTAGCAGGGAAAGAATCCGAACTTGCCCAAGCTCTCCAAGCCGCAGATGATGCTCGGGAAGAAGCCCAAGGTGCTCTAAAGGACATTCAGCAGGCATGGAGGGTTGCGGCTGGTAAGACCTTTTGTACTCAAAGCAATATTTACATAGTAATGGGAGGAACTCTAAGCGACAAGCTGAATTCTTGTTTCTCCAGGGGCGTTTGCAGACCTGCCGTGCAGCATATCTGATGCTGCCCAATTCTACCAGGCTGAGGAGAAGAAGTCTGCGGAGAAGCATTTCTGGTCGCAGTATTTGGCGCCGAATTATCCGGTGCCCTTTATCGATCACCAAGCAATGCCGAATCGCACCAGCGGCCGAACTAGCCATGAAGGACTTAGTTGTCCGGCTGTGGCCCGCTGAGCCAATTCCAAGCAGTTACATCAGACTCATGAAGTGGATTGTTGGTGCTTGCCCTCGGCTCAACGTCATTAAGCGATCGGTCTGTATAGAGGGTGCACGCATGGCGTTTGCCCGTGCGAAGGTGCACTGGGGGAAGCTTTATGCTGAAAAGCTGATGACTGAGGGACCGCTGGAGGGTAAGCAGCATCGCATGCCCGAATTATACTATGAAGGTGTCCTGAAAGGAGCCTGCCTTGTGGCGGAACAGTGTACGAAAGAAACTATATTTCCCTGAAGGCAGTCATGCTGTCCTTTGTAATGCGGGATACTGGCACTGTTATTGTTTATTGCATGTTATATGAATGTTTTTTCTTCCTGTTCGGACGTTTAGTATATATAAATCCTGAGAGTGGGCCAGTCGTCGGCTTCTGCCCCCACGTAAAAAGTACGGGGGTGTTCGGGACATACCTGAACACTCTTTATCCCATTTTTGGGTCCTTGAAGGAGGTGTTCATCACCGTGAACTAGGCAATCAGACTATAGGGCTTTATCACTCTCACTTAGCCATCGGAATTCGAGTATGGTGGGCGCAGCCCCTGGTGTTCGGAAGACTGTACGAGGGGCTCTAACGGCGCCTAATCAGAAGACTGATCCGTCGCACTTTGCATTTGTTATGGCATTATGCGGAATAAATCTTTAAAGATTTTACAACCTCTCTAATAGCTGATCAGCTCTCGCTGTATCATGACAGTCAGTTTTCGGCTTTCTCTATTGAGGTGCTCGTCCGGAAGAACCGGGACACAATCGCAGTAGTTCTCCCAGCGCTACCTTAGCCGATGGAGCGGAACGTAAGGTACCAAAACATGGGAGCCGGGCAAATCCAACTAATGACCCAAGACATGATTCGGAGCTGATGCATATAGTGCTATAAGTTCGAGGTGCCGAGCGACCGAGAAGGTGGCCGGACTTTGTTGCCATATTATGAGTACTGTGAAGCCCCTGGCATAGTAGGGCATGACACTATGTGCGAGTGCCGTTATGACGGAAGAGCGTCAATGAGGAACGACAGCCGATAAGTGTTATTTAAGTCTACGTATTGTAGTAGAGTGTCATGTCTATGTAGTACTGTTTATGCTTATGAAAAGAGGTGTGCTGGCAGAACCTGTCATGGCCGGACTAGAGGAGGCTGTGTGTGGATCCGAAATGTATCCGGACTGTCTCCTTGGGGGGGGGGTACTTATGTGTTCCCGCCTTGTGCGTCCGAGCTGATTCCATGTCGCCAGTCCTGTTCTGCGCAAAAGTCAGCCTGTAAAGACAAATGCTTAGAGGAAGCTACATGTCATATGGTGGTTGAACCGCGGGTGCCTGATTGGAGCCTGGTTGAGCCAGGCTATCATGCCGTAAAGTAGCTCGGACTCCTCAGTTGGTGTCCGGGTAGTTGGCTACCGAATCGATATTCGATAAACGGGCACAACTCGCTATCCCAGCGGCGGTATAATTTCCACTCTGAGGGTGGAGTTCGGCCTTGCCCATAATTGTGACTAGGTCACATGGGTTTGGCCTGATGTTGTACCCCGTTGGGTCTAGCTAACGTGGTTCGTCCCGATAGTATATGGTAGTTACTGTATAAGGGGACAATGCGGAAGACTTATTCTTCGGCATGGTGTTTGTTTGGTGATCCGAAGACAACCTCCAGGGTGGTGGGCCTGTAAAACTTGGCCTTTGCACCTGGGACGACATCTGTTAGAAGATGTTATTAATGGGTTTGATCCTCGAGCGGTCAATACCTATCTAGCAAATTTTGTCCTGGCGCAGCGAGTTTGGGCTGCTGTTTATGCCCATAGGGGCTCGTGTGAGATGGAACCCACAAACTATTGGGTCGATGGTAAGTGCATATAAATTGCTTTGGTTGATGTTGTCCGGACGGTCGATGTGATCGGAGATGATCAGCCGAATGTTTGTACTGCGGAGGATCTTCCTTTCACCTCGCCATGTTTGGTGGGCTTCTCGTTGTTTGAGACTTCCTTTCATTGTTTCCGGCGCACGACCGGCCGCTTTGTTTTGAGGATCCGACATTCTCTATTGGTATGCTTGGCCGCCATTCTAGGGGTACCATGAATTTGACATGGTTGGTCGAGTATGCTGCTCGGGTCGGATGGGTTTGCGTTGTTCTTTTTCCGCTGACCGGACTGGGGGCCGCAGAATTCGGCACCAACTCCCTTGTCTTGGTCGTCATCATTATTTTTGTGACGCTTATTACTGCTGCGTCGAGGTTTGTGGATGCTGCCTCGCGTTTCTTGCGTATTGCCTCAGATCGTGGTGTATTGGCATCGGGGTGTGGGCTTTAGGTCCTCCTTCTTAGGTTGAGGTAGCGAATTGTGCTTTGTGTACCCTTTGGTGGGACGGTCGAGTCCGTATTCCTCGGTTGCCAGGACCTTGGTCCATCTGTCTGTGAGCGAATCTTGGTCAGCTTTAAGCTGCTGCTGCTTCTTTTTCAGGCTTTTCGCCGTGGCCATAAGCCATCGCTTAAAGCGAACTTGCTCTGCGGGATCCTCAGGCAGGCCGAATTCATCATCGCCGAGGCTCACCTCGTCTTCGGAGGGGGCATGTAGTTGTCCTCCTCCAAGTATCCGTCTGTCTCCTGTCCGGCCTGCTCGAAGGTAGGCTGATCGGGATTGTATTCATCTTCGGCACCGTCCGAATTGTTTTTGACTCCTGTGCCGGTATTGTTGTGGCGGGGTTTGGGGCGTTCCTGATGACGCCCGTACTTTGCCTTCTTCATTGAGGGGCTATCCTCCATTGCCTCCTCGCCATTGGTTTCTTTGGGAGTGTCCACCATATATATATCATACAAAGAGGTGGTTGTCCAGCGCCCCATGGGCGGTGGTTCCTGTTCTTCTCCTACATCGTCGTCCACACCGTCGATGTCTTCAGAGTCGAAGTCAAGCACGTCGGTCAAATCATCGATCGTGGCAATGAAGTGGGTGGTGGGTGGGCAACGAATTCCCTCGTCGCCTGCTTCCCACTCGAGCCGGACATAGTTCAGCCAAGAGTCTCCTGACAAAGAGAGAGACTTTAACGAGTTCAGCATGTCACCAAAGGGAGAGTGCTGGAAGATATCCGCAGCGGTGAACTCCATTACCAGAGCCCAACCAGCTTCGGCGGGCTCAGGGGTGCGCGGACCGGAACCTACAGCCGGACACGAGTCCGGGGGTCCGGTGTCATAGGCTTCCTTGGGGGTGGAGCCGGTGCTTCGTGCTACCGCCAATGAGTACGCGGCCTCCGGGGCGGGGTCCATCCACCTGTCCTCGAACGACGCGATCTGCCCCCGATTTAGGTCCGGAGCTCCTGCAGGTGCGATATCCCGAGTATTGTCCGACAGCAGTGTTGGGGAACGTAGTAAATTCAAAAAAATTCCTACGCACACGCAAGATCATGGTGATGACATATCAACAAGAGGGGAGAGTGTTGTCTACGTACCCTCGTAGACCATAAGCGGAAGCGTTATGACAACGCGGTTGATGTAGTCGTACGTCTTCACGATCCGACCGATCCAAGCACCGAACGTACGGCACCTCCGAGTTCTCGCACACGCTCAGCTCGATGACGATCCCGGACTCGATCCAGCAGGGTGTCGGGATGAGTTCCACAAGACGACGGCGTGGTGACGATCTTGATGTTCAATCGTCGCAGGCTTCGCTTAAGCACCACTACAATATGACCGAGGTGTAATATCGTGGAGGGGGCACCGACACGGCTAAGGAACGATCACGAAGATCAACTTGTGTGTCATGGGGTGCCCCTGCCCCGTATATAAAGGAGTGGAGGAGGGAGGGCGGCCCTCTCTATGGCGCGCCCTAGGGGAGTCCTACTCCCACCGGGAGTAGGATTCCCCTTCCTAGTCCAACTAGGAGTCCTTCCATGTATTAGGAGTAGGAGACAAGGAAGGGAAGAGAGAAGGAAGGAAGGAGGGTGCGGCCCTCCCTAGTCCAATCGGACTAGGCCATGGGGGAGGGGGCGCGCCTGCCCTAGGCAGCCCTCTCTCTTTCCCGTATGGCCCAATAAGGCCCAATACTTCTCCGGGCGAATTCCCGTAACTCTCCCAGACTCGATAAATACCGAATCACTCGGAACCTTTCCGAAGTCCGAATATAGTCGTCCAATATATCGATCTTTACGTCTCGACCATTTCGAGACTCCTCGTCATGTCCCCGATCTCATCAGGGACTCCGAACTCCTTCAGTACATCAAAACTCATAAACTCATAATATAACTGTCATCGAAACCTTAAGCGTGCGGACCCTACGGGTTCGAGAACTATGTAGACATGGCCGAAACATATTTCCGGTCAATAACCAATAGCGGGACCTGGATGCCCATATTGGCTCCCACATATTCTACAAAGATCTTTATCGGTCAAACCGCATGACAACATACGGTGTTCCCTTTGTCATCGGTATGTTACTTGCCCGAGATTCGATCGTCGGTATCCAATACCTAGTTCAATCTCGTTACCGGCAAGTCTCTTTACTCGTTCCGTAATACATCATCTCGCAACTAACTCATTAGTTGCATTGCTTGCAAGGCTTATGTGATGTGCATTACCGAGAGGGCCCAGAGATACCTCTCCGACATTCGGAGTGACAAATCCTAATCTTGAAATACGCCAACCCAACAAGTACCTTCGGAGACACCCGTAGAGCACCTTTATAGTCACCCAGTTACGTTGTGACGTTTGGTAGCACACAAAGTGTTCCTCCGGTAAACGGGAGTTGCATAATCTCATAGTCATAGGAACATGTATAAGTCATGAAGAAAGCAATAGCAACATACTAAACGATCGGGTGCTAAGCTAACTGAATGGGTCATGTCAATCACATCATTCTCCTAATGATGTGATCTCATTAATCAAATGACAACTCATGTCTATGGCTAGGAAACATAACCATCTTTGATTAACGAGCTAGTCAAGTAGAGGCATACTAGTGACACTCTGTTTGTCTATGTATTCACACATGTATCATGTTTCCGATTAATACAATTCTAGCATGAATAATAAACAATTATCATGAAATAAGGAAATAAATAATAACTTTATTATTGCCTCTAGGGCATATTTCCTTCAGTCTCCCACTTGCACTAGAGTCAATAATCTAGATCACATCACCATGTGATTAACATCGATAGTTCACATCATCATGTGATTAACACCCATAGTTCACATCGCCATGTGACCAACACCCAAAGGGTTTACTAGATTCAGTAATCTAGTTCACATCGCTATGTGATTAACACCCAAAGAGTACTAAGGTGTGATCATGTTTTGCTTGTGAGAGAATCTTAGTCAACGGGTCTTTCACATTCAGATTCGTTATGTATTTTGCAATTTTCTATGTCTAGAATGCTCTGCACGGAGCTACTCTAGCTAATTTCTCCCTCTTTCAATATGTATCTAGATCGAGACTTAGAGTCATCCAGATCGGTGTCAAAACTTGTATCGGCGTAACTCTTTCTGACCTAACCTTTGTCACTTCCATAATCGAGAAACATATCCTTATTCCACTAAGGATAATTTTGACCATTGTCGATGATCTACTCCTAGATCACTATTGTACTCCCTTGCCAAACTCAGTGTAGGGTATACAATAGATCTGGTACACAACATGGCATACTTTATAGAACCTATGGCCAAGGCATAGGGAATGACTTTCATTCTCTTTCTATCTTCTGCCGTGGTCGGGTTTTGAGTCTTACTCAATTTCACACCTTGTAACACAGGCAAGAACTCTTTCTTTGACTGTTCCATTTTGAACTACTTCAAAATCTTGTCAAGGTATGTACTCATTGAAAAAACTTATCAAGCGTCTTGATCTATCTCTATAGATCTTGATGCTCAATATGTAAGCAGCTTCACCGAGGTCTTTCTTTGAAAAACTCCTTTCAAACACTCCTTTATGCTTTGCAGAATAATTCTACATTATTTTCGATCTACAATATGTCATTCACATATACTTATCAAAAATGATGTAGTGCTCCCACTCACTTTCTAGTAAATACAGGCTTCACCGCAAGTCTGTATAAAACTATATGCTTTGATCAACTTATCAAAGCGTATATTCCAACTCCGAGATCCTTGCACCAGTCCATAGATGGATCACTGGAGCTTGCGTATTTTGTCAGCACCTTTAGGATTGACAAAACCTTCTGGTTGCATCATATACAACTCTTCCTTAAATCCATTAAGGAATGTAGTTTTGTTTATCCATTTGCCGATTTCATAAAAATGCGGCAATTGCTAACATGATTTGGACAGACTTAAGCATCGCTACGAGTGAGAAAATTTCATCGTAGTCAACACCTTGAACTTTGTCAAAACCTTTTTCGACAAGTCTAGCTTTGTAGATAGTAACACTACTATCAACGTTCGTCTTCCTCTTGAAGATCCATTTATTTTCTATGGTTTGCCGATCATCGGCAAATCCATCAAAGTCCATACTTTGTTCTCATACATGGATCATATCTCGATTTCATGGCCTCAAACCATTTTGCGAATCTGGGCTCATCATCGCTTCCTCATAGTTCGTAGGTTCGTCATGGTCAAGTAACATGACCTCCGAATGGGATTACCGTACCACTCAGTGCGGATCTCACTCTGTTGACCTACGAGGTTCGGTAGTAACTTGATCCGGGTTACATGATCATCATCATTAGCTTCCTCACTAATTGGTGTAGTAGTCACATGAACAGATTTCTGTGATGAACTACTTTCCAATAAGGGAGAAGGTACAATTACCTTATCAAGTTCTACTTTCCTCCCACTCACTTCTTTCGAGAGAAACTCCTTCTCTGGAAAGGATCCATTCTCAGCAACGAATGTCTTGTCTTCGGATCTGTGATAGAAGGTGTACCCAACAGTCTCCTTTGGGTATCCTATGAGGACACATTTCTTCGATTTGGGTTTGAGCTTATCAGGATGAAACTTTTTCACATAAGCATCACAACCCCAAACTTTAAGAAACGACAACTTTGGTTTCTTGCTAAACCACAGTTCATATAGTGTCGTCTCAACGGATTTAGATGTGCCCTATTTAACGTGAATGCAGCTGTCTCTAATGCATGATCCCAAAACGATATTGGTAAATCGGTAAGAAACATCATAGATTGTACTATATCCAATAAAGTACGGTTATGACGTTCGGACACACCATTATGATGTGGTGTTCCAGGTGGCATGAATTTGTGAAACTATTCCACATTGTTTTAATTGAAGACCAAACTCGTAACTCAAATATTTGTCTCCGCGATCAAATCGTAGAAACTTTATTTTCTTGTTACGATGATTCTCCACTCCACTCTGAAATTCTTTGAACTTTTCAAATGTTTCAGACTTGTGTTTCATTAAGTAGATATACCCATATCTGCTCAAATCATCTTTTGAAGGTCAGAAAATAACGATACTTGCCACGAGCATCAACACTCATTGGATCGCATACATCGGTATGTATTATTTCCAATAAGTCAGTAGCTCGTTCCATTGTTCCGGAGAACGGAGTTTTAGTCATCTTGCCCAAAAGGCACGGTTTGCAAGTATCAAATGATTCATAACCAAGTGATTCCAAAAATCCATCTTTATGGAGTTTCTTCATGCGCTTTACACCGATATGACCCAAACGGCAGTGCCACAAATAAGTTGCACTATCATTATTAAATTTTCATCTTTTGGAATCAATATTATGAATATGTGTATCACTACGATCGAGATCCAACAAACTATGTTCATTGGGTGTATGACCATCGAAGGTCTTATTCATGTAAACAGAATAACAATTTATTCTCTAAGTTTGAATGAATAACCATATCGCAATAAACATGATCAAATCATATTCATGCTCAACGCAAACGCCAAATAACATTTATTTAGGTTTAACACTAATCCCGAAAGTATAGGGAGTGTGTGATGATGATCATATCAATCTTGGAACTACTTCCAACACTCATCGTCACTTCCCCTTCAACTAGTCTTTGTTTATTCTGTAACTCCTGTTTCGAGTTACTAATCTTAGCAACCGAACAAGTATCAAATACTCAGGGGCTACTATAAACACTAGTAAAGCACACATCAATAACCTGTATATCAAATATACCCTTGTTCACTTTTCCAACCTTCTTATCCACCAAATATTCAGGGCATTTCCGCTTACAGTGACCATTTCCTTTGCAGTGTAAGCACTCAGTTTCAGGCTTTGGTCCAGCTTTGGTCTTCTTCACGGGAGTGACAACTTGTTTGCCATTCTACTTTAAGTTTCCCTTTCTTTCCCTTTGCCCTTTTCTTGAAACTAGTGGTCTTGTCAATCATCAACACTTGATGCTCTTTCTTGATTTCTACATCACAAAGAGCTCGGGAATCGTTTTCGTCATCCCTTGCATACTATAGTTCATCTCGAAGTTCTAGTAACTTAGTGATGGTGACTAGAGAATTCTGTCAATCACTATCTTATCTGGAAGATTAACTCCCACTTGATTCAAGCGATTGAAGTATCCAGACAATCTGAGCACATGCTCACTAGTTGAGCGATTGTTGTCGGTGTCAAAACCGACGGATCTCGGGTAGGGGGTCCCGAACTGTGCGTCTAGGCGGATGGTAACAGGAGACAAGGGACACGATGTTTTACCCAGGTTCTGGCCCTCTTGATGGAGGTAAAAACCTACGTCCTGCTTGATTAATATTGATAGTATGGGTAGTACAAGAGTAGATCTACCACGAGATCAAGGAGGCTAAACCCTAGAGGCTAGCCTATGGTATGATTGTTGTAATGGATGTTGTGTCCTACGGACTAAAGCCCTCCGATTTATATAGACACCGGAGAGGGCTAGGGTTACACAGAGTCGGTTACAATGGTAGGAGAACTACATATCCGTATCGCCAAGCTTGCCTTCCACGCCAAGGAAAGTCCCATCTGGACACTGGACGAAGTCTTCAATCTTGTATCGTCGTAGTCTTGGAGTCCGTCGGACGATGATAGTCCGGCTGTCCGACACCCCTAGTCCAGACTCCTCAAGAGCTCCCCGAACACGGCTTCAATGACGATGAGTCCGGCGCGCGCATAATGTTCGGCATTGCAAGGCGGGTTCCTCCTCCAAATAATCCATAGAAGATCATGAACACCAGGATAGTGTCCGGCTCTGCAAAATAAATTCCACATTCCACCGTAGAGAGAATAAAATGTATACAAGTTCAATCTGTTGACGTGTTTTGCGGCATGACGTCATACCACCACCAAGCCTTTACTTGAATCATTTTTTATTATACCGCCTCGGTAGCGTTTAAGCGGCGGTTTCCTTGGCACGCCTTTGTCGAGCGTAGATCGTGTTCCCTTATTCCAGGATTCTCATCAATACGGACGTGGTTAACCCAACCGCGCACGTCGCCACGCCTCCTCTATCGAAGGCGAGTCCCGAACGGTCACGGAGACGGCTTTTGGTATTCTCCCTCTTTATAATAGGACCAAGGCTCGCTTCTTTTCTTCAATCTTCCACCGAATCTTCTCCTCGCTCCAAGTTCCAACACCCAGAGCCCCAGATTCGAGCGCTTCGGACCTTCAACAATGTCCGACTCCGACCATCAGGGCCGGTGGATGCCCTCCTCTGTTATGGAGGGGGACGTGCTAAAGCTGCGAGAAGCCAAGTACACATCCCCACGAGATTTCAGATGTTGCTCGCCAAGGGCAGGCCATCCCAACCCCCGAGCCCGACGAGTATGTCGTCTTTGTACCCCCACCTCCGTTGGGGTTTAGGATTCCCGACGGATCCTTTTGTGAGAGGGCTCATGTTTTACTATGGGTTGGAATTCCATGACTTGGCTCCGGAGTCCATCCTCCAAATCTCCGCATTCACCGTAAATGCGTGAAGCCTTCCTCCACGCTCCTCCCCACTTCGCCTGTGGTGAAGACCTTCAATATGGAGCTGAAGATGATTAGGGGAGTCAAGCAGAGTCTTGGGGCGGCCAGAAGGGAGGGCCGATGCCCATGCCCGTGGGCTCCTTCCAAGAGGAGCTCGGCTTGTGGCAGCAGGAGTGGTTCTATATCACCGGTCCAAAGGGCAGCAGGCAGAAGCCGCCGCCTCCATTCCGCTCGGGACCTCCATGACGGTTGATGTCATGGGTCAACCAAGGGCTCAATTGGGGGCCGTCAAAAGACGTGCCCCTATTGCAGGGCCGGATTCGAGACCTCCAGGTGAGGGAGGTCGATCTGGTCGTGGTGATGCAGGTTATGCTAATTAGGCGTCTCCTGCCCTGCAAACGCCGTCCTCTACGGCTATGGGAGTTCAATCCGGAAGGACCACGGATTCTCCAACACTTCATGGGTACAACACCCGTGGAGATGTACAAGTTATTCTTCGGACCGCATGTGGCGTGTCCGGAATTGACCGAGGATGCCGGCGTAAGCTGCAATCGTCCGGATACTCAAGTAAGTAGCTCAGTGTTCGGACGCACCATTCGTTTGCCTTTCTACAATTTCGCCTTTTAACCCGTTATCCTTCAACAGGAATGGATAGCGAAAGCAAAGCTGATACGGTGTCCGGCCCCCCTCCCAGAGACCGCGCCGGAGCCCGTGCTGGTCAGAATGTTGGAGGTCGCGCCTTCAGAAGAAGGCGAAGGGGAAAACAGAAGAGCTATCACCTCGCCCAAGGGGGCGCTTGAAGAAGGGGGGATCGAGAACGTCCCTCCAGGGGGAGAAGAGGACCGCCTCCGAAGACCCGGAGGCCAAAGCCCCTAAGCGGGGGAAGAAATCTTCACCGGAGGGTCCTGCGTCCGGGGAGGTCCCGGCCGCACAATCTTTTCCAAAGAATCAGCCCTCCAGCGAGCCGTGAGTAGAAAAAAGGGGAGTTCATTAATAAGAAACATCCCTACCTATGCTTCTGAGGATAACCGAAATTTTACCTTGTAGTTTGGGTCTGCGACTGAGGGAGTCCTGGACTAGGGGGTGTCTGGACAGCCGGACTATCATCGTCCGCCGGACTCCAAGACTACAAAGATACAAGATTGAAGACTCCGTCCCGTGTCCGGATGGGACTTTCCTTGGCATGGAAGGCAAGCTTGGCAATACAGATATGTAGATCTCCTACCATTGTAACCGACTCTATGTAACCCTAGCCTTCTCCGGTGTCTATATAAACCGGAGGGCTTTAGTCCGTAGGACACAACATACATTACAACAATCATACCATAGGCTAGCTTTAGGATTTAGCCTCCTTGATCTCGTGGTAGATCCACTCTTGTACTACCCATATCATCAATATTAATCAAGCAGGACGTAGGGTTTTACCTCCATCAAGAGGGTCCGGACCTGGGTAAAACATCGTGTGCCTTGTCTCTTGTTACCATCCGCCTAGACGCACAGTTCGGTACCCCCTACTCGAGATCCGCCGGTTTTGACACCGACATTGGTGCTTTCATTGAGAGTTCCTCTGTGTCGTCACCGATAGGCTCGATGGCATCTTCAATCAACAACGCTGTCGTGGTGAGATTTTCTCCCGGACAGATCTTCAGATTCGGCCGATCTGCGGCTAATTCACTTGGCCATCCGGAGCAGATCAAAGCTACGCCCGCCATCGAGTCGATTCGAAGCCTAAACTTCACGGCCGACATCCGCGGGGACTTGATCTTTGACGGGCTCGAGCCACAGCCAAGCGCGCCGCACTGTTACGATGGGCATGATCTAGCTCTGCCGCCGAACAGTGCCTTGGTGGCCGCACAAGAATCCGCTCCGGCCCTTAGTCCGGAGCCGATCGCCCAGATCGAGGGTCGGTGGTTGGACACCGCCTCGGGGGCTGCAACTTCTACGGCGATGGAGCCGAACACTAACCTTGTCCCTTGCGAAGCTCGTGACTCCGAGGTGCCGGACTCCTTGCTGGACTCCAGACCTCCCACGCCCCTGCCAATCGAATCTGATTGGGCGCCAGTTATGGAATTCACCGCCGGGGACATCTTCCAACACTCGCCCTTTGGCGACATCCTGAATTCATTAAAACACCTCTCGCTATCCGGAGAGACCTGGCCGGACTACGACCAGGACAGTTGGGATTCGGGCGATGAAGAAATTCAAAACCCACCCACCACCCACTTTGTAGCCACTGTCGACGATCTAACCGGCATGCTAAACTATGACTCCGAAGACATCGACGGCATGGACGACGATGCCGGAGACGAACAAGAACCAGCGCCTACAAGGCACGTGAAGACCACCTCGTCATATGACGTATACATGGTGGATACCCCAAAAGGAAGCGACAACGAGGACCAACGGGCGCGGCAGAAGATAATCCCGCTGACAAACAACCAAAACAACGACGCAAACGCCGCCCTAAGTCCCGCCTCGACAACAACAGCGCTCTTAATGACCCAGCAATACAGTAGGGCAAACAAGTGGACGACAAACACGCAGACAAGCAACCGTCCGAATAGGACGAGTTAGATAACCAGTCCAGGCCCGGCGAAAATAATAGTCCAGACAACCTCACGCCGGACACACTGCCAAAGAATAAAAACCTTCGGAAAAGACTCGTCGCCACCGCAAGAAGCTTGAAGAAGGAAAAACGGAAGCTCAAAACAGCGGAAGATACACTCAGAATGAGGTGGAGCAAAGTGCTCAAAACCGCAGACAAATACGGCAATGGCCATCAATGAAAGAGCTACCCGGCGCAAGTGCAAGCTGCTGCGACTTTTGTGAGGAGGCCATAGAGCCCCCACAGTCAAAAAACAAAGAGGTCGCCTGGTCGGATAGACGGCCAGATGATAGGCCAAAATCGAAAAGCGGCACCGCACATAAGCCGACTAATGACCCTGGAAAGAGAGATGGCCCAGCCAGGTCCATTTACGGGCCAAAAAAGAGGGCCCCAGGAAGCAATGCAACACGCTAAGTGTCCGAAGCCATCGGTGCACCCAAATATAGGGGCGCCGCACACCCACTATGTTTCACCAACGAGGTGCTGGATCACGAATTCCCAGCAGGGTTTAAACCCATAAACATAGAGGCCTACGACGGAACAACAGACCCTGGAGTCTGGATAGAGGATTACATACTACACATACACATGGCTAGAGGAGATGATGTCCACGCCATAAAATACTTACCCCTCAAGCTCAAAGGGCCAGCCCGTCATTGGCTCAAAAGCCTCCTAGAAAACACTTTTGGAAGTTGGGAAGAGCTCGAGGATGCGTTTAGAGCAAACTTTCAAGGAACTTATGTCCGCCCTCCGGATGCAGATGATCTAAGTCATATAACTCAACAGCCCGGAGAGTCACATAGAATTCTCGAACAGGTTCCTCACCAAAAGAACCAAATAGTCGATCGTCTCGGACGCCAAGCCTTAGCGGCTTTTAAACACAACGTCCGGGGATTTAATGGCTTCGCATGAGACACCTCGCCAAGAGAAGCCGAGGACAATGTCTCGCGCTAACAAGCCTCATGACCGCTTTTGTGCGGGAGAGGATAGCTGCTAGCAAGATGCAGCACCAGCGACCCAAGTACATCCGAGATCGAGATGGAAATAGAAAATCACGGCGCAGAAAAGAGCAGCGCCGGAATAAAGAGAAAAGCCCAAAGAGCACGGCAGTCAACGCCGGGTTCAAAAGCTCGCGGCCAAATAACAAAACACCGCCTCTTAAGGATAACAACGATGAGCTATCCAACTTAAAACAGATTTTGGGTCGGATATGTCAAATCCACAGTACCCCCGGAAGGCCTGCAAACCACACCCACCGAGACTGTTGGGTTTTCAAACAGTCCGGCCGACTAAACGCCGAACACAAGGGGCTCGACGCATCAAGCGAAGATGATAAACCCCACTAGCAGAGCACCGGAAAACAAAAGAATTTCCCACAAGAGGTCAAAGCAGTAAATTCACTTCATGTGATAATACGGAAAAACAGTGCGGCACCCGTTAAAATGGGTCTCGCACGGTACAACCCAGCGCAACATAGAGATTGGACATCAAAACCAATCACTTTCGACCACCTGGATTATTCCAGAAGCGTTTGAAACGCAGGATGGACTGCCCTGGTATTGGATCCTATAATCGACGGACTGCAATTTACACAAGTCCTGATGGATGGAGGCAGTGACTTAAACCTGCTGTATCCAAACACAGTCCGCAAGTTGGGGATAGACCTTACTAAAATTCGACACAGCCGCACTTCCTTTAAAGGAGTGACGCCAGGCCCTTACGCCAAGTGCACAGGCTCCTTATTACTAGAAGTTGTGGTCGGATCACCGAACAACTTTCGACGCGAAAAACTAATCTTTCACATCGTCCCATTTAAAAGTAGCTATCAAGCACTCATGGGACGAGAAGCTTTTGTCCGCTTCAACGCCATACCACATTACGCGTCTCTTACACTTAAGATGCCCGGTCCACGTGGCATCATTTCGATCTTGGTCATTTAAAGAACCCGGACACGGTCAGACGTGTCCGGCATAAATAAGCTAGGGGCTCCCTAGCCGCACACCCCTTCACAAGGGGCTGCGCGCACAAGCAACAGCGAGCTCATACAGACTCCGCTTTACTTATTTATATTTCTTCTTTCATATATATTTTTTTCGCACGAGTTCCTTTCAAACTAAGTTCCTCTCTTTTTACAGATGAACAAATGTGCACACTCGTTCGGGATAACGGCTGCGGAGACACAAAGCGCAGCTGCGAGAGGGACCCGTCAGAGGATTCTTTTGATTAAGACCTGCGTAAACCTTTTTACCGTCTCTTGTTGTTATAATCCCTTGGTTTCTCATTATAACCAAAGCGAGCTCGACGTTTTAGCATCGGCCGCGTCGAGAGGACCATGCCCGCACTCGACACTAGGGGCTTAGGGCATTGTTCTGCCCATTATTATAAAGACCAACACCTTAGGGAGTGTTCGCGTCTCGAAGTTAGGCCTTATATGCATCAGCTCGAATCATGTCTTTGGTCAAATGTTGGGTTTGCCCGACTCACGTGTTTTGCTGCCTTACGTTTCATATCATCGCTAACGCGCACCAGGAGAACTATGCGATTGTGTCCTGGCCGGGGCGAGCACCTCGATGAGAAAGGCGAAAATCGATCATCATGATACAATGAGACTGGTCAACCACTCGATCGACTACCGGAATGTTTAGAATTCCGCTGACGAAGGACCGCTTTCGGTCAGGCACACACGCCCAATTCGAGAAGCACGGTGCCCCAAGGGGCTATATCGTAGCCCCACCCTCGAACTCCAATGGCTAAGTGAAAGTGATAAAGCATCATAGTCCGGATTGCCTTGTTTGCTACGCTACCACCTCCTTAACAGGACCGAGACGCCGGATTAAGTGTGAAAACGCTATTTTTTTATGAACACCCCGCACCTTGTGCATGGGGGCTGAAGCTGAAGACTGCAATCTTTCAGGTTATACAAACGTATACATAAACGGCCGCATAGGAGATATTTTAATACTTGGAACGCACAAGTGTAAAAAGCGGTTACAACATAATCATTGTTTTACAAGATAAAACGTTCATTTGAACGTGACATTTTTCGAGCACTGCGACTCTATTACACGGGCGCCATGCATAACTTCCCCAAAATAGTGCTCGGCGGGTAACCGGCTTTCGTCCGAACCCTGGGCTGCAATAGCGGTGGCATCCATCTCTGTCCAATGTTCTTCACATGGGCAAGGGCCATCCGCGCACCTTCTATGCAGGCCGACCGCTTCATCTCCTTGCTATGCGGCACCGCTCCAAGAAATTGCTGCAATAAGCCGAAATAGCTCGTCGCCTTGGGCCTCTCTGGCCAGACATGAGCCACGATATCAGTCATGGCAAGTCCGGACAACCTGTTCAGCTCAGCCCATTCGGCCAACCGATCGGTCAACGGAAGTGAATGATCCGGACTATGGAATTGAGACCAAAATAGCTCTTCCGTCTTGTGATCCTTCTGGCTCCGGAAGTGCACAACGGCATCAGCCGCACTTGCCGCTAAGTCCATATATGGATCCTCCGGACCCCACATCTGGCCAAGTTGGGCATACTTTGATCCGTAAACAGTGATGCAGCAGAAAAGGCCCGCCACCACAATATCTCCTACTGGCGCAACTCCTCCTTCATAGCCCGCATTGCAGAGCGGCATCCTTAACCTCGGCGGTGGCCTTCCCAGTCTTCCCTACCGATAGGCGCCCTTTTCAAGAGCCTCATTGCGGTCGGCAGCATCCTTCAATTTCATGGCCAATTCAGCCATCTTTTCCTGCTTAGGTAGTGTGCAGCCTTTTCACTTTCAACTCCTCGGCGCCCTCGAGGCAGTCAAGATCACTCCTTCGGCTTGCTCCTTAGCTTGAGCAAGCTCGCCCGAAGGCTCTCTACAGCAGCAGCACCGCTCAGATCACAGCATATATATTGTCAGAAGCGGGCTTTGACTCCCTTAAATAAGTGACTGCGGAGAATTCATTTACCTTGCGACTTGTCAAGTCGCTGGTTGACAAGCGCGATGTTCGCACCCGCCACATCGAGTTGCCGCATTAACTCGACAACTCCACTAGTCCGGCTAGCCCCCGGACTATCCGCCACCTGCATAGGAATGGCGACATTCATTACCTGCGATTTTGATCCTCGGCACGCTGTCGCTTTCGACAACCTACCGAGTCTCAGGGGCTACTATCTATACAGGGTGCACTTATATGTGCCAAACTGTCCAAAAGGTGCATCATTCTTGCGTATCTCAAATCCCGCCAGCAAACTCCTGACGGCACTATGCAATCCGCTTTCGGCGGACGAAAGCCTTCCAATCACCATACTCATCAAAGCACGGTGATCTTACGAGATGGACGCCTCTCAAGCAGATCCTTCACTCCCGGCGGACACTAGTTGGCGCCGCACTCTCCGCCCCACCGACTCGGGATACCCTCCGTGATGATACTTGAGCTCGCTCGCCTCGTCCGACGGCCAAGCAGTGACGGAGGCGCTTCACTCTCCATCATCTCCGGACGAAGATCCTCAAGACGAACTCATCTCGAGAAGGCCGCAGATCCGAATCAGTAAGGTAAAAATTTCGGTTATCCACAGAAGCACAAATAGGGGTATTTTCTTATTAATGAACCCCCCCTTTTCCTGCTCACGGCTCGCTGGAGGGATGTTCCTTTAGAGACGATTGTACGTCCGGGCTCTCCCCGGATGCAGGACCCTCCGGTAAAGATTTCTTCCCCCGCTTAGGGGCTTTGGCCTCCGGGTCTTCGGAGGCGGTCCTCTTCTCCCCCTGGAAGGAGGGATTTTCGATCCCCCCCTCTTCGGGCGCCCCCTTGGGCGAGGTGATAGCTCTTCTATTTTCCCCATCGCCCCCTTCTACGGGCGCGACCTCCAACATTCTGACCAGCACGGGCTCCGGTGCGGTCTCTGGGAGGGGGGCCGGACACCTTATCAGCCGATCGCGCTACCCACTCCGATGAAGAATAATGGGTTAGAAGGCGAATTTGAAAAGCAAGCAAATGTAATGTCCGGACTCGAGCTACTTACCTGTATCCGGCGACAGCGGCTTAGGCTCAAGTCCTCGCCAATTCCTGACACGCCGCCAAGCGGTCCGAAGAACAACTTGTACATCTCCACAGGCGTCATACCCATGAAGTGTTGGAGAGTTCGTGGTCCCTCCGGATTAAACTCCCATATCCGGAGAGGACGGCGTTTGCAGGGTAGAAGGCGCCTGATTAGCATGACCTGCATTACCACAACCAGATTGATCTCCCTCGCTTGGAGGCCTCGAATCCGGCCCTGCAACAAAGGCACGTCTTCGGACGACCCCCAATTGAGCCCTTGGTTGACCCACGACATCAATCAGCGTGGAGGTCCCGGGTGGAATGAAGGTGGCGGCTTTTGCTTGCTGCCCTTTGGAGCGGTGATATAGAACCACTCCTGCTGCCACAGGCCGAGCTCCTCTTGGAAGGAGCCCTCGGGCCACGGGCATCGGCCCTCCCGCTATGGCCGCCCACAAGACTCCGCTTGATGCCCCCCGATCATCTTTGGCTCCACATTGAAGGTCTTCAGCCATAGGCCAAAAAGGGGGGTGACGCGGAGGAAGGCTTCACAGACAATAATGAATGCGGAAATATGGAGGATGGACTCCGGAGCCAAGTCATGAAAATCCAGCCCGTAGTAGAACATGAGCCCTCTCACGAAGGGGTCCGTCGAGAAGCCTAAACCCCGACGGAGGTGGGATATGAAGACGACGTACTCACCGGGCTCGGGAGTGGGTACGGCCTGCCCTTGAGCGGGCAACCTGTGCGAAATCTCATAGGACAGGTACTTGGCCTCACGCAGCTTTAGCACGTCAGGAGGGCATCCACCGACCCTGAAGGTCAGAGCCGGACATTGTTGAAGATCCGAAGCGCTCGAATCTGGGGCTCTAGGTGTTGGAACTTGGAGCAAGGAGAAGATTCGATGGAAGATTGAAGAAAAGAAACGAGCCTTGGTCCTCTTATAAAGGGGGAAAATACCAAGAGCCGTCTCCGTGACCGTTCGGGATTCACCTTCGATAGAGGAGGCGTGGCGACGGGCACGGTTGGGTTACCCATGTCCGTATTGATGAGAATCCTGGAATAAGGGGAGCACGATCTCTGCTTCGACAAGACGTACCAAGGAAACCGCTTCGCTAAACGTGCTGAGGAGGTATAATAGAAAACGATTCAAGTAAAGGCTTGGTAACGGTGTGATGTCATGCCGCAAAATACGTCAGCAGATTGAACTTGTGTGCATTTTATTCTCTCTACGGTGGAATGTGGAATTTATTTTGCAGAGCCGGACACTATCCTGGTGTTCATGATCTTCTCTGGATTATTCAAAGGAGGAACCCGCCTTTGCAATGCCGAACATTATGCGCGCCAGCTTATCATCATTGAAGCCCGGTTCAGGGCTACCGAGGAGTCCTGGACTAGGGGTGTCCGGATAGCGGACTATCATCGTCCACGGACTCCAAGACTACGAAGATACAAGATTGAAGACTCCGTCCGTGTCCGGATGGGACTTTCCTTGGCATGGAAGGCAAGCTTGGCAATACGGATATGTAGATCTCCTACCATTGTAACCGACTCTGTGTAACCCTATCCTTCTCTGGTGTCTATATAAACCGGAGGGCTTTAGTCCGTAGGACACAACATACATTACAACAATCATACCATAGGCTAGCTTTAGGGTTTAGCCTCCTTGATCTCGTGGTAGATCCACTCTTGTACTACCCATATCATCAATATTAATCAAGCAGGACATAGGGTTTTACCTCCATCAAGAGGGCCCGAACCTAGGTAAAACATTGTGTCCCTTGTCTCCTGTTACCATCCGCCTAGACGCACAGTTCGGGACCCCCTACCCGAGATCCGCCGGTTTTGACACCGACAACGACCTTCTCAGATGAGCTCGTCTTCGGGGGATCTTTGTCCGGAGATGATGGAGAGCGAGACGCCTCCGTCTGCTACGCCGTCGGATAGGGCGGACGAGCCTGAAGTGTCGTCACGGAGGGTGTCCCCGAACCCGGCAGAGCCAAAGAGTTCGGCACCGACTAGTGTTCGGCCGGGGGAGCTGAAGGATCTGCTTGAGAGGGCATCCATCTCAGAAGATCACTGTGCATTGATGAGCATGGTGATTGGAAGGATTTCGTCCGCCGAAAGCAGATTGCATAATGCCGTCAGGAGTTTGCTGGCGGGGTTTGAGGTACGCAAAAACGACGCACCTTTTTGACTGTTTTGCACATGAAAGTGCGCCCTGTATAGATAGTAGCCCCTGAGACTCGGTAGGTTGTCGAAAGCGACAGCGTGCCGAGGATCAAAATCGCAGGAATTGAGTGTCAACTTTCCTATGCAGGTGGCGGATAGTCCGGGGGCTAGCCGGACTGATGGAGTTGCTGAATTAATGCGGCAACTCAATGTTGTGGATGCAGACATCGCGCTAGTCAACAAGCGACTTGACGAGTCGCAAGGTAAGTTGTCTCTCTGCAGTCACCTATTTAAGTGAGTCAAAGCCCACCTCTTATAATATTTATGCTTGACGCAGATGGTGCTGCTGCTGTGGAGAGCCTTTGGGCGGAACTTGCTCAAGCCAAGGAGCAGGCCAGAAGGAGTGATGCGGCTGCCTCGAGGGCGGCCGAAGAGTTAGAAGCCGAAAGGGCTGCACACTGCCGAAGCAGGGAAGAGATGGCCGAATTGGCCGTTAAACCAAGGATGCTACCGATCGCAATGAGGTTTTGAAAAGGAGCGCCTATCGGGCGAGAAGACTGGGAAGGCCACCGCCGAGTCCAAGGATGCCCGCTCGCAATGCGGCTATGAAGGAGGAGCTGCGCCAAGCCGTAGACATTGTGGCTGGCAAGCCTTTTCGCTCGCCGCCGTTTACGGATCCAAATTATGCCTAGCTTGGCCGGTGTGGGGTCCGGAGGATCCATATATGGACTTAGCGGCAAGTGCGGCAGATGCCACAGCACTTCCGGAGTCAGAAGGATCACAAGACGGAAGAGCTGTTTTGGTCTCAATTCCATAGTCCGGATCGTTCACTTCCGCTGACCGATCGGTTGGCCGAATGGGCTGAGCTGAACAGGTTGTTTGGACTTGCCATGACGGATATTGTGACTCATGTCTGGCCAGAGAGGCCCAAGGCGACGAGCTATTTTGGCTTATTGCAGCAATTTCTTGGGGCGGTGCCGCATATCAAGGAGATGAAGCGGTCGGCCTGCATAGAAGGTACGCGGATGGCCCTTGCCCGTGTGAAGAGACATTGGACAGAGATGGATGCCACCGCTGTTGCAACCCAGGGTTCGGACGAAAGCCGGTTACCCGCCGATCACTATTTTGGGGAAGTTATGCGTGGTGCTCGTGTAATAGAGTCGCAGTGCTCGAAAAATGTCACTTTCAAATGAATGTTGTATTTTGTAAAACAATGGTTATGATGTAATCGCTTTTTA
This sequence comes from Aegilops speltoides, assembly GCA_021437245.1. Lineage (NCBI taxonomy): Eukaryota > Viridiplantae > Streptophyta > Magnoliopsida > Poales > Poaceae > Aegilops > Aegilops speltoides. The sequence continues at coordinate 299,210,224 of CM038141.1, read as the reverse complement.
TACTTGTGCGTTCCAAGTATTGAAATATCTCCTATGCGGCCGTTTATGTATACGTGTGTATAACCTGAAAGATGGTAGTCTTTGGCTTCAGCCCCCATGCAAAGGGTGCGGGGGTGTTTGCAAAAATAGGGCATTGTCACACTTAATCCGACGTCTCGGTCCCGTTGAGGAGGTGGTAGCGTAGCAAACGAGGCAATCGGACTAATCGGACTATGATGCTTTATCACTTTCACTTATCCAGTGTAGTTCGAGGGTGGGGCTACGATATAGCCCCTGGGGGCACCGCGCTCTTCGAATTCGGGGCGCGTGTGTGCCTGACCAGGAAACGGTCCTTTGTCAAAGCGGGGGAATTCTAAACATTCCGGTGGTCGATCGAGTGGTCGACTACTCTCAGATCATGACAATCAGTTTTTGGCTTTCATCGAGGTGCTTCGCCACCTGAATTGGGGCACAATTGCAAGAGTTCTCCGGTGCCGCGTTAGCCGATGATACGGAACGTAAGGCAGCAAAACACGGAGCCGCAAACCCAACATTTGACCAAAGACATGATTCAGAGCTGATGCATATAAGGCCTAATCTCGAGACGCCAACACTCCCTAAGGTGTTCGGTCTTTATAATAATGGGCGTAACAATGCCCTAAGCCCCTAGTGTCCGTGCACGGCAGGGTCCTCCGACGCGCCGATGCCAAAACGCCGAGCTCCACTCGGTTATAATGAGAAGCCGAGGATTATAGCAACAAGAGACAAGAAAAAAGGTTTACGCAGGTCTTAATCAAAAGAATCCTTGCGACGGGTCCCTACCGCACGCCTCGCTGTGTCTCCGTTGTGCCGTTATCCTGGACGGGTGTGCATGTTGTTCATCTGTAAAAAGAGAGGAACTTAGTTTGAAAGGAAATCGTGCGAAAAAAGGTATATGAAAAATATTAATAAATAAGTAAAGCGGAGTCTATGTTAGCTCATTGTTGCTTGTACGCACAGCCCCTTGCAAAGGGGTGTGCGGCTAGGGAGCCCCTAGCTTACTTATGCCAGACTCGTGTAGCCGTGTCCGGGGTCTTTAAATGACCCTCGTAATGAAATGATGCCACGTGGACCGGGCATTTTAAGTGTAAGAGACGCGTAATGTGGTATGGCGTTGAAGCGGACAAAAGCTTCGCGTCCCAATAGTGCTTGATAGCTACTTTTGAATGGGACGACATGAAAGATTAGTTTTTCGCTTCGGAAGTTGTTCGGTGACCCAAACACAACTTCTAGCAATAAGGAGCCTGTGCACTTGGCGTAAGGGCCTGGCGTCACTCCTTTAAAGGAAGTGCGGCTATGTCGAATTTTAGTAAGGTCTATCCCCAACTTGCGGATTGTGTTTGGATATAGCAGGTTTAAATCGCTGCCTCCGTCCATCAGGACTTGTGTAAATTGTAGTCCGTCGATTATAGGATCCAATATCAGGGCAGTCCATCCTGCATTCCGAATACTTCTAGAATAATCCAGGTGATCAAAAGTGATTGGTTTTGACATCCAATCTCGAGGTTCCGCTCGGGTGGACCGTGCGAGACCCGTCTTAGCGGGTGCCGCATTGTTTTTCCGTATTATCACATGAAGTGAGTTTACTGCTTTGACTTCTTGTGGGAAAGTCTTTTGTTTTCCGGTGCTCTGCTTGTGGGGTTTATCATCATCCTCGCTGATGCGTCGAGCCCCTTGTGTTCGGCGTTGAGTCGGCCGGACTGTTTGAAAACCCAACAATCTCGGTGAGTGTGGTTTGCAGGCCTTCCGGGGGTACTGTGAATTTGACATATCCGATCCAAATCTTTGTTTAAGTTGGATAGCTCATCACTGTTATCCTTAAGATGCAGTGTTTTGTTGTTTGGCCGCGAGCTTTTGAATCCGGCGTTGACCGCCATGTTCTTTGGGCTTTTCTCTTTATTCCGGAGCTGATCCTTTCTGCGCCGTGATTTTCCATTTCCATCTCTGGTCTCGGATGTACTTGGGTCGCTGGTGCTGCATCTTGCTAACCAACTATCTTCCCCCGCGCAAAAGCGGGTCATTAGGCTTGTTAGCGCGGACATTGTCCTCGGCTTCTCTTGGCCGAGGTGTTTGGCGAGCCATTCATCTCGGACGTTGTGTTTGAAAGCTGCTAAGGCTTCGGCGTCCGGACAGTCGACTATTTGGTTCTTTTTAGTAAGGAACCTGTTCCAGAATTTATGCGTCGACTCTCCGGCTGTTGAGTTATATGACTTAGATCGTCTCAGATCCTGAGGGCGGACATAAGTCCCTTGAAAATTTGCTCTAAACACGTCCTCAAGCTCTTCCCAACTTCCAACAGTGTTTTCTGGGAGGCTTTTGAGCCAATGACAGGCTGGCCCTTTGAGCTTGAGGGGTAAATTTATGGCGTGGAGATCATCTCCTCTAGCCATGTGTATGTGTAGTATATATTCCTCTATCCGCACTCCAGGTCTCATTGTTCCGCCATAAGTCTCTATGTTTATGGGTTTAAACCTGCTGAAATTCATGATCCAAAGACCTCATTGGTGAAACATAGTGGGTGTCTGGCGCCTCAGATTTGGGTGTACTGCTGTCTTGAACACTTGACGTGTTTTTTGCTTCCTGGGCCCTACTTTTGGCCCAGAAATGGACTGGCTGGGCCATCTGTTTTCCCAGGGTCGTGAGTCGGCTTGTGTGCGGCGCCGCTTGTAGATTTTGGCCTATCATCTGGCTATCTATCCGGCCAGGCGACCTCTTTGTTTTTTGACTGTGGGGGCTCTATGGCTTCCTCGTCAAATTCTGGGAGCAGCTTGCGCTTCGGGTAGCTCTTTGATTGATGGCCATCGCCGTATTTGTCTGCGGTTTTGAGCACTTTGCTCCACCTCATTCTGAGTATGTCTTCCGCTGTTTTGAGCTTCCGTTTTTCCTTCTTCAAACTTCTTGCAGTGGCGACGAGTCTTTTCCGGAGGTTCTTATTCTCTGGTGGTGTGTCTGGCGTGAGGTCATCTGGACTGTTGGTTTCGCCGGGCATGGATTGATTATCCAACTCGTCCTATTCGGACGGTTGCTTGGCTGCATGTTCGTCGTCCACTGGTTTGCCCTGCTCTATTGCTGGGTCATTAGGAGCGCTGTTGTTGTCGAGGCGGGACTTAGGGCGGCGTCTGCATCGCCGTTTTGGTTGTTTATCGGCGGGATTATCCTTTGCCGCGCCCCGTTGGTCTTCGTTATCGCTTCCTTTTGGGGTATCCACCATATATATATCATGTGTTTGGGTGGTCTTCCAGTGTCCTGTGGGCGCTGGTTCTTGATCGTCTCCGGCATCGTCATCCATGCCGTCGATGTCTTCGGAGTCATAGTCTAGCATGTCGGTTAGATCGTCGACAGTGGCTACAAAGTGGGAGGTGGGTGGGCTCTGAATTTCTTCGTCGTCCGCATCCCAACCATCCTGGCCATAATCCGGCCAGGGCTCTCCGGATAGCGAGAGATGCTTTAGCGAATTTAGAATGTCGCCAAAGGGCGAGTGCTGAAAGATGTCCGTAGCGGTGAACTCTATGATCGGCGCCCAATCGGATTCGATTGGTAGTGGCACAGGAGGTTCGTAGTCCGGTGGGGAGTCCGGCACCTCGGAGACACGAGCTTTATAGGGGACAAGGTCAGTGTTCGGCTCCATCGCCGTGGAAGTTGCAGCCCCCGAGGCGGTGTCCAGCCACCGGTCCTCGATCTGCGCGATCGGCTCCGGACCAAGGGCCGGAGCGGATTCGTGTGCGGCCACCAAGGCACTGTCCGGGGCTGAGCTAAATCATGCCCATCGTGACAGCGCGGTGCGCTCGGCTGTGGCTCGAGTCCTTCGAAGATCTAGTCCCCGCGGATGTCGGCCGTGAAGTTTAGGCTTCAACCTGACCGACGGCCGGGCGAAGCTTCGATCTGCTCCAGATGGCCAAGTGAATTGCCATGCAGCGGCCGCCGAATATGAAGATATGTCCGTGGAGAAAAGTCTCACCCTGGACGATGTTGTTGTTGATTGAAGAAGCCATCGAGCCTATCGGTGACGACTACGAGGAACTCTCAATGAAAGCACCAATGTCGGTGTCAAACCGCGGATCTCGGTAGGGGTCCCGAATCGTGCGTCTAGGCGGATGGTAACAGGAGACAAGGGACACGATGTTTTACCCAGGTTCGGGCCCTCTTGATGGAGGTAAAACCCTACGTCCTGCTTGATTAATATTGATAGTATGGGTAGTACAAGAGTAGATCTACCACGAGATCAAGGAGGCTAAACCCTAGAAGCTAGCCTATGGTATGATTGTTGTAATGGATGTTGTGTCCTACGGACTAAAGCCCTCCAATTGATATAGACACCGAAGAGGGCTAGGGTTACACAGAGTCGGTTACAATGGTAGGAGATCTACATATCCGTATCGCCAAGCTTGCCTTCCACGCCAAGGAAAGTCCCATCCGGAAACGGGACGGAGTCTTCAATCTTGTATCTTCGTAGTCTTGGAGTCCGGCGGACGATGATAGTCCGGCTGTCCGGACACCCCCTAGTCCAGGACTCCCTCAATTCTCCTCCATCTTTTAGCTATAGAACTTGTTGGAGACTTCATATCTCTCAACTCGGGTATTTGCTTGAAATATTAACTTCAATTCCTGGAACATCTCATATGGTCCATGATGTTCAAAACATCTTTGAAGTCCCGATTCTAAGCCATAAAGCATGGTGCACAAAACTATCAAGTAGTCATCATATTGAGCTAGCCAAACGTTCATAACATCTGCATCTGCTCCTGCAATAGGTCTGTCACCTAGCGGTGCATTAAGGACATAATTCTTCTGTGCAGCAATGAAGATAAACCTCAGATCGCGGATCCTATCCGCATCATTGCTACTAACATTTTTCAACACAATTTTCTCTAGGAACATATCAAAATAAACATATGAAAGCAACAACGCGAGCTATTGATCTACAACATAATTTGCAAAATACTACCAGGACTAAGTTCATGATAAATTTAAGTTCAATTAATCATATTACTTAAGAACTCCCACTTATACAGACATCTCTCTAGTTATCTAAGTGATCACGTGATCCAAATCAACTAAACCATAACCGATCATCACGTGAGATGGAGTAGTTTTCAATGGTGAACATCATTATGTTGATCATATCTACTATATGATTCACGCCGACCTTCGGTCTCCGTGTTCCGAGGCCATATCTCGCATATGCTAGGCTCATCAAGTTTAACTTTGAGTATTCGCGCTGTGCAAAACTGGCTTGCACCCGTTGTAGATGGACGAGAGCTTATCACACCCGATCATCACGTGGTGTCCGGGCACGACGAACTTTGGCAACGGTGCATACTCGTGGAGAACACTTCTTGATAATTAGTGAGAGATCATCTTAAAATGCTACCGTCAAACAAACTTAAGATAAGATGCATAAAGGATAAACATCACATGCAATCAATATAAGTGATATGATATGGCCATCATCATCTTGTGCTTGTGATCTACATCTCCGGCACCGCCATGATCACCATCGCCACCGGCGACACCTTGATCTCCATCGTATCATCGTTGTCGTCTCGCCAACTATTGCTTCTATGACTATCGCTACCGCTTAGTGATAAAGTAAAGCAATTACAGGGCGTTTGCATTTCATACAATAAAGTGACAACCATGTGGCTCTGCCATTGCCGATAACTCGCCATACAAAACATGATCATCTCATACAATAAAATATAGCATCACGCCTTGACCATATCACATCACAACATGCCCTGCAAAAACAAGTTAGACGTCCTCTACTATGTTGTTGCAAGTTTTACGTGGCTGCTACGGGCTGAGCAAGAACCGTTCTTACCTCGCATCAAAACCACAACGATAGTTTGTCAAGTTGGTGCTGTTTTAACCTTCGCAAAGACCGGCGTAGCCACACTTTGTTCAACTAAAGTTGGAGAAACCGACACCCGCCAGCCACCAGTATGCAAAGCACGCCGGTAGAACCGGTCTCTCGCGAAGCGTCGCATAATGTCGGTCCGGCCGCTTCATCCAACAATACCGCCCGAACTAAAGTATGACATGCTGGTAAGCAGTATGACTAATATCGCCCACAACTCACTTGTGTTCTACTCGTGCATATAACATCAACGCATAAAACCTAGGCTCGGATGCCCCTGTTGGGGAACGTAGTAATTTCAAAAAAATTCCTACGCACACGCAAGATAATGGTGATGACATAGCAACGAGAGGGGAGAGTGTTGTCTACGTACCCTCATAGACCGTAAGCGGAAGCGTTATGACAACGCAGTTGATGTAGTTGTACGTCTTCACGATCCGACCGATCCAAGCACCGAACGTATGGCACCTCCGAGTTCTGCACACGTTCAGCTCGATGACGATCCCCGGACTCTGATCCAGCAAGGTGTCGGGGATGAGTTCCGTCAGCACGACGGCGTGGTGATGATCTTGATGTTCAACCGTCGCAGGGCTTCGCCTAAGCACCGCTACAATATGACCGAGGTGTAATATCGTGGAGGGGGGCACCGCACACGGCTAAGGAACGATCACGAAGATCAACTTGTGTGTCATGGGGTGCCCCCGCCCCAGATATAAAGGAGTGGAGGAGGGAGGGCCGCCCTCTCTATGGCGTGCCCTAGGGGAGTCCTACTCCCACCGGAGTAGGATTCCCCTTCCTAGTCCAACTAGGAGTCCTTCCATGTATTAGGAGTAGGAGACAAGGAAGGAGAAGAGAGAAGGAAGGAAGGAGGGGTGCGGCCCTCCCCTAGTCCAATTCGGACTAGGCCATGGGGATTGGGCGCGCCTGCCCTAGGCAGCCCTCTCTCTTTCGATGGCCCAATAAGGCCCAATACTTCTCCTCGGCGAATTCTCAGTAACTCTCCGATACTCCGATAAATACCGAATCACTGAACCTTTCAGAAGTCCGAATATAGTCGTCCAATATATCGATCTTTACGTCTCGACCATTTCGAGACTCCTCGTCATGTCCCCGATCTCATCCGGGACTCCGAACTCATTCGTACATCAAAACTCATAAACTCATAATATAACTGTCATCGAAACCTTAAGCGTGCGGACCCTACGGGTTCGAGAACTATGTAGACATGGCCGAAACATGTTTCCGGTCAATAACCAATAGCGGGACCTGGATGCCCATATTGGATCCCACATATTCTACGAAGATCTTTATTGGTCAAACCGCATAACAACATACGTTGTTCCCTTTGTCATCGGTATGTTACTTGCCCGAGATTCGATCGTCGGTATCCAATACCTAGTTCAATCTCGTTACTGGCAAGTCTCTTTACTCGTTCCGTAATACATCATCTCACAACTAAGTCATTAGTTGCATTGCTTGCAAGGCTTATGTTATGTGCATTACCGAGAGGGCCCAGAGATACCTCTCCGACATTCGGAGTGACAAATCCTAATCTCGAAATATGTCAACCCAACAAGCACCTTTATAATCACCCAGTTACATTGTGACGTTTGGTAGAACACAAAGTGTTCCTCCGGTAAACGGGAGTTGCATAATCTCATAGTCATAGGAACATGTATAAGTCATGAAGAAAGCAATAGCAACATACTAAACGATCAGGTGCTAAGCTAACTGAATGGGTCATGTTAATCACATCATTCTCCTAATGATGTGATCCCGTTAATCAAATGACAACTCATGTCTATGGATAGGACACATAACCATCTTTGATTAACGAGCTAGTCAAGTAGAGGCATACTAGTGACACTCTGTTTGTCTATGTATTCACACATGTATCATGTTTCCGATTAATACAATTCTAGCATGAATAATAAACAATTATCATGAAATAAGGAAATAAATAATAACTTTATTATTGCCTCTAGGGCATATTTCCTTCAAGTAGGTCTAAGCCGTGCTCGTCGTGACTGTTTGGCGCTCCTGGCGTAGGCCCGAATCCGTCAAAGATCAAGTCTCCGCGGATATCGGCCGTGTAGTTCAAATTTCCGAACCTGACCTGATGGCTAGGGGCGTAGCTGTCGATCTGCTCCAGATGGCCAAGCGAATTGGCCCGCTGTGCAAAGCCGCCGAACATGAAGATCTGTCTGGGGAGAAAAGTCTCAACCTGGACCGCGTTGTTGTTGGTGATTGAAGGATCCATCGAGCCTTGCAGCGACGACACAGAGGAACTCTCAATGGAAGCACCAATGTCGGTGTGAAAACCGGCGGATCTCGGGTAGGGGGTCCCGATCTGTGTGTCTAAGGCTAATGGTAACAGGAGGCAAGGGACACGATGTTTTACCCAGGTTCGGGCCCTCTCGATGGAGGTAAAACCCTACTTCCTGCTTGATTGATCTTGATGATATGAGTATTACAAGAGTTGATCTACCACGAGATCGTAGAGGCTAAACCCTAGAAGCTAGCCTATGATGATTATGATTGTCCTTCTATGGACTAAACCCTCCGGTTTATATAGACACAGGAGGGTGCTAGGGTTTACACAGAGTCGGTTACAAAGAAGGAAATATATTATACGGATCGCCAAGCTTGTCTTCCACGCAAAGGAGAGTCCCATCCGGACATGGGACGAAGTCTCGAGTCTTGTATCTTCACGGTCCAACAGTCCGGCCAAAGTATATAGTCCGGCTGTCCGGATACCCCCTAATCCAGGACTCCCTCGCCCGCTTCCACGAGAGGGTAGGACAAAAGATGTCATGCAAGTTCTTTTCCATAAGCATGTATGACTATATTCGGAATACATGCCTACATTACATTGGTGAACTCGAGCTAGTTCTGTGTCACCCTATGTTATAGCTATTACATGAGGAATCGCATCCGGCATAATTATCCATCACCGATCCATTACCTACGAGGTTTTCACATATTGTGCTTCACTTATTTACTTTTCCGTTGCTACTGCTACAATTACTACAAAACCCAAAAATATTACTTTTGCTATCGTTACCTTTATTATCATACTACTTTGCTACTAAATACTTTGCTGCAGATACTAAGTTATCCAGGTGTGGTTGAATTGACAACTCAACTGCTAATACTCAAGATTATTCTTTGGCTCCCCTTGTGTCGAATCAATAAATTTGGGTTGAATACTTTACCCTCGAAAGCTGTTGCGATCCCCTACACTTGTGGGTTATCATTGGTTTAGGGGATATGTCTCATGATTTTAATTTTGCTAAATTTCGTAGACAACCCCATGATAAAGAATTGCCTAGTAATGATGAAATTATTGGTCTTGCTTCTATTGCCATGCCACCTAATGATCCTCTAGAACAGTATTTGCTCGACCATGAAAATGATATGTTTATGAATGAAAGAAGGGAAATAGATGAAGTATTCTTTAAGCAAGGACCTATTTTGAAACACAACTTGCCTGTTAAACTCCTAGGGGATCCTCCTCCACCCAAGGGAGATCCCGTATTTGAGCTTAAACAATTACCTGCTACTTTGAAATATGCTTATCTTGATGAAAAGAAGATATATCATGTTATTATTAGTTGTAATTTTCAGAACATGAAGAAGAGAAATTATCAAAAACTCTAAAGAAGCACCATTCTGCTATTGGATATACTCTTGATGATCTTAAGGGCATTAGTCCCACTCTATGCCAGCACAAAATAAAACTGGAAAAAGATGCTAAACCAGTTGTTGATCATCAACGACGGTTAAATCCTAAGATGAAAGAAGTGGTAAGAAATGAAATACTGAAGCTTCTGGAGGCAGGTATAATTTATCCTGTTGTTGGTAGTCAGTGGGTAAGTCCTGTCCATTGTGTCCCTAAGAAGGGAGGTATTACTGTTGGTCCTAATGATAAGGACGAATTGACCCCACAAAGAATTGTTATAGGTTATAGAATGGTAATTGATTTCCGCAAATTAAATAAAGCTACTAGAAAAGATCATTACCCTCTACCTTTTATTGATCAAATGCTAGAAAGATTATCCAAACATACACATTTTTGCTTTCTAGATGGATATTCTGGTTTCTCTCAAATACCTGTATCAAAAGAGGATCAAGAAAAGACCACTTTTACTTTCCCTTTCAGTACATTTGCTTATAGATGTATGCCTTTTGGTTTATGCAATGCACCAGATACCTTTCAAAGATGTATGACTGCTATATTCTCTGACTTTTGTGAAAAGATTGTTGAGGTTTTCATGGATGATTTCTCTGTTTACGGAACTTCTTTTCATGATTGCTTAAGCAACCTTGATCGAGTTTTACAGAGATGTGAAGAAACTAATCTTGTCTTGAATTGGGAGAAGTGGCACTTTATGGTTAATGAAGGTATTGTCTTGGGGCGTAAAATTTCTGAAAGAGTTATCGAAGTTGATAAAGCTAAAGTAATTGCTATTGAAAAGATGCCATGTCCTAAGGACATCAAAGGTATAAGAAGTTTTCATGGTCATGCTGGTTTTTACAGCAGGTTTATAAAAGACTTCTCTAAAATTTCTAGGACTTTGACTAATCTCTTACAGAAAGATGCTCCTTTTGTCTTTGATGATGACTGTGTAGAAGCATTTGAAATACTTAAGAAAGCCTTGATTTCTGCACCTATTGTTCAGCCACCTGATTGGAATCTACCCTTTGAAATTATGTGTGATGCTAGTGATTATGTTGTAGGTGCTGTACTAGGACAAAGAGTTGATAAGAAATTAAATGTTATCCAATATTCTAGTAAAACTCTAGACAGTGCCCAGAGAAATTATGCTACTACTAAAAAGAATTTTTAGCAGTTGTGTTCGCTTGTGATAAGTTCAGACCATATATTGTTGATTCCAAAGTAACTGTTCACACTGATCATGCTACTATTAAATACCTTATGGAAAAGAAAGGTGCTAAACCTAGACTTATTAGATGGGTTCTCTTACTACAAGAATTTGATATGCATATTATTGATAGAAAGGGAGCTGAGAACCCCGTTGCAGACAACTTGTCTAGGTTAGAAAATGTTCTTGATGACCCACTACATATTGAGTATAGCTGTCCTGATGAACAATTAGCTGTCATAAATGCTTCTCGTACTGCTCCATGGTATGCTGATTATGGTAATTACATTGTTGCTAAATTTATACCACCTAGTTTCACATATCAGCAAATGAAAAAGTTTTTCTATGATTTAAGACATTACTTTTCAGATGACCCACACCTTTATAAAGAAGGAGTAGATGGTGTTATTAGATGTTGTGTACCTGAGCGTGAACAGGAATGGATCCTACGCAAGTGTCACTCCGAGGCTTACGGAGGACACCACACTAGAGATAGAACTGCACATAAGGTATTGCAATCCCGTTTTTATTGGCCTACTCTTTTCAAAGATGCCCGTAAGTTTGTCTTGTCTTGTGATGAATGTCAAAGAATTGGTAATATTAGTAGACGTCAAGAAATGCCTATGAGCTATTCACTTGTTACTAAACCATTTGATGTTTGGGGCTTTGATTATATGGGACGTTTTCCTTCCTCTAATGGTTATACACATATTTTAGTTGTTGTTGATTACGTTACTAAGTGGGTAGAAGCTATTCCAACTAGTAGTGCTGATCATAATACCTATATTAAGGTGCTTAAAGAAGTTATTTTTCCGAGGTTTGGAGTCCCTAGATATTTAATGACTGATGGTGGCCCACATTTTATTCATGGTGCTTTTCGTAAAATGCTTGCTAAGTATGATGTTAATCGTAGAATTGCATCTCCATACCACCCTCAGTCTAGTGGTCAAGTAGAATTGAGTAATAGAGAGATTAAATTGATCTTGCAAAAGACTGTTAATAGATCTAGAAAGAATTGGTCCAAGAAACTTGATGATGCATTATGGGCCTATATAACTGCATATAAAAATCCTATGGGTATGTCTCAGTATAAAATGGTTTATGGAAAAGCATGTCACTTACCTCTCGAACTAGAACATAAGACATATTGGGCCATTAAAGAGCTCAATTATGATTTCAAACTTGCTGGTGAGAAGAGGCTTTTTGACATTAGCTCACTTGATGAATGGAGAACCCATGCCTATGAGAATACCAATTTGTTTAAAGAAAAAGTTAAAAGATGGCATGACAAAATGATACAAAAGCACGAGTTTAATGTAGGTGATTATGTTTTGCTATAGAACTCTCGTTTAAGATTTTTGCAGGAAAACTTCTCTCTAAATGGGAAGGTCCTTACATTATCGAGGAGGTCTATCGTTCCGGTACCATCAAAACGCCAAAGGCACAAATCCGAAGTTGGTGAACAGTTAAAGAATCAAACATTATATCTCAGGTAATCCCATAAATGTTGAAACCAATGTTATTGACACTGTAACCCCGAAGGAGTACATAAGGGACACTTTCCAGAATGTTTCAGACTCCGAAAAGGAATAGGTATGTGGTACGGTAAGTAAACCGACTCCAAAACTGCTCAAACAGCAATTTTTCTCCGTTTTGGAATATTTAAAAATAAGGAAAATAAGAAGTAGTCAGACGGAGACACGAGGCATCCACGAGGGTGGAGGGTGCGCCCTACCCCCTGGGCACGCCCCCTGCCTCGTGGCCACCTCGTGTGCCCTCTGGACTCCATTTTCTTGCATGATACATCTTTTGGTCGGTAAAAATTCATTATATAATCTCCCAAAGGTTTTGACCATCGTACCACGGCAAAATCCTCTGCTTTTGTTTCGAGCTGTTTTTCTAACAGATCTAGATCACCATGACGTCTCCAAGTGCCCCCAAGGACAAGTTTTTTGAGAAGGTCATCAACCCTTACCTCACGGAGGTGCTACAACACCCTCAAACCATTGAGATGCGTGAGGGGGTGCTGCACATCAGCGATGTTGAGGGACCAAGGAGGACCGAAAGTGTGAAGACAAGACTCGAAGCAATGGAGCAACAAGTTTTTAAGTGCCAAGGGATGGTGGAATGCAGATCATAGAGTTAACCAACAACCACAAGCTGGATGCCAAGAATATTGGGGAGACCATCTTCAAGCTTCACAAAAAAATCGAGCACCTCCAAGCCCAAATGTATGACCTGCAAAACCAAAACTGTGAGTATGAATATAGATTCAAGAGGATGCGTTTGGCTGCATATCTGAGGATCCCGGAGACTTGATCATCCTTCTATGATGGTGAGCCTATGCCTTGGAAGATGGACTACAAGCCTACATCATCAACTCCATCATCACCACCTCCCAAGAAAGAGACATAAACACATGGGTATGGGCACTCCCCTTGGCAACTGCCAAGCTTGGGGGAGGTGCCCCGGTATCGTATCACCATCACACTTCTATCTTTACCATTTTTCTTAGTGACGTTCTTTTGCATTAAGATTTTGTGCATCCAACCATAAAAGTGCATGACAACCTCTGCTTCCCTCTGCGAAGGGCCTATCTTTTATTTCTACCTTCTACCCTTATACACTTTATCCTTTGGCAAGCACTATGTGTTGGAAAGATCTTGATATATATATATATATATAGGACAAATGTTTCCTACAAGCAGTGGTAGTTACCACCACTTGCGTTTTGTATGTTGTATGTAGTATCTGTCGAAACCGAGAGTATGTACGTGTAGTATGTAGTATATAACAATGTTTAGGTAGTATATATATACTAATTTTTAGGTAGTATGTATCATATTTTGAGTATGCTCTTTTTACGCATAAATATGTACGTATTTCACAAATATAACCAAAACTATGGACTCATATGCAATTTTTTCATGTAACTTGTTTTGAAATATCTTAGATATAGTGTACTGAACATATTTAAAATAATAAAATAGTATATATAATACCGCATGGTAGTATATGAGATATGGGGTAACTACCACCGGGTGGTAGGATGGATTTTCCTATATATATATATATATATATATATATATATATATATATATATATATATATCCACTAGGATGTAGGTTTCATAAAGTATTATTGTTGACATTACCCTTGAGGTAAAAGGTTGGGAGGCAAAACTATAAGCCCCTATCTTTCTTTGTGTCCGATTGAGACTTCATACCCATAAGTATCACATGAGTGTTAGCAATTGTGAAAGACTAAATGATAGTTGAGTATATGGACTTGCTGAAAAGCTCTTATATTGACTCTTTCCGATGTTATGATAAATTGCAATTGCTTCAATGACTGAGATTATAGTTTGCTAGTTTTCAATGAAGTTTCTGATTCATACTTTACATTGTGAATAGATTCTTACTTTAACATAAGAAATCATATGACAATATATATGTTGTTGTTCTAAAGATGATCATGATGCCCTCATGTCCGTATTTTATATGATCGACACCTCTACCTCTAAACATGTGGACATATTTTTCGATATCGGCTTTCGCTTGAGGACAAGCATGGTCTAAGCTTGGGGGGAGTTGATACGTCCATTTTGCATCATTCTTTTATATCAATATTCATTGCATTATGGGATGTTCCTACACATTTATGTCATAATACTTATGCCTTTTCTCTCTTATTTTATAAGGTTTACACGAAGAGGGAGAATGTCGGCAGCTGAAATTCCGGGCTGGAAAAGGAGCAAATATTAGAGACCTATTCTGCACAACTCCAAAAGTCCTGAAAATCCACAAGAGTCAGTTTTAGAATATATTAAAAATATTGGGCGAAGAAAGCACCAGAGGGGGGCCACCCAGCAGCCACGTGGGTGGAGGGCGCGCCCTACCCCCTGGGCGCGCCCCCTGCCTCATGGGCCACCAGGCAGGCCCCCAATGCCCATCTTTTGCTATATGGTGTCTTTTGCCCTAGAAAAAATCATCAGGAAGCTTTCAGGATGAAGCGCCGCCGTCTCGAGGCGGGACCTGGGCAGGACCAATCTAGGGATCTGATGGAGCTGTTCTGCCAGGGAAACATCCCTCTGGAAGGGGGAAATCGTCGCCATCGTCATCACCATCGGTCCTCTCATCAAGAGGGGGTAAATCACCATCAACATCTTCACTAGCACCATCTCCTCTCAAACCCTAGTTCATCTCTTGTATCCGATCTTTGTCTCAAAACCTCAGATTGGTACATGTGGGTTTCTAGTAGTGTTGATTACTCCTTGTAGTTCATGCTAATTGGTTTATTCGGTGGAAGATCATATGTTTAGATCCTTAATGCATATTCATACCCCTCTGATTATGAACATGAATCTGATTTGTGAGTAGCTATGTTTGTTCCTGAGGACATGGGAGGAGTCTTGTTATAAGTAATCGTGTGAATTTGGTATTCATTCGATATTTTGATGAGATGTATGTTGTATTTCCTCTAGTGATGTTATGTGAACGTAGACTACATGCCACTTCACCATTGTTTGGG
Organism: Aegilops speltoides; assembly: GCA_021437245.1. Classification (NCBI taxonomy): domain Eukaryota; kingdom Viridiplantae; phylum Streptophyta; class Magnoliopsida; order Poales; family Poaceae; genus Aegilops; species Aegilops speltoides. Next base: position 299,194,933 of record CM038141.1, on the reverse strand, counting down.
CCTAGGGGAAGACATTGGGAAGTAAAAAGTAGATGATGGGTTGCTAGAGTGACAGAAGCTTAAACCCTAGTTTATGTGTTGCTTCGTAAGGGGCTGATGTGGATCCATATGTTTCATGCTATGGTTAGGCTTACCTTAATTCTTCTTTCATAGTTGTGGATGCTTGAGAGAGGGGTTAATCATAAGTGGGATGCTTGTCCAAGGAAGGCAGTACCCAAGCACCGGTCCACCCACATATCAAATTATCAAAGTAACGAATGTGAATCATATGAGCATGATGAAAACTAGCTTGACAGAAATTCCCATGTGTCCTCGGGAGCGCTTTGCTTTATATAAGAGTTTGTCCAGGCTTATCCTTTGCTACAAAAAGGATTGGGCTACCTTGATGCACCTTGTTTACTTTTGTTACTTGTTACCCGTTACGAATTATCTTATCACAAAACTATTTGTTACCGATAATTTCAGTGGTTGCAGAGAATACCTTACTGAAAACCGCTTGCCATTTCCTTCTGCTCCTCGTTGGGTTCGACACTCTTACTTATCAAAAGGACTATGATAGATCCCATATACTTGTGGGTCATCATGTAACATGTATAATAACGATGAACGATGACTGAGCCACAAATATCATGTCAGCTCTATATGATCGTTCAAAGCAATATGACGATGAACACACATTTTATGAAAGTGGAACGATGGAAGTTGCATGGCAATATATCTCGGAATGGCTATGGAAATGCCATAATAGGTAGGTATGGTGGTTGTTTTGAGGAAGATATAAGGAGGCTTATATCTGATATAGCATATCATATCACGGGGTTTGGATGCACCGGCAAAGTTTGCATCAACTCTCGAGGTGAGAAAAGGCAATGCACGGCACCAAAGAGGCAAGCAAATCGCGGAAAGGTAGGAGTGCGTATAATCCATGGACTCATATTAGTCATAAAGAACTCATATGCTTATGTTGAAAGTCTATTAGCCCTCTAAGCAAAGTACTACTCGCATGCCCCTAGGGAATTGGTCGGTAGGAGTTAACCATCACGCACATCTGATTATAACAGCACTCAAGGATTTCAACCGGAAATACAATTGCTCAAACCTCCCCACCATGCCATGACCAACACTTAGATGAAAAGTTAATAACAAGCTTTAATACCGATAGTTCTACTAACCAATGATCATGAAAGAATATCCTTTCATATTACGACATCAATATAATTAAACCATACATTTCATATTTAGTGATCTACTGAAATTTTTTTCTTGTATCCCCCTTGAGTACCGATCCTTCTCAGACTAGTCTTATAACATGTGCATATTGTCATTACTATTTAATAAACTCTCAAAAATATTTAAGTGAAACATGAGAGTGCAACTCTATAAAATATAACCACTGCCATGCTCTATTAGATATAAGTGAAGCACTAGAGCAACTACCTAAGTCAAAAGATATAAGTGAAGCACATAGAGTATTCTAACAAATCACAATAAATGTGTGTCCCTCTCAAAAGGTGTGTCTAGCAAAAAATGATTGTGTCAAACTAAAAATCAAACAAGCAAAAACTATGGTACAAGACGATCCAAGCTAAATTTATCATGTGATGAATAAAAATGTAGCTCCAAGTAATGTAGCGTAAATTGTAGACGAAAGAGGGCATGCCATCTGGGGCATCCCCAAGCTTAGACGCTTGGGTCTTCCTTGAATATTTACTTGGGGTGCCTTGGGCATCCCCATGCTTAGGGTCTTGCCGCTCCATATTCCTTCATACATCATGATCTCATCTAAAAATTGGAAACTTCGGCACACAAAACTCAACAGAAACCTCATGAGATCCGTTAGTATAATAAACATATTATAAACTTTACGTGCTGTTATAAACCCATTCATATTTTATTCACGCATAATACCTACTATATTATAACTTATCCATGACTTATACCCCCTGATATAATCCATAGCATCATTAACACAAGTAAACTATGCACTAAAAACATAATCTATCTAAAATAGAACAATCTGTAAGGATCTGGATAAAAATCATACTTGTGTAACTCCAAAAATTCCGAAAGTTAGGACAATGTGAGCAATTTGTATATCAATCCTGTGTAAAAATTTCAAATCAAAAGCACATTCCAGTGAAATTTAGTAATTCCTGGACCCAGAGCAAAAGTTTCTATTTTTTCATAGAATCAAGTCAACTATCAACCAAATCACCCCAAAGGCTTTACTTGGCACAAAACACTAATCAAAAGATAAAAACACAATCATTATAGTAGCAATAATCATGTTTGCACATAATAACAGAAAATATTGGGTTGTCTCCCGGCAAGCTCTTTCTTTATAGCCATTAAGATAGGCTTGAGATTTGAATGATGCTCTCGTGAAAGACAAGAATTGAAGCACAAAGGGAGCATCATAAAACATGTGACAAACACATTTAAGTCTAACATACTTCCTATGCATAGGCATTTTATAAGCTAACAAATTATCTAGACAAGAAATATCTGGCATATGCAAGGAAGAAGAAGAAAACATTAACAATCTCAACATAACGAGAGGTAATTTAGTAACATGAAAATTCCTATAACCATATTTGCCTCTCTCATAATAATTACATGTAATATCATATTCAAATTAAACAATATAGCTATCATAAACAATATCCTCTTTATGATCCACATGCATAAAAAAATTATAATCTTCCAAGATGGTGGGATTAACATCAACTAAAGTCATGACCTCTCCAAACCCACTTTTACCAAAATTTCATAAGATTGGACACTCTCCTAATATTATTGCAAACATTATTATCAATGGCATATTCATCATGAAGCTTAAATAAATTTTTAAGATCATAAGAAGCATTATCACCCCAAACATGATCATTGCAATAAGTAGTGGATATAGCAAAATTATCATCCCAAAGCTTGTAGCTTTGCCTATCATTAGCATAATTGACATTAATAGAGTTTATAACAACATCATTTCAATCATGCTTTTCATTCAAGGAGCTATCATGAATCACTTTATAAATTTCTTCTTTTAAAACTTCATCACAAATTTTAGATTCATAATTTTCAAGCAAAACTTCATAAATATAATCAAGTGCACTCAAATCACTAGCAACTAGTTCATCATAATTGGATTTTTTTGAAAAGATTAGCAAGTGGATGAGGATCCACATCAATAATTTTTAGCAAGCAAAGATGCAAGCAAATAGAAGGCACATGGCAGCACAAGCAAAGATAGCACACAAAATAGTTTTGGTATTTTTTATTTTTAGAGAAGTGTAGGGAGATGAAAAAGAGTGGCAAAGGCAAATAAAAATTAGGTCAAGTAATTGATAGTTTGAGTGAAGGTACTTGTAGTGATTTGATGATGTCTCCCGACAACCGCGCCAGAAAATCTTTCTGCTACTTGTGAGCTGCGTTGGGATTTTCCATGAAAGGGAGGGTCAAACGGTAGAGTAGAGATAAGTATTTCCCTCAGTGAGAACCAAGGTTATCGAACCAATACGAGAATCACACAAACCATAGTGAACATCACCTGCACACACAAAAGCAAATACTTGCACCCAACGTGGGCAAGAGGGTTGTCAATCCCCTTGACCTCGTTACTTGCAAGGATTAAGTCTTGTATATGTAGATTGGTAAATTGCAAAAAAGTAAACAAATTGCAACAAGGTATTTTTGGTTTTTACAATATGATTAAGTAGACCTAGGGGCCATAGTTTTCACTAGAGGCTTCTTCGTCGAAACAATAGCATACGATGGGTAGACAAATTACTGTTGGGCAATTTATAGAAAAGTGCATAGTTATGTTGTTATTCATGGCAATGATCACACATATGGGCATCACGTCCATGAAAAGCAGACCGACTCCTGCCTGCATCTACTACTATTACTCTATGGTATTAAGTTCATGACAAACAGAGTAACGCTTTAAGCAAGATGACATGATGTAGACAAAGTAAACTCAAGCAATATGAATAAACCCCATCGTTTTATCCTTAGTAGAAACAATACAAATACGTGCCCCCTTCTGCCACGAGGTGAAGACACCGCAAGATATGAACCAACTACAAAGCACCTCTCCTACTTAAGATAAATCAATATAGTTGGGCAAACAGAAAGGATAGATCGATGAGAAATACAATGCTATCATAATCATGCATAATAAAGTTTAGAAAAGACTCAATAACTTCCAATGAATAATCTGATCACAAACCCACAATTCACCAGATCCCAACAAACACATCGCAAAAGAAGATTACATCGGATAGAACTCCGAGGAGATGGAGGAGAACATTGTATTGAAGACCAAAGACAGAGAAGAAGCCATCTAACTACTAGCTATGGACTCGTAGGTCTGTGATGAACTACTAATGGATCATCGAAGGCAACAAGGATGATGTAGAAGCCCTCTGAGGGAGTCCTGGACTAGGGGGTGTCCGGATAGCCGAACTATCATCATCGGCCGGACTCCAAGACTATGAAGATACAAGATTGAAGACTTCGTCCCGTGTCCGGATGGGACTTTCCTTGGCGTGGAAGGCAAGCTTGGCGATACGGATATATATCTCCTACCATGGTAACCGACTCTGTGTAACCCTAGCCCTCTTCGGTGTCTATATAAACCGGAGGGTTTTAGTCCGTAGGACACAACAACAATCATACCATAGGCTAGCTTTTAGCCTCCTTGATCTCGCGGTAGATCCACTCTTGTACTACCCATATCATGAATATCAATCAAGCAGGAGTAGGGTTTTACCTCCATCGAGAGGGCCCAAACCTGGGTAAAAACATCGTGTCCCTTGTCTCCTGTTACCATCCGCCTAGACGCATAGTACGGGACCCCCTACCCGAGATCCGCCGGTTTTGACACCGACATTGGTGCTTTCATTGAGAGTTCCTCTGTGTCGTCACCGATAGGCTCGATGGCTCCTTCGATCATCAACAACAACGACGCAGTCCAGGGTGAGACTTTTCTCCCCGGACAGATCTTCGTATTCGGCGGCTTTGCATTGCGGCCAATTCGCTTGGCCTTCTGGAGCAGATCGAAAGCTATGCCCCTGGCCTTCAGGTCAGATTTGGGAGTCTGAACTTCACAGCTGACATCCGCGGAGACTTGATCTTCGATGGATTCGAGCCACAGCCGAGCGCGCCGCACTGTCACGATGGGCATGATTTAGCTCTGCTGCCGGACAGTGCCCTGGGGGCCGCACACGAGTCCGCTCCGACCCTCAATTCGGAGCCGGCTGCGCAGACCGAGGATGGGTGGCTAGACACCGCCTCGGGGGCTGCAATCTCTATGGCGATGGAGCCGAATACTGACCTTGTCCCTTGTGAAGCTCGTGACTCCGAGGTGCCGGACTCCTCACCGGACTCCAAACCTCCCGCGCCCCCTCCAATCGAATCCGATTGGGCGCCGATCATGGAGTTCACCACTGCAGACATCTTTCAACACTCACCTTTCGGCGACATCCTAAATTCGCTAAAATATCTCTCGTTATCAGGAGAGCCCTAGCCGCACTGCGGTCAGGACGGTTGGGATGCAGACGACGAAGAGATTCAAAGCCCACCCACCACCCACTTAGTAGCCATTGTCGACGATCTAACCGACATGCTAGACTTCGGCTCCGAAGACATCGATGGTATGGACGACGATGTGGGAGACGACCAAGAACCAGCGCCTACTGGGCACTGGAAAGCCACCTCGTCATATGACATATACATGGTGGATATCCCAAAGAATGGGAATGGCGAGGGAACAGCGGAGGAAGACCCCTCCAAGAAATAGCCTAAGCGTCGGCGTCAGCGGCGCCGCTCTAAATCCCGCCACAGCAAGAATGGAGATTCCGGCACCGGAGACAATAACACCCCTGCATAAAGGCCGAAGACAACCCCTCAAAGCAGGATTCAAAGACAGAGGACGGAGAAGCCAGCCCTCATGAGAGAGCGGCATTTAAGAGGTAGAGGATGATAATTACATGCCTCCTCCGGAGACGAGGCAAGCCTCGACGACGCATTTAATTCGTCTGCACTGAGGATCCCATCGAACAAGAGCGTTTTAAATGCAGGCTTATGGCCACGGCAAGCAGCCTCAAGAAAAAGCAGCAACAGCTTAGAGCTGATCAAGATCTACTAGCCGACAGATGGACTGGAGTCGTTGCGACCGAAGAGCATGAACTCGAACGCCCCTCCAAAAGCTACCCCAAACGCAAGCTGCTCCCCCGATTAGAGGAGGAGGCATATGAACCTGCATCACCAGCACACAATACGGCTGACCGACCACCTCGTGGCCGCGACAGAGAGGCCTCTAGGCCCTCCACTAGAACCGTACCCCGGCACCGCTCGAAAAGCACAAAGCCACAGGGGAACACTCCAGACTTGCGAGATATATTGGAGGATAAGGCAAGACAATCAAGATCGATCTACGGATCGCGTGGGCGCCCCATGATACGCGACGACAACCGTCGCGCCGTACACGGCAAGTCTGGTCTGGTCAAACACAGTAGACAAAGCTCGTTCAAGCTATGTCGTGATATAGCCCAATACAGAGGCGCCGCACACCCACTATGCTTCACGGATGAAGTAATGGATCATCAAATCGCCGAAGGGTTTAAACCCGTGAATATTGAATCCTATGATGGCACAACAGACCCCGTGGTTTGGATCAAAGACTATCTCCTTCGCATCCACATGGCCTGCGGTGATGATCTCCACGCCATCAAATACCTCCCACTCAAGCTTAAAGGACCAGCTCGGCATTGGCTTAATAGCTTGCCAGCAGAATCAATTGGGTGTTGGGAGGACCTGGAAGCCGCATTCCTTGATAACTTCCAGGGCACGTATGTGCGACCACCAGACGCTGACGACCTAAGCCATAAAATTTAGCAGCCAGACGAATCCGCTAGACAATTCTGGACACGGTTCTTAACTAAGAAAATTCATATCGTCGACTGTCCGGATGCGGAGGCCCTCGCGACCTTCAAACATAACATCCGCGACGAGTGGCTTGCCCGGCACCTGGGACAGGAAAAGCCGAAATCCATGGCAGCCCTCACATCTCTCATGACCCGCTTCTGCGCGGGAGAGGACAAATGGCTAGCTCGCAGCAATAACCTCAGCAAAAATTCTGGAAGTCCGGATACCAAGGACCGCAACGGCATGTAGCGTCGCAACAAGCACAAACGCCGCATTAACAGCGACAATACTAAGGATACGGCAGTCAATGCCGGATTCAGAGGCTCCAAACCCGGTCAGCGGAAAAAGCCATTCAAAAGAACTACTCCGGGTCCATCCAATTTGGACCGAATACTCGACCGCTCGTGCCAGATACACGGCACCCCTGAAAAGCCAGCTAATCACACCAACAGGGACTGTTGGGTATTCAAGCAGGCAGGTAAGCTAATTGCCGAAAACAATGACAAGGGGCTGCATAGCGATGACGAGGAAGAGACCCGACCGCCGAACAATAGAGGACAGAAGGGTTTCCCCCCACAAGTGCGGACGGTGAACATGATATACGCAACCCACATACCCAAGAGGGAGCGGAAGTGTGCACTCGAGGACGATACGCTGATGGAGCCACGCCAAGTTCAACCCATGGTCCTCCCGCCCGATCACTTTTGATCGAAGGACCACCCCACCAAAGATCCGCCAGGTGGATTCACCGCATTGGTTTTAGACCCAATCGTCGATGGATTTCACCTCACCAGAGTCCTGATGGACGGCGGCAGCAGCCTGAACCTGCTTTATCAGGATACAGTGCGCAAGATGGGCATAAACCCCTCAAGGATTAAACCCACAAAGGCGACCTTCAAAGGCTTCATACCAGGTGTAGACGCCAATTGTACAGGCTCAGTCACACTTGAAGTGGTCTTTGGATCCCCGGATAACTTCTGAAGCGAGGAGTTAATCTTCGACATAGTTCCGTTCCATAGTGGCTATCATGCTCTGCTCGGACGGACCGCGTTTGCAAAGTTCAACGCGGTGCCGCACTACACATACCTCAAGCTCAAGATGCCAGGCCCTCGAGGAGTCATCATGGTCAACGGAAACACTGAACGCTCTCTCCGAACGGAGGAACATACAGCGGCTCTCGCGGTAGAAGTACAGTGCAGCCTCTTAAGGCAATTCTCGAGTCCGGCCGTTAAGCGACCGGACACGGCTAAACGCGCCTAGAGTAACCTACAACAAGACCACCTGGCACGCTCCGAGCACACGTAGTAATGCGGCCCTAACCCCAGCCCTTGCAAAATTGCAAGACTGGTCCTTCGCGACATCATTACACTGGAGATACCATGGGCATAGGGGAGGGCACGACCACGACAGGCCCAGAATGCGGCTTAACCACACCAGGGGCTCCCAAGTGTGTCATCTTTTTTTCCTTTTCCTTTTTTTCTTACCCACAGGACTCCGTTCACCAGAGGCCCTGTCCGGCAGTAGACCTGCCGAACTCACGATGCAACAGCCGGGGAAGGAGAAAGGCTACGACGAGTATCCAGGTGGTCTCCATTACGAGCATTAAATCTGTTTTATACACCATTCCGCAGCCTACCCTTGGAGGGGGACATGTTTAATAGTCCCATCCCTTGCTTACCGCACTATTTGTATCGTTCTGCATTCATGGCAATATTTCTTGAATAAACAATGCATCGCTTTTTTGCTCATAATTGCATTCCTTTCTTATACATATGTTCATTTATGACATGTTGTATCCGTACACTTTGGTACGGCTAAATACACCAGGGGCTTAAGTTCCCCACATTATGGTGTGATAAGTCCGAACACTTTCACAAGTGCGGCACCCCGAACTTATAGCATTATATGCATCGGCTCGAATCATGTCTTGGGTCAATAGTTGGGTTTGCCCGGCCCCATGTTTTGGTACTTTACGCCCGTTGTATCGGCTAAGGTAGCACTAGGAGAACCAAGGCGATTGCGCCTCAGCTTGAGCTGGGCGAGCGCCTCGAGAAAGCTAAACTGACCGTCATGATGAGGCGAGAGCCGGTCGCTGTTCGAGAGGTTTTTCGAGTCCCTAAAGACTTATGCCGCTTAGAGCGAGGAACCGGCTTTGTCCGCCCAGCGTGGATAGCGCCTCAATTCGCCTTCCGAACACTAGGGGCTTCACGAAATTTAAAATTATAGAATTCTATGGCTAAGTGAGAGTGTTCAAGCATTATAAGTCCGGTTGCCTTGTTCGTTGTGTTGAGCACCTCCTAGATGGACCCAAAATGAGAACAAGAGCGCTCAAGTTTATCCCGAACACCCCAAAGACTGTGGCATGCGGGTGAAGTCAAGACTTGCCATCTCTCGATTTGATAAACGGCCGCATGTAAGGTAATATTTTAAATTAACAAGCGTTGCTTAGCGCATATGAACAAAGTTTTCAGCGCACATGATAACAAAATGCAAGTCTACTCAAATATGACATCTTTGGAGCACTCACCCGCAATAATGCGGGCACCCTTCAGGACACCCTTATAATACATCTTGGGTGTGCGATACTCCTTGCCCGGCGGTGGCGCGTCCGTCACAAGCTTCTCAGCGTCCATCTTGCCCCAGTGCACCTTAGCACGGGCAAGAACCCGACGGGCACCTTCAATGCAGGTGGAGTGCTTGATGACTTCAACCCATGGACAAGCATCCACCAGCCGCCGCACCAGGCCGAAGTAGCTCCCAGGCATGGCCTCCTTGGGCCACAGCTGAACTATGAGGCCCTTCATGGCCTGTTCGGCCGCCTTGTGGAGCTCGACCAGCTGCTTCAGCTGGTCTCTAAGGGGCACCGAATGTCCGGCCTCAACATACTGAGACCAGAAGACCTTCTCCGTCGAGCTCCCCTCCTCGGCCATGTAGAAAGCAGCAGCATCGGACACGCTGCGGGGCAGATCTGCGAATGTTCCTAGAGAGCTCCGAATTCGGGTAAGTAAAAGGTAATTCACTTTAACATGCTTGCTTTGCATGAAGAGTGCCTTACCCGCTGCTATTTTCTTCAAATCCTCGATTTCCCGGAGGGCCTTTTGGGCATTGGCCTTAGCGGCTTTGGCACTCTCAAGAGCCGACGCAAGCTCGGACTCTCGAGTCTTCGAGTCACGCTCCAAACTCTCGTGCTTTTCCACGAGAGCCTGGAGCTCTTGCTGTACCTCCACCACTCGCGCCTCCTGCTTCTCTCGCTCGGCCCATTCCATGTCAAGATTATGCTCGTCATGACACCGCCTCCTTCGTGGTCGCCACCTCGCTTGTGGCCCCGGAGTACCCACGCTATCCTTATCATTCCTCTTGCAACCAAATCCTTTTACAGAAGGTACAACTTTAATAAGGTGTTACTCACCTTCCTTGTCCTCGAGCTGCTTCTTGGCATGGCCGAGCTCACCTCGACCGCCGAGGCTTTGCTTCAAAGCATTGACCTCTGCAATCGGTCGGCAGAGGTCAAGAGCAAGCACTGCAATCCCATATTGACATATTTTTAAGACTCATGCGTATATCTTTTAGATCCTCATCCGCTTTTCTTTCCAACACCAACCAAGCATCGGGGCTACTATCTATGCGGTACTATTTTACATATATTAAAATTCTTACCTCAAAGCTTTGTTAGAAGGTCTGCTGCAGCCTCGGTCGGCCCGCTCTTGGCGAGCCGAACCTTTCAATCACCGCACTCATGACAAGGCGGTGTTCTTCTTCGATGGAAGCGCCGTTGAGCGCCCAAAGCCAGTTATCCGCGCCTCGGTTGGGCGGAGGCCGCTGGTGTCACATCTTGCCCTTCTTACGAAGGGGCCGCCCGCCGGACTTCGGAACCACTGCAGGTTCCGGTGTGGAGTCCGGTGCAAAGTCCGGGAGGTTGCCCTGTGGCACCTCCGGCGCCTCCTCCTCCTGGTGGGTCCCTTCCCGGGATCCCACCTCGGCGTCATCAGCGTCATGGAGGGTGGAGGCGGTCGGAAGAGAATCCATATCCAACGTGCCCAAGGACCCGCTCGACGAAGCGGGAAGATCGTCCTTGGGCGGACTACAGGGTTGTATGCGGCATTAGAAAGACACCATGCGACAAAAAGAAAAATTATAACTCATCTAGGAGTCCGGATACTTACGATCTCGCTAGGGGCTTGGCCCTTGAGGGCCACTCCTCGTCGCCATCGCCGACGTTGGCGGAACAGTCCGGGGGAAGGGTCCTTCCCTTCTTGGACCCTTCGGCCTCCCTCGCTAGGGAGGCCTTCCTCTTCTTCTCTCCCCCCGCTGGGGGAGAGGCCTCTTTCTTCTCCTCGTCCTCGTGGGAGGAGTCCGCCTCGGAGTCATCGGACGATGAGTCCGATACCACCTGACGCTGGGAACACCTTCGGGTTCCCGTGGCCTTCTTCTTGGCCTTCTTCTCCGGCACTACGTAAAGTGCCGGGACCAGCAGCCCTGTCAAACGGGCATCCGCTGGATCCTCTGGAAGGGGAGCCGGACAGTTAACCTGTCCGGATGTCGCCTGCCAGGCCTGTTAAAGGTATTGGGAGTTTAGATCCCGCATAAAGTCAAAACATGAAAAGCAAGTGTCCCATAAAGGATAACATGGCTTACCTCGCCAGCTGGACGCTGCGAGCTGAATCCACGATCTTCAGTAGCGGATGCGGGAGCTTCGGTGCCCTTGAACAGCACCCTCCAGGCAGGTTCGTACGTAGTGTCGAAGAGCCCGCTCAAGGTCCGGTGCTGTGCCGGATCAAACTCCCACAAATTGAAGTCCCGTTGCTGGAAGGGGAGAATTCGGCGGACGAGCATGACCTGGATCACGTTGACAAGCTTGAGCTTCTTGCTCACTGTGGTCCGGAGACAGATCGAGTCCGGTCACTCTTCCGAACTACCCCATAGCAGGCCCTTCTCTTTCCGTAAGGTGAGCTGCAGGGGATGCCAGATCTGAATTCGGGGCTGCTTTGCCCATTTAGGGTCACGCTGCTCGGTGATGTAGAACCACCCGATTGCCACCCTTTGATGGATTCCACGAAGGCACCTCGAGCCAAGTGACGTTGGGCATTTTGCCCACCATGGCGCCTCCGACTCCGCTTATTGCCCTTCACAACCTTCGCTTGACATTGAAGGTCTTTAGCCACAAGCCGAAGTGGGGCTGGATGTAGAGGAAGGCCTCGCACATGACGATAAACGCCGAGATATTGAGGATAAAATTTGGGGCCAGATCGTGGAAATCCAGGCCGTAGTAGAACATGAGCCCCCGGACAAAGGGGTGGAGTGGGAAGCCTAGTCCGCGGAGGAAATGGGGAAGGAATACCACCCTCTCATGGGGCCTGGGGGTGGGGATGAGCTGCCCCTCGTCGAGGAGCCGGTGCGCGATGTCGCTGGACAGATATCCAGCGCTGCGCAGCTTCTTGATGTGCCCCTCCGTAACGGAGGAGGCCATCCACTTGCCTCCCGCTCCGGACATGGCTGGAGAAGGTCGAGGTGAGATGTGCGGACTTGGGCGCTGGAGCTCGAGTGCGCGGAGATGGATAAGCAAAGGAGGAAGAAGGCGTAGGTAAAAAGGTGGATCCTTATCCCCTTATATATGGGCGGATGAAACTATGCGTCCTACTGGCCTGGTAAAACTCGCTTATCTCCCAAGCGCCGCAATCAATGGCGCGGTTGGGTTACCCATGTCCGTATTGATGGGAATCCCGGAATAAGGGGAACACAATCTACGCTCGACAAGACGTGCCAGGAAACCGCCGCTAAACGCTACCGAGGTGGTATATTCAAAATGATTCGAGTAAAAGCTTGGTTGTGGCGTGACATCACGCCACAAAATACGTCAGCAGATTGAACTTGTGTAAATATTATTCTCTCTACGGTGGTATGTGGAATTTATTTTGCAGAGCCGGACACTATCCTGGTGTTCACAATCTTCTATGAATTATTCGGAGGAGGAACCCGCCTTGCAATGCCGAAGACAATATGCGCGCCGGACTCGTCGTCATTGAAGCCTGGTTCAGGGGCTACTGAGGGAGTCCTAGACTAGGGGGTGTCCGGATAGCCGAACTATCATCATCGGCCGGACTCCAAGACTATGAAGATACAAGATTGAAGACTTCGTCCCGTGTCCGGATGGGACTTTCCTTGGCGTGGAAGGCAAGCTTGGCGATATGGATATGTAGATCTCCTACCATTGTAACCGACTGTAACCCTAGCCCTCTCCGGTGTCTATATAAACCGGAGGGTTCTAGTCCGTGAGGACACAACAACAATCATACCATAGGCTAGCTTCTAGGGTTTAGCCTCCTTGATCTCAAGGTAGATCCACTCTTGTACTACCCATATCATCAATATCAATCAAGCAGGAGTAGGGTTTTACCTCCATCGAGAGGGCCCGAACCTGGGTAAAAACATCGTGTCCCTTGTCTCCTGTTACCATCCACCTAGACGCACAGTTCGGGACCCCCTACCCGAGATCCGCCAGTTTTGACACCGACACCCTCCATGATCGATTCCCCCTCCGACAAAGTACCGGAAAAGGCTTCTAGATGGGATCACGGAAGAACAAAAGCTTGCGGTGGCAGAAAAATTGTTTTGGGTGGCTCTCTAGGGGTTTCCCAATATTTAAGTGTTTATAGAAGTGGAATTAGGTTAGACGGAGCCACAGGGGGCTCACAAGGTAACAGGGTGCACCCTACCCCCTAGGCGTGCCTTGTTGCCTTGCCATCTCCTCGTTTGTCGTCTTGTCTCCTCCCGAAGCTTCTAGGGTCTCTTTTGTCAAGAAAAAAATTGCCAACAAGTTTCATAGCATTTGGAGTCCGATTGGTACTGATTTTCTGGAAACCAAAAACAAGCAGAAAAGAGCAACTGGCACTAGGCACTGGGTTAATTGGTTAGTTTCCAAAATGATATAAAATAACATAAACATGCATATAAAGCATCCAAGATTGATAATATTATAGCATGAAACAATCAAAAAATTATATATATGTTGGAGACGTATCACTTTGCTTGATGAAGCTGTGCCACTAGGTGAATTTCTTGATGAACAATTTGCTAAACCTAAAGAACTTGAAAATGATGAAACTGATGAAAATTATGACTCACCTGCTATGCCTAGCACTCCTACTGGAATTAAAATGCCTAATGTACATGAGGGTTATGCTATGGATGGCGAGATTGCTAGAGAATTTCTTGGTTGCAATGATAGGGAGGATCTTAAGAAGTTACTGAGTAAGCTGAAAGAAAATGCTATGATAGAAAGAATGATATGTGATCCTAAGTTTGTAACCTATCTTATCTTTGTTACTGATAAGGATTATCAATTCTCTATTGATCCTGAACTTATTGCTCTGGTAGAATCTGATCCTTTTCATGGTCATGAATCGGAAACTGTTGTGGCACATCTTACTAAACTAAATGACATTGCCACCTTATTTACTCAAGAGGAAAAAAATTGCTACTACTATATTGTTAAGTTGTTTCATTTCTCATTAAAGGGTGATGTTAAATAATAGTTTAATACTCTTTCTCCTGGTTTGTGTGTGTAGTCCCCATGATATAATATATTACTTCACTGGAAAATATTTCCTGCTCATAAGAAACAAGCTGCCTTGCAAGAAGTATATATATAATTTTGTGCAATCCGAGGAAGAGCATCTTACTCAATCTTGGGGGAGGCTTCTCCAACTATTAAATGCTCTGCCTATTCATCCTCTTAAGAACAATGAAATACTTGATATCTTTTATAATGGACTAGCCGATGCTTCTAGGGACTACCTAGATATTTGTGCTGGTTGTGTTTTAAGGAACGAACTATTGAATAGGCTCAAGAGTTATTAAATAACATATTAAGAAATGACGATGATTGGACACTTCGTGAATCACCACCTAAACCAACTCCTAAGAAGAGAGGTATTATATTCCTCAGTCCAAAAGATGTGCAAGAAGCAAAGAAATCTATCAAAGAAAAGGGTATTAAAGCTGAAGATGTTAAAAATTTACCACCTATTGAAGAAATACATGGACTTTATATCCTGACACACGTAGTGGAGGTAAATTGTCTTTATAGATTTGATGAAGGTGATATCCCTTATAATAAGTCTGCTAGTAAGTGTTTGGATGAATTTGATAATTTTATTGTTAAGAAAACTTCAATATGCAAATTAGTGATCAATTGCTATCATTATTGAATGCTTGATTGATATGATGTTTAGAATTGCTAATGATGTTAAAGGATTATGTAAACTATCATTATATGGTTCAAACTCAGCTAGAACAAGTTCTTAAATCACAAAATGATTTGCTTAATGAGATGAACAACAAAATGAATGATCATTTTGTTAGAGTAATGACTAGAGGAGGTAAAATGACTCGGGATCCTCTATATTCTAAAGGTCATCCTAAAAGATTGAGCAAGGTTTTCAGATAATTAATAATGATGCACCCAGTTCACCTAGGAAGAAGAAAAAGAATAAAGATAGAATCTTGCATGCTTCTAGTGAACCTATTATAGAAAAACCTTCTGAGAATCCTAATGATGTTTCTATTTTTGATGTTGAAACACAATCTGGTAATGAGCATACACCTAGTGATAATGATAAATATGATGCTAACGATGATCATATAGATGCTCCACTAGAAAATAATGAAGAATCTAATAATGATACATAAATAGAACATGAAGTTGAGTTTGATGGCCCACCTTCTAAAAATAAAAGATACTTTATTGCTAGGAAACATGGTAAAGAAAGGGAACCATGGGTTCAAAAACCTATGTCGTTTCCTAGTAAGGCTGTGAAATATAGAGATGAAGAGGCTTTTAATCGCTTTGTTGAAATGCTTAGACCTTTGTATCTAAGAACACCCTTAGCAGATATTATGAAAATTCCTCCGTATGCTAAATACATGAAAGATATTGTTACTAATAAAAGGAAAATAGCATAGACTAAAATTTCTACTATGCTTGCAAATTATTCGTTGGAAGGAAAATACCTCAAAAGATAGGAGATCCATGATTACCTACTATACCATGCTCTATCAAAAACAGTTGTGTTAGAATTGCTTTGTGTGACTTAGGAGCTGGTGTCAGTGTTATGCCTTTTCTCTATATAGAATACTTGACTTGAATAAGTTGACACTTACTGAAATTTCTTTGCAAATGGATGATAAATCAACTGCTATACCCATTGGTATTTGTGAGAATGTTCCCTTTATTGTTGCTAATATCACTATCTTAACAGACTTTGTTATTCTTGATCTGCCCGAGGACGACAACATGTCGGTTATTGGTTGCAATAAAATCGAGGTCACTATCTTAACAGACATGTAGACCTTCTTTGAATACTGCAGGGGCTATTATTGGTTGCAAGAAAAGCAAGGTTACTTTCCATGTCAACAATAATTAGCATATAGTATACTTTCTGAAGAAACAAACAAAGTGAATAGTATCAATTCTATTGAAAAGGTTATGATAATCACTATTGGAGGTTTTGAATTCCGTCTTCCGGCTTCAGAAAAGAAATGTCAAACTCTTATCGTCGGAGCAATGCATATCCCAGTCGAGGTAACCTAGTGCTACACAAAAGTTCTTCGGTTTCATGTTACTCGAAAATAGTTTATTAATAAGAGTTGATCAACCTTATTAATGGATTCTTTTTAGGGGCATGTGGTCGATGAATTTTGTAAGAACAACCTTCTGTAATCCTAGTTTACTCTCTGGTATCTATAGTTTAACAACGTAAAATGCCATGATTATCCTGTTTTCTGAATTATCCATGTAATAAAAAATGACACACAAATATAAGTGCTCAGAATGTCATAAAATTTTAGCACGATTTTTTACTGAATATTTATGAATTTTTGGCACTGGACACACCCCAAGGGGTGCACATGTTGTCCACAAGACAGATGTCTTGTGGGACCCACAAGACCCCACTCACTTAGCCCACCTTCCCATTGCTTATTCTTCCTCCAAAAAAATTGTGGTAACTCTTATTCTTGTGTTATTATCCAGAAAACTGAGATTTTTGATCTCTTTTCTTGGAGCTTCATTTCCGAAACTATTTTGGGGGATTACTCCTTGGTATGTGACTCCTCCGTTGGTCCAATTAGTCTTTGTTTTAGTGGATTATATTTTGCTACTGCTGGTGCCACTGAAAATGGGCTTGCATGTTGAATTCATTTGGTTCTAAGTAGTTTGAACGGTTGATATAGCCTCTAAATACTTGTAGGAGTTGTTGCTATTGATTTTTCCGAGATTTATTAACATCTTTTTCTGGCCCAAAAATTTCAGAAATTTTCTTAGGAAGATGAACTTGTTCAGGAGAGGTTCTTCGAGCCGGAGTCCTAAGGGAGTTGCCGATGGAGCACCGGACCTCAACCTCCCTCGTAGAGTGGAGGTACGGCCATGGAGTGGCCACACTATGCCTTCATGAGCAAAACCGGGTTTCGACATGAGTTCGAGCAATTTGCGGCAAACTCCGGTTTGACCAACTTCCTCACGGATGAGTGTGACCAGTACCAATTTCTCACTAATAGTTTCGCGCAATTTTTTTACTTCATGCCTAGACTGGATATTCCCATGGTACGCTTTGATTTATATGCTCAACATTTTGAAATACCATTTGCTAAATTCTATGAGATATGAATGGTTCCCTCTAAGGGGGTGTTGAGGGAACCTCGACCTGAGGAATTTGACGATTTCCTTCTTACTATAACTATGGGAGAATTTAGAGGTGTGTCCAAGGCTAGAGTCACTAGTTTGCATTTCCTATTGTGCATTACTTTGATTTATTCATAGGAAAATGTTTGACTACTGGGCAAGAGGGTGGTACGCTCAGTGCCCCTGACCTCGCCATTTTAGGTGGCGCACTTTTTGGTGATAGAACTTATAGTCTAGGAGGAATTACTGCACGCCGCTTGCACACAAATAGGACTTGGATAGTATTCGCAGCGGTATCTATGCTACTCACCTTGCGAGATGATGCTATCTGCCCCGATGATCGTTTGCTACCTAGAGTTTAATTAGACCATCAATCCATGATAGATCACCACTTTATTGATAACCCCGAACCTCCTCATCATAGTCGCTATAATTTGGTATTTAGTGAGGATTCTCGTGAGATTATTTCTTTGCCTTCTCCTTCTTTGTTTGATTCTAATCCCAGGGACGGATATGTCATCATGCCAATGATATCATTGCTTAAAAGAACGAGCTAGCTGCGGTAGAGAACGAGGCCCATCCTTGGGATGCTCGAGTGCCGCCACCCCATCATTTTCCTACTGGACCTGGTGGATTCTACAGGTGGTGATTACCAAGTTAGGCCAAAAGCCTAAGCTTGAGGGAGGATGTATTCTCACCGACATTTCATTTCATGTTCACATATTCATTTGAGTTGTCGATGTTCATCGTTTTCATTATATATCCATGTTTCACTTTATTTTGCTTTCCTTTTGTGTGTTTGAAAAACTTCAAAAACCCAAAAATATTTACCAATTCTTTTCGATTTTTCTTTCTCGTTTTGTTAGCTCGTAGTATTAAAATAAAATCCAAACAAATTTCTCGTTTCTTCTTTTTTGTTGTTTGTTGGCAGTTCTTCGGTGTAAATAGTTTTTTTTGCTTTTACTTTTTCTTCTTTAGTTCACTTTATTCAAAAAAACTAAAAACTCCAAAAATATTTCAGTGTGTTTCTCTGAATTCTTTTTCTTTTCTTTGAGTCGTCGTACGGACAAGACTTCGTAAGAATTGTTGAGTGGCTCTCATATGCTTTGTTGTTGATCTAATGAAGAGCCAATATTTCCTTGTCTTCTGCCTTGAATAAATTGTTTGCAGATATCAACTTAGTCCATGACACACTTGCATTATCATTATTTTCACACCATTCGATCGTGCAAGTGGAAGGCAATAATGAAAATGATTTTATGAAGCGACTATGGCAAAGAAAAGCTGGTATGAACTTGTCTTGTTTTTGTTTTTGTAAATATGTTTAACTCAGTAGCCCTGATTCAACATATTATGAGTAAACATGTTTGTGATGACAATTAGAGATTATAGTTGCTCGGGCCATGCTTAAGTATCTAGGAGTAGATAATGATTTATCTTGAGCGTCAACATTCATTAAAATGATTATGACGTAGTATGCTAGAATGGTATCCTCCTCTAAAGAATTCAAGTGGCTTGACTTGGCACATGTTCACACATGTAGTGATTCAAAACCAGTGCGGCCTTTATGATATTTATATTCAAAGTTTTATATCCTACTCATACTCATGTTCAGTGTTAAATATTCAGAGTGATTCAAGACCAATGCAACCACGAGGGAGCGACGAGCCTGGTAGGCACCTTCCCTAGGCTTGTGGGCCCCTCGTGACAGCTCTTGACCTAATTCTGCCTCTATAAATTCTCAAATATTCCTAATATACCAGAGAGCCACCCGAAACATTTTTTTCGCCGCCGCAAGCTTCTGTTCTTCCGCGATCCCATCTGGAGCCCTTTTCTGGCACTCTGCCGGAGGGGGAATCGATCATGAAGGGCTTCTACACCATCCTTGCTGCCCTACAAATGACGCGTGAGTAGTAACCACAGATCTACGGGTCCATAGCTAGTAGCTAGATGGTTCATTCTCTCTCTTGGATATTCAATACCATGTTCTCCTCGATCTTCTTGGAGTTCTATCTAATGTAATTATTTTTGCGGTGTGTTTGTTGGTATCCGATGAATTGCGGGTTTATGATTAGATTATTCATGAGATATATTTGAGTCTTCTCTGAACTCTTTTATGCATGATTTTTATAGTTTTGTATGTCTCTCCGATTTATCCGTTTGGTTTGGCCAACTAGATTGATTTATCTTGCAACGGAGAGGCGCTTTGTGATGGGTTCAATCTTGCGGTGCTCCATCCTAGTGACGGAAAGTGAAGGGACACGTATTTGTATTGTTACCATTAAGGATAAAACGGTGGGGTTTATTCATATTGATTGATTTTACTTTGTCTACATCTTGTCATCTTGCTTAAGGAGCTATTTTTTTATAGCTTAATACCCTATATGCAGGCTGGATAATGGTTGATGGGTGGGGTAATAGTAGTAGATGCATGCAGGAGTTAGTCTACCTATCTCGGACGTGATGCCTATATAAATGATCATTGCCTTGAATATCGTCATAACTATGCGCTTTTCTATCAATTGCCCAACAATAATTTGTTTACCCACCGTATGTTATGTGCTTGAGAGAGAAGTCTCTAGTGAAAACTACGGCCCCCGAGTCTACTTTCATCATATATGAAATCCAAAAATACCTTACCGCAATTTTTATATTTTATTTTATTTTGTAATTTATTTTATATATCTACCACTACAAGATTTGATCCTTGCAAATAACCGCCAAGGGGATTGACAACTCTCTTGTTTGCGTTGGGTGCAAGTATTTGCTTTTGTGTGTGCAGGTGTACTGCTAACGAGGTTATGTGTGGTTCTTCTACTGGATCGATAACCTTGTTTCCTAACTGAGGGAAATAATTACCTCTACTGTAGTGCATCATTCTCTCCTCTTCGAGGAAATCCCAACGTAGCTCACAAGTAACAGGAATGACGTGAATCGTCGAAGGAAGAAGTCGTTTGTCGAGCCGATGACCCCAAGACCGAAGTCATTCTGCCGAATAAGGGTATCGTCCTCGGCGTCATAGACCAGTTCAAGGGCTACTGACGGTGTCCTGGACTAGGGGGTACCAACCTAGTTGGCCCACAGTCCTCGGGCCAAGCTTACGGGCCATCATTCTTACAAGGGAGGACTCCGAAAGCCTCGCACCTCGACATGATCAAGGTAGCATCTGCCAAAGACTTGGCGTGTACTCCAAGGACATCTTCGGTCACCGCCATGTGCATCTTCAGATCTGTGACCGACCATGTAACCCTAGGTACCCCCCGGCATGTATATAAGCCAAGGTGTTTAGCCTGTAGAAGGGATCCAATCATAATCACATCCACCTAGCCCTACGGTTAGAACACTACTTACGATCTTGAGGTAGATCAAGCTTATACTCGATACACAGCCATCAATACAATCAAAGCATGACGTAGGGTATTACCTCTTCGGGAGGGCCCGAACCTGGGTAAATAATATCCTCTTCGGCCCATGTTACCCATTGATCTGAGATCCACAGCTCGGGACCCCCTGCCCCGAGGTCTGCCGGTTTTAATACCGACACGAAGGCCAAACGGTGAAGATCCCCCCTATGTCTAGTAGAATGCCTAGGCAGAATGCTTAGTATTATGAACTGCAATGTAGAATGCAATATCATGTCCTTATGTTGTCTACTGTGTCCTTGAAATAGGTATGAACTGCTATGTATGTATTATGTTGTATGTCGCATGTATGATTTACGTGCATGAATTTGTATAGATTTGAGGATGGCCAAATGGAGAAGATAAAGAACGTGGTTGCACGGACACACAAAATGAGAATCCCCTAAATTAGTCCAATCCAATTAGAGATGCTCTAACAATATGAAGGAGACGCACTGCCAAACTTGTTAACAGCCACCACACATAGACTACATTATTACATGTGTTGCTTTCATAAGCACATTAGCGTCACCTTTTCGTTTTCTTTGCTCGTTGAAGCTTCCAATCCGTGGCCTAGCCCGGGGCCCGAGTACCACAGTACCACGTCAGTAAGTACTAGCTTTTTCTAACACACGTCACTACGCAGTAGTAACAACTTAAACCGGCCGATCGATGGAACAACACGTCAGTACGTGCGGAAGAAGCTTAACAAGTGAAACGACAAGCTTTGGCCGCCGCGGTGAAGCCATGGTGGTACCCGATGCATATCTCAGCCGTCCGATAAAAGCAAGCCGGCCGCCGGCGAGAGGTCCCACGCACGCTACCGATCATATCATGCGATGCTGACGGCGGCGGCACGGCCGGACGCAGCACCCGTACGTGGACGTATCGGCGCATGGGCGCTCACAGGTGTCGGCACGGGGCCTCCGGTCTCACCGCTGAGTCATCAGACCGGCCGGCCTGCGGCGGCGGGGGCCGGGGGGTCGTTTCACGTGCCCGCACGCGTCGACAGCGGAGTGGCTCGACGAGGCGCCCATGCTTCCTTGCTGAGGTCTTTTCGGCGCTGGACGATGCCAAATTGTCTCCACCTGGGGCACGGTCCATCCGGAGCCTCTCCGATTTCGTACCGAGTACGTGTAAATGGGGCGCGAATTGCTCTCCTCTTTCGGAAACGTCGTGTTTTTCTGCAGCAGTCTTGGGTCGAAATTAATGCTCGGATGCGTGGAGGTTTTGCCGCGCGCACGGATGGTCCACCGTGCTGAGGTTCACGTTGATCGAATGAATGATCGGTGGGAAAACTTGATTTGGCTGAAGCTTTTGTCATCGATGCGTTAGTGGCCATGGTGATGGCGCCATGTGACGAGCAATTAAGAGTAGTTATCTTAATGATATCTTCCAAGCTTTTGTTGACGAGACTTCGGAATGCCCAGTACTACCACATGAGTAGGTACCGCAGAGCGGGCCCGCATTCAGTGTGCAGTCCCAGACTCCGACCTGGTAGTCCGTACTTCGTTCAATGCACGCAAAGGTGGACACCGCGCCTACCGTGAACTGGGTTGCAACGGAGAAGAGAATGTCGACGATGATCCCGGTGCGTATGTGTGTGCAGTTAGGCCAAGCGTCACTTTCCGACCGGGACGCGTGCTTTCTGTTGGCTTCTCGTAGTGAGACACGACAGCAGCGTGTCTGCTTCAGCCTTCAGGGGGAGGAAGGCTTTCAGGTACTGCTAGAACTGTACAAGCAGAGCGACCTTGCCCGGAGAGCCGGTCAGGAAATGCCAACATATATATGGACCTCTCCTCCTCCCGTTTGAAGCACGGGAAGTTACATTCGCTCTTGTAGGAATTGGACTGTTTCATGTGAATTTTTGTGTGTGTGTGTGTGTGTGTGTGTGTGTGTGTGTGTGGGTGAATTACCCCCATTTTATTCAAATGTCAATAGAGGCGAGGGTAAAAACGCCATCTGGCGTAGTCGACAGCCATATGCGGCGACCGACATCATTGTTGCTTGAACAAAGAACAAGTCTATGTGCTTTTCTATTTGATCCTCTACTCTCATAACAAAACCTAATCATGTCAAAACCAGCGCTCCGAGCTATTATCTCATGTACTATCAAAGATAAATCCGACTCGTGCCCTTAGGCCTTGTACAATGCAAAGTGCTTAGGAAGGTGTTTAGAGAAATAAATCAGGTGTTTGTTAAGCACCGGTGCTTATTTGTACATGGTAGACACTTGGTTAGGCGTCTCTCGTATAGAAATAGACACCAGTGCTTCAGAAAACCCCGGTTTATTTTTCTAACCACCTCCTTAAGCATCTTACAAGGCCTTAGAGATAGAAGAGATTCCTTCTCAAACAAAAGGGGTAGAAGAAATCACTCCTTGGCAATCCATGCCAATCCTGCGAAATTGTCTCTCTCTCTTTTGAACAATGGCATCCCTCTTTTTATTGTTCAAAAATTAAATGTTGTCAGGGATTCAAACACCTGATGGCGAAACTCTGGCGCTCTGGACGGGACAAGTTGTTCAATATTTTTTTGTTGAGCGGGTTCAATATTTCTTCTGACATGCTCTAGTCGTCATTGGGCCAAGCAACAGCTGGGACCATTTCCAAACAAGGTAGAGCAACATGCCTTGTGGATGGCAAATTCGTACAACGAGGCAGAGGATGATATAATTAAGGCGGCTGCTACAAATCATCCGGCTTATGCCAGGTCTGATCTAGCCCAACCACACCGTTCGATCTGCTCCTCCCAGCCCCCGTGGAATGGTCAACGCACGCACGTCTTCCTCACATCGCACAACCTGCTTCCCTCTCTGCTTCGATCTCGCAGCATCGGGAGTCGTCGGAGAGCGTTGCGATGCAGCAGCGAGAGCCGCCGACTTGTATTGCATCGGAGCACGGGTTGCCGCCTGCGGGCGTTGCGTTGCGGCATTGGCAGCAAACGTCGCCCGCCTTCCCTTGTGTGCTGCGTTGCAACAGGCAACAACACAGCGGGCGCCGCCGCCTTTGGCCTCCTCGTTCGTGCGGCGATGTAGCACCAGCGGCGAGCGCTGCATCGAAGCACAGGGAGTCACCGGCGAAGCTTCATTGTAGCATGGAGCTTTGATAAAACGCCAGAGACCACCGCGATGCAGCACCCGGAGCTGCCCCGCTCGAGTGCTGCATTGGAGCACGAGTTGTTTCCGGTGAGCGCTCCATTGCAGCTCCGTCGCCAGCGACTTGCAGCGCCAGTAGCGCTGACGAGCTGCATCACAGCGCCAGCGCACAAACGAAGTTGCATCGCAGCACGGCGGGCCGTGGGCGAGTTGTTGTCTCGCAGCACCGGCGGGCGTGGACGAGTTGTTGCATTGCTGCACCGGCGGGAGTTGATGAGGGTCGCATCGCATCACTGGCAGCACCGACGAGCGGTCGCTTCCCCCATGCGGCCATGCGTCTTGTGTGGCAGGAGTGCGCCGGGGTCGACCCCGCAGCGTCGCAGCATCACATTAGTGCGCGGCGGGATGCGACACGGCATGGGCGCCGTTGCTCCTGCAAGGTCGCTGCAGCGTAGGCGACCAGTCCGCTTCGCCATGGAGCATCCCTCCTCTCGAGCCCGACGAACAGAGATTGAGCGAGCGAGGAAGATTATGTGGAGGAGAAAAGACCGTGCGAAATAGATAAGGATAAGGAGGCTGGAAGGGAAGTGGTGGATGGGGACCAGAGGGGTTACGTGGCGAGCAACCCGCAAGGCTTGCATCTTGTTGTTTTCAGCCGGTTGAAAACATACGTTTTCCTTAAATTACTTTGCAGATGTTCTCAGAAATTGCTAAAAAAGAGATGTTCTTAAAAAATGCAGCTTTTTTTAGGCAAACAAATTTTTTCGTTGGGTTTCCAGGACAAGTGCAAATGACACATGAGATCACTATTCTTTGGGCCTAGGGGTCCAATGGAAGGTGCAACAGGAGGGGTGTCCATCTGGACGCGACTACACTTGTAACGAGACGGAAGGTAGCGTCGCCTGAAGGAACGACCCAAGTAGCAAGTTTGTGCATTTCTTTCCCTGTTCCGTTTTTTCTCTCGTTTGATTTCTTTTTTTCATTTTCATTTTTTATATATTTTCAAAAAATTCTACAAAACACATATTCCATAAACAATTACTTAATTTGGAAGAAAAATGTGCAGTATTAAAAATACGTTTGTGCAACTTTAAAAATATTGATAGCATTTGAAAATTATATTTCTACGAATATTCGAAAAATTCTAAACACATATTCGAAAACAGATTTAAAATGTATTTTAATAATAATGTTAAACATGGATTTAAATATTTAATAAAGTTACAGATCTATACAGAAAATGTACAGTGTGTATGAAAAAAAGAAGACAACAAAACAAATATTTGTAAAAAAACGTTCATCATAGTAATTGAATTTCTTAAAATGTTTTTAGAAAAATTTCTTATGTATATAACAAAGGTAAAATGTATATGAAAAAGTAGACATCAAAATCATTTTTATGAAAAATTATAATGAATTTGAAAAATGCTAAACGTGAACAAAATAGTCATACGTGTAAAAAATTATAAAGTGTATGAAAAAAACCTTGACATAAAAGTTATATTTAGAAAATGTGAGCCATGTATTTAGAATTTGTTAAACGTCTATAATTTTTTGTTGATGTATAGAAAACATACATACATCAAAAACATATATTAAAAACGTTAATTTATGTACTTAGAAATATTTAAACATGTATAAGAAAATATTCTTGATATATGCATAAGATATACAATGTGTGTCAAAAAAACTGGACATGCGTTGAATAAAAAAATAAAAAACCCAAAGAAAACCATAGGAAAAAAAAGGACAATAACAAACATTAATACACTTACGTCAAAGGCAAGATGTAATAGGAACCGGCGGGCACCTCGGCGAAACTTATTCGACGCTTCAGGCACCGGTAACGGTGCCAACCGTAAACCGGCGCGCACCCACCTATGCTTCGGGCCGGCCCTTTTTACCTTTTCTTCTTCTATATTTATACCCCCAAAACAATAGAACAGCAGACCTCGCATCCAGTAGCAAACTCCACTAACCAAGTCGGACTCAATACATGTCGTGCCATGTTAGCTTTTTTATTCTTCTTTACTGCTAAAAAAATGTAACGGGTTGCCGTCCCTGGCTTCCTTTTTTTGCCAGTTTTGTTTTCGACGGTTTCCTTCTGTTTTTTCCTTTTCTTTCTTTCTTTTTTCATTTTCTTTACCTTATTTTGAAAATTAATTAATTTTACTTAATTTCATGGACTTTTTTCGAATCTCATGAATGTTTCCATATTCACAAACTTTTTCCATATTCGCTGAACTTTTTTCAAAATTGATGAACATTTTTTAAAATTTGTGAACTTTTCTCAAAACTGAAGATTTGTTTTTCAAAATAGATGAACTTTTTTTCAAAACTGATGAACTTATTTTAAATATTGATGAACCTTTTCAAAATTGATGAATTTTTTGCAAATTTATGAACTGTTTTTAAAGTGATGAACTTTTTTGAAAACTCATGATCTTTTGTTTGAACTTTTTCTAAAATCCGTGAACATATTTGAATTCATGATTCAATGTTTTATTTTTCCATAATGTTCGGAATAATTTATACTAGATTTATAATATATGTTAATATATGTATAATATAACAAATATAAAAAAATTCCCTACTTTTTTTTCACGTTCTCTTTCTTGAGCAGGCTACTAGGCCGGCCCGCGATACGCCTGCTGCGAGCGCCAAAACCTCTAATCGGAATAACAGCGCCGAATAGGCCCTCCTGGGAACCTCCTAATCAACACGTTCGCCGCCCGTTACGCACACTGCCGCTCACAGACGATCACACTGGGCCGTCGCCCAAACATTCGCTCACTCTCACCGCAGGGATCGATCGGTCGCTTACCCCACATAAATCGATAAAAAAAAAGAGATCTCTCACTCATGCACAATGTACGCGACTCAAAAAACCCACCCAACAAATTCTAAAAAAAGCGCTTCAAGAGAAAAAAGGCATCCTATACGCTAGCTGTTGCTGAAAAAAACCCGTCAAGCAGTTGGTCGTTAACCATTGACAATTGTAAAAGAAACTTCGTGCAAATTGAAAATTGTTCACAAATTTGGAAAAATATTGCAAATCGAAAAAGAGTTCATGGATTTGGAAAAAGAACACAAATTGAAAAATTCACCAATTTTGATTTTTTATTGAAACTTGAAAAATAAGTTCAGCTATATTGGAAGAAAAAATCATATTTGAAACAGTTCATGGAAAAAATTATCAAAATTTGACAAAAAGTTCATTGAATTTGAAAAAAGTTCATCGATTATTTTTAAATCATTAATTTGATAAAAATCATCATCAAATTTGGAAGTTCAATGAATTTCAAAAAAAGTTCATCAAGTTTGAAAAAAAGTTCATCAAATTTGCAAAAAAGCCACGCTTCAAGGAAAAAAAGGCATTCAATACGCTAGCTGTTCCTGAAAAAACCTTCAAGCAGTTGGTCGTTGACCATTGACCATTGTAAACAAACTTCGTGCAAACTGAAAAATGTTCAAAGATTTGGAAAATTATTACAAATTGAAACAGGAGTTCAAGGATTTGGAAAATTATCGCAATTTGAAGAAAGTTCACCAATTTTGAAAAAGCAATTATTGAATTAGAAAAAGGTTCATCTATTTTGAAAAAAATAAATGTTGAATTTGAAACGGTTCATTATTTTGAAAGAAAAAAAATCAATGATTTTGGAAAAAAATCATAATTTCACAAAAAAATTATTGAATTTGAAAAACAATCATCTATTTTTTAAGAAAATCATCAATTTTGGTAAAATCATCTATTTTGAACAAAAAAGTGAATCAAAATTTAAAAAAAATGTTCATCAAGTTTGAAAAACGGGTTCATAAATTGAAAAAATTCCATTGATTTTGAAAAAAATCACAAATTTTATGAAAAAAAAGAGAAACCGGCAGTAAACAAATCCGTATAAAACAAATAGATTTACAATGGTTATTCGAAGAAGAATTAAAGAAGGTAAATAGCAGAACG
Organism: Aegilops speltoides; assembly: GCA_021437245.1. Taxonomy (NCBI): domain Eukaryota; kingdom Viridiplantae; phylum Streptophyta; class Magnoliopsida; order Poales; family Poaceae; genus Aegilops; species Aegilops speltoides. The sequence goes on along the minus strand of CM038141.1, from coordinate 299,166,866 downwards.
TTAGAGTTATCCGCTTAGTTACCGCCGTTGTACTTGTACATAGCCTAAGTGTGTGGAGTTTGAGTGTCCACAGGCGCTCACTTTTGGAGGTTTAACAAAAAGGAAAAAAAAAAGTGTAAGATGGGCCGTTTGGGAAATACCGAACCGGCGCGTCCGTTTCGCCTCTATACTACGCTGTTGTGGGCTTGCTCCTTAGTTGCTACGAATGTTAATTCATTTGTTCGTTTTGTTTCTTTTTTTTTGTATTTCAAAATAAGTTAAATATACATATTTAAAAATACTTTACTTATATTTTTAAACTGACAATCTGACATTTAAAAAATATCCATACAGTGTAAAAATAACGTCCATGAACTTTTTGCTTTTTAGCATTAGAAAAATGTTTGTGACATTTATTTTTTCTCGATTTTCAAAAAGATTGAGCCGCCTGTCGAGCTTCGATGACCTCATCAATGTCTCGGATGCCTTGTAGCGCCACCACCTTTTGTCGTTTCAATTTGGATCGCGCCTTTGATAGCTTGGCATGTAGCGTAGCTAACGCCTCTTCGGCCGCTGTTCAAAACACATACGCTCACATTACTTAATTGTGCAGCTCGACAGTTAAATTAATAGTAGAACACATCCTCCGTTTACGTTGCGTCATTCCCATCTACTGCTACATAACACCCATGTCTTCCTCGGACCGTGTCAACCGGCAATTTACATCCTCTAGTTCTTGTAAATTGGAAAACGAGGAAGACTCAGACTCCTGCACATTAAAGGGATAGGTTAGTAACCGAAGAATAAGTTGATCCTATGGATGCTTTCTCCATCCATCAAGAGTCTCCGGGACTACTGCGCATTCTCAATTTTTTTTAAAAAATATTTTACCCTCAAGCTAGTTTTATTAAAACTATCTTAAGGCTCGGGGGCTACTGTAATCCCTTAGAGGGTAAAAAAACTTCTTATACGCACGGTGTATGAACCTTCTCCGTAAAAATTAATATCTTGCATCAAGCTACCAAGATAAAAGCCAAAAGCAGCTCGCATAAAAATTTACCTTACAACCTTTGGCAAGATCGGCAAAAACAACCAACATCCCATCCTTAGCAAACTGGAACCGAGTGAGGGATTTTCCGAGTACGACCCTGTGTTCAATTGGGAGGGGGGTAAGGACTGCTTCGAGCCATTTCCACCTTCCGCTCCCACCTTGGCAGCAAGACCCCCTCGGGGTCGAGCAAATGCGGAATCTCAGCTTCGACCGCAGGGATTCTGTCATCGGAGTCATCCTTGGTAGGTCGATTACTACGGATAAAGCAGGAGAAGGTGAATATAAAGTTTCCGAGTGCAGCTTTAAATAGAAAAAGGGATTGTGACGCCCGAAGTAAATGGGGAATTTACCTCTTAGTACCCAGATGACTTGGACAAGGGAGAAATCCCTTGGATGAATCCGAAATGACCACCTTCGCTCGTATTGACACCTTGCTAGTCGGAGCAGCATGTGCCTTTCGTAAGCGCTTATATTGTCGAGGAGGGTCAAGTTCCTCGGCCTCCTTGGACGCTGGTCATTCGCAATTTTACGAAGAGTTGGACTCGCTCGCTCCACCTCCGCCATCCCATTCGACGACGACAGAAGAGCTTTGGTGGGAATAAAACTAGGAGTAATTTGCAAGATAATAAAAGTTAGAAAGCTTTTGTAGCACAAGAGCAGGATTTGTCCCTAGGCAATTGACAACTAGATTGGTAATCATTATTGCAATTTTGTATGTGGGAGAGGCATGAGCTAACATATTTTCCGTACTTGGATCATATGCACTTATGATTGGAACTCTAGCAAGCATCCGCAACTACTAAAGATCACTAAGGTAAAACCCAATCATAGCATTAAGTAACAAGCCCTCTTTAGTCGCATACGCAACAACCCCCTTAGTCGGGTATAATCTTCTATCGCTCTAGTCACCCATTATAAGCCAATTATGAACGTATTGCAACACCCTACAGTGATAATCCCACATGCTTGCGCGACATAGAGGGAACTATAGGACAACACCAAAATAAAACATACTACCCAAACCAATCATGATCATCAATCAATCCATAGGACAAAATGAATCTACTCAAACATCATAGGATTGTCACACATCATTGAACAATAATATATAGTATTAATCACCATGTTTAAGTAGAGATTACAAAGGGGAGAAGAGGTGTTACATCGCTGCATAAAGGGGGAGAGAGTTGGTGTTGACGACGGCGAAGTTTTTGGTGTAGATCGCCGTCACGATGGTTCCCCCGGCGGCACTCCGGCGCCACCGGGAGAGTGGGGGGGGGAGAGAGCCCCTCCTTCTTATTCTTGCTTGGCCTCCCCCCTAGATGGGAGGAGAGTTTCCCCTATGGTCCATGGCTGCCATGGCTCCCAGAGGACAGGAGCCCCTCCGAGAATGGATCTCTCTTTCTTTTCTTCTGTTTCACGTCTGTTTTTGGACCCCTTCAGCATTTTTTATATTCCCGAAGTTCCATAACTCCTATTGGGTTGAAATTTTGAGGGGATTTTATGCGGAAACTATCTTTCTTGCGACAAAAGAAGATCTGCAACCGCCTTATGAGGGAGTCACAAGGCAGCACGACATGGCCACTGATAACCCACAAGTATAGGGGATTAATCGTATTCCTTTTGATAACTAAGACCGTCGAACCCAACAAGGAGCAGAAGGAAATGACAAGCGGTTTTTAGCAAGGTAATTTCTGCAAGCACTGAAATTGCAGGTAACATATGTTTGATAGAAAGATAATTTGTAACGGGCAAATAACAGTAATGGTAAATAAAGTCTAGCAAGGTAGCCCAACCCTTTTGTGGCAACGGAGAGGCCGAAACGATCTCTTATAATAAGCAAAGCGTTCTTGAGAACACACGCAAATTTCATCTAGTCACTTTCGTCATGTTGGTTTGATTTGCGTTCGCTACTTTGATAATATGGTATGTGGGTGGACCGATGCTTGGATGTTGTCCTTACTTGAACAAATCTCTCACTTATGATTAACCCCTCGCAAGCATCCGCAACTACGAGAAAAGTATTAAGATAAAATCTAACCATAACATTAAACATATGGATCCAAATCAGCCCCTTACGAAATAGCGCATAAACTAGGGTTTAAGCTTCTGTCACTCTAGCAACCCATCATCTAATAAATACTCCACAACACATTCCCTTAGGCCCAAAGATAGTGAAGTGTCATGTAGTCGATGTTCACATAACACCACTAATCACAACATACATACCATCAAAATATCGAACGAATACCAAATTCACATGATTACTTGCAACATGACTTCTCCCGTTGACTCAAGAACAAAAGTAACTTTCACAAATGATATTCATGTTAAAGATTAGAGGGGTATTAAATAGCATAATGGATCTGAACATATAATCTTCCACCAAATGAATCATATAGCAATCAACTACAAGATGTAATCAAGACTACTAGTCACCCACATGTACCAAACTGAGGTTCCGGTACAAAGATTGAACACAAGGGATAAACTAGGATTTGAGATGAGATGGTGTTGTTGAAGATGTTGATAAAGATGGGCATCCCAAAGATGATAGGGGTGTTGGTGATGGTGATGGTTTCGATTTCCCCCTCCGGGAGGGAAGTTCCCCCGGCGGAATCACTCCGTCGGAGGGTAAAAGTGCTCCTTCCCAAGATCCGCCTCGAGAGTGGCGCTCCGTCCCAAAAGTCCTCCCCTTATTTTTTTTCTAGATCAAAAGACCTTATATACCAGAATATGGGCACCATAGGTGGGCTGGGCTGCCCCCAACACCCACCAGTGCGCACATGGGGGGGGGGGGGGGCTGGCGCACCCTGGTGTCTTGTGGGAACCTGGTAGGCCCCTCTGGTAGTTTTTTCTCCAATATTTATTATTTATTCCAAAATAATTCTCTATAAAACTTCAGCTTATTTGGAGATGTGTAGAATAGGTTTCTCTGAGATAGCTTTTTCAGGTCCAGAATTCTATTTGTCAGCATTCTCCCTCTTTGTGTAAACCTTGCATATTATGAGAGAAAAGGCATTAGAGTTACTCCATAAAGTGTTATTATGTATAAAAACATTATAAATAACAGTATAAAAACATGATGCAGAATGGACATATCAACCCCCCCAAGTTTAGACCTCGCTTGTCCTCAAGCGAAAGCCGATATCAAAAATCATGTCCACATGTTTAGAGAGAGAGAGATAGATAGAGAGAGAGAGAGAGAGAGAGAGAGAGAGAGAGAGAGAGGTGTCGATAAAAACAAAATACGGACATAGTTGAAGGAAATATGCCCTAGAGGCAATAATAAAGTTATTATTTATTTCCTTATATCATGATAAATGTTTATTATTCATGCTAGAATTGTATCAGCCGGAAACATAATACATGTGTGAATACATAGACAAACATAATGTCACTAGTATGCCTCTACTTGACTAGCTCGTTAATCAAAGATGGTTGTGTTTCCTAACCATAGACATGAGTTGTCATTTGATTAAAGGGATCACATCATTCCGTTCGCTTAGCACTTGATCGTTTAGTATGTTGCTATTGCTTTCTTCATGACTTATACATGTTCCTACAACTATGAGATTATGCAACTCCCGTTTACCGGAGGAACACTTTGTGTGCTACCAAACGTCACAACGTAACTGGGTGATTATAAAGGAGCTCTACAGGTATCTCCAAAGGTACATGTTGAGTTGGCGTATTTCAAGATTAGGTTTTGTCACTCCGATTGTCGGAGAGGTATGTCTGGGCCCTCTCGGTAATGCACATCACTATAAGCCTTGAAAGCAATGTAGCTAATGAGTTAGTTACAGAATGATGCATTACATAATGATTAAAGAGACTTGCCAGTAACGAGATTGAACTAGGTATTGAGATACCACGATCGAATCTCGGGCAAGTAACATACCGATGACAAAGGGAACAACGTATGTTGTTATGCGGTTTGACCGATAAAGATCTTCATACAATATGTGGGAGCCAATATGAGCATCCAGGTTCCGCTATTGGTTATTGACCGGAGACGTGTCTCGGTCATGTCTACATAGTTCTCGAACCCGTAGGGTCCGCACGCTTAAAGTTAGATGACAGTTATATTATGAGTTCATGTGTTTTGATGTACCGAAGATAGTTCGGAGTCCCGGATGTGATCACGGACATGACGAGGTGTCTCGAAATGGTCGAGACATGAAGATTGATATATTGGACGACTATATTCGGACACCGGAATGGTTCCGGGGGTTATCGGATATATACAAGAGTACCGGGGTTACCGGAACCCCCCGGGGGGTTAATGGGCCTCATGGGACCAAAGTGGAGAAGAGGAAGGGCGGCCAGGGCAGGCCGTGCGCCCCCCTCTAGTCCGAATAGGACAAGGAGGGGGGCGGCGCCCCATTTCCTTCCTCCCCTCTCTCCCTTCCTTCCCCCTCTCCTACTTGGACAAGGAAAGGAGGGAGTCCTACTCTCGGTGGGAGTAGGACTCCTCCTGGCGCCCCCCTCCTGGCCGGCCGCCCCTCCCCCTTGCTCCTTTATATACGGGGGCAGGAGGGCACCTCTAGACACAACAACAATTGATCCTTGAGATCTATTAGCCGTGTGCGGTGCCCCCCTCCACCATATTCCACCTCGATAATATTGTAGTGGTGCTTAGGCGAAGTCCTGCATCGGTAGAACATCATCATCGTCACCATGCCGTCGTGCTGATGGAATGCTCCCTCGACACTCGGCTGGATCGGAGTTCGAGGGATGTCATCGAGCTGAACGTGTGCAAGAACTCGGAGGTGCCGTGCTTTCGGTGCTTGATCGGTCGGGCTGTGAAGACGTACAACTACATCAACCGCGTTGGGCTAACGCTTCCGCTTTCGGTCTACGAGGGTACGTGGACAACACTCTCCCCTCTCGTTTCTATGCATCACCATGATCTTGCGTGTGCGTAGGAATTTTTTTGAAATTACTACGTTCCCTAACAGTGGCATCCGAGCCTGGTTTTATGCGTAGATGTTATATGCACGAGTAGAACACAAGTGAGTTGTGGGCGATACAAATCATACTGCTTACCAGCATGTCATTGAAGGAAATATGCCCTAGAGGCAATAATAAAGTTATTATTTATTTCCTTATTACATGATAAATGTTTATTATTCATGCTAGAATTGTATTAACCGGAAACATAATACATGTGTGAATATATAGACAAACAGAGTGTCACTAGTATGCCTCTACCAGACTAGCTTGTTAATCAAAGATGGTTAAGTTTCCTAACCATAGACAAAGGAGTTGTCATTTGATTAACAAGGTCACATCATTAGTTGAATGATCTGATTGACATGACCCATTTCATTAGCTTAGCACCCGATCGTTTAGTATGTTGCTACTGCTTTTATCCATGACTTATACATGTTCCTATAACTATGAGATTATGCAACTCCCGTTTGCCGGAGGAACACTTTGGGTACTACCAAACGTCACAACGTAATTGGGTGATTATAAAGGAGTACTACAGGTGTCTCCAAAGGCAGATGTTGGGTTGGCCTATTTCGAGATTAGGATTTGTCACTCCGATTGTCGGAGAGGTATCTCTGGGCCCTCTCGGTAATGCACATCACTTAAGCCTTGCAAGCATTACAACTAATGAGTTAGTTGCGAGATGATGTATTACGGAACGAGTAAAGAGACTTGCCGTTAACGAGATTGAACTAGGTATTGGATACGGACGATCGAATCTCGGGCAAGTAACATACCGATGACAAAGGAACAAACGATGTTGTTATGCGGTCCGACCGATAAAGATCTTCAGTAGAATATGTAGGAGCCAATATGGGCATCCAGGTCCCGCTGTTGGTTATTGATCGAGAGGCGTGTCTCGGTCATGTCTACATTGTTCTCGAACCGTAGGGTCCGCACGCTTAAGGTTTCGATGACGGTTATATTATGAGTTTGTGTATTTTGATGTACCAAAGGAGTTCGGAGTCCCGGATGTGATCACGGACACGACAAGGAGTCTCGGAATGGTCGAGACGTAAAGATTGATATATTGGACTGCTATGTTCGGACATCGGAATGGTTCCGAGTGGTTTCGGATAATACCGGAGTGCCGGAGGGGTTACTGGAACCCCGGGAAGTAATGGGCCTTAATGGGCCATGAGGGAGAGAGAGGGCTGCGCCAGAGGTGGCGCCCCATGAGGAGTCCGACTGGACAGGAGGGGGGCGCAGCCCCCTTCCTCTTCCTCTCCTCTCCTTCCTTCCCCCTTCCCCCTCCTAGTTGGACTAGGAAAGGGGAGTGCTACTCCCACTAGGAGGAGGACTCCCCCTCCCTTGGTGCGCCTCTCTAGGGCCGGCCGGCCCTCCCCCTTGCTCCTTTATATACGGGGGCAGGGGGGCACCCTAAGACACAAAAGTTGATCCTTGAGATCGTTCCTTAGCCGTGTGCGGTGCCCCCCTCCACCATATTCCACCTCGGTAATATCGTGGCGGTGCTTAGGCGAAGCCTGCGTCGATAGAACATCAAGATCGCCACCACGCCATCGTCTTGACGGAACTCTCTCCCGGAGCTTTGCTGGATCGGAGCCCGAGGAGCGCCACCGAGCTGTCGTGTGTCAAGAACTCGGAGGCGCCGAGTAACGGCGCTGGGATCGGTTGGATCGCGAGGAGAACGTCGACTACTTCCTCTACGTTGTGCTCGCTTCGCTTCGTCTACAAGGGTATGTAGACAATACTCTCCCTCTCGTTCTGCGGCATCACCATGATCTTGCGTGTGTGTAGGAAATTTTTGAAATTACTACGTTCCTTAACAAAGGGTATCGAGCCTGGTTTTATGCGTTGATGTTATATGCACGAGTAGAACACAAGTGAGTTGTGGACGATATAAGTCATACTGCCTACCAAAGATGTCATACTTTGGTTCAGCGGTATTGTGAGATGAAGCGGCCGGACCGACATTACGCCAGACGCTTACGCGAGACTAGTTTCACCGCTACGAGCACTCGTGCTTAAAGGTGACCGGCGGGTGTCTGTCTCTCTCACTTTAGTTGAACTGAGTGTAGCTACGCCCGGTCCTTGTGAAGGTTAAAACGGAGTCTATTTGACAAACTATCGTTGTGGTTTTGATGCGTAGGTAAGAACGGTTCTTGCTAAGCCCGTAGTAGCCACGTAAAATTTGCAACAACAAAGTAGAGGACGCCTAACTTGTTTTTGCAGGGCATGTTGTGATGTGATATGGTCAAGACGTGATGCTATATTTTATTGTATGAGATGATCATGTTTTGTAACCGAAGTTATCGGCAACTGGTAGGAGCCATATGGTTGTCGCTTATTGTATGAAATGCAACGCATACATAATTGCTTTACTTTATCACTAAGCGGTAGCGATAGTCGAGAAGCAATAGATGGCGAACGACAATGATGCTACGATGGAGATCAAGGTGTCGCGCCGGTGACGATGGTGATCACGATGGTGCTTGGAGATGGAGATCACAAGCACAAGATGATGATGGCCATATCATATCACTTATATTGATTGCATGTGATGTTTATCCTTTATGCATCTTATCTTGCTTTGATTGACGGTAGCATTTTAAGATGATCTCTCACCAATTATCAAGTAGTGTTCTCCTGAGTATGCACCGTTGCCAAAGTTCGTCGTGTCGAGACACCACGTGATGATCGGGTGTGATAAGCTCTCGTCCATCTACAACGGGTGCAAGCCAGTTTGCACACGCAGAATACTCGAGTTATACTTGACGAGCCTAGCATATGCAGATATGGCCTCGAACACGGAGACCGAAAGGTCGGCGTGAATCATATAGTAGATATGATCAACATAGTGATGTTCACCATTGAAAACTACTCCATCTCACGTGATGATCGGTTATGGTTTAGTTGATTTGGATCACGTGATCACTTAGATGACTAGAGATGTCTTTCTAAGTGGCGTTCTTAAGTAATATGATTAATTGAACTTAAATTTATCATGAACTTAGTACTGATAGTATCTTGCTTATCTATGTTTGTTTGTAGATAGATGGCTCGTGCTATTGTTCCGTTGAATTTTAATGCGTTCCTTGAGAAAGCAAAGTTGAAAGATGATGGTAGCAATTACACGGATCGGGTCCGAATTCGAGGATTATCCTCATTGCTGCATGTAAGAGTTACGTCCCGGAAGCACCGCTGGGTGCCAACTCGCCGCTGATGTAACCGACGACGTTAAGAACGTCTGGCGAGCAAAGCTGATGACTACTCTATAGTTCAAGGTGCCATGCTTTACGGCTTAGAACCGGGTCTTCAACGACGTTTTGAACGTCATGGAGCATATGAGATGTTCCAGGAGTTGAAGTTAATATTCCAACAGAATGCCCGGATTGAGAGATATGAAGTCTTGTAACGCCCTCGATGCGGCTATATCTCCCACGTGTCGAAGCACGACTTAGAGGAATAACCGCATTGAAAGCAATGTCGCAAGTGAGGTAATCTTCACACAACCCATGTAATACATAAGGGAAAGAGATACATAGTTGGCTTACAATCGCCACTTCACACAATTGCATGAATAAAGCATTACATCATCCAGATACAATCAAGGTCCGACTACGGAACCAAAATAAAAGAAGAACCCCAAATGCGACAGAAGGTCCCCGATCGACCCCAACTGGGCTCCACTACTGATCAACTAGAACAAAACAACACAAAGGGCAAGATCTTCATCGAGCTCCTCCTTGAGCTTGGTTTGCGTCACCTGCTCGGTAGCATAGGCACCTGCAAACTGGTTTTGAAGTATCCGTGAGCCACGAGGACTCAAAGAATCCCATTACCATGGGTATCAAGACTAGCAAAGCTTAATGGGAAAGGAAGGGGTAAAGTGGTGAGGTTGCAGCAGCGACTAAGCAAGTATGGTGGCTAACCAACGCAAATAAGAGCGAGAAGAGAACAAGCGGAACGGTCGTGAAGCTAGCAATGATCAAGAGGTGATCCTGAACACCTACTTACGTCAAGCATAACCCAGAAACCGTGTTCACTTCCCGGACTCCGCCGAGAAGAGACCATCACGGCTACACACGCGGTTGATGCGTTTTAATTCGGATCAAGTGTCAAGTTGTCTACAACCGGACATTAACAAATTCCCATCTGCCACATAACCGCGGCACGGCTCTCGAAAGTTTAAACCTGCAGGGTGTCCCAACTTAGCCCATGACAAGCTCTCGCGATCATCGAAGGAATAGACCTTCACCCAAGACACTCCGATCGGACTCGGTATCCCGGTACATCAAGACATTTCGACAATGGTAAAACAAGACCAGCAAAGCCTCCCGCGTCGACATCTTGATAGTAGCCGCAGATCTCGCCTCGAGCCACGACCGGATGAGCACTACGCATAACTAGAACCAGCCCTCAAGTTTCCCGAGGTGGCGCCGCAAGTGGTTCTAGTTTGGACCAACGCTAGACAAGCACGGCCCGGGGCTATAATAAAGATGACCCTTGGGTTAATTACTCCCAAGGGAAAAATAGGTGGTGGTGAGGCAAATGGTAAAAGGCAATGTTGGGCCTTCTTTGGACAAGTTTTATTCAAAGCGAACTGTCGGGGGTCCCATAAATCACCCGACCGCGTAAGGGACGCAAAATCCGGGAACATAACACCGGTATGACGGAAACTAGGGCGGCAAGAGTGGAACAAAACACTGGGCATAAGGCCGAGCCTTCCACCCTTTACCAAGTATATAGATGCATTAATAATATAAGAGATATTGTGATATCCCAACATAAACCCCGCCCACCATGGAGAAATCTTCAACTTCACCGCAACTAGCAACGCTATAAGAGGGCTGAGCAAAAGCGGTAACATAGCCAAACAACGGTTTGCTAGGAATGGTGTCAAAGGTTAGAGGTTCATGGCAATTTGGGATGGCTGGACAAACAGGTAATAGGTTGCGCAGCATAGCGAAAGAACGAGGCAACTAGCATAGCAATGATAGTAGTGAGATCCAGTAGTAGCGGTCATCTTGCCGAAATCCCGCAAGGAAGAAGAACGAGTCCATGAAGAAGACAAGCGGACGTAGTCGAACGAATCCTCACAACTCCGGAACGAAACCGAAGCTAACGAGAGAAACAAACCGGAAAGAAGCAAACAACATAGTAAACAACCATCACATAAGCATGGCATGATGCACAATCAAGTATGATGCATGTCCGGTTTAATGAGGCATGGCATGGCATGGCAAAGTGCAACAAACAACACTACAAATTAAGTGGAGCTCAATATGCAACGAGTTGCATATTGACGGAACACCACATCAATTATTTAGTTCACTCTCGTTTATGCTACTCATCAATATTAAATGTTGTTAAACATGGCAAGGGGTGAAGCATAACAAAACTACCTAACTAGGCAAGTTTAAATGAGGCCGGAAGAACAAACAACAATTCCGGAAAATCCCCATGTGCATATTTTAGATTCGGTACTGTTCTGCCCTAAACACAATTTTAGAGTTGTTAAACATGCAAGATGAGTGCACCATGTTAAACTAGGCAAAATTCTACCCCATTTACATATGAAGTTTATTAAAATCGGAGTTACGGTTATTTAGTTATGAAATAAATCATTTTAACATGGCAATTTAGCAAATTAACACAAACAACATTTTAAACATATTAAACATGGATGAAAGTGGGATATTATTAAACTACACAAAATTCTAAGCAACTTACATGTTGAAATCATTTTAATCCGATGCACAGTTTAAGAGTTATTAAACGCATGAACTAGGAGGATTTTTCTGTAAAACTGTAAATCGCTGGATAAAACTAAAATCACAGACAGGAAAAAAATACGCTATGGGCCGCAACCGACTGGCCCAACAGGAACAGGAGCTGGGGGGGAGCTCACCCTGGGCCAAGGCCCAGTTTGCAAGGACGGAACCGGCTTGGCAGGCCAAGGCCGCCTTGGGCCGGGAGATGGGCAGGCCAGGGGGGCACGGCCCACGACGTCTGTCGTCATCTCTCCAGAACGGGGACGAGGACGGCGGCGCCAGCAGCCAAGGGCGACGGAGGACGGCGGGTCTTGGCGATGGGGAGGCGAGAAGCGATCCGGTGAGGAGGCGGATCCGGCGCCGAGCCCATTCCCTGCCCGGAACGGGCGGGAGCTCGGCGGTGGAGCTGGAGGCGCGAGGCGAGATCTCCAGAGGCGGCGGCGGTTTCCCTGCGGGAGAAGAGAGATTAGAGGAGGAGGAGAGGAGAGAAGGCGGAGGAGAGGCGGCACAACGACACAGGCCGCGGCGCTCGGCGTGGAAGCTTCGCCGCGCGAGGAGGGCTGAGAGGCGGCGGCGGCGCTCTTGATCCTCGACGAGCGGGAGGAGCGGGCGGCAGGTCGGGCGCTGCGCGCGCGGCGGCGGGCGGCTCGGGCAGGCGGGCCTGATGGGCCTCGAGGCCGCGACGGCGTGGGGGGCGGGCGCGCTGTGGCACCCTCTGGTTGGGCGGGAGGCGGCGTTGCCAGGGTGGCGCCACGTGGCGGGCGAGGTGGCGGCGCTGGGAGGCTAAGTGGCGGCGGCGGGCCGGCGTGGAAATGGAGGTGGGAGGCGGCCGGAGATGATTGGGGCGCGGATTCGAGGAGGAGTCTAGGGGTGACAAAATGGCAAGGAAGGCTGCTATTTATAGCAAGAGGGGTTAGGGTTGGGGTTTTTGCTCGCTTTGGACCCTCGGATCACGATCCAATGGTCCGGATCGGAGGGGCTTAGGTGGGGTTGGCGGGCTGTGTAGATGAGTCCTCGGGCTGAGAGAAGAGAATAGGAAAGAAGCCGGCAGGGTTTTCGAGACCGAAAACATCCGACGTATAGACCGACTATATTGCGGTTGTAGGTTTAACGGTTGGGCTACCAAATGAACTCCGAATGCGACGAAACTTGGCAGGCGGTCTGTCTACACTATAATAAGATCGCACGCCAAGTTGCAACCCATTCCGAGAACATTTTTATGCCACTTATAAAATAATATTTCGGACATGTCGCGGGCGCGTGCAAGTGTGTCTGGGCTCAGAACGGACAACGGACGGAACGAGGAGACCTGGACGGATGCAAGTTTTGAAAACATGATGATGCAATGCACATGATGACATGATAAGATGCACACGCAAGCAAATGACAAGGCAACAACAGCAAATAACTGTCGGACACCTGGCACATCGGTCTCGGGGCGTCACAACACTCCACCACTACGAGAGGATCTCGTCCCGAGATCTAGGATGGCACCGGAGGGAAAACGGAAGAGGAAGAGAAGATGTGAAACTAAGTTGCTTCTTTGACCAACGAGTGAAACCACGAACCTTGAGAGGTTGAGCCATTAGAGATGAAGGAGATTGCAAACAATCCGTTAGAAAAGAGGAACATTACGAGAACTTGAACGTTGCAAAGGCATGAATCAAGAGTTTAATGGACAAGATAGAATTCGAAACCACTCCGGTTAAAACTAGATAGAGAAAGGATAAGATTGATATAATTTGGGCAGCACTCCGGTAGAAAAGAGAAGAAAACTTGATGAGATGAAAAGATATTGGAGAGATGATACAACACTCCGGTTAAATGGATAAGCAAGAAAAAAACATGATCCTCACAATTCGAGATGATTAGTGAAGAGAGCAACATCACAATGCCTCTGGAAGAAATGAAAGGATGGAATGGAATGAACGGAGGGAAACAATATCTTGAAAGAGCACGCTTACAAGAAATGCTAGAACGGAGTTGTTGGAAAACCAACAACGAAAGGAATAAACTTGTAGTGGGCTTATGTAAACATCTCAAAATTATGAGGTGAGCTTCTGCCACCAACGGAAACAAATGATTGGATTGATATCAACAAGGAGACGAGAAACTTCTCCCACCAAGTGAATAGAGAGCAAGCTTGGGTCGTGCATAATCACCACAAATAGCAACAACCCTTAAGGAAAGGCTTTAGGTGAAATATGGCACAAGATAACTCCAACGAAGAAGTTGATGGATTTAAATATCTCATTCTTGACAACATGAATAACCAAGGGAAATTGTCAAGAGTGACATAACACCATCTCAAAAGATAAGGTAGAAAAAATTGCACTTTGGAATGCAAGATGAAGAATGCTTGAACTCCTCAAAACGAAACATGTGTTGAGCACCATGTTTATTTTGAAGTATGGCTTGACGGATCTTAAATTCGAGAGAAATCTTGAAGAACAATTGAAGAATGAAAGGAATCCTTATGAACCACCATGAAGAAACTCCGGTATACAAAAGGGTGAAAAGAAAGAGAAATTGAAAACACAAGGTGAATCCTTGCAATGATTTAGAATGAGCTTTGCGACGAGATAATGCGGAAAACTTGGAACTCCGGAAAAAGAATATATGAAACACTAGAACCGAGAATTATGATATGATGACCAACTCCGGAAAGAAAGATGAATCACTTATAAACAAGAATAAGAATTATGTTATGCATATCCTTCACCAATTAAATTGATGACAATCAACGGATTTGGCATACTACTTATTCCCGTAGAAAGGATTAAAAGAGATATATCAAAACTTGAGAAGGTCTTCAACGAACCACCGGTAGAATTGGAACAACAAATGAATTGATATGATGAACAAGGAAGAGAGATCTTGAAAGAACCACCGTAAGAATTGAAAAAGAGAGTAGCAAAGGCACAATTCACCGGGAAGAATTGGAAAACGAATGAAGATACTTGAGGGAATTTAGATACATGAGAACGAAGAGAACATGAACTGATTAGAGGATATTTGAACGATGCACCGGTAAGATAGGAGAATGATAATTGACCGCTGAGAATGAAGAATTATGACATGATGGACTCGAAGGAAAGAAATGGAAACAACTCATGAAATGCTCCGGATGGTAAGAAAAGAATTGTCACAATCAAAACAATTATGAGATGATGGCATCAAACTAGAACCATGAATCTTGAAGAGAAAATAGCAAGATTAAAGAGAAACTCTTCTTCGATCTTCAAATGATGAGAATGATGATGGGAACCACCCTGAATTGTGGAGATACTCCGGGAGAATGAAAAACAAAGAGGTTGAGCCAACAAGGAAAAATAATTTGAAATCGATCTTGGAAAAAAACATTTGACTGATGATAACTCATTCTTACGTCAAACTTGGAGAAGAATTTAGGATAGCTCCTGAATAATTAGAAGAGTGAGGTAAGATCCTGGGAAAAGACCTGTGGGTTAGGGCCCACTCAAAAGAACACCGTTGAAATGATTTGAAGAGATAATGCACCGGTTGAATTAAATGGCTTGAATGAGATAGGAACCTCGAAATCTCTTGAACGGATTGAGAATGGAAACACAAGTCTTGTAAGATATCTTTAGTACTCCGGATATGAACTGGTAGAGGTGAATAAATAAGAGAGACTTGGATAAGAAATTCACATGGGAAGATATGTGAAACAAAAAAAAGAAGAGATATGATCAACACCGAAAGCTTGAATAGGATCCACCGGAGAAGAAGAAAAATTATGAAGGATGGTGAACTTGAAGCTCGTGAGCATCTTCACGAGGGATCACCGGATCAGAACATTGATTGAAAAGAGTGAAGAGGCTTCACATGAATAAATGGATACTTGATTAAGAAATCTGTGTCCTTGAAGAAAAAGGGTGGGAGGGCGGGAAAACAAAGGCAACTTGGGATGAACGAAACAAACACCGTTGGTAAAACTTAGAATTGATCTTGCAGATGGGGAGAATGATGGGATCCACTTGAAGAGAAGCACACTGGTTGGAAAGGAGTTGACATGACAAAACCAATGACCAAAAGGATTAGTATTCACATAGCAATATGAGAACACCGTTTAGGAAAAGGTATGGATTCAACATTTGACTTCAAAGCAACTCGAATACCACAAATAAAACAAAACAAAGGATTGGCTTGCAGAATAAGCCGGAACAAACATATGATAGAGATTTCGTCCGAAGTTTTCGTGGTGGGGCCTACACGGCTCAATCGTCAAACACCATCATGTACAAGGCAAAGGCACATGACATACTGAAGCGTCCCCGAGTCGGCATAGCCAAGGACTCTTTAAGACACAACGAGACCATCAGTAAAACCAACCGTGAATAGGCGGACCACTAGACGTCGAACCCCAATTTCATATCATACATCCGTCGGAAAGATATCCTAAGAGCTACTTGAATTCCCACCTATGAAACTCCCGAAACTTTACGGTTATGCAATCGGTGTTGGGGATACAGGAGCAATATATCTCACCCAAACTAACAATCCCTACATCCAGTTGTATCCATCCGTCAACACATAACCAAGAAACCTTCGAAATCGTCTACCTCAACCTTCAAAAGCATCCGTTATACGAGTCATGGCAATACTCCGTACTCACCTCAAGATCTTGGGTTAGCGGGTTATCTCACCAACAACGCATAAAAGAGATTTTCGATGTCGGCGTACTAAACTCGGTATTCCGAACTACAACGATAAAATTATGACGACAACACCTCGAGCTCAACTCCCGGACACCGCCACAACCCCTAAATGTCGAGGCACCAAGACAATGTTGTCATCATAAAACCATCGGAACGATTCCAAGATACCAGCGTGATCCTAAAATTTTTTAGTGAAATTTGAGAAGAGAAGAGTCAAAACTCTACGTCGGGATACCTCACCGAAGGTCGAAGGACCGGGAGTAAAAGAATCCTACTCTCCGATATATATCCTAAATGACTCAAAACATTTTTTCTAGACACAACTCGCCGCTAAAAGCGATCAAGCGGTGGGGCTCCTAAGGTCGGGAAGGCTCGATTACCAACTTGTAACGCCTCGATGCGGCTATATCTCCCACGTGTCGAAGCACGACTTAGAGGCATAACCGCATTGAAAGCAATGTCGCAAGTGAGGTAATCTTCACACAACCCATGTAATACATAAGGGAAAGAGATACATAGTTGGCTTACAATCGCCACTTCACACAATTACATGAATAAAGCATTACATCATCCAGATACAATCAAGGTCCGACTACGGAACCAAAATAAAAGAAGAACCCCAAATGCGACAAAAGGTCCCCGATCGACCCCAACTGGGCTCCACTACTGATCAACTAGAACAAAACAACACAAAGGGCAAGATCTTCATCGAGCTCCTCCTTGAGCTTGGTTTGCGCCACCGCTTTCATAACATAGGCACCGCAAACTGGTTTTGAAGTATCCGTGAGCCACGAGGACTCAGCAATCCCATTACCATGGGTATCAAGACTAGCAAAGCTTAATGGGAAAGGAAGGGGTAAAGTGGTGAGGTTGCAGCAGCGACTAAGCAAGTATGGTGGCTAACCAACGCAAATAAGAGCGAGAAGAGAACAAGCGGAATGGTCGTGAAGCTAGCAATGATCAAGAGGTGATCCTGAACACCTACTTACGTCAAGCATAACCCAGAAACCGTGTTCACTTCCGGACTCACGAGAAGAGACCATCACGGCTACACACGCGTTGATGCGTTTTAATTCGGATCAAGTGTCAAGTTGTCTACAACCGACATTAACAAATTCCCATCTGCCACATAACCGCGGCACGGCTCTCGAAAGTTTAAACCTGCAGGGTGTCCCAACTTAGCCCATGACAAGCTCTCGCGATCATCGAAGGAATAGACCTTCACCCAAGACACTCCGATCGACTCGGTATCCCGTACATCAAGACATTTCGACAATGGTAAAACAAGACCAGCAAAGCCTCCCGGCGTGCCGACATCTTGATAGTAGCCGCAGCAGATCTCGCCTCGTGCCACGACCGGATGAGCACTACGCATAACTAGAACCAGCCCTCAAGTTTCCCGAGGTGGCGCCGCAAGTGGCTCTAGTTTGGACCAACGCTAGACAAGCAATCGCCCGGGGGCTATAATAAAGATGACCCTTGGGTTAATTACTCCCAAGGGAAAATAGGTGGTGGTGAGGCAAATGGTAAAAGGCAATGTTGGGCCTTCTGGACAAGTTTTATTCAAAGCGAACTGTCGGGGGTCCCATAAATCACCCGACCGCGTAAGGGACGCAAAATCCGGGAACATAACACCGGTATGACGGAAACTAGGGCGGCAAGAGGAACAAAACACTGGGCATAAGGCCGAGCCTTCCACCCTTTACCAAGTATATAGATGCATTAATAATATAAGAGATATTGTGATATCCCAACATAAACCCTGTCCACCATGGAGAAATCTTCAACTTCACCTGCAACTAGCAACGCTATAAGAGGGGCTGAGCAAAAGCGGTAACATAGCCAAACAACGGTTTGCTAGGAATGGTGTCAAAGGTTAGAGGTTCATGGCAATTTGGGATGGCTGGACAAACAGGTAATAGGTTGCGCAGCATAGCGAAAGAACGAGGCAACTAGCATAGCAATGATAGTAGTGAGATCCAGGGTAGCGGTCATCTTGCCTGAAATCCCGCAAGGAAGAAGAACGAGTCCATGAAGAAGACAAGCGGACGTAGTCGAACGAATCCTCACAACTCCGGAACGAAACCGAAGCTAACGAGAGAAACAAACCGGAAAGAAGCAAACAACATAGTAAACAACCATCACATAAGCATGGCATGATGCACAATCAAGTATGATGCATGTCCGGTTTAATGAGGCATGGCATGGCATGGCAAAGTGCAACAAACAACACTACAAATTAAGTGGAGCTCAATATGCAACGAGTTGCATATTGACGGAACACCACATCAATTATTTAGTTCACTCTCGTTTATGCTACTCATCAATATTAAATGGTGTTAAACATGGCAAGGGGTGAAGCATAACAAAACTACCTAACTAGGCAAGTTTAAATGAGGCCGGAAGAACAAACAACAATTCCGGAAAATCCCCATGTGCATATTTTAGATTCGGTACTGTTCTGCCCTAAACACAATTTTAGAGTTGTTAAACATGCAAGATGAGTGCACCATGTTAAACTAGGCAAAATTCTACCCCATTTACATATAAAGTTTATTAAAATCGGAGTTACGGTTATTTAGTTATGAAATAAATCATTTTAACATGGCAATTTAGCAAATTAACACAAACAGCATTTTAAACATATTAAACATGGATGAAAGTGGGATATTATTAAACTACACAAAATTCTAAGCAACTTACATGTTGAAATCATTTTAATCCGATGCATAGTTTAAGAGTTATTAAAGGCATGAACTAGGAGGATTTTTCTGTAAAACTGTAAATCGCTGGATAAAACTAAAATCACAGACAGGAAAAAAATACGCTATGGGCCGCAACCGACTGGCCCAACAGGAACAGGAGCTGGGGGGGAGCTCACCCTGGGCCAAGGCCCAGTTTGCAAGGAGGGAACCGGCTTGGCAGGCCGGCGCGCTGCTGGGCTGGGGAGATGGGCAAGCGGGGGGGCGCGGCCCACGACGTCTGTCGTCATCTCTCCCGAACGGGGACGAGGACGGCGGCGCCAGCAGCCAAGGGCGACGGAGGACGGCGGGTCTTGGCGATGGGGAGGCAGAGGAAGCCAGATCCGGTGAGGGGAGGCCGGATCCGGGCGTCGGGAGCCCATTCCCGGCGCCGGAACGGGGCGGGGAGCTCCGGCGGTGGAGCTGGAGGCGCGGAGGCGAGATCTCCAGGAGGCGGCGGCGGTGGTTCCCTGCGGGGAGAAGAGAGATTAGAGGAGGAGGAGAGGAGAGAAGGCCGAGGAGAGGCGGCACAGACACAGGCGGCCGCGGCGCCCGGCGTGGAAGCTTCGCCGCGCGAGGAGGGCCGAGAGGCGGCGGCGCGCTCTCGATCCTCGACGAGCAGGAGGAGCGGGCGGCAGGTCGGGCGCCGCGGGCGCGGTGGCGGGCGGCTCGCGGGCAAGCGGGCCACGATGGGCCTCGTGGCCGCGGCGGTGGGGGGCGCGGGCGCGTCGTGGCACCCTCTGGTTGGACGGGAGGCGACGTTGCCCATCGGGTGGCGCCACGTGGCGACGGCGAGGTGGCGGCGCGGGGGGAGGCTAAGTGGCGGCGGCGGAGCGGGCCGGGCGCGAAATGGAGGTGGGGGCGGCCGGAGATGATTGGGGCGCGGATTCGAGGAGGAGTCTAGGGGTGACAAAATGGCAAGGAAGGCTGCTATTTATAGCAAGAGGGGTTAGGGTTGGGGTTTTGCTCCGCTTGGACCCTCGGATCACGATCCAATGGTCCGGATCGGAGGGGGCTTAGGTGGGGTTGGCGGGCTGTGTAGATGAGTCCTCGGGCTGAGAGAAGAGAATAGGAAAGCAGCCCGGCAGGGTTTTCGGAGACCGAAAACGTCCGACGATAGACCGACTATATTGCGGTTGTAGGTTTAACGTTTGGGCTACCAAATGAACTCGAATGCGTTTAAACTTGGCAGGCGGTCTGTCTACACTATAATAAGATCGCACGCCAAGTTGCAACCCATTCCGAGAACATTTTTATGCCACTTATAAAATAATATTTCGGACATGTCGCGGGCGCGTGCAAGTGTGTCTGGGCTCAGAACGGACAACGGACGGAACGAGGAGACCTGGACGGATGCAAGTTTTGAAAACATGATGATGCAATGCACATGATGACATGATAAGATGCACACGCAAGCAAATGTCAAGGCAACAACAGTGAATAACTGTCGGACACTTGGCACATCGGTCTCGGGGCGTCACAAGTCTCCAATAAATTCTATAGCTGCAAGATGGAAGAGAATGGGTCTGTCAGTGAGCACATAATCAGAATGTCTGGGTATTACAATCACTTGAGTCAACTGGGAGTTAATCTTCCGGATGATTGTGTCATTGACAGAATTCTTCAATCACTGCCACCAAGCTACAAAGGCTTCGTGATGAACTATAATATGCAAGGGTTAGTAAAGACTATGCCCGAGCTCTTCGCATTGCTAAAGGCTGCGGAGGTAGAAATCAAGAAGGAGCATCAAGTGTTGATGGTCAATAAGACCACTAGTTTCAAAAAGAAAGGCAAAGGGAAGAAGAAGGAACTTCAAGAAGAACAGCAAGCAAGTTGTTTGCTCAGAGAAGAAACCCAAGTCTGGACCTAAACCTGAAATCGAGTGCTTCTATCGCAAGCGATCGTCACTTGGAAGCGGAACTGCCCCAAGTATTTGGAGGATAAGAAGGATGGCAAGGTGAACAAAGGTATATGTGATATACATGTTATTGATGTGTACCTTACTAGAGCTCGCAGAGCACTGGTATTTGATATCGGTTACATTGCTAATATTTGCAACTCAAACAGGGACTACGGATTGCTTAACACCGCAAAGGACGAGGTGACGATGCGCGTGGGAAATGGTTCCAAAGTCGATGTGATCGCGGTCGGCACGCTACCTCTACATCTACCTTCGGATTAGTTTTAGACCTAAATAATTGTTATTTGGTGCCGCTTGAGCATGAACATTATATCTGGATCTTGTTTGATGCGAGACGGTTATTCATTTAAATCGAGAGAA
The DNA here is from genome assembly GCA_021437245.1 of Aegilops speltoides. NCBI lineage: Eukaryota > Viridiplantae > Streptophyta > Magnoliopsida > Poales > Poaceae > Aegilops > Aegilops speltoides. Next base: position 299,145,405 of record CM038141.1, on the reverse strand, counting down.
TAATGGTTGTTCTATTTATATGAGTAATATCTTTTATGGTCATGCACCCTTGAAGAGTGGTCTATTTTAATGAATCTCGATAGTAGTGATACACATATTCATAATGTTGAAACCAAAAGATGTAGAGTTGATAATGATAGTGCAACTTATTTGTGGCACTTGCCGTTTAGGTCATATCGGTATAAAGCGCATGAAGAAACTCCATCTTGATGGACTTTTGGAGTCACTTGATTATGAATCACTTGGCACTTATGAACCGTGCCTCATGGGCAAGATGACTAAAACCCGTTCTCCGTACTATGGAGAGAGCAACAGATTTCTTGGAAATCATACATACGATGTATGTGGTCCGATGAATGTTGAGGCTCGTGGCGGATATCGTTATTTTCTCACCTTCACAGATGATTTAAGCGGATATGGGTATATCTACTTAATGAAACACAAGTCTGAAACATTTGAAAAGTTCAAAGAATTTCAGAGTGAAGTTGAAAATCATCGTAATAAGAAAATAAAGTTTCTACGATTTGATCGTGGAGGAGAATATTTGAGTTACGAGTTTGGTCTACATTTGAAACAATGCGGAATAGTTTAAGAACTCACGCCACCCGAACACCACAGCGCAATGGTGTGTCCGAACGTCAGAATCGCACTTTACTAGATATGGTGCGATCTATGATGTCTCTTACAAATTTACCGCTATCGCTTTTGGGGATATGCTCTTGAGACGGCCGCATTCACGCTGAATAGAACACCGTCAAAATCCGCTGAGACGACACCTTATGAACTATGGTTTAGCAAGAAACCAAAGTTGTCGTTTCTTAAAGTTTGGGGATGCGATGCTTATGTGAAAAAGCTTCAACCCGATAAGCTCGAACCCAAATCGAGAAATGTGTCTTCATAGGATACCCAAAGGAAACAGTTGGGTACACCTTCTATCACAGATCCGAAGGCAATACATTTGTTGCTAAAATGGATCCTTTCTAGAGAAGGAGTTTCTCTCGAAAGAAGTGAGTGGGAGGAAAGTAGAACTTGATGAGGTAATCAGTATCTTCTCCCTTATTGAAAGTAGTTTATCACGAAACCGGTTTCGCGACATCTACACCAAATAGTGAGGAAGTTGATGATGTTGATCATGAAACTTCAGATCAAGTTACTCTGTAACCTCGTAGATCAACCAGAGTAAGATCCGCACTGAGTGGTACGGTAATCCTGTTCTGGAAGTCATGGTACTAGATCATGATGAACCTACGAACTATGAAGAAGCGATGGTGAGCCCAGATTCCACAAAATGGCTTGAGGCCATGAAATCTGAGATGGGATCCATGTATGAAAACAAAGTGTGGACTTTGGTTGACTTGCCGAGGGTCGACAAGCAATAGAAAACAAGTGGATCTTCAAGAAGAAGACTGATGCCGACGGTAATGTTACTGTCTACAAAGCTCGACTTGTCGCAAAGGGTTTTCAACAAGTTCAAGGGATTGACTACGATGAGACCTTCTCACCCGTAGCAATGCTTAAGTCTATCCGAATCATGTTAGCAATTGCCGCATTTTATGATTATGTAATTTGGCAAATGGATGTAAAAACTGCATTCCTGAATGGATTTCTGGAAGAAGAGTTGTATATGATGCAACCAGAAGGTTTTATCGATCCAAAGGGAGCTAACAAAGTGTGCAAGCTCCAGCGATCCATTTATGGACTGGTGCAAGCATCTCGAGTTGGAATAAATGCTTTGATAGTGTGATCAAAGCATTTGGGTTTATATGAGACTTTGGAGAAGCTCAGTATTTACAAGAAAGTGAGTGGGAGCTCAGTAGCATTTACGATATTATATGTAGATGACATATTACTAATCGGAAATGATATAGAATTCTGGATAGCATAAAGGGTACTTGAATAAGAGTTTTTCAATGAAGGACCTCGGTGAAGCTGCTTACATATTGGGCATCAAAATCTATAGAGATAGATCAAGACGCTTAATTGACTTTCACAAAGCACATACCTTGACAAAATTTTGAAGAAGTTCAAAATGGATCAAGCAAAGAAAGGGTTCTTGCCTGTGTTACAAGGTGTGAAGTTGAGTAAGACTCAATGCCCGACCACCGCAGAAGATAGAGAAAATGAAAGATGTTCCTATGCTTCACCATAGGCTCTATCATGTATGCAATGCTGTGTACCGACCGATATGTGCCTTGCTATTAGCTTAGCAGGAGGTACCAAAGTAATCCAGAGTGGATCATCGACAGCGGTCAAGAACATCCCGGCACACGAAAAGGACTAAGGATATGTTTCTCGATATGGAGGTGACAAAGAGCTCATCGTGAACAGTTACGTTGATGCAAGCTTTGACACTGATCCGGACGATTCTAAATCGCAAACCGGATACGTGTTTACACTAAACGGTGGAGCTGTCAGTTGGTGCAGTTCTAAACAAAGCGTCGTAGCGGGATCTACATGTGAAGCGGAGTACATAGCAGCTTCGGAAGCAGCTAATGAAGGAGTCTGGATGAAGGAGTTCATATCCGATCTAGGTGTCATACCTAGTGCATCGGGTCCAATGAAAATCTTTTGTGACAATACTGGAGCAATTGCTTTAGCAAAGGAATCCAGATTTCACAAGAGAACCAAGCACATCAAGAGACGCTTCAATTCCATTCGGGACTTGGTCCAGGTGGGAGACATAGAGATTTGCAAGATACATACAGATCTGAACGTAGCAGACCCGTTGACTAAGCCTCTTCCACGAGCAAAACATGATCAGCACCAAGACTCCATGGGTGTTAGAATCATTACTGTGTAATCTAGATTATTGACTCTAGTGCAAGTGGGAGACTGAAGGAAATATGCCCTAGAGGCAATAATAAAGTTATTATTTATTTCCTTATTACATGATAAATGTTTATTATTCATGCTAGAATTGTATTAACCGGAAACATAATACATGTGTGAATATATAGACAAACAGAGTGTCACTAGTATGCCTCTACCAGACTAGCTTGTTAATCAAAGATGGTCAAGTTTCCTAACCATAGACAAAGGAGTTGTCATTTAATTAACAAGGTCACATCATTAGTTGAATGATCTGATTGACATGACCCATTTCATTAGCTTAGCACCCGATCGTTTAGTATGTTGCTACTGCTTTTATCCATGACTTATACATGTTCCTATAACTATGAGATTATGGAGGAACACTTTGGGTACTACCAAACGTCACAACGTAACTGGGTGATTATAAAGGAGTACTACAGGTGTCTCCAAAGGCAGATGTTGGGTTGGCGTATTTCGAGATTAGGATTTGTCACTCCGATTGTCGGAGAGGTATCTCTAGGCCCTCTCGGTAATGCACATCACTTAAGCCTTGCAAGCATTACAACTAATGAGTTAGTTGCGAGATGATGTATTACGGAACGAGTAAAGAGACTTGCCGGTAATGAGATTGAACTAGGTATTGGATACCGACGATCGAATCTCGGGCAAGTAACATACCGATGACAAAGGGAACAAACGTATGTTCTTATGCGGTCTGACCGATAAAGATCTTCGTAGAATATGTAGGAGCCAATATGGGCATCCAGGTCCCACTATTGGTTATTGATCGGAGACGTGTCTCGGTCATGTCTACATTGTTCTCGAACCGTAGGGTCCGCACACTTAAGGTTTCGATGACGGTTATATTATGAGTTTGTGTATTTTGATGTACCGAAGGAGTTTGGAGTCCCGGATGTGATCACGGACACGACGAGGAGTCTCGGAATGGTCGAGACGTAAAGATTGATATATTGGACAGCTATGTTCGGACATCGGAATGGTTCCGAGTGGTTTCGGATAATACCGGAGTGCCGGAGGGGTTACCGGAACCCCCCGGGGAAGTAATGGGCCTTAATGGGCCATGAGGGGAGAGAGAGGGCTGCGCCAGGGGAGGTGGCGCGCCCCCTCATGAGGAGTCCGACTGGACAGGAGGGGGGCGCAGCCCCCCTTTCCCTCTTCCTCTCCCTCTCCTTCCTTCCCCTTCCCCTCTTAGTTGGACTAGGAAAGGGGAGTCCTACTCCCACTAGGAGGAGGACTCCCCTCCCTTGGCGCGCCTCTCTAGGGCCGGCCGGCCCTTCCCTTGCTCCTTTATATACGGGGCAGGGGGCACCCTAAGACACACAAGTTGATCCTTGAGATCGCTCCTTAGCAGTGTCGGTGCCCCCTCCACCATATTCCACCTCGGTAATATCGTAGCGGTGCTTAGGCGAAGCCCTGCGTCGGTAGAACATCAAGATCGTCACCACGCCGTCGTGCTAACGGAACTCTCTCCCTGGAGCTTTGCTGGATCGGAGCCCGAGGAGCGTCACCGAGCTGTACGTGTGTCAAGAACTCGGAGGCGCCGGAGTAACAGCGCTGGGATCGGTTGGATCGCGAGGAGAACGTACGACTACTTCCTCTACGTTGTGATCGCTTTCGCTTCAGTCTACAAGGGTATGTAGACAATACTCTCCCCTCTCGTTGCTATACATCACCATGATCTTGCGTGTGCGTAGGAATTTTTTTGAAATTACTACGTTCCCCAACAGTCATACTTTGGTTCGGCCGTATTGTTGGATGAAGAGCCTGGACCGACATTATGCGTACGCTTACGCGAGACTGGTTCTACCGACGTGCTTTGCACATAGGTGGCTGGCGGGTGTCAGTTTCTCCAACTTTAGTTGAACCGAGTGTGGCTACGCCCGGTCCTTGAGAAGGTTAAAACAACACTAACTTGACGAACTATCATTGTGGTTTTGATGCGTAGGTAAGAACGGTTCTTGCTCAGCCCGTAGCAGCCACGAAAAACTTGCAACAACAAAGTAGAGGACGTCTAACTTGTTTTTGCAGGGCATGTTGTGATGTGATATGGTCAAGATGTGATTCTATATTTTATTGTATGAGATGATCATGTTTTGTAACTGAGTTATTGGCAACTGGCAGGAGCCATATGGTTGTCGCTTTATTGTATGCAATGCAATCACTCTGTAATTGCTTTACTTTATCACTAAGCGGTAGCGATAGTCGTAGAAGCAATAGGTGGCGAAATGACAACGATGCTTCGATGAAGATCAAGGTGTCGTGCCGGTGACGATGGTGATCATGACGGTGCTTCGGAGATGGTGATCACAAGCATAAGATGATGATGGCCATATCATATCACTTATATTGATTGCATGTGATTTTTATCCTTTATGCATCTTATTTTGCTTTGATTGACGGTAGCATTATAAGATGATCTCTCACTAAATTTCAAGGTATAAGTGCTCTCCCTGAGTATGTATCGTTGCGAAAGTTCTTCGTGCTGAGACACCGCATGATGATCGGGTGTGATAGGCTCTACGTTCAAATACAACGGGTGCAAAATAGTTGCACACGCAGAATACTCAGGTTAAACTTGACGAGCCTAGCATATACAGATATGGCCTCGGAACACTGAGACCAAAAGGTCGAGCATGAATCATATAGTAGATATGATCAACATAGTGATATTCACCATTGAAAACTACTCCATCTCCGTGATGATCGGACATGGTTTAGTTGATTTGGATCACGTGATCACTTAGATGATTAGAGGGATGTCTATCTAAGTGGGAGTTCTTAAGTAATATGATTAATTGAACTTAAATTTATCATGAACTTAGTACCTGATAGTATTTTGCTTGTCGATGTTTGTTGTAGATAGATGGCTCGTCTTTGTTGTTCCGTTGAATTTTAATGTGTTCCTTGAAAGCTAAGTTGAAAGATGATGGTAGCAATTACACGGATCGGGTCCATAACTTGAGGATTATCCTCATTGCTGCACGTAAGAATTACGCCCCGAAGCACCGCTGGGTGCCGAGCCTGCTGCAGATGCAATCGATGATGTTAAGAACATCCGGCGAGCAAAGCGATGACTACTCGATAGTTCGATGTGCCATGCTTTACGGCTTAGTCTTCGGACTTCAACAATGTTTTGAGCGTCATGGAGCATATGAGATGTTCCAGGAGTTGAAGTTAATATTTCAAGCAAATGCCCGGATTGAGAGATATGAAGTCTCCAATAAGTTCTATAGCTGCAAGATGGAAGAGAATAGTTCTGTCAGTGAACATATACTCAAAATGTCTGGGTATAATAATCACTTGATTCAACTGGGAGTTAATCTTCCTAATGATAGTGTCATTGACAAAATTCTTCAATCACTGCCACCAAGCTACAAGAGCTTCGTGATGAACTATAATATGCAAGGGATGGACAAGACTATTCCCGAGCTCTTCGCAATGCTAAAAGTTGCGGAGGTAGAAATCAAAAAGGAGCATCAAGTGTTGATGGTCAATAAGACCACCAGTTTCAAGAAAAAGGGTAAAGGGAAGAAGAAGGGGAACTTCAAGAAGAACGGCAAACAAGTTGCTGCTCAAGAGAAGAAACCCAAAATTAGACCTAAGCTTGAGACTGAGTGCTTCTATTGCAAGCAGACTGGTCACTGGAAGCGGAACTGCCCCAAGTATTTGGCGGATAAGAAGGATGGCAAGGTGAACAAAGGTATATGTGATATACATGTTATGATGTGTACCTTACTAATACTCGCAGTAGCACCTGGGTATTTGATACTAGTTCTGTTGCTAATATTTGCAACTCGAAACAGGGACTACGGATTAAGCGAAGATTGGCTAAGGACGAGGTGACGATGCACGTGGGAAATGGTTTCAAAGTCGATGTGATCGCTGTAGGCACGCTACCTCTACATCTACCTTCGGGATTAGTTTTAGACCTAAATAATTGTTATTTGGTGCGAGCGTTAAGCATGAACATTATATCTGGATCTTGTTTGATGCGATACGGTTATTCATTTAAATCAGAGAATAATGGTTGTTCTATTTATATGAGTAATATCTTTTATGGTCATGCACCCTTGAAGAATGGTCTGTTTTTATTAAATCTCGATAGTAGTGATACACATATTCATAATGTTGAAGCCAAAAGATGCAGAGTTGATAATGATAGTGCAACTTATTTGTGGCACTGCCGTTTGGGTCATATTGGTGTAAAGCGCATGAAGAAACTCCATACCTATGGACTTCTGGAATCACTTGATTATGAATCACTTGGTACTTGCGAACCGTGCCTCATGGGCAAGATGACTTAAACGCCGTTCTCCGGAACTATGGAGCGAGCAACAGATTTGTTGGAAATCATACATACTGATGTATGTGGTCCAATGAACATTGAGGCTCGCGGCGGGTATCGTTATTTTCTCACCTTCACAGATGATTTAAGCAGATATGGGTATATCTACTTAATGAAACATAAGTCTGAAACATTTGAAAAGTTCAAAGAATTTCAGAGTGAAGTGGAAAATCATCGTAACAAGAAAATAAAGGTTCTACGATCTGATCATGGAGAAGAATATTTGAGTTACGAGTTTGGTTTACATTTGAAATAATGCGGAATAGTTTCGCAACTCACGCCACCCGGAACACCACAACATAATGGTGTGTCCGAACGTCATAATCGTACTTTACTAGATATGGTGCGATCTATGATGTCTCTTACTGATTTACCGCTATCGTTTTGGGGTTATGCTTTAGAGATGGCCGCATTCACGTTAAATAGGGCACCATCAAAATTCGTTGAGATGACGCCTTATGAACTGTGGTTTGGGAAGAAACCAAAGTTGTCGTTTCTTAAAGTTTGGGGCTGCGATGCTTATGTGAAGAAACTTCAACCAGATAAGCTCGAACCCAAATCGGAGAAATGTGTCTTCATAGGATACCGAAAGGAGACTATTGGGTACACCTTCTATCACAGATCTGAAGGCAAGACTTTTGTTGCTAAATTCGGATCCTTTCTAGAGAAGGAATTTCTCTCGAAAGTGAGTGGGAGGAAAGTAGAACTTGATGAGGTAACTGTACCTGCTCCCTTATTGGAAAGTAGTTCATCACAGAAACCGGTTCCTGTGACAACTACACCAATTAGTGAGGAAGCTAATGATATTGATCATGAAACTTCAGATCAAGTTACTACCGAACCTCGTATGTCAACCAGAGTAAGATCCGCACCAGAGTGGTACGGTAATCCTATTCGGGAGGTCATGTTACTTGACCATGGCGAACCTACGCACTATGAGGAAGCAATGATGAGCCCAGATTCCGCAAAATGGCTTGAGGCCATGAAATCTGAGATGGGATCCATGTATGAGAACAAAGTATGGACTTTGGTTGACTTGCCCGATGATCGGCAAGCCATCGAGAATAAATGGATCTTCAAGAAGAAGACCGACGCGGATGGTAATGTTACTTTCTACAAAGCTCGACTTGTTGCGAAAGGTTTTCGACAAGTTCAAGGGGTTGACTACGATGAGACTTTCTCACCCGTAGCGATGCTTAAGTCTGTCCGAATCATGTTAGCAATTGCCGCATTTTATGATTATGAAATATGGCAAATGGATGTCAAAACTGCATTCCCGAATGGATTTCTAGAAGAAGAGTTGTATATGATACAACCTGAAGGTTTTGTCGATCCAAAAGGTGCTAACAAAGTGTGCAAGCTCCAGCGATCCATTTGTGGACTGGTGCAAGCCTCTCAGAGTTGGAATAAATGCTTTGATAGTGTGATCAAAGCATATGGTTTTATACATACTTTTGGAGAAGCCTGTATTTACAAGAAAGTGAGTGGGAGCTCTGTAGCATTTCTGATATTATATGTAGACGACATATTGTTAATTGGAAATGATATAGAATTTCTGTATAGCATAAAAGGATACTTTGAATAAAAAAATTCAATGAAAGACCTCGGTGAAGCTGCTTATATATTAGGCATCAAGATCTATAGAGATAGATCAAGACGCTTAATTGTACTTTCACAAAGCACATACCTTGATAAAGTTTTGAAAAAGTTCAAAATTGATCTAGCAAAGAAAGGGTTCTTGCCTGTATTACAAGGTATGAAGTTAGTCAGACTCAATGCCCGACCACAGCAGAAGATAGATAGAAAATGAAAGATGTTCCCTATGCTTTAGCCATAGGCTCTATCATGTATGCAATGTTGTGTACCAGACCTAATGTATGCTTAGCAATAAGTTTAGCAGGGAGGTACCAAAGTAATCCAGGAGTGGATCACTGGACATTGGTCAAGAATATCCTGAACTACCTGAAAAGTACTAAGGATATGTTTCTCGTTTATGGAGGTGACAAAGAGCTAGTCGTAAATGGTTACGTCGATGCAAGCTTTGACACTAATCCGGACGATTCTAAATCACAAACCGGATACGTGTTTATATTGAATGGTGGAGTTGTAAGTTGGTGCAATTCTAAACAAAGCATCGTGGCGGGATCTACATGCGAAGCAGAGTACATAGCTGCTTCGGAAGCAACAAATGAAGGAGTATGGATGAAGGAGTTCATAACCGATCTAGGTGTCATACCTAGTGCATCGGTACCAACGAAAATCTTCTGTCACAATACTGGTGCAATTGCCTTGGCAAAGGAATATAGATTTCACAAGAGGACCAAGCACATCAAGAGACGCTTCAATTCCATCCGGGACCAAGTCCAGGTGGGAGACATAGAGATTTGCAAGATACATACGGATCTGAATGTTGCAGACCCGTTGACGAAGCCTCTTCCACGAGCAAAACATGATCAGCACCAAGGCTCCATGGGTGTTAAAATCATTACTGTGTAATCTAGATTATTGACTCTAGGGCAAGTGGGAGACTGAAGGAAATATGCCCTAGAGGGAATAATAAAGTTATTATTTATTTCCTCATATCATGATAAATGTTTATTATTCATGCTAGAATTGTATTAACGGAAACACAATACATGTGTGAATACATAGACAAACAGAGTGTCATTAGTATGCCTCTACTTGACTAGCTCGTTAATCAAAGATGGTTGTGTTTCCTAACCATAGACATGAGTTGTCATTTGATTAACGGGATCACATCATTAGGAGAATGATGTGATTGACTTGACCCATTCCGTTAGCTTAGCACTTGATCCTTTAGTATGTTGCTATTGCTTTCTTCATGACTTATACATGTTCCTACAACTATGAGATTATGCAACTCCCGTTTATCGGAGGAACATTTTGTGTGCTACCAAACGTCACAACATAACTGGGTGATTATAATGGAGCTCTACAGGTGTCTCCAAAGGTACATGTTGAGTTGGCGTATTTCAAGAATAGGTTTTGTCACTCCGATTGTCGGAGAGGTATCTCTCGGCCCTCTCGGTAATGCACATCACTATAAGCCTTGCAAGCAATGTAGCTAATGAGTTAGTTAATGAATGATGCATTACATAACGAGTAAAGAGACTTGCCGGTAACGTGATTGAACTAGGTATTGAGATACCGATGATCGAATCTTGGGCAAGTAACATACCGATGACAAAGGGAACAACGTATGTTGTTATGCGGTTTGACTGATAAAGATGTTCGTAGAATATGTGGGAGCCAATATGAGCATCCAGGTTCCGCTATTGGTTATTGACCGGAGACGTGTCTCGGTCATGTTTACATAGTTCTAGAACCCATAGGGTCCGCACGCTTAAAGTTAGATGACAGTTATATTATGAGTTCATGTGTTTTGATGTACCGAAGATAGTTCGGAGTCCCGGATGTGATCAAAGACATGACGAGGAGCCTCGAAATGGTCGAGACATGAAGATTGATATATTGGACGACTATATTCGGACACCGTAATGGTTCCGGGGGTTATCGGATATATACCGGAGTACCGGGAGGGGGGGGGGGGGTTACCGGAACCCCCCCCTCGGCGGGGTTAATGGGCCTCATGGGCCCAAAGTGGAGAAGAGGAGGGACAGCCAGGGCAGGCCGCACGACCCCTCCCTCTCTAGTCCGAATAGGACAAGGAGGGGGGCGGCGCCCCCTTTCCTTCCTCCCCTCTCTCCCTTCCTTCCCCCTCTCCTACTTGGACAAGGAAAGGAGGGAGTCCTACTCCCGATGGGAGTAGGACTCCTCCTGGCGGGCCCCCTCCTGGCCGGCTGCCCCCTCCCCCTTGCTCCTTTATATACGGGGGCAGGGGGCACCTCTAGACACAACAACAACTGATCCTTGAGATCTATTAGCTGTGTGCGGTGCCCCCCTCCACCATATTCCACCTCGATAATATCGTAGCGGTGCTTAGGCGAAGCCCTACATCGGTAGAACATCATCATCTTCACCATGCCGTCGTGCTGACGGAACTCTCCCTCGACACTCGGCTGGATCGGAGTTTGAGGGACGTCATCGAGTTGAACGTGTGCAAGAACTCGGAGGTGTCGTGCTTTCGGTGCTTGATCGGTCGGGCCGTGAAGACATACGACTACATCAACTGCGTTGTGCTAACGCTTCTGCTTTCGGTCTACGAGGGTACGTGGACAACACTCTCCCCTCTCGTTGCTATGCATCACCATGATCTTACGTGTGCGTAGGATTTTTTTTAAATTACTACGTTCCCTAACAATAGTAGCATCATGCTTATTATTATAACAACAACAAACTTTATCATATAACTTCTCATGAACAAGTAACAATTCATCACAACATCAAAGTACAAAGCATAAACTTTATTGAAAACTAACAAACTATGTTCTCAGTCAACTTTGCAACTACAATTCATCATATTTTCAGGAAGGGTCTCGTATCGGAGCCTTTTGGCAAGTCCACATCCTCAACCATCATTTAATCTTCTATGATTGCTAACACTCACAACATATGAGCAAAAAGTTTCAACCGGACACATATAAAGATAGGGGCTTATAGTTTCGCCTCCCAACTTATTCACCTCAAAGGTGATGTCAACAATAATAACTCATGATCACTCACATTCAATTGGATATATGTGCCTAGATCTTTCCCCACTACATGATGCTTGCCAAAGAGAAAATAAAAAGGAATAGAGGAAAATACTTTAACTCTTGCATAAAGGTAAATACATAAAAATAAAATATAGGCCCTTCGCAGAGGTAAGCAGAGGTTGTCATGCGCTTTTTGGTTTTTTATGCACAATCTCTTAATGCAAAAGAACGTCATATTATATTGCCCCTTATCATCGCAACCTTTATTATGCAGTCCGTCGCTTTTATTACTTTGCCATCACAAGTTCGTACAATGCTTATTTTCCCTTACACTAAAGGATCAAACACATTTAGGAGCAATTTTTATTACCCGTTTTGCACCGATGACAACTTGCTTGAAGGAGCCTACTTAATCCATAGGTAGGTATGGTGGACTCTCAAAACATGGGTTTGGGTTTAATGTTTTTGGATGCACAAGTAGTATCTCTACTTAGTGTGGATTTTTCGCTAGCAATGATGTTGGGCAAGCATGATACGTCCATTTTGCATCATGCTTTTATTTCAATATTTATTGTATTATGGGCTGTTACTAGACATTATGTAACAATACTTATGCCTTTTCTCTCTTATTTTATAAGGTTTACACGAAGAGGGAAAATACCGGCAGCTGGAATTCTGGGCTGGAAAAGGAGCAAATATTAGAGACCTATTCTGCACAACTCCAAAAGTCCTGAAACTCCACGAAAGTCAGTTGCCGGAGGGGGGCCACCCACCAGCCACGAGGGTGGAGGGCACGCCCTACCCCCTGGGCACGCTCCTGCCTTGTGGGCCACCTAACAGGCCCCCAAAGTACATCTTCAGCTATATGGTGTCTTTTGCCCTAGAAAAAATTTAGAAGGAAGCTTTCGGGACGAACCGCCGCCATCTCGAGGAGGAACCTGGGCAGAACCAATCTAGGGCTCCGGCGGAGCTGTTCTGCCGGGGAAACATCCCTCTGGGAGGGGGAAATCATCGCCATCGTCATCACCATCGATCCTCTCATCGAGAGGGGTTCAATCTCCATCAACATCTTCACCAGCACTATCTCCTCTCAAACTCTAGTTCATCTCTTGTATCCGATCTTTGTCTCAAAACCTCATATTGGTACTTGTGGGTTGCTAGCAGTGTTGATTACTCCTTGTAGTTGAGTAGTTGGTTTATTCGGTGGAAGATCATATGTTCAGATCCTTAATGCATATTAATACCCCTCTGATTATTAACATGAATATGATTTGTGAGTAGTTACGTTCGTTCTTGAGGACATGGGAGAAGTCTTGTTATAAGTAATCATGTGAATTTGGTATTTTTTCGATATTTTGATGAGATGTATGTTGTCTCTCCTCTAGCGGTGTTATGTGAACGTCGACTACATGGCACTTCAACATTGTTTGGGACTAGGGGAAGACATTGGGAAGTAATAAGTAGATGATGGGTTGCTAGAGTGGCAGAAGCTTAAACCCTAGTTTATGCGTTGCTTCGTAAGGGGCTGATTTGGATCCATATGTTTCATGCTATGGTTAGGTTTACCTTAATTTTTTTTCGTAGTTGCGGATGCTTGCAAGAGGGGTTAATCATAAGTGGGATGCTTGTCCAAGGAAGGGCAGTACCCAAGCACTGATCCACCCACATATCAAATTTTCAAATTAACGAACGCGAATCATATGAGCATGATGAAAACTAGCTTGAAAGTAATTCCCATGTGTCCTCGGGAGCACTTTGCTTTATGTAAGAGTTTGTCCAGGCTTGTCCTTTGCTACAAAAAGGATTGGGCCACATTGCTGCACCTTAGTTACTTTTGTTACTTGTTACCCGTTACGAATTACCTTATCACAAAACTATCTGTTACCGATAATTTCAGTGCTTGCAGAGAATACCTTATTGAAAACCGCTTGTCATTTCCTTATGCTCCTCGTTCGGTTTGACACTCTTACTTATTGAAAGGACTACGATAGATCCCCTATACTTGTGGGTCATCAAGACTCTTTTCTGGCGCCGTTGCCGGCGAGTGAAGCGCCTTTGTGAAAGTGCAACTATCCCTAGGTGGTTTTGGTAATTCATAACAACATATAGCTCATTGAGCTAATACTATTCCAAGACTATTATTTCAGGAAAGCTCAATGAATGGCATGGCATGGATGATGAAAGTGGATCCCTCAAAATATCAAGGACAAAGGATTGGCTCAAGCTCAAAAGCTCAAGACTCTTCATTTTACATTCTAGTGATCCAAGATCACATTGAGTCTATTGGAAAAGCCAATACTATCAAGGAGGGATGAGGTGTTGCTTAATGAGCCTCTTGCTTCATGTGCTTAGTGATATGCTCCAAATACCCTCAACCACTTTCTCACATCCACATATGACTTAAACCCAAAGTCAAAATCGGTCCCACTGATTCTTTCTATCCGGCGCCACCGAGTTCAAATGTCATAGCCACTGCCACAACCCCTAGGCAAATCGGTCTTACCGATAGGGATCTCGGTCTCACCGAGATGGGATTGTAATCTCTCTGTTTCCCTTTGTAATGTTTCAGTCTAACCGAAGTGAGTGATCGGTCCCACCGAGGTTGCAATGTAAACTCCCTGTTTCCTTTTCGTAACATTTCGGTCTCACCGAAATGAGCGAATCGGTCCCACCGAGTTTACCTGACCAACTCTCTGGAAAGCTTATTACCAAAATCGGTCTCACCGAGTTTGTGTAATTGGTATCACCGAGATTGCGTTATGCCCTAACCCTAACCATATCGGTCCTACCGAGTTGCATGTCGGTCCCACCGAAAATCCTAACGGTCACTAGGTTTACTAAATCGGTCTGACCGAGTCTATTGAATCGGTCCCACCAAGTTTGGTAAATTGTGTGTAACGGTTAGATTTTGTGTGGAGGTTATATATACCCCTCCACCTCCTCTTCATTCATGGAGAGAGCCATAAGAACAGACCTACACTTCCAACTTACCATTGCTGAGAAAGAACCACCTACTCATGTGTTGAGGCCAAGATATTCCATTCCTACCATATGAATCTTGATCTCTAGCCTTCCCCAAGTTGCTTTCCACTCAAATCTTCTTTCCACCAGATCCAAAACCTATGAGAGAGAGTTGAGTGTTGGGGAGACTATCATTTGAAGCACAAGAGCAAGGAGTTCATCATCAACACACCATTTGTTACTTCTTGGAGAGTGGTGTCTCCTAGATTGGCTAGGTGTCACTTGGGAGCCTCCGACAAGATTGTGGAGTTGAACCAAGGAGTTTGTAAGGTCAAGGAGATCGCCTACTTCGTGAAGATCTACCGCTAGTGAGGCAAGTCCTTCATGGGCGACGGCCATGGTGGGATAGACAAGGTTGCTTCTTCGTGGACCCTTCGTGGGTGGAGCCCTCGTGGACTCACAAGAACGCTACCCTTCGTGGGTTGAAGTCTCCATCAACGTGGATGTACGATAGCACCACCTATCGGAACCACGACAAAAACATCCGTGTCTCCAATTGCATTTGAATCCTCCAAACCCTTCCCTTTACATTCTTGCAAGTTGCATGCTTTAATTTCCGCTGCTCATATACTCTTTGCATGCTTGCTTGAATTGTGTGATGATTGCTTGACTTGTCCAAAGATAGCTAAAATCTGCCAGACACTAAAATTGGGAAAAGGTTAAGTTTTTAATTGGTCAAGTAGTCTAATCACCCCCCCTCTAGACATACTTCAAGGTACTACAAGTTGTATCAGAGCCTTGGTCTCCATTTTCTTTGATTTCCATAGCTTTTGGTGGTCATAGCCTTGGTTTCACAACCTAGGAGAGTATGGCGTCTAGCGAGGGAAATTATCACCGTAGAGGTCCTTACTTTGATGGTACTAATTTTGCTAGTTGGAAGCATAAGATGAAAATGCATATTCTTGGACATAACCCCGTCGTTTGGGCTATTATGTGTATTGGCTTGCAAGGTGAATTCTTTGATGGGAGAGAGCCAAACCGTGAAGCTAGCGCGGATGAGTTGAAGATGTTGCAATACAACGCTCAAGCTTGTGATATCCTCTTAAACGGATTGTGCCCCGAAGAATTCAACAAAATCAGCCGTCTTGAGAATGCAAAGGAAATTTGGGATACTTTGATTGATATGCATGAAGGTATCAACTCCGTCAAAGAATCCAAGTTGGATGTGCTCCAAAGTCAGCTTGACAAGTTCAAAATGAAGGATGCTGAAGGTGTCGCTGAAATGTACTCTAGGCTTGCACTTATCACAAATGAGATTGCCGGCTTAGGGAGTGAAGAGATGACCGACATATTCATCATCAAGAAGATCCTAAGAGCATTGGAGGGAAAGTATGATACCGTGTGCACATTGATCCAAATGATGCCAAACTACAAAGATCTCAAGCCAACGGAAGTCATTGGAAGAATTGTTGCTCATGAGATGTCACTCAAGGATAAGGAGGAACTTCACAACAAGTCAAGTGGCGCTTACAAAGTCTCATGTGAAGCCCCCACATCATCAAGTGAGAAATAAACCTTCAATGAAGAATTGAGATTAATGGTGAAGAACTTCAACAAATTCTACAAGAGTAGAAGCAAAGAAAGAAGCTCCAAGTCAAGGTCCTACAATGACAAAAGATCTTCTAGTCGAGAGCGAAATTGCTACAATTGTGGGAGACCTGGACACTATTCCAATGAGTGTACGGCACCCTACAAAAGAAGAGAAGATTCTCCGAAAAGAAGAAGCAAAAGAGAAGAATCACCACCAAGAGAGAGGAGGAGTAGAGATGATCGTTATGAACGAAGACCCTCACGGAGAAGCAAGGACTCGGAAAGGAAGGACAATTCATCAAGGAGCTATACAAAACGAAGACATCAAGCTCATGTTGGTGAATGGGTATCCAGCTCCGACTTCGACAATCACTCCGAGAGAAGCTATCACTCCGACTCCGAATATACTCAAGATGAAGGTGTTGCCGGTCTAGCACTTGTGTCAACCAACTCCTACGACATATTTGACTCACCAAATGAAGGAACTGGAAGATGCTTCATGGCCAAAGGTCCAAAGGTAACACATCCCGAGTATGTTGATTTCAATAGTGATGAAGATGACTTGCTAGGTGATGATGATTTACTTGTTAACAACTCTAGTGACGAATACTATGATGAAACGTCAATTAATAATGCTAAAATGAATTACAATGATAAGGAGAAGATTGAGCTTCTAACTAAAGAACTAAACACTCTTAAATTAGCTCATGAAACTATCTTCGAAGATCATCGAGAACTTTTAAGGGCTCATGAGATGTTACGCTTTGAAAAGCTCAATCTTGAGCAAGAGCATGAGTTCTTAAAAGCAATCAATGATGATCTCCGTAAGAAAAGTTCTTCTTACATTGCCAAGCGTTTACTCTTATCTACTTACATGCCTCAAGTCAAGTCTAGTAACAAGTACAAGAAAGATCCTTCCTCTAGTAGTAACAATAATAATGCCAAATCCAATATTGTTGCTTCTAGTATTTCTCTTGATTCCACTAATGATTCTCTTAGCCAAGTTACACTTGAGCAAGAAAATAGCTTATTGAAGGAAATTATAGAGAAAGGTGTTTACAAGAGCCTTGCCGGGAGTAAGCAATTCGAGGAAATTGTACGCAAGCAAGGAAGGCACCGGAAGAATCAAGGTGTTGGTTTTGAACGAAAGTTCAATGCCAATGGAGTTGAGTGGGAAGAAGATCAATACCACAAGACAAAGTTTGTTCCTCAACAAGAGAAGTATGATCCTACTTCCTTCAAGAGAACACAAGCACAAGATGATCTTCCACCACAAGACCACAAGAAGAAAGGCAAGGACAAGCTTCAAGAGGAGATTGATGCATTTGAAGAAGCACCTAAGGTCTCGGTCAAGTGGGTTCCCAAGACTACGTCAAGTTCTACTTCATCAAGTACAACTACAACTCCAAGGATTCCCATCAAGATGATGTGGATCCCGAAGAAGAAGAACTAGAGAGTTCTTGAGGGTGACTCATAACATTCTTCACTCATATCGTTATGGCAAGGACAAGTGCAATCAACTTCCACATCTTGCACTAGTTCAAGGAGTCACAAACCCTCATGTTGGTAAGGCAAGGGACAAGGTAACCTAATGATTTCATGGACATCATCTTGTGTGTGCATCACTCTATGTCTATGGATATTCTTGTTTGTTCCTTGTGAGACTAACCCATGTAGGTATGTTGAAAGTGCAACTCACTCCAAAGGATTGCTCCAAATGATCTACATCAACATTGAGCATCCACATCTTCAACACCTACATGAAGTCATCATCGACAAAACCCAAGGTTAGTTCATCCCTCTAAAAGGGGATCACACATCTAGGGGAGCTTAACTCTAAGAATTGATTCAAAGCAACTCTAATGGTGTGAACACATCAATGCATTATGTAAAAGTGGTAACCCCACTTGAGCTTAAACGATGAGTATGACCTATGATCAAATGTTCTCATTTGACTCCTAAGTCAATATACTCATATATAGATGACCTAGTCATCGCCAATTGTTTGATAGATGCTAGAATTGGTTGTGCATGCTTTGCCACATATTTCATTTGCCATCTTATTGTGTGAGCATGTTGGTTGCATATTTTACTCATTCGAGGACATCCACTTGTTGTTTTGATTGTTTGGGTTCTTTTTTCTTTTTGCCAAGTGGATAGACAAGAATGCCTAAGAACCTTCTCTAGCTATCTATGCTTTTCTCGTCTCAAACACTATTCATGCTACATCACAAAATTTGATCAAGTCAGATTCGAACCACTCTGTGTGAGGAGCACTCGGAGTCCCCGATTCGTCATTGACATAAACTTCCAAAACTTCTTTGTGATTCTTGGTCTGACCGATTCCTCCATTTCGGTCCTACCGAGATCACTAAGTCGATCTAGGTTTTCAATCTCGGTGCAACCGATTTGAATGTTTCGGTCACACCGAGTTGCAGCAACTGTATACAGTTATGCATCTAGGTGCCACCAAGTTGTTCCACTCGGTCACACCGACAGGGTCGGGCTATATATACTCACGGGAATTTTTTTGGAAATTTCTCTGAACCTCTTCGCCCGCGCAATAGCTCGCTCTGCCTCCAGGGTCTCCGGATCGTCTCCTTGTTGCCAGCCGCCTCCTGTCGCTGGTCTCCGCCGCCGTCAACAGAATTCACCCCCGCTGTTGCCGCCGTAGTGAGTTCATCGCCAAGCTAGGGTATGTACTCGATCACAGTGCTATCCTCGTTCGATTCCTAGCACGTTGTGTTCATTATGATTCTTGCCACGATTGAAACACTCCTATCCAGTCAATACAATCCTTAGATTAGATGCGATTTGAAAATTTAGGGCTAGGTTTCCGCCGAAACCATCTCGGACCCACCGAGTTGAAAAACTCGGTCCCACCGATTTGGCTAACGCCATTGCACTAGTAACTCTCGGTCTGACCAAGAATTGCTAATCGGTGTGACCTATTTTAGGACTCTGTGAAACCCTAGCAGTCCCGGTGCCACCGAACTGTGACTCGGTTTGACCGAGTTCACCAGTTTAGGTTCCAAAACTGCTTCGGTATCACCGAGTTTGAAAATCGGTTGATCCAAAATGCTTTTTGTGGAAAACTAAAACTGAGTTTTTGAATCATTCTTTTGCAAAAATCTCTGCATTTTGTGATGCTCATCCATTCTATCTCATCTATAACTATTCACAGGGTCAGCAGTTAGTGATTTGCAGCATGTCAGACCAAAGTGATAGTTAGAACAAGTCAGAAGAGCACAATCACATGAGTGAGGGCACTAGTCCCTCCAGCACTTCAGATGATGGCAGCAGGAGCACCCCAAGCAATCTGCCTAAAGCTGCCACTAGGACAAGGAAGAAGAGAACCTCAGAATCTGAGGATGAGGATTATATGGCAGAAGAAGATGAGGCTACCTCCAAGAAGGTAGTGCTCAAAAAGGAGTATGCCTCAGCAAAGAACACAAAGCCTGGACTCAATAGGAAGGTTCCTGCCAAGAGGACACCTATTTGAAGGTCAGAGGATCAACTCAAGTGCCTGAAAAGACAGAACCCAAAGAGGCACCTGCAAGAAGAGTCACAACTTCCAAACCCAAGAAAGTTCCCACTGGAGAAACTATGAAGTTTACCATTGAATCAGAAGATGAAGCTGCTGGTCAAGATAAGAAGAAGAAGAGAGCCAGAACCACTACTGCCCAGGTTCTTGGAAATCCCTCTATGAGGAGAGACTCTGAAGAGGAAGAAGAGGTTGCTGCACCAGCACCCAAGGCACAAAAGCTAATGGATGATGCTATTAAGTCAGGGGCTGCAACATCAAAGCCCAAGGAAGCACCCAAAGCTGCCCCCAAGCCCAAGACTGCACCAAAGAGGAATACCAGGAGTATTCCAGCTGCTGAAAAGAACAAGGCCCCAGTGCCTGAAGTTGTTGATGAGGAAGATGATGAAGGACAAGTCCAGAGAAAGCTTAAGCCCAAGATTCCAGACCACAATGATGCTCATCCTGTGGCTGAGCACATGAAGTTGAGAAAGGATGCAGGACTCAGATTGTGGAGGCTGTCAGATCCATATGCTACCAGGAGAAGGACTATTGTTGACTACAGGTTCCACGCTAAAGAACAGCAGGACTTCTATGAGACAGTATTGTTGGACAAGAAACCAATAGTGTGTGATATGAGGTGGGTCGACTGGACCTACATGAAGGAAAATGAGGAACACTATCCTGGAGTGCAAGACAGTTTTGTTGCTTGTGGAGTTGCAGACTTTGTTGGGCAGAAGCTCACAAAGTGGAATGATGAGCTCATTATGCAATTCTACTCCACAACACACTTCTATCCAGATGGCAGGATAGTTTGGATGTCTGAAGGTACAAGGTACCAGTCAATAATTGAGGAATGGGCCAGTCTGATCAATGCCCCAAAGGAGAGTGAAGATGACTTGGATGTCTATGCCAAGAAGAATATGGATCACAATACCATTGGTCATATGTACAAGGAAACTCCTGATGCTGCAGTTGAGACACATAAGTTTGGGTCAGTTCATTTTCTTCTGTCAGGGCTGCCAACAATCAACTGGATCCTAAGGCACACTCTGTTGCCCAATTCAGGTGAACACAACATGATTAGAAGGCATGCTATCAACTTGCTACACTTGTTTGATGTGCCACAAAAATTTAAGGTCATGAGCCTCATTGTTGAGACCATTAAGAGGACAACATCAGACCAGAAGAGAAGTTGTGGGTATGCGCCACAGATTCAGGAGTTGATTAACTCAAAGTTGGGCACAGGAACATACTTGCTGGATAAGGAACATTTTGCTATCTATCCAGACTTTGAGGACAATCAAGTTGTGATGAATCAGAATGAACCATCATCACTGCAAGCTCAAGAGAAGAAGGAGAAGGCAAAGAGTGAGAAGGCTGCCAAGATGCCAACTTAAGAGGAGGCATCTGAGTACTTTTTGAAGAACAAGCAGGAGCATCTTGGTTACTTGATAGCATCAACACCGAGGATTGAGAAGGGGTTGGCCACCCTAACTCAAAACCAGGAGAGCCTGGAAAGAATCATGGAACAAAAATTCTATGATCTAGATGCCAAAATGGCGAGATTGATCGGTTGTGGAGCAGCTCGAGGATGACATGCAGGAGAGGAAGGGCAAGACAACCATCGATGCATTTGCCAGAGTGCCTAGAGCTCAGAGGTCAGCCTAAATGCTCGTGATGCAGACACGAGCCACATCATCTGCACCAGCTATAGCTCCAGTGCAACCAGCTCCAGCACCAACTCCTCCAGCTCCATCCACTTTAACTGAAGCCTTCGTCCAAGGAGCCATCTCTAAACCACCACCTAAAGATCAAGCCTGAGAGTCGATCTAGAACTATGCATTTTCTATGAACTTTTTGGTAACTTGTTGCCAAAGGGGGAGAAAAATGTATAGATCATAGGCTTCGAGAGAGAGAGTGTTGCTTTTGTTCTCTCTTGCTTTGGTGGTTAAACCTTTGTTTGCTTTTGATTGCTTGAGATACTATGCTATTATTTGTGAGACATTGATGATCATGTGTTTGATCATAAGCTACACTTATGCTTGTTAGATGATATTATCTTACCTATCCTTAAATGATCATTCACTTTGCTTGGTGATGAGTGCATGTATTCAATCTTTATTATTTTGAGCGCTCCACCAAGATGTATGTGACATGGAAGAGTAACCCATGAGCCTAATTCCTTGTGCATTTGCAGTCCAAAGCAAATTCTAAACTACGCACAAATTTAGGGGGAGCTCTTGCTTATCACATACTTCTCAAAGCGACGATGTTTTTCAATCTTATTATCATTTGTCGAAGCTTTGGTCTATATGTTGTCATCAGTTACCAAAAAGGGGGAGACTGAAAGTGCAACTATCCCTAGGTGGTTTTGGTAATTCATAACAACATATAGCTCATTGAGCTAATACTATTCCAAGACTATTATTTTAGGAAAGCTCAATGAATGGCATGGCATGGATGATGAAAGTGGATCCCTCAAAATATCAAGGACAAAGGATTGGCTGAAGTTCAAAAGCTCAAGACTCTTCATTTTACATTTTAGTGATCCAAGATCACATTGAGTCTATAGGAAAAGCCAATACTATCAAGGAGGGATGAGGTGTTGCTTAATGAGCCTGTTGCTTCATGTGCTTAGTGATATGCTCCAAATACCCTCAACTACTTTCTCACATCCACATATGACCTAAACCCAAAGTCAAAATCGGTCCCACCGATTCTTTCTATCTGGCGCCACCGAGTTCAAATGTCATAGCCACTGCCACAAACCCTAGGCAAATCGGTCTTACTGATAGGGATCTCAGTCTCACCGAGATGGGATTGTAATCTCTCTGTTTCCCTTCGTAACGTTTCGGTCTAACCAAAGTGAGCGATCGGTCCCACCGAGATTGCAATGTAAACTCCCTATTTCCTTTCCATAACATTTTGGTCTCACCGAAATGAGCGAATCGGTCCCACCGAGTTTACCTGACCAACTCTCTGGAAAGCTTATTACCAAAATCGGTCTCACCGAGTTTGTGTAATCGGTATCACCGAGATTACATTTTGCCCTAACCCTAACCATATCGGTCCTACCGAGTTGCATGTCGGTCCCATCGAAAATCCTAACGCTCACTAGGTTTACTAAATCGGTCTGACCGAGTCTGTTGAATCGGTCCCACCGAGTTTGGTAAATTGTGTGTAACGGTTAGATTTTGTGTGAAGGCTATATATACCCCTCCACCTCCTCTTCATTCGTGGAGAGAGCCATCAGAACAGACCTACACTTCCAACTTACCATTTCTGAGAGAGAACCACCTACTCATGTGTTGAGGCCAACATATTCCATTCCTACCATATGAATCTTGATCTCTAGCCTTCCCCAAGTTGCTTTCCACTCAAATCTTCTTTCCACTAGATCCAAAACCTATGAGAGAGAGTTGATTGTTGGGGAGACTATCATTTGAAGCACAAGAGCAAGGAGTTCATCATCAACGCACCATTTGTTACTTCTTGGAGAGTGGTGTCTCCTAGATTGGCTAGGTGTCACTTGGGAGCCTTCGACGAGATTGTGGAGTTGAACCAAGGAGTTTGTGAGGGCAAGGAGATCGCGTACTTCGTGAAGATCTACCGCTAGTGAGGCAAGTCCTTCGTGGGCGACGGCCATGGTGGGATAGACAAGGTTGCTTCTTCGTGGACCCTTCGTGGGTGGAGCCCTCCGTGGACCCGCGCAACCGTTACCCTTCGTGGGTTGAAGTCTCCATCAACGTGGATGTACGATAGCACCATTGAGAGGGCCCGAACCTGGGTAAAAACATCGTGTCCCTTGTCTCCTGTTACCATCCGCCTAGATGCACAGTTCGGACCGCCTACCCAAGATCCGCCGGTTTTGACACCGACATTGGTGCTTTCGTTGAGACTTCCTCTGTGTCATCATCTTTAGGCCCGATGGCTCCTCCGATCATCAACAGCGATGCGGTCCAGGCCCGGGCAGATCTTCGTATTCGGCGGCTTTGCACTGCGGGCCAATTCGCTTGGACATCTGGAGCAGATTGAAAGCTACGCCCCTGGCCATCAGGTCAGATTTGGAAGTTTGAACTACACGGCCGACGTCTACGGAGACTTGATCTTCGACGGGTTCGAGCCACAGCCAAGCGCGCCGCCTTTGTCACGATGGGCATGATCTAGCTCTGCCACGAACAGCGGTGCCACAGGGGTCACCGATGTCGCTCAACCCTTAGCTCGGAGCCGACTGCGCTGATCGAGGACGGGTGGCTGGACACCGCCTCGGGGGCTGCAATCTCTACGGCGATTGAGCCGTACACCAACCCTGTCCTTTGCGAAGCTCATGATCCAAGGCGCCGGACTCCTCTCCGGACTCCGAACCTTCCGCGCCCCTGCCAATCGAATCCGATTCGGCGCCGATCATGGAGTTCACCGCCGCGGACATCTTTCGGCACTCGCCCTTTGGCGACATCCTGAATTCACTAAAGTCTCTCTCTTTATCAGGAGAGCCCTGGCCGGACTATGGTCAGGAAGGTTTGGATGCAGACGACGAAGAAATTCAATGCCCACCCACCACCCACTTCGTAGCCACTATCGATGATTTAACCGACATGCTCGACTTTGACTCCAAATACATTGACGGTATGGACGACGATGCAGGAGACGACCAAGAACCAGCGCCTACAGGGCACTGGAAGGCCACCTCGTCATACAACATATACATGGTGGACATCCCAAAAGATGGGAATGGCGATGGAACAATGGAGGATGACCCCTCCAAGAAACAGCCTAAGCGCCAGCGTCAGCGGTGCGACTCTAAATCCTGCCACAGCAAAAACGGCGATTCCGACATGAGAGACAATAACACCTCAGACAGTGCCGAAGACAACCCCCTCCAGCAGGATTCAGTGCAGGAGGATGGAGAAGCCAGCCCTCATGAGAGAGCAGCAGACAGAGAGGTAGAGGACGATAATTACATGCCTCCCTCCGAAGATGAGGCAAGCCTCGATGACGACGAATTTTTCATGCCCGAGGATCCCATCAAACAAGAGCGTTTCAAATGCAGGCTTATGGCCACGGCAAGCAGCCTCAAGAAAAAGCAGCAACAACTTAGAGCTGACCAAGACTTGCTAGCTGATAGATGGACTGAAGTCCTTGCGGCCGAAGAGTATGAACTAGAACGCCCCTCCAAGAGCTACCCAAAACGCATGCTGCTACCCTGATTAGAGGAGGAAGCACCTAAACCTACATCACCAGCGCATGATACGGCCGACCGGCCACCTCGTGGCCGCGACAGAGAGGCCTCTCGGCCCTCCACTCAAGCCGCACCCCGGCGCCGCTCAAAAAGTACCAAGGCACAGGGAAATGCGCCAGACCCGCGAGATATATTGGAGGACAAGGCAAGGCAAACAAGATCGATCTACTGATAGCGTGGGCGCCTCACTACACGTGACGATAACCGTCATGCCGGATACAGCAAATCCGGTCGAGCCGAACACAGCAGACAAAGCTCATTTGATCTACGTCGTGATATAGCCCAGTACAGGGGCGCCACACACCCACTATGCTTCACAGATGAAGTAATGGATCATCAAATCCCCGAGGGTTTCAAACCCGTAAACATCGAATCGTACGATGGCACAACAGATCCTGCGGTATGGATCGAGGACTACCTCCTTTATATCCACATGGCCCGCGGTGATGATCTACACGCCATCAAATACCTCCCACTCAAGCTTAAAGGACCAGCTCGGCATTGGCTTAACAGCTTGCCAGCGGAGTCAATTGGTTGTTGGGAAGACCTGGAAGCCGCATTCCTTGACAACTTCCAGGGCACCTATGTGCGACAACCAGACGCCGACGACCTAAGCCACATAATTCAGCAGCCAGAGGAATCGGCCAGACAATTCTGGACACGGCTCCTAACCAAGAAAAATCAAATCGTCGACTGTCCGGATGCAGAGGACCTTGCAGCCTTCAAACATAACATCCGCGATGAGTGGCTTGCCCGGCACCTAGGACAGGAAAAGCCAAAATCCATGGCAGCCCTCACAACACTCATGACCCGCTTTTGCACGGGAGAGGACAGCTGGCTAGCTCGTAGTAACAACATGACCAAGAGCCCAGTAATTCGGATACCAAGGACAAGAACGGCGGTCGCGTTGCAACAAGCACAAGCGCCGCGTGCGGCGATAATGCTAAGGATCGGCGATCAATGCGGATTCAGAGGCTCTAAATCCGCCAGCGGAAAAAGCCATTCAAAAGGAATAATCCGGGCCGTCCAATTTGGACCGAATACTCGATCGCTCGTGCGAGATACACGGCACCCCCGAAAAACCAGCCAACCACACCAACAGGGATTGTTGGGTGTTCAAGCAGGCAGGCAAGTTAAATGCCGAAAACAATGACAAGGGGCTGCATAGTGATGACAAGGAGGAGCCCCGGCCGCCGAATAATAGAGGACAGAAGGGCTTCCCCCCACAAGTGCGGACGGTGAACATGATATACGCAACCCACATACCCAAAAGGGAGCAGAAGCGTGCACTAAGGGACGTATATGCGATGGATCCAGTCGCCCCAAAGCTCAATCCGTGGTCCTCCTGCCCGATAACTTTTGATTGAAGAGACCACCCTACTAGCATCCGCCATGGCGGATTCGCCGCATTGGTTCTAGACCCAATCATTGACGGATTTCACCTCACCAGAGTCCTGATGGACGGCGGCAGCAGCCTGAACCTGCTTTATCAGGATACAGTGCGCAAAATGGGCATAGACCCCTCAAGGATTAAACCCACAAAAATGACCTTTAAAGGTGTCATACCAGGTCTTCGGATCCCCGGATAACTTACGAAGCGAGGAATTAATGTTCGACATAGTCCTGTTCCGCAGCGGCTATCACGCACTGCTCGGACGAACCGCATTTGCAAAGTTCAATGCAGTGTCGCACTACGCATACCTCAAGCTCAAGATGCCAGGCCCTCGAGGAGTCATTATGGTCAACGGAAACACCGAACGCTCTCTCCGAACGGAGGAGCATACGGCGGCCCTTGTGGCGGAAGTAAAAAGCAGCCTCTCAAGGCAATTCTCGAGTCCGGCTATTCAACGTCCAGACACCGTCAAGCGCGCCCGGAGTAACCTACAACAAGACCGCCTGGCATGTTCCGAGCACGCGTAGCAATGCGGCCCCAACCCAGCCCTCGCGAAATTGTGAAACCAGTACTACGCGTACATAATTACGCTCTGGAAATACCATGGGCATGGGGGAGGGGCACGACCACGGCAGGCCCAGAATGCGGCTCAACCACACCAGGGGCTCCCGATTGTGTCATTCTTTTTTTTCTTACTTTCAGGACTCCGTTCTCAAGAAGCCTTGTCCGGCAGTAGAATCACCGAACACACGATGCAACAGCCAGGGAAGCAGAAAGCTACGTCGAGTGTCCATGTGATCTCTATAATGAGCAGTATACTTGTTTCACATATCATCCCGCAGCTCGCCCCTGGAGGGGGACATGTCAAATAGTCCCGCCCATTGCTTATCGCACTATTTGTATCGTTCTGCTTTTACCGCAACCTTTTTGAATAAACAATACATAGCTTCTGCCTATTATTGCATTCCTTTTTTATCTATATATGTTCACTTATGACATGTTGCATCCGTACACTTTAGTACGGCCAAATACACCAGGGGCTTAAGTACCCCAAAATATGGTGTGATAAGTCCGAACACTTTCACAAGTGTGGCACCCTGAACTTATAGCATTATATGCATCGACTCCGAATCATGTCTTGGGTCAATAGTTGGGTTTGCCCGGCTCCCATGTTTTGGTACCTTACGTTCCGTTATATCGGCTAAGGTAGCGCTGGGAGAACCACTGCGATTTTGCCCCGGTTGAGCTGGGTTAAGCACCTTAGTGGAGAAAGCTAAAACTGACCGTCATGATAGGGCGAGAGGCGTGTTCGAGAGGTTTTCGAGTCCCTAAAGACTTATGCCGCTTAGAGCGAGGAGTCAGCTTTGTCTGGCCCAGGCGTGGATAGCACCCCGAACTCGGTCTTCCGAATACTAGGGGCTTCGCCGAAATTTAAAATTATAGAATTCTATGGCTAAGTGAGAGTGTTCAAGCATTATAGTCGGGTTGCCTTGTTCGTTGCATTGAGCGCCTCCCTCGAAGGACCCAAGAATGGGAAAAAGAGCGCCCAAGTTTATCCTGAACACCCCATCACTCGTGGCATGGGGGCAGAAGCCGACGACTCGCCATCTCTCAAATTTAATAAACGGCCGCACAGAAGGTAATATTTTAAATTCACAAGCGTTGCTTAGCGCATATGAAAAAGTTCTCAGCGTACAGGATAACAAATGCGAGTTTACTCAAAAATTACATCTTTGGAGCATTCACCCGCTATAAGGCGGGCACCCTTCAGGACGCCCTCATAATACATCTCGGCTTGCGATACTCCCTGCCGGCGGTGGCTCGTCCATCACAAGCTTCTCGGCGTCCATCTTGCCTAGTGCACTTTAGCACGGGCAAGGCCCTCTGAGCACCTTCGACTGAGCGGAGCGCTGACGACTTCAATCCATGGACAAAGGTCCACCAACCACCTCACCAGCCCAAGTAGCTCCCGTGCATGGCTTCCTTAGGCCACACCGAACTATGAGGCCCTTCGTGGCCTGTTCGCCACCTTATGGAGCTCGACCAGCTGCTTCACCTGGTCACTCAAAAGCACTGGTGTCCGCCTCGACATCTTGAGACCATAACACCTTTTCCGTCGAGCTCCCTTCTCGGCTCGATAGAACGCAGCAGATCGGACACACTGCAGGCAGATCTGCGAATGCTCCTGGAGAGCTCCGGATTCGGGTAAGTAACAAGTAATTCACTTTCACGTGCCTGCTTTGCATAAAGAATGCCTTACCCGCCGCTATCTTCTTCATCGCTTCAATTTCATAGAGGGCTTTTTGGGCTTCGGCCTTAGCGGCTTTGGCGCTCTCAAGGGCCGAGGCGATTTCGGACTCTCGAGTCTTTGAGTCACGCTCCAAACTCTTGTGTTTTTCCACGAGAGCCTGGAGCTCTTGCCGCACCTCCGCTACCCGCGCCTCCTGCTTCTCTCGCTCGGTGCGCTCCGCGGCCGCATTGCTTTCGGCCTTGGACACCGCTTCCTTTAGGGCCGCCACCTCGTTCATGGCCCCTGCAATACTCACGTTATTCCTGTCATTTTTTGCAACCACATCTTTCATATACTTCCATAAGGTATTACTTACCTTCCTTGTCCTCGAGCTGCTTTTTGGCAAGGCCGAGCTCGTTCTCGGACCGCTCAAGGCTCTGCTTCAATGCATTGACCTCTGCAGTCAGTGCGGCAGAGGTCAGCAGCGCAGCCTACATTCCCCATATTGACATACTTATGTTAGACTCCTGCGTACATCTTTTTAGATCCTCGCCCGGCTTTTCTTTCCGAACACCAAACCGAGCATTAGGGGCTCTGTCTATGCGTAATATTTTTACATATCTTAAATACATACCTTAAAGCCCGTCGGAAGGCTGGCACGAAGCTTGATCAGCCCGCTCTTGGCGGATCGAACTTTCGGATCACCACACTCATAACAAGGCGGTGCTCCTCGTCGATGGGCGCCGTTAAGCGCTTCCATCAAATTATCCGTGCCTCCGGTTGGGCGAAGGTCACGGTGTCGCAGCCTTGCCCTTCGACAAAGGGGCGCTGCGGACTCGGAACCACCAAGGTTCCGGTGTGGAGTCTGGCCTAGGGCCGGACTTAGAGCCCTTTGGGGTTTTATCCCCCTTGTGCCTGGAGTCCGGGAGGTTGCCTTGCGGCACCTCCTGGACCACCTCCTCCTGGCTGGGCCCCTTTTGGGACCCCACCTCGGCATCATCCGCAGCGCGAGAAGAGGAGGCAGCCAGAAGTGAGGTGCTATTCACGTCCGACGAATCCAGGGAGCCGCTCGTTGAAGCGTCAAGCCCGTCCTTGGGCGGGCTGCAGGGTTATATTCGGTGTTAGGAGATTCTGTATGACAAACGAAACGCCATGAGTTATTCTGGTATCCGGACACTTATGATGTCGCCAGGGGCTTAGCCCTCGGTGGCCACTCCTCTTCGCCGTCGTCGGCGTTGGTGGAGTAGTCCGTAGGAAGGGTCCTTCCCTTCTTGGACCCTCCGGCCTCCCGGTTAGGCGGCCTTCCTTTCTTCTCTCCCCACCGGGAGAGGCCTCTTCCTCCTCGTCTTGCGGAGGAGTCCACCTCGGAGTCATCAGACGATGAGTCCGACAACACATGGCGCCGAGAACTCCTTCGAGTTCCCGTGGCCTTCTTCTCCGGCACCATGTGAGGTGCCGGAACCAGTAGCCCCGTCAATCGGGCATCCGCTGGGTCTTCTGGCAAGGGAGCCGGACAGTCAACCTGCCCGGACGTCTTCTGCCAATCCTGTCAAAGGCAAGGGAGTTTAGATCTCGCATAGAGTCAAGCTATGGAAAACAAGAGTCCCGTAAAGGGTAAAGTAGCTTATCTCGCTGGCTTGACGCTGCGAGCTGAATCCGCGATCTTCGGTAGCGGATGCGGGAGCCTCGGCACCCTTGAACCTTCCAGGCATCTTCGTACGTAGTGTCGAAGAGCCTACTCAAGGTTTGGTGTTGTGCCGGATCAAACTCCCACAAGCTGAAGGCTCGTTGTTGGCACGGGAGGATCTGGCGGATGAGCATGACCTGGACTACGTTGACAAGCTTGAGCTTCTTGTTCACCAGGTTTTGGACGCAGGTTTGGAGTCCGGTCAGCTCTTCCGAATTGCCCCACGTCAGGCCCATCTCCTTCCAGGAGGTGAGCCATGTAGGGAAGCCAGATCGGAATTCGTAGGCCGCCACCCATTTAGGGTCACGCGGCTCGGTGATGTAGAACCACCCCAATTGCCACCCCTTTATGGTCTCCACGAAGGAGCCCTCGAGCCATAGGACGTTGGCCATCTTGCCCACCATGGCACCTCCGTACTCCGCTTGGCGGCCGCCCACTACCTTCGGCTTGACATTGAAGGTCTTCAGCCGTAAGCCGAAGTGGGGCTGGATGCAGAGGAAGGCCTCGCACACGACAATGAACGCCGAGATGTTGAGGATGAAATTCGGGTCCAGATCGTGGAAATCCAGGCCGTAGTAGAACATGAGCCCCCGGACAAATGGGTGAAGTGGAAAACCTAGTCCGCGGAGGAAGTGGGTGAGGAAGACCACCCTCTCATGGGGCCTGGGGGTGGGGATAAGCTGCCCCTTGTCGGGGAGCCGATCTTGCGATGTCATTTGGACAAGTATCCGGCCTTCCGCAACTTTTTGATGTGCCCCTCCATGACGGAGGACACCATCCACTTGCCTCCCGCTCTGGACATGGCTAGGGAAGGTTGAGGCGAGATGTGCGGACTTGGGCGCTGGAGCTCGAGTGCGCGGAAATGGATGAGCAAAGGAGGAAGAAGGCGTAGGTAAAAAGGTGGATCCTTATCCCCTTATATGAACGGACAAAGCTATGCGTCCCCACTAGCCTGGTAAAACTCGCTTATCTCCCAAGCGCCGTAATCAATGGCGCGGTTGGGTTACCCACGCCTGCATTGATGAGAATCACGGAATAAGGGGACACGATCTCTGCTTTGACAAGACGTGCCAAGGAAGCTGCCTCGCTAAACGCGCTGAGGTGGGACAGTAAAAACGATTCGAATAAAGGCTTTGGCCGTGGTGTGATGTCACGCCCCGGAATACGTTAGCAGATTGAATTTGTGTAAATATTATTCTCTCTACGGTGGTATGTGGAACTTATTTTGCAGAGCCGGACACTATCCTTGTGTTCAAAATCTTCTATGAAGTATTCGGAGGAGGAACCCACCTTGCAATGCCGAAGACAATATGCGCGCCAGACTCGTCGTCATTGAAGCCTGGTTCAGGGGCTACTGAGGGAGTCCTGGATTAGGGGTTATCCGGATGGCCGGACTATCACCTTTGGCCGGACTCATGGACTATGAAGGTACAAGATTGAAGACTTCGTCCCGTGTCCGGATGGGACTTTCCTTGGCGTGGAAGGCAAGCTTGGTGATACGGATATGTAGATCTCCTACCATTGTAACCGACTCTGTGTAACCCTAACCCTCTTCGGTGCCTATATAAACCGGAGGGTTTTAGTCCGTAGGACGAACAACAATCATACCATAGGCTAGCTTCTAGGATTTAGCCTCTCTGATCTCGTGGTAGATCTACTCTTGTACTACCCATATCATCAATATTAATCAAGCAGAGTAGGGTTTTACCTCCATCGAGAGGGCCCAACACAGGTAAAAACATCGTGTCCCTTGTCTCCTGTTACCATCCGCCTAGACGCACAGTTCGGGACCCCCTACCCGAGATCCACCGGTTTTGACACCGACACCGAGTATGTTGTCAAAAAGAAGGTCTTCACTTTATCTTTGAAGGGAAAGGCATTGACATGGTTTAGGCTATGTGATGATATTGGATCATGGAACTACAACCGATTGAAATTGGAATTTCATCAGAAGTTTTATCCTATGAATCTGGTTCATCATGATCATAATTATATATATAATTTTTGGCCTCGTGAAGGAGAAATTATCGCTCAAGCTTGGGGGAGGCTTAAGTCAATGTTATATTCATGCCCCAATCATGAGCTCTCAAGAGAAATTATTATTCAGAATTTTTATGCTTGGCCTTCTCTTAATGTCTGCTCCATGCTCGATACTTCTTGCACTAGTTCTTTTATGATGAAGACTATTGAATTCAGATGGGTTTTATTGGAAAGAATTAAATGCAACTCTGAAGATTGGGAACTCGACGAAGGTAAGGAGTCAGGTATAACCCCTAAGTTTGATTGTGTTAAATCTTTTGTGGATACCGATGCTTTTCATGAATTAAGCACTAAATATGGACTTGACTCTGAGATAGTAGCTTCTTTTTGTGAATCATTTGCTACTCATGTTGATCTCCCTAAGGAGAAGTGGTTTATATATCATACTCCCATCAAAGTAAATGTAGTAGAACCTATTGATTAAAGTTGAAGAAAAAACTATTACTTATAATGTTGATCCTATTGTTCCTACCGCTTGTTTTGAGAAACCACCTTTCCCTGTTAGAATAAAGGATCATGCTAAAGCTTCAACTGTGGTTCGTAAGAGTAATGCTAGAACACGTACACCCCCTGAGGAAATTAAAGTTGAACCTAGTATTGCTATGGTTAGCTCTTGGTCGATAATATTGATAGGCATGTTATTTATTTCTGTGATGAAGCTGCTAGAATTGCTAGACCAGATACTAAAAATAAACATAGACCTGTTGTTGGCATGCCTGTTGTTTCTGTTAAAATAGGAGATCATTGTTATCATGGCTTATGTGATATGGGTGCTAGTGTGAGTGCAATACCTCATTCCTTATACAAAGAAATTATGCATGATATTGCACCTGTTGAGATAGAAGGTATTGATGTTACTATTAAGCTTGCCAATAGAGACATTATTTCACCTATTGGGATTGTTAGAGATGCTGAAGTCTTGTGTGGGAAAATTAAATATCCTACAGATTTTATTTTTCTTGGTTCCCCACAAGATGACTTTTGTCCCATCATA
Organism: Aegilops speltoides; assembly: GCA_021437245.1. Lineage (NCBI taxonomy): Eukaryota > Viridiplantae > Streptophyta > Magnoliopsida > Poales > Poaceae > Aegilops > Aegilops speltoides. Next base: position 299,111,952 of record CM038141.1, on the reverse strand, counting down.
TTTGGTAGACCCTTCTTGAATACTGTTAATGCTAAGATAGACCGCGAAAAGGATATTGTTACTGTTGGTTTAGGGGATATGTCTCATGATTTCAACTTTGCTAAATTTCGTAGACAACCCCATGATAAAGAATTGTCGAGTAAAGATGAAGTTATTGGTCTTGCTTCTATTGCCGTGCCTCCTAATGATCCTTTAGAAGAATATTTGCTAGACCATGAAAATGATATGTTTATGAATGAAAGAAGGGAAATAGATGAAGTATTCTTTAAACAGGGACCTATTTTGAAACACAACTTACCTGTTGAAATCCTAGGGGATCCTCCTCCACCCAAGGGTGATCCCGTGTTTGAGCTTAAACAATTACCTGATACCCTTAAATATGCTTATCTTGATGAAAAGAGGATATATCCTGTTATTATTAGTGCTAACCTTTCAGAGCATGAAGAAGAGAAATTATTGAAAACTCTGAAGAAGCACCGTGCTGCAATTGGATATACTCTTGATGATCTTAAGGGCATTAGTCCCACTCTATGCCAACACAAAATAAAATTGGAGAAAGATGCTAAACCAGTTGTTGATTACCAACGATGGTTAAATCCTAAGATGAAAGAAGTGGTAAGAAATGAAACACTAAAACTTCTAGAGGCATGTATAGTTTATCATGTTGTTGATAGTCAGTGGGTAAGTCATTTCCATTGTGTCCCTAAGAAGGGAGGTATTACTGTTGTTCCTAATGATAAGGACGAACTGATCCCACGAAGAATTGTTACATGTTATAGGATTGTAACTGATTTCCGCAAATTAAATGAAGCTACTAGAAAATATCATTACCCTCTACCTTTTATTGATCAAATGCTAGAAAGATTATCCAAACATACACATTTTTGCTTTCTAGATGGTTATTCCGGTTTCTCTCAAATACCCGTGTCACAAGAAGATCAGGAAAATACCACTTTTACTTGCCCTTTCGGTACCTTTGCTTATAGACGCATGCCTTTTGGTTTATGTAATGCACCTACTACCTTTCAAAGATGTATGACTGCTATATTCTCTGACTTTTGTGAAAAGATTGTTGAGGTTTTCATGGATGATTTCTCCATTTATGGAACTTCTTTTGATAATTGCTTAAGCAACCTTGATCGAGTTTTGCAGAGATGCGAAGAAACTAATATTGTCTTGAATTGGGAGAAGTGCCACTTTATGGTTAATGAAGGTATTGTCTTGGGGCATAATATTTCTGAAAGAGGTATTGAAGTTGATAAAGCTAAAGTAGATGCTATTGAAAAGATGTCGTGTCCTAAAGATATCAAAGGTATAAGAAGTTTCCTTGGTCATGTTGGTTTCCATAGGAGGTTTATTAAAGACTTCTCTACAATTTCTAGGCCTCTGACTAATCTCTTACACAAAGATGTTCCTTTTGTCTTTGATGATGATTGTGTAGAAGCATTTGAAATACTTAAGAAAGCCTTGATTTCTGCACCTATTGTTCAGCCACCTGATTGGAATTTACCCTTTGAAATTATGTGCAATGCTAGTGATTATGTTGTAGGTGTTGTTCTAGGACAAAGAGTTGATAAGAAATTAAATGTTATCCAATATGCTAGTAAAACTCTAGTCAGTGCCTAGAGAAATTATGCTACTACCGAAAAAGAACTTTTAGCAGTCGTATTTGCTTGTGATAAGTTCAGACCTTATATTGTTGATTCCAAAGTAATTGTTCACACTGATCATGCTGCTATTAAATATCTTATGTAAAAGAAAGATGCTAAACGTAGACTTATTAGATGGGTTCTCTTGCTACAAGAATTTGATTTGCATATTATTGATAGAAAGGGAGCCGAGAACCCCGTTGCGGACAACTTGTCTAGGTTAGAAAATGTTCTTGGTGACCCACTATCTATTGATGATACCTTTCCTGATGAACAATTAGCTATCAAAAGTGCTTCTCGTACTGCTCCATGGTATGCTAATTATGCTAATTACATTGTTTCTAAATTTATACCACCTAGTTTCACATACCAGCAAAAGAAAAAGTTTTTCTATGATTTAAGACATTACTTTTAGGATGACCCACACCTTTATAAGAAGGAGTAGATGGTGCCATTAGACGTTGTGTACCTGAGCATGAACATGAATAGATCCTACGCAAGTGTCACTCCGAGGCTTATGGAGGACACCACGCTGGAGATAGAACTGCACGTAAGGTATTGCAATCCGGTTTTTATTGGCCTACTCTTTTCAAAGATGCCTGTAAGTTTGTCTTGTCTTGTGATAAATGTCAAAGAATTGGTAATATTAGCAGACGTCAAGAAATTCATATGAACTATTCACTTGTTATTGAACCATTTGATGTTTGGGACTTTGATTATATGGGACTTTTTCCTTCCTCTAATGGTATACCCATGTTTTAGTTGTTGTTGATTACGTTACTAACTGGGTAGAAGCAATTCCAACTAGTAGTGCTGATCATAACACCTATATTAAGATGCTTAAAGAAGTTATTTTTCCGAGGTTTGGAGTCCCTAGATATTTAATGACTGATGGTCGTTCACATTTTATTCATGGTGCTTTTTGTAAAATGCTTGCTAAGTATGATGTTAATCATAGAATTGCATCTCCATACCATCCTCAGTCTAGTGGTCAAGTAGAATTGAGTAATAAAGAAATTAAATTGATCTTGCAAAAGACTGTTAATAGATCTAGAAAGAATTGGTCCAAGAAACTTGATGATGCATTATGGGCCTACAAAACTGGATATAAAATCCTATGGGTATGTCTCCGTATAAAATGGTTCATGGAAAATGTAGCACTTACCTCTCGAACTAGAACATAAGGCATATTGGGCTATTAAAGAGCTCAATTATGATTTCAAACTTGCCAGTGAGAAGAGGCTATTGACATTAGCTCACTTGATGAATGGAGAACCCAGGCCTATGAGAACGCCAAATTGTTTAAAGAAAAAGTTAAAAGATGGCATGACAAGAGGATACAAAAGCGTGAGTTTAATGTAGGTGATTATGTTTTTCTATACAACTCTCGTTTAAGATTTTTTGCAGGAAAACTTCTCTCCAAATGGGAAGGTCCTTACATTATCAAGGAGTTCTATCGTTCCGGTGCCATCGAAATCAACAACGCCGAAGGCACAAATCCGAAGGTGGTGAACGGTCAAAGAATCAAACATTATATCTCAGGTAATCCCATAAATGTTGAAACCAATGTTATTGACACCGTAACCCCGGAGGACTACATAAGGGACACTTTCCAGAACATTTCAGACTCAAAAAGGAATAGGTATGTGGTACGGTAAGTAAACCGACTCTAAAACTGCTCAAATAGCAATTTTTCTCCGTTTAGGAATATTTAAAAAATAAGGAAAATTAAAAGTAGTCTGAAAGAGACACGAGGCATCCATGAGGGTGGAGGATGTGCCCTACCCCCTGGGCTCGCGCCCTGCCTTGTGGCCACCTCGTGTGCCCTCCGGACTCCGTTTTCTTGCACGATACTTCTTTTGGTCGGTAAAAAATCATTATATAATCTCCCGAAGGTTTTGACCACCGTACCATGACAAAATCCTCTGCTTTTGTTTCGAGCTGTTTTTCTGACACATCTAGATCACCATGACATCTCCAAGCGCCCCGAAGGACAAGTTTTTCGAGAAGGTCATCAACCATTACCTCGCGAAGGTGCTACAACACCCTCAAACCATTGAGATTCATGAGGGGATGCTGCACATCCGCGATGTTGAGGGACTGAGGAGGACCAGAAGCCTGAAGGCAAGACACGAAGCAATGGAGCAACAAGTTTTCAAGTGCCAAGGGATGGTGGAATGCGGACTCAACGCCAACCGCATGATGATTGCGGAGTTCACCAACAACCACAAGCTAGATGCCAAGAACATCGGGGAGACCATCTTCAAGCTTCACGAAAAAAATCGAGCATGTCCAAGCCCAGATCTATGACCTGGAAAACCAAAACTGTGAGTATGAATATAGATTCAAGAGGATGAGTTTGGCTACAGATCTGAGGATGCCAGAGACTCGTTCATCCTTTTATGATGGTGAGCCTATGCCTTGGAAGAAGGATCATAAGCCTACATCATCAACAACTCCATCATCACCACCTACGAAGAAAGAGACATAAATACATGGGTATGGGCACTCCCCTTGGCAACTACCAAGCTTGGGGGAGGTGCCCCGCTATCATGTCACCATCACACTTCTATCTTTACCATTTTTCTTAGTTTGATACTTTTGGTTATATCATGATCTAGTAGAATAAAGTTTTAGTATGATCGAGTTTTGAGTTTGGTTTTGATCTCTATCTATGTAATCGAGTCTGTGAGCTATATATAATAAAGATTAATTTTGAGTTGAGGGCTTTGCTATCTTGCTATGATCTTGAGGGAATAAAAGAAAGAATAAAAAGAAATAAAAAGATCATATTGATCTTATGGAGAGGAATGTCTTCACATATAAAGAGTATGATGAATAAAAGTTGATGAGAGTTGACAATCATAGTTTTGGTCATCGTTGCAATTAATAGGAAGTAATAAAGAAAGAGAGGTTTTCACATATAAATATACTGTGACGCCCCCGATTTAATCGTACACTAACCATACACGCAAACGTGTACGATCAGGATCAGGGACTCACGGGAAGATATCACAACACAACTCTAAAAATAAAATAAGTCATACAAGCATCATAATACAAGCCAGGGGCCTCGAGGGCTCAAATACAAGTGCTCAATCATAGACAAGTCAGCGGAAGCAACAATATCTGAGTACAGACATAAGTTAAACAAGTTTGCCTTAAGAAGGCTAGCACAAACTAGGATACAGATCGAAAGAGGCGCAGGCCTCCTGCCTGGGATCCTCCTAAACTACTCCTGGTCGTCGTCAGCGGGCTGCACGTAGTAGTAGACACCTCCGGTGTAGTAGTCATCATCGACGGTGGCGTCTGACTCCTAGGCTCCGACATCTGGTTGCGACAACCAGGTAGAAAGGAAAGGGGAAAAAGGGGGAGAAAGCAACCGTGAGTACTCATCCAAAGTACTCGCAAGCAAGGAGCTACACTACATATGCATGGGTATATGTGTAAAGGGCCATATCGATGGACCGAACTACGTAATGCCGTAATAAGAGGGGATAACTAATCTCGTCAAGACTACGCTCGGCAGCCTCCGCCTTGCAGATGTAGAAGAGAGTAGACCGAACTCCTCCAAGTAGCATCTCCAAGTAGCATCTCCAAGAGCATCGCATAGCATAATCCTACCCGCGATCCTCCCTCGTGCGCCTGGGAAAAGCGATCACCGGGTTGTCTGTGGAACTTGGAAGGGTGTGTTTTATTAAGTATCCGGTTCTAGTTGTCATAAGGTCAAGGTACAACTCCAGGTCGTCCTTTTACCAAGGGACAAGACTATTCGAATAGATAAACTTCCCTGCAGGGGTGCACCACATAACCCAACACGCTCGATCCCATTTGGCCGGACACACTTTCCTGGGTCATGCCCGGCCTCGGAAGATCAACACGTCGCAACCCCACCTAGGCATAACAGAGAGGTCAGCACGCCGGTCTAACTCCTATGGCACAGGGGTCTGGGCCCATCCCCCTTTGCACACCTGCACATTGCGTACGCGGCCGGAAGCAGACCTAGCCTAGTGGCGTTCCAGTCCAATCCGGCACGCGCCACTCAGTCGCTGACGTCACAAAGGCTTCGGCTAATACCACGACGCCGGGATACCCATAACTACTCCCGCGTAGATGGTTAGTGCGTATAGACCAAATGGCCAGACTCAGATCAAATACCAAGATCTCGTTAAGTGTGTTATTAAGAAGCAACCGCGGACGCCGACCAGGGCCAGACCCACCTCTCGCCTATGTGGTCTCAACCTGCCATGTCGCTCTGCCACAAAGATCCACACAGAGGGCCGTCGGGACAAAGGTCCTTTCAGCCCCCAATTCGTGAATCACTCGCGGGTACTCTTCGAGCTAACCCGACTTTAGTCACCATCTGTATAGTATGTATGTATGTATAGTATATACCCGTGATCACCTCCCAAGTGATCACGGCCCGATAGTATAGCAAGGCAGACTAACAAGAATGTAGGGCCAATGATGATAAACTAGCATCCTATACTAAGCATTTAGTATTGCAGGTAAGGTATCAACAGATGTAGCAACAATGTCAGGCTATGCATCAGAATAGGATCAACGGAAAGCAGTAACATGCAACACTACTCTAATGCAAGCAGTATAGAGGAGAATAGGCGATATCTGGTGATCAAAGGGGGGGCTTGCCTGGTTGCTCTGGCAAGGGGGGTCCGTCAACACCGTAGTCGAACTGGGGGGTCGTCGGCAGCCTCGGGGTCTACCGGAAAGAAGTAACGGAGGGGGAACACAATAAATAACAGAGCAATCAAAGTATCACAAAGCATAGCATGGCAATACGCGGTGCTAGAGGTGTCCTAACATGGTAGGAGGTGGTACCGGTGAAGGGGGAAACATCCGGGAAAGTATCCCCGGTGTTTCGCATTTTCGGACAGATGAACCGGAGGTGAAATGTTGTAGGTTCGGTATGCTAGGGGTGTGTGGCGGAAGAACGGGCTACGTATCCGGATTCGTCTCGTCGATCTGAGCAACTTTCATGTACAAAGTATTTTCATCCGAGTTACGATTAATTTATATGATTTTCCAAATATTTAAACAATTTCTGCATTTTATATAATTCAAAAATAAATGGATAAAAAGCTAAGTGCACCCAGCATAGTTCACACAAAAATACACTAATGGGCTAACAGTGGGTCCAGGGGGTCCCAGATGACCAGTCAACGTTTGACTGGTCAACAGGGGGTGGGCCCCCCTGTCATTCTCTGATTTACTAATTAACAGTTTTAGCTAGCTAATTAGCAAGTTATTTAGTGTTAAGTTAATTAAGCAAACTTAATTAATTCTAAACTTATTTAATTAATGGTTATATATATACATATATTATAATCTTTTATTTTTATTTTTAATTTTCGTTTTAACAAGGGTGTGGGTCCCGTTCATCAGTGGCTCAGGCCGGTTGCGGGCGTGGGCTAACGGGCAAGGCAGGCCCGGGCGCGGCCGCGGTAAGGACGGTCGGAGCTACGCCCGGCAGCGGCAGTGGCGGGAGAGGGGCTCTGTCAGGCGCGAAGACAATGGGAGCGGTAGCGGTCAAGTCGGACCGGGGCGGCGGGATCTGCGTCAAATGAGGATGCATCGCTGGGGCGCAGGCAGCAGGCGAGGCGAAGCGCGCGGCGCAGCGTAGGTGGACGTGGGTCACGGCGAGCGCGACCAAGGCATGAGAGGGGACAGGAAGAGGCTCACATTGAGCCTGTCGTTGTGCAATCGCGTGCTCGAGGAGGGCCTGAGGTAGACGGACGGCGGCGAGGAGGTCGGGGTCGTCCGGCGAGGCAGCACCGACGACGGCGTCGGCACCGCGGCGTTGAGGCGAGGAGGCGGACGGGGATGGCGCTCCGTCGAGGAGAGAGATGAGGAGGCGAGGAGGCAGGCCGACGGGGAGGAGGCGCCGATGAGGTCGTGCTCCGGGTATCGACGAACAACGTTGGGCAGCGGGTGGTGTCGAGGCGGCGGGGTTGGTCGACGGGGTCGGGGCGTAGTTGCCCCCGATCCAGATCCACACGGGACGGGGCCGGCGGCCGTGCAGGTCACGCGAGGGGTGAGCCCCCCTGGGCGTCGCGTGTGTGCGGTGGGGGGAGGCGGCGCTAGGAGGGAGACGAGGGGAGAGGGGATCGATCCCGATCCAGGGGAATCGAGGGAGGGAGTGGGGCTAGTGGGGGGGTTAGGGTTACGGGGTGGGGAGTTAGTAGGGAGGTGGACTGGTGGGTCGGCCTGCTCGGGCGGTCTGAGCCACCGGGCCACGAGGCCTAGTGGGGGGTCTGTTGCTCTTTTCTTTTTATTCTTTTCTGCTTTTATTTTAGTTACATTTTATTTTAGTTTTAGTAAAAAATTATCACTAACACCTAACTTGGTACTTTTAAATAAACTACTGCCACAAAACGTTTTACCCCTGAACGAAATAGTTTAGTATTTTATAAAAATTCAGAAGGCACCTATTAATTGTTTTAGCTACTGTTTATTCATTTTTGATTATTTAACATTTTATAGAAGTGTGGTCTCTCCACCATAATTACCTATGCATTATTAGGCTCCACCCGAACATTTAGTTTTAATATTTGAAAACCTTTATTGTTTGCCTTTATTTTAATATTGAAATTTGAACAGGTTTCGAACTAACGCGAGATTTGTAACAGTAATCAAGGTGACGTGGCATCATCAGCAGAGGTTCACTGTAGCTTGATTACCCGGGCGTCACAATTCTCCTCCACTACAAGAAATCTCGTCCCGAGATTTAAGAGGGGTGCAAGGGGGAAAGTTTTGGTTACGAAATTCTTGCGAGTGTTCCCAGTCTTGGTTGCTCTTCTCGAAGAGGTCGACCCATTACATTGATGTCTTCATTTCTCTACTTCAGGTCATCATGATCATGTCGTCATCCTTTCTTCGGGAGCTCCATCGTACTTACGAATAGGTAACGGGGCAGATTAGCAACTACAGAATGCTATAAGGGTAATAATCTGGGATTAACCCATGAATGAGCCTATGAGTACCTCTCGAGTCGAACAAATAAACCACATCGAGAGTAAAGTTTGAAGGTACAATATGGAGTTTCAAGTAGCCAGGCAATCATTCAATGCCTAGTCAGAAGGTGAAAGGGTTCAGGGCAACGTGAATAAGTATTGAGTCTGATACTAGAGTAGATCACTAGCAATGTGGCTCGTGAATCGTATAGGAAGCCAAGCGCGAGGATTAACTTTGGAAACAGGGTGTACAGGAGAGTCAGGTTTCGATCCTGTGGATCTGTGGGTTATGGACCCACCATGTGGTTAAAAGTAGGAAAAGCGTTGATATATTGCACGGTCATGATAGCAAGACATGTCAGAGAATATCCGGTCAGTTATGTTGGCAGCATCGTTGGTACCAAGGGTGAGGGACAAAGAGAACCACTTTCCTGCTCGTTGAACGAGGCGGGCCAATAGGCAAGGTTCTCGTCCATCGGTGGCTACCGGAATGTCATCAACAATAGTAACATGGTCTTACTGACAGAGCGATACCACGAGGTGTTTACATAAGCAGGAGAATATTACTGCTTAGGTCATATAGATCACAAGAAAGGTTAAATCAAACAATGGAAAGGAAAATATGATTATCAGATTAAACAGAACAATGGAAAGGAAAATGTGTTAAAACACATATTTCAAGGGTATATCCTTCGCAAGGACAAGTAGAGCATGATATCCACGACAGGATATAATTGTAGAAAACCCTTTAGGAAAGGGGAGAGAAATTTCATGACATTACCCATACAATGGTGTTTGCATAATTGATAAAGAGAATTTAGCATTGTGCTTCAAATGTTCTTGTTGATGAACGGAGTACCACAGACATGCTTCGAGATAGCATTGACATGGTCTTCAAGCAAAGGTCGGACTTTGGATACTCAAACGATTCATCAGGAATAACTTATAGAATAAGTCTTACAATTTCCTCCGGAAGAATGGTTATCCTTGCAAAAGAAATTATAATGATAGGTCCTCCAAATGGGGGGTGCTAGGCATGACATCATATTACCGGTCATCAAAGGACCAACATCATAACTCTCAGAAGTTGTCCCAACCATCATATCGACCGAGATTCAGTTCCGGTTGGTGTCATGATACCTCAAACTCGGGATTCCGAGAAGAAAAGGTGCAACACAAATTCGATGAAATGACATTGCAAGATTCTCGGGAAATTAACTATGGGAGCGGATTCCTGAAACAATAGTTCATCATTACACCGAGGAGGGGATGAGAAGGTGGCTGATGGAGTCAGCAAAAATTCATTGAGATTTCCAAAAGGATGGGTTCCCACAATTATGCGGACAAGGAGATAACATTTGTCTGATCTGATGATATAATGATGTATGCTCGAGGAAAACATACATAATTAAACATTGGTTGAAAGGTGCACCCGAAATATGGGCTTAGGTAGCATGATCAATGTTAGAATGGCGATTATAACCAAAAGACTTCGAATGGAGTTATTGACCATTCACTTCAAAGCAATAGGGTTGCTAGGAATTTTGAATTCACACATCATAGTTCAATTGTCGGTATTCCGGTTAGAAACAACACGGGGACCAAGAAAGAAGGGTGAGGGTGAGAAGTATCGCAATACCAAGAATTCTTAAGAAGTGATGAAATTCTCACGACATCCTTGGCATAAAAGATGGTAATACTCAAAGGTAAAGAAGAACAAATGCTGGATAGCAAGGAACTCAAGGTATAACACAAATCATGGACAAGTTTGTGTTGAACGGAAGGCAATAAAGTGGTCGATGATAATACCAATCATCGAGGGAAAGGATGGCATTTCTCATCATGAATTCAATTGATATCCTGGAAGACCTCAGAATGTTGATGATGATCACGACACATTTGTTGAGAGGTTTCGAGAAGCTGTAACTGATCGGCGATGACATCAAGTCAACGGAATGATGAAGCAAAAAGTTATTGGAACCATGGGTACGACACAAACTCGAAGTCAAGCTTGTTGTTCAAGGTGAAATGATATGACGAGAAAAATCGACGTAAGCTTAGCTCATCGTCGAAAGTTGTGCTTCGGGATTAAGGACCAGGTAGCACAATTAAATTTAGCACGATAATGATGTAGTCAAACTGGCTAGGAATGGCGTGATCGGGTACAAACTCGTACTTATAGAAGCTTACTGAAGTGTTGTTGAACTGTAGTGCGGACCCGGTTCAGTTATTGGTGTCGTTGAGTGTTTAAAAACTCAGAGCCCGTGAAAAATTGGAATCAGTGGGAATGTAGCACTTGATGAAGAACTCATAAGAAGTTACACAGTTCCTTGATAATCTCGAGATACTAGGGGGGTAATACTTGATGACATATCAAAGTAGAGGTTGGACTGGGCTATTGCTCTACAGAAGACCAGTGCTTAAACTTGCACGAGAAATGGTATTTAAAAGAGAACATGGTCGGAACCACGATTGCAAAAGGCCAGATACTAGATAAAAGATGAACTTATACCAAAGGGATAATGAATTTAAGAGAAGCTTTAATGATAAGATCTACATCGTGTCCATGGGCATGAACACAAGTTCAAGGTCGACTCCCACTTCTCCAATGCATAACCTTTCATTCACTTCTCACTTTCGAGGAGGTTGTAGTGTTGAAATTTTATCTGGCAAAATACCAGGAGTGTATGACTCGTGAAAACTTTCTAGTTCACACATATTAAGGAAGGCATATGTTCAAGCCATCGGGCTTCTTAGAACATATACCACTTAACTTCAGAGTAATTAACACAAGCTCAAAGTAGAGCATGGTTGACAAAGCAAAGGATACAATTTACCAAAGGCGTATATATCCTAGGAAAGGCTCAAGGTTATTGAATATGAAGAATATTGTCGGATAAAATCCAACAAAGGATCAGGGGTGAGTATCGCACACAACCGAGGAAGAAGCCAGCAAAGACATTGGATTATAGAAACAACTGAATAACTTAGAGCTCAATTGCTAAGGAATTATGATTTACAAAGCGAAGGATCGAAGCGACGCCCGATCAAGGATGGATAAGTTCAATAGACTTAGGGGCACAATCGACGACAATTTAATTGGCGAGAACCGGCTCATGATTAAAACGACGTCTGAGCCAGAAGGATGAATTCTAGGATCTGTTTGAGGATTGCGAGCATTCGCAACAAATCGAATCAATGGACTCAAAATGACAATGACAATGGATGTCAACAAGATTACTAGACTTATGGGATTAACCATAATGCAAGTAATAAGGAATTTCAAGAGTAATAGGATGCTCAGGATTTTCGGAAGATCGAATGATATTTCGAGGATTGGTGACATACATGAATCAACTGGGGATGAGTGGATACTCGGTAATTGCGAGAAATTATCCGTAGGGGTAATCAGGTGGTAAGGAACTGCAAGGCAGTAGGCATAAGTATTCTAAGAACAACAACGAATATTTCAGGGAATCTTGTAATAAAAAGAGTAACTGGGAACTAAGTAAGAACGGTGTTTGAATTTATTCATAGGGATATTTCGGTGGTAGTGAATTGCAAAAGCAATGGGCTGTCCCGAAAGAGTATCGGAAATTAACTTTGAAATCTTCATGTGTAGTCGGCGATCATCTGGACTGAAGGGCTCTCCGGGAGAAAGCGTTTTCGAGAACCTAAAGTTAGATTTTAGAAAGTCATTTTAACCCGAATAGAAGAGAGATCAGAATCCCAGAGTATAGACGAGAAATAAAAGATCCTACTACCACCCAATGGCGACATGTGCCGGTAAGACACACAGCCATGTTAGTAAAAGTTTTTTGCAACGTCTAGACTCGACTTCGGCCAAGGAGTTGGAAAGGGGGATTCCTACAGGCAGTCGGCTCTGATACCAACTTGTGACACCCCCGATTTAATCGTACACTAACCATACACGCAAACGTGTACGATCAGGATCAGGGACTCATGGGAAGATATCACAACACAACTCTAAAAATAAAATAAGTCATACAAGCATCATAATACAAGCCAGGGGCCTCGAGGGCTTGAATACAAGTGCTCGATCATAGAAAAGTCAGCGGAAGCAACAATATCTGAGTACAGACATAAGTTAAACAAGTTTGCCTTAAGAAGGCTAGCACAAACTGGGATACAGATCGAAAGAGGCGCAGGCCTCCTGCCTGGGATCCCCCTAAACTACTCCTGGTCGTCGTCAGCGGGCTGCACGTAGTAGTAGACACCTCCGGTGTAGTAGTTGTCGTCGACGGTGGCGTCTGACTCCTGGGCTCCGACATCTGGTTGCGACAACCAGGTAGAAAGGAAAGGGGAAAAAGGGGGAGAAAGCAACCGTGAGTACTCATCCAAAGTACTCGCAAGCAAGGAGCTACACTACATATGCATGGGTATATGTGTAAAGGGCCATATCAGTGGACTGAACTACAAAATGCCAGAATAAGAGGGGGATAACTAATCCGGTCGAAGACTACGCTTGCAGCCTCCGCCTTGCAAAGATGTAGAAGAGAGTGGATCAAGTCCTCCAAGTAGCATCTCCAAGTAGCATCTCCAAGAGCATCGCATAGCATAATCCTACCCGGGATCCTCCTCGCCGCCTGTGGAAAAGCGATCACCGGGTTGTCTGTGGAACTTGGAAGGGTGTGTTTTATTAAGTATCCGGTTCTAGTTGTCATAAGATCAAGGTACAACTCCGGTCGCCCTTTACCGAGGAACACGACTATTCAATAGATAAACTTCACTGCAGGGTGCACCACATAACCCAACACGCCGATCCCATTTGGCCGACACACTTTCTGGGTCATGCCCGCCTCGAATATCAACACGTCGTAGCCCCACCTAGGCACAACAGAGAGTCAAGACGCCGGTCTAACTCCTATGGCGGAGGGTGCCGCCCATCGCCTTTGCACACCAAGACGTTGCGTCGCGGCCGAAGCGACCTAGCCTAGTGGCATTCCAGTCCAATCCGGCGCGCCACTCGATCGCCGATGTCACGAAGGCTTGGCCGATACCATGACGCCGGATACCCATAACTACTCCCGCGTAGATGGTTAGTGCGATAGACCAAACGCCGACTTAGATCAAATACCAAGATCTCGTTAAGCGTGTTATTATGAAGCAATCATGACGCCGACCAGGCCAGCCCACCTCTCGCCTAGGTGGTCTCAACCTGCCTGTCGCTCCGCCACAAAGATCCACACAGAGGGTCGTGGGGACAAAGGTCCTTTCAGCCCCAATCCGTGAATCACTCATGGTACTCTTCGAGCTGACCCGACTTTAGTCACCATCTCAGATAGTATGTATGTATGTATAGTATATACCGTGATCACCTCCCAAGTGATCACGGCCCGATAGTATAGCAAGGCGATCGACAAGAATGTAGGGCCAATGATGATAAACTAGCATCCTATACTAAGCATTTAGGATTGCGTAAGGTATCAACAGATGTAGCAACAATGTCGCTATGCATCGTAATAGGATCAACGAAAAGCAAGAATATGCTACACTACTCTAATGCAAGCAGATAGAGGAGAATAGGCGATATCCGGTGATCAAAGGGGGCTTGCCTGGTTGCTCGGCAAGGGGGGTCCGTCAACACCGTAGTCGAATCAGGGGTCGCCGGTAGCCTCGGGTCTCACCGAAAGAAGTAACGGAGGGGGAACACAATAAATAACAGAGCAATCAAAGTATCACAAAGCGTAGCATGGCAATACGCAGTGCTAGAGGTGACCTAACATGGTAGGAGGTGGTACCGGTGAAGGGGGAAACATCCGGGAAAGTATCCCCGGTGTTTCGCATTTTCGGACAGATGAACTGGAGGTGAAATGTTGCAGGTTCGGTATGCTAGGGGTGTGTGGCGGACGAACGGGCTACGTATCCGGATTCGTCTCGTCGATCTGAGCAACTTTCATGTACAAAGTATTTTCATCCGAGTTACGAATTAATTTATATGATTTTCCAAATATTTAAACAATTTCTGCATTTTATTTAATTCAAAAATAAATGGATAAAAAGCTAAGTGCACCCAGCATAGTGCACACAAAAATACACTAAGGGGCTAACAGTGGGTCTAGGGGGTCCAAGATGACCAGTCGACGTTTGACTGGTCAACAGGGGGTGAGCCCCCCTGTCATTCTCTGATTTACTAATTAACAGTTTTAGCTAGCTAATTAGCAAGTTATTTAGTGTTAAGTTAATTAAGCAAACTTAATTAATTCTAAACTTATTTAATTAATGGTTATATATATACATATATATTATAATCTTTTATTTTTACTTCTAATTTTCGTTTTAACAAGAGTGTGGGTCCTGCTCATCGCTGGCTCAGCCGGTTATGGCGTGGGCTAATCAAGCAGGCAGGCCTTGCCATGGCATCTGGCGAGCTGCGCCTGCAGCAGCGATGGCGGGAGAGGGCTCTGTCAGCGCCAAGACAATGGGAGCGGTAGCGGACGGGCGTCGGACCCGGGCGGCGGGACCGCGCGTCGGGGCTGAGGATGCATCGCTGGGAGGGGCGCAGAAGCAGAAGGGCAAGGGGAGCGGCATTGGCGCGGGCGTAGGTGGATGTGGGTCGCGGCGAGCGCAACCAAGGCATGAGAGGGGACAGGAAGAGGCTCACATTGAGCCTGTCGTTGTGCAATCGCGTGCTCGAGGAGGGCCTAAGGTAGACGGACGGCGGGGATGAGGTCGGGGTCGTCCAGCGAGGCAGCACCGGCGACGGTGTCGGCACCGCGGCGTTGAGGCGAGGAGGCGGACGGGGATGGCGCTCTGTCGAGGAGAGAGATGAGGAGGCGAGGAGGCAGGCCGGCGGGGAGGAGGCGCCGGCGAGGTCGTGCTCCGGGTGGCGACGAACGACGTTGGGCAGCGGGTGGTGTCGAGGCGGCGGGGTTGGTCGACGGTGTCGGGGCGTAGTTGCCCCCGATCCAGATCCACACGGGACGGGGCCGGCGGCCGTGCAAGTCACGCGAGGGGTGAGCCCCCCTGTGGGCGTCGCGTGTGTGCGGTGGTGGGAGGCGGCGCTAGGAGGGAAACGAGGGGAGAGGGGATCGATCCCGATCCAGGGGAATCGAGGGAGGGAGTGGGGCGAGTGGGGGGGGGGTTAGGGTTACGGGGTGGGGAGTTAGTAGGGGAGGTGGACCGGGGTGGGTCGGCCCGTTCGGGCGGTACAGGCCAGCTGGGCCACGAGGCCTAGCGAGGGGGGGGGGTCTGTTGCTCTGTTCTTTTTATTCTTTTCTGTTTTATTTTAGTTACATTTTATTTTAGTTTTAGTAAAAAATTATCACTAACACCTAACTTGGTACTTTTAAATACACTACTGCCACAAAACGTTTTACCCCTGAACGAAATAGTTTAGTATTTTATAAAAGTTCAGAAGGCACTTATTAATTGTTTTAGCTACTGTTTATTCATTTTAGATTATTTAACATTTTATAGAAGTGTGGTCTCTCCACCATAATTACCTATGCATTATTAGGCTCCACCCGAACATTTAGTTTTAATATTTGAAAACCTTTATTGTTTGCCTTTATTTTAATATTGAAATTTGAACAGGTTTCGAACTAACGCGAGATTTGTAACAGTAATCAAGGTGGCGTGGCATCATCAGCAAAGGTTCACTGTAGCTTGATTATCCGGGCGTCACACATACTATCTTGGACATCTTTTATGATTGTGAGTACTCATTAAAATATGACATTCTAAAAAGTTGATGTTGGGTAAGGAAGACAACATAATGGGTTATGTTTTCTTATATCCGAATAAATTATATTGTCATGGATAATCCAACATGTTGAGCTTGCCTTTCCCCCTCATGCTAGCCAAATTCTTTGCACTAAGTAGAGATACTACTTGTGCTTCCAAATATCCTTAAACCCAGTTTTGCCATGAGAGTCCACCATACCTACCTATGGATTGAGTAAGATCCTTCAAGTAAGTTGTCATCGGTGCAAGCAATAAAAATTGCTCTCTAAATATGTATGATCTATTAGTGTGAAGAAAATAAGCTTCATACGAGCTTGTGATACGGAAGAAATAAAAGCGACGGACTGCATAATAAAGGTCTTTATCACAAGTGGCAATATAAAGTGACGTTCTTTTGTATTAAGATTTTGCGCATCAAACCATAAAAGCGCATGACAACCTCTGCTTCCCTCTGCGAAGTGCCTATCTTTTATTTTTACCTTCTACCCTTATACAAGAGTCATGGTGATCTTCACCTTTCCTTTTTACACTTTATCCTTTGGCAAGCACTATGTGTTGGAAAGATCCTGATATATATATCCACTTGGATGTAGGTTTTCATAAAGTATTATTGTTGACATTACCCTTGAGGTAAAAGGTTGGGAGGCGAAACTATAAGCCCCTATCTTTCTCTGCGTCTGATTGAAAATTCATACCTAGAAATATCGCGTGAGTGTTAGCAATTGTGAAAGACTAAATGATAGTTGAGTATGTGGACTTGCTTAAAAGCTCTTATATTGACTCTTTCCGATGTTATAATAAATTGAATTGCTCCAATGACTGAGATCATCATTTTTTAGTTTTCAATGAAGTTTTTGATTCATACTTTACATTGTGAATAGGTTGTTACTTTAGCATAAGAAATCATATGACAATATATATGTTGTTGTTCTAAGAATGATCATGATGCCCTCATATCCGTATTTTATTTTATCGACACCTCTATCTCTAAACATGTGGACATATTTTTCGATAACGGCTTTCGCTTGAGGACAAGCGAGGTCTAAGCTTGGGGGAGTTGATACGTCCATTTTGCATCATGCTTTTATATCAATATTTATTGCATTATGGGCTGTTACTACACATTATGTCACAATACTTATGCCTTTTCTCTCTTATTTTATAAGGTTTACACGAAGAGGGAGAATGCTGGCAGCTGGAATTCTGGGCTGGAAAAGGAGCAAATATTAGAGACCTATTCTGCAAAACTTCAAAAGTCCTGAAACTCCACAAAAGTCAGGTTTGGAATATATTAAAAATATTGGGCGAAGAAAGCACCAGAGGGGGGCCACCCATCAGCCACGAGGGTGGAGGGCGCGCCCTACCCCCTGGGCATGCCCCCTGCCTCGTGGGCCACCTGGCAGGCGCCCGACATCCATCTTCTGCCATATGGTGTCTTTTGCCCTGGAAAAAATCAGAAGGAAGCTTTCGGGACGAAGCGCTGCCGTCTCGAGGCGGAACCTGGGCAGAACCAATCTAGGGCTCAGACGGAGCTGTTCTACCCGGGAAACATCCCTCCGAGAAGGGGAAATCGTCGCCATCGTCATCACCATCGACCGTCTCATCGAGAGGGGGTCAATCTCCATCAACATCTTCACTAGCACCATCTCCTCTCAAATCCTAGTTCATCTCTTGTCTCTGATCTTTGTCTCAAAACCTCAGATTGGTACCTGTGGGTTGCTAGTAGTGTTGATTACTCCTTGTAGTTGATGGTAGTTGGTTTATTCGGTGGAAGACCATATGTTCGGATCCTTAATGCATATTAATAACCCTCTGATTATGAACATGAATATGATTTGTGAGTAGTTACGTTTGTTCTTGAGGACATGGGAGAAGTCTTGTTATAAGTAATCATGTGAATTTGGTATTCGTTCGATATTTTGATGAGATGTATGTTGTCTCTCCTTAGTGGTGTTATGTGAACATCGACTACATGACACTTCACCATTGTTTGGGCCTAGGGGAATGCATTGGGAAGTAATAAGTAGATGATGGGTTGCTAGACTGACAGAAGCTTAAACCCTAGTTTATGCGTTGCTTCGTAAGGGGCTGATTTGGATCCATATGTTTCATGCTATGGTTAGGTTTACCTTAATTCTTCTTTCATAGTTCTAGATGCTTGCAAGAGGGGTTAATCATAAGTGGGATGCTTGTCCAAGGAAGGGCAGTACCCAAGCACCGATCCACCCACATATCAAATTATCAAAGTAACAAACGCGAACCATATGAGTATGATGAAAACTAGCTTGACAGTAATTCCCATGTGTCCTCGGGAGCGCTTTGCTTTATATAAGAGTTTGTGCAGGCTTGTCCTTTGCTACAAAAAGGATTGGGCCACCTTGCTGTACCTTAGTTACTTTTTTTACTTGTTACCCGTTACGAATTACCTTATCACAAAACTATCTGTTACCGATAATTTCAGTGCTTGCAGAGAATACCTTACTGAAAACCACTTGTCATTTCCTTCTGCTCCTCATTGGGTTCGACACTCTTACTTATCGAAAGGACTACAATACATCCCCTATACTTGTGGGTCATCAAAGCACCCCATGTTGAATGATCTATGACAATATAACTTCTATGTGAATATGAACAAACATGAATCATTATGTTGCCTTCCTTGTCCAACGTTAACAGTTTTGGCATATAATATTTAATGGGGGCTCACAATCATAAAAGATATCCAAGATAGTGTATTTGCATATGAATCTTCTCTTCCCTTATTAATTATTTCATGAGTTGCATCATTGACAAATACTATGTTTGTATCCTTCAATAAATTTTACCACTTATACTTTTCCTTATGTGGTGTCATTACTTACCATAAGATTAGCATATGTTATTTTTGATTATTTCTTTTTATTTTGGATGAAACATAAAAGTAAAGAAGCAAAAAATCAAACCAAACTTTATTATATAGCTCTCACTCGATTACAAAGATAGATAGATGTAACACCCCGAGACTGATGCGCCAGTTGTCTTCTAGTTATTCGCCGTTGTTGCCATGTCATTCACTTGCGTGTTGAACATTTCCATGTCATCATGTGCATTTCATCTGCATGTTTTCAAAACTTGCATCCATTCGGGTCTCCCAGTTCTCTCCGTTGTCCGTTCTGAGCCCAACCACACTCGCACGCACCCGCCGCACCTCCCAGATCTTGTTTCGTGAGTGGGAGAAAAATGTTCTCGGAACGGGCCGAGAGTTGACGAGTGGTCTTGGTGTATCACCGGTAGACCGCCTGTCAAATTTCGTTCCATTTGGAGGTCGTTTGATGCCCCAACGGTTAACCGCATTAACCGCTGGATCCCATTCTCTTTGCAGCCCACTAGCCCGACAAACTCCCCTCCATGCCGTTCGTTTGATCGCCCCCTTAGCTAGTGGGCTAATGGCGAAGGGCATGGAGGGGAGTTTGTCGGGCTAGTAGCCACATCGCCCCCTCAGCCCCTCTCCTCCGCCGTGGCCCGAAGCCAGCCCACCCTGGGCCCCGATCTGGGCCCGAGGCCCGCGCCGTGCCGCCGCACTGCAGCGCTCGAGCTGGCCTCCGCGCCTCCACCGCTTTGCCTCGCCGCCACTCACCACCGGCGATCGGTCCCCGCAGCGCTGCCGCCTTCCTCCATCACTGACGACCTCAAGTTTGCGCCGCCGCCATGGAACTCGTCGCCGGCCCCGTGTTTCCCCGCCTCCGTGCTGCTGCCCTGCTCCGACCATGGATCCGGCGGGATCTAGCCCCCAATGACCGGATTCGCCCATCCCCAACGATCCCCGACCTCATTGGAGCCCCGCGCCACCGTCAATCCTCGTCGGCCTCCTTCCTATCGTCCTGTTGTCCCCGCCAGCTGGGCCCTGCCGCCCAGCCCTGCGCGAACCGACCGGACCGTCCGGTTCAACCAGTCCGATCCGGTTCGTTCTGAACCGGCCCGGTCCAGCCGGTCCACCTAATCCCCGCCACGTGTGTCGTTTGCTATTCGAAGCTCACTCATTTTTTATGTAAAATTTGCTAAGTCCCAGGAAATCCTTCTCATGTGTGCATTTTCATCACATCATAACTTTGTGCATGTTGCTCCGATTTGCGTGTATGATATGTCAAAATGTTCATCGCTTCCTATTATACATGATGGTTGCTGTTGCATGCTTGTTTGTGTTCATCTACATGCCATAATCACTGTTGCAGAAGTGCTTGCTGATGTTAAATGCTGAAAACTGTTATAACTTGCCCTTTTGTCTTTTTTATATCCTTTTGTGTGATTTTCTTTTTAGCACCATGTCAACATGTTTTAGGAGCACAATCATGCCATCATTGCATTGGTGTATTCCTTTTGTCATGATATGCCCTGTGGTGAGTGCATCAAGTTTGTGAAGTGGGCTACTTGCTGTTAATGTTTTGCCTAGTCTGAATCTGTTATATCATGATGCCATGTTTGCTTGATGCTACCATCAAATCCATGCATAATCTGGAGATGCCTAGTTGACATGTTTTTATGTCCATGTTATGTTCTATCATTACATGCCTTTTAATGCGTCATATATGTCCTGTAGCATGTGTTTTGTTGCTATGAACTTGCCTAACTGATGTTCCAGTTTTCTGTTAACTTCATGATGCCATGTTGTGAGCTTGATATTAGTTAATCTATGCCTGTCCACATGCCAAGTTTGATAATTTTGGACTCCATATGACCTCTGTTCCAAGCTTGAAAAATGCTATGATGATATTGCTGTTTTACACTTGCTGAAACTTTTACCACATTTAAACTTGTCTTGATGGTTCCCACTAATCCATGAGCCATATGCATATGATGCCTTGATGTTATTTGCTCTTTGTCATGTTTAATTTGAGGCCTTGCTATTGATTGCTATGTATAGTTGCTATAGCATCTTTGTTTCTTGCCTCCAACATGTTATCATATTAACTCTGCTCATGCATATGCCCTATTTTTCACTAATTCATGAATCTGTGTTATAAAGTTGCTTTTTTGCGTTGACCTTCTTGGATTAATATTGATGCCTATGAACCTGAACCTTAATGTTATTTGAAGTATGTAATATTTAATTCAAGTGCATATCAAGTTTGTGCTCATATCATTCCTGTAGCATGTTGTTTTGATGATCGCAAAGTGCCTACTTACTGTTTTGGGCAGATTGTTGTTATAACTTGTTTTGAGTGTATGTGTTGAACCGTTACTCCGTTTTGAGCATGCTTTATATGAAACTTGCTTAGAATTGCATGTAGTTTTATATTATCTTGTTGCATCCATGTTTTGGAGTGTTTGTGATTGTGTTTTGCATCCTTTTGCATCATGCCATGTTTAATTTGTGTTGCTCATATCTTCCAGGCCGTATCTCCGAATTAAATGAACTTTATATGTAACTTGACTAGAAAAACGTGTAGACCATTATGGTGCATTTTAACTTGTTGTTTAACAACTTGAACATGATGTGTTATTCAGATCTGGACCAATTTCGAAAATTGCATATGAGGACTTACCGAAATTGTTATATGTTGTTTCTGGCCTCATTTAAATTTGCATTGATGTGATGTTCTTATATGCATCATCTCTTGCCATGAATAGCATCATGTAGACTTGTCATGCATAATACTTGGTTGAGCATCATGTCATGTTTATGTATTGGGTGTTTACCATGTTGTTTGCTTCTTTCCGGTTGTGCTTCTTCTTGATAGTTCCTGTTTCGTTGCGATCGTGAGGATTCGTTCGGCTACGCTTGGTTCATCTACGCCCATTCGTCTTATTCATGGACTCGTTCTTCTTCCTAGCGGGATTTCAGGCAAGATGACCATTATCCTTGATCTCACTACTATCATTGCCATGCTAGTTGTCTCGATGCTCGCTATGTCGCGCTTCCTACCACTTGTTTATCAAGCCTCCCAATATGCCATGAAACAGCCTCTAACCTTTTGCACCCTCCTATCAATCCGTTGTTTGGCTATGTTACCACTTTGCTCATCCCATCTTATAGAGTTGCTAGTTGCAAGTGTAGTTGCAGGTTGTTCCATGTTGGGGCATGGATATCTTGGGATGTCACAATATCTCTTATTTAATTAATGCACATATATACTTGGTAAAGGGTGGAAGGCTCGGCCTTATGCCTGGTGTTTTGTTCCACTCTTGCCGCCTTTGTTTTTGTCATACCGGTGTTATGTTCCTTGATTTTGCGTCCCTAACACGATGAGGGTTTATGGGCCCCTCTTGACAGTTCGCTTTGAATAAAACTCTTCCAGCAAGGCCCAACATTGGTTTTACCATTTGCCAACATAATAATATCGAATTAATTAATTAATTTGCATAGGGGGTCATGTCCCCGAGGATTCTTAATTAAACATAATACAGGGGGCAGTGCTGATGGTGTTGGTCCCAAACGGGCAGCGTGCGGGGCCACCATGGGGAAACTCGAGGTCTGGTTTTACTCATAGATTGTCCCATCCAGTGTACCCTGAGAACAAGATATGTGCGACTCCTATCAGGCTAGGTTGGTGCATCGGGCGGTCTTGCTGGATTTGTTTTACCATTGCCGACATGTCTTATGCACCGGAATCCCAAGTCTGAACGGATTTCCCGAGATGGAGGATTGTCTCCGCGGATCATGAGTGTAACGCCCCGGATCCGATGCTCCAGGTGTCCGCCAGTTATTTGCCGTTGTTGCCATGTCATTTGCTTGCGTGTTGCATTTTGCCATGTCATCATCTGCATTTTATCATGTCATCATGTGCATTTCATTTTGCATACATGTTCGTCTCATGCATCTGAGCATTTTCCCCGTTGTCCGTTTTGCAATCCGGCGCTCCTATGCCCTCCGGCGTCCCCCCTTTTGCCTCTTCTCTTGTGCGGGTGCCAAACTTTCTCGGAATGGCCCGAGGTTTGCCAAGCGGCCTTGGTATAGCACCGGTAGACCGCCTGTCAAGTTTCGTGCCATTTGGAGTTCGTTTGGTACTCCAACGGTTAACCGGGTAACCGCAAAGCCTCTTTTGTTTCCAGCCCAACAGCCCTTCCAAAGTGGCCCAAAACCCACCTAACTCCCCTCCATGCTCTCGGTCGTTCGATCACGATCGCGTGGCCGAAAACCGCACCTCATTTGGACTCTCCTAGCTCCCTCTACCTATAAATATGTGATCCCCTCCGAATTTTCGCGCAGTCTAACCCTAGCCCCGCTCCTCCCCGCGCCGCCGGACACGTCCAACCCGTCCGGACGCGTCCGCCGCCCAGCAGCCACCTCACCCCGGCCAATGGGGTGCCGCCCGTCAGCCCGCCGCCGCCCGGAGCGATGGCATCACGCCACGTGGCGCCGCCCGTCGCCACCGCGCCACCATGCCATGGGCTCTGCGGCCAGCCAGCACGTGCGCTGCCGCCGCCGCCTCCCGCCCGTCGCCCGCGCCCTCCCGGCGGTGTGCTCCGCCGCCGATCCACATGCTCCACCGCCGCCGCCTGCCGGCGAGCATGCGACTCGCCGGCGGCGCCTCTGCCGCCGCCGCCATCGCCGCCGCCCTCAACCGCCCGTCGCCGCCAGCCGTAGCCCGCCCGCCGCCATGAGCCCTCCCGCCGCCGCCGCCGAGCTGCACACGCTGCTCGCTGCCTCTCGCTGCCCCGCCGCCTCTGTCGCCGGAGGAGCGCCGCCACCGCTTGCCGGCCTTCGCCTCCGGCGCCCCGCGCCTCCTCTCCCTCGCCTCCGGCCAGATCCGGGGAAGGAGACCCCGGATCCGCCATCTCCGGCCACCCCGGCGCCGTCCCCGTCGTCTCCGGCGATCTCCGGCCGAACTCCAGCGAGCTCGCGCCCCCGCTTTGAAATCCGTGCCCGCGCAGGTTGACCCCCCCGAAATCTCTAAGTCCCCAGTTTCAGTAATTTTCATGCCATCTTCATGCCATCACATCTCTGCATCCGTAGCTCCGTTTTGTGCATATAATATGTCAAATTGTTCGCCTCGACGAGTACATCATTTCATTCCATTGCATCATTTTCATTTGAGGTCATCTTGGTGCCCGAAATGCTGTTAGAAGAGTGCATGTTGATGTTAATCTGCTGAAACTGCTATAACTTGTTGTTTTATCATTTTTGCCATGATTTATGTGTGCATCCTATGAGTATGAGCTCTACATGAATGTTGAACTATGCCATGCCATCTTTCCAGGGGTGTTGACCTTGTATTTTTGTGAATTGTGTGCTGAGTGTATCGAGCTTGTAAAGTAGGGTAGTTGTTTGTTCTTTGTTTTCCGGCGATTCTGTTATAATTTGTTGCTATGTTAACATGCTTCCACTAATCATTCTATGCATAATCTGGAGATGCTCTATAAACATGTTTTTATATACATGTCATGATCTATCCATTCATGCCCTTGGTTGCAATTATAGCCTGCTGGAACATGTTCATTTCTTGCTCCAAACTGCTTGAAAATGTTTCCTGACAGATTGTTTGCATGAGATTCAATTTTCACGAGGTCGTTGTAGTTGATCCGTGTATGATATGACCTTGCTCTTGCCATTCTTAGCTTCATAAACATGCCTTCTTACTGTTGGTTGCCTTGCCATGCCATGTATTGTTCTGTAGTGAGTGGTTCGAGCTCACGAACATGCCTACTTATTGTTATTCCTGCCATGTTTAAATCTGTAATAAAACTTGCCATGTTTACATGGGCGCCATCATATTTTCTATGCCTTTTTGGCTTATGGTCAGTAAAGGTCTTTTGATATATGCAATTAGTAGATTCATGCCATGCCTTTGTTTGCCATGATAAGTTCCTGTAACATGTTGTTTGATAGCTCTCAACATTGCAACCTGATGTTATTTCTGCTAAAGTCTGAAACTGTTATTATTTGCAATATCTCCATGTGTTTTTGAGCATGTTCTAGTGATTTCTAGAGATAGCTCAGTGTTCATGTTTTGTTATGCTTTACGTGTACTTCATGCCCATGTATTTTGTTATTATGTTGGGATGCTGTAGCATGTTGTTTTGATGCTTGCAATATGCCTAGTTGCTGTTATGGACAGATTGTTGTTATGACTTGTATAGTGTGTGTGTTGCACCGTTGCTCCGTTTTGAGTGTGCTCTATATGAAACTTGCTTGATTTTGCATGTAGCTTCATATTATCATGTTGCATCCTTGTTTTGGTGTGTTTGCCTTATGTTTGAGTGCATTTTGCATCAATGCCATGCTTAACTTGTTTTGCTCATATCTTCTAGGTCGTAGCTCCGAATCTAATGAACTTTATATGTAACTTGACTAGAATTTCGTGTAGATCATCCTGGTGCATCTTAACTTGCTGTTTAACAACTTCAACTTAATGTTTATTCAGTTCTGGACCAATTTCGAAATTTGCATATGAGGACTTACCGGAATTGTCATATGTTGTTTCCGGCCTCATTTAAACTTGCCTTGATGTGTTGTTCTTGTTTGCATCATCTCTTGCCATGAGTAGCTTCATGTAGCTTGGTCATGCATCATGCTTGTTGTGCATCATGCCTTGTTCATGTGTGGTGTGTTTACCTATGTTCTGTGCTTCTTCTTGTTAGTTCCTGTTTCGTTGCAATCGTGAGGATTCGTTCGTCCACGTGTGGTTCGTCTTCGTGGTTTCTTTTTCATGGACTCGTTCTTCTTCCTTGCGGGATTTCAGGCAAGATGATCGCTACCCTGGATCTCACTACTATCATTGCTATGCTAGTTGGCTCGTTCTTTCGCTATGTTGCGCTACCTATTACCTGTTTGTCCAACCATCCGATATTGCCATGAACCCCTAACCCTTTGACACCTTTCCTATGCAAACCGTTGTTTGGCTATGTTCCCGCTTTTGCTCAGCCCCTCTTATAGCGTTGCTAGTTGCAGCTGAAGTTGAAGATTTCTCCATGGTGGACAGGGTTTATGTTGGGATATCACAATATCTCTTATATTATTAATGCATCTATATACTTGGTAAAGGGTGGAAGGCTCGGCCTTATGCCTGGTGTTTTGTTCCACTCTTGCCGCCCTAGTTTTCGTCATACCGGTGTTATGTTCTCGGATTTTGCGTCCCTTACGCGGTCGGGTGATTTATGGGACCCCCGACAGTTCGCTTTGAATAAAACTTGTCCAAAGAAGGCCCAACATTGCCTTTTACCATTTGCCTCACCACCACCTACTTTTCCCTTGGGAGTAATTAACCCAAGGGTCATCTTTATTTTAGCCCCGGGCGATTGCTTGTCTAAGTGCTGGTTCGAACCGAGTAGATCATGGGCCCCTCGGGCAACTCGAGGTCCGGTTTTACTCAGAGGATGTCTCATCCGGTGTTGCCTCGAGAACGAGATATGTGCAGCTCCTATCGGGATTGTCGGCGCATCGGGCGGCTTTGCTGGTCTTGTTTTACCATTGTCGAAATGTCTTGATGTACCGGATACCGAGTCTGATCGGAGTGTCTCGGGTGAAGGTCTATTCTTCGATGATCGCGAGAGCTTGTCATGGGCTAAGTTGGGACACCCCCGCAGGTATAAACTTTCGAGAGCCGTGCCCGCGGTTATGTGGCGATGGGAATTTGTTAATGTCCGATCAGACAACTTGACACTTGATCCGAATTAAAACGCATCAACCGCGTGTGTAGCCGTGATGGTCTCTTCTCGGCGGAGTCCGGGAAGTGAACACGGTTTCTGTGTTATGTTTGACGTAAGTAGGTGTTCAGGATCACCTCTTGATCAATGCTAGCTTCACGTCCGTTCCGCTTGTTCTCTTTGAAGGAAATATGCCCTAGAGGCAATAATAAAGTTATTATTTATTTCCTTATTTCATGATAAATGTTTATCATTCATGCTAGAATTGTATTAACCGGAAACATGATACATGTGTGAATGCATAGACAAAACAAGATGTCACTAGTATGCCTCTACTAGACTAGCTTGTTAATCAAAGATGGTTATGTTTCCTAACCATGAACAAAGGAGTTGTTATTTGATTAATGAGGTCACATCATTAGTAGAATGATCTGATTGACATGACCCATTCCTTAGCTTAGCACACGATCGCTTAGTATGTTGCTACTGCTTTTATCCATGACTTATACATGTTCCTGTAACTATGAGATTATGCAACTCCGCTTACGGAGGAACACTTTGGTGCTACCAAACGTCACAACGAATCGGGTGATTATAAAGGAGTACTACAGGTGTCTCCAAAGGCGGATGTTGGGTTGGCGATTTGAGATTAGGTTTTGTCACTCCGATAGTCGGAGAGGTATCTCTGGGCCCTCTCGGTAATGCACATCATCAAGCCTTGCAAGCACTACAACTAATGAGTTAGTTGTGAGATGATGTATTACGGAACGAGTAAAGAGACTTGCGGTAACGAGATTGAACTAGGTATTGGATACCGACGATCGAATCTCGCAAGTAACATACCGATGACAAAGGAACAACGATGTTGTTATGCGGTCCGACCGATAAAGATCTTCGAGAATATGTAGGAACCAATATGGGCATCCAGGTCCCGCTGTTGGTTATTGACCATGAATAGTTCTAGGTCATGTCTACATTGTTCTCGAACCGTAGGGTCCGCACGCTTAAGGTTTCGATGGCGGTTATTATGAGTTTATGTATTTTGATGTACCGAAGGAGTTCGAGTCCCGGATGTGATCACGGACATGACGAGGAGTCTCGGAATGGTCGAGACATAAAGATTGATATATTGGAAGCCTATATTTGGAGTTCGAATGGTTCCGGTAAAATGGAAATTTATCTGAGTACCGGAGGTTACCGAACCCCCGGAGGTAATGGGCCTCTATGGGCCTTAGTGGAAAGGAGGAGGGCAGCCCAAGGCTGGTCACAGGCCCCCCTTCCCTAGTCCTACTAGGACTAGGAGAAGGGGCCGCCCTCTCTCTCTCTTTCCCTCCGGAATCCTAGTTGACTAGGATTGGGGGATCCTACTCCCAGAGGGAGTAGGACTCCTTGGCGCGCCAAGCTTGGCCGGCCCCCCCCCCCCTGGCTCCTTTATATACGGGCAGGGGGGGCACCTTGAACACACAAGTTGATCGTGAGATCGCTCCTTAGCCGTGTCGGTGCCCCTTCCACCATATTCCACCTCGGTTATACCGTCATGAAGCTTAGGCGAAGCCTGCGCCGGTGAAACATCAAGATCGCCACCACGCCGTCGGTCGACGGAACTCTCCTCGACACTCGGCTGGATCGAGTACGAGGGACGCCATCGAGCTGTCGTGTGTCAAGAACTCGGGGCGTCGAGTAACGGCGCCGGATCGGTCGGATCGCGAGGAGAACGTCGACTACTTCCTCTACGCCAGATCGCTTCGCCGGGTCTACAAGGGTATGTAGACAACACTCTCCCCTCTCGTTGCTATACATCACCATGATCTTGCGTGTGCGTAGGAAAATTTTTGAAATTACTACGCTCCCCAACAAAGGGTATCGAGCCTAGGTTTTTCTATGGTTTGATGTTTTGCACGAGTAGAACACAAGTGAGTTGTGGGCGATACAAGTCATACTACCTACCAGCATGTCATACTTTGGTTCAGCGGTATTGTGAGATGAAGCGCCCGCATCGACATTACGCGTGACGCTTACGCGAGACTGGTTTCACCGCTGTGAGCACTCGTTGCTTAAAGGTGACCGGTGGGTGCTGCTCTCTCACTTTAGTTGAACTGAGTGTGGCTACGCCGGTCCTTGAGAAGGTTAAACGGAGTCTATTTGACGAAGTATCGCTGTGGTTTTGATGCGTAGGTGAGACTGGTTCTTGCTTAAGCCCGTAGCAGCCACGTAAAAATTTGCAACAACAAAGTAGAGGACGTCTAACTTGTTTTTGCAGGGCATGTTGTGATGTGATATGGTCAAGACGTGATGCTATATTTTATTGTATGAGATGATCATGTTTTGTAACCGGTTATCGGCAATCGGCAGGAGCCATATGGTTGTCGCTTATTGTATGCAATGCAATCAATACTGTAATGCTTTACTTTATCACTAAGCGGTAGCGATAGTCGTAGTAGCATAAGTTTGGCGAGACGACAACGATGCTGCGATGGAGATCAAGGTGTCGCGCCGATGACGATGGTGATCATGGTGGTGCTGCAAGATGGAGATCCTGAAGCACAAGATGATGATGACCATATCATATCACTTATATTGATTTGCATGTGATGTTTATCCTTTTATGCATCTTATCTTGCTTTGATTGACGGTAGCATTATAAGATGATCTCTCACTAAATTATCAAGAAGTGTTCTCCCCGAGTATGCACCGTTGCCAAAGTTCGTCGTGCCCGCACACCACGTGATGATCGGGTGTGATAAGCTCTCGTCCATCTACAACGGTGCAAGCCAGTTTTGCACACGCAGAATACTCGGGTTATACTTGACGAGCCTAGCATATGCGATATGGCCTCGAACACGGAGACCGAAAGGTCGAGCGTGAATCATATAGTAGATATGATCAACATAAGATGTTCACCATTGAAAACTACTCCATTTCACGTGATGATCGGTTATGGTTTAGTTGATTTGGATCACGTGATCACTTAGATGACTAGAGGGATGTCTTTTCTAAGTGGGAGTTCTTTAGTAATATGATTAACTGAACTTAAATTTATCATGAACTTAGTACCTGATAGTATCTTGCTTGTTTATGTTTGATTGTGGATAGATGGCTCGTGCTGTTGTTCCGTTGAATTTTAATGCGTTCCTTGAGAAAGCAAAGTTGAAAGATGATGGTAGCAATTACACGGACTGGGTCCGTAACTTGAGGATCATCCTCATTGCTGCATGTAAGAGCTACGCCCCGATGCACCGCTAGGTGCCAGTGCTCTTTGCTAATGCAACCGCAGATGTTATGAACGTCTGGCGAGCAAAGCTGATGACTACTCTATAGTTCAAGGTGCCATGCTTTACGGCTTAGAACCGGGACTTCAACGACGTTTTGAACGTCATGGAGCATATGAGATGTTCCAGAGTTGAAGTTAATATTCCAAAGTAATGCCCGGATTGAGAGATATGAAGTCTCCAATAAGTTCTATAGCTGCAAGATGGAGGAGAATAGTTCATTAGTGAACATATACTCGTAATGTCCGGGTACTACAATCACTTGACGCAATTGGGAGTTAATCTTCCGGATGATTGTGTCATTGATGTAATTCTTCAATCACCGCCACCAAGCTACAAAGGCTTCGTGATGAACTATAATATGCAAGGGTTAGTGAAAACTATACCGAGCTCTTCGCAATGCTAAAGGCTGGAGGTAGAAATCAAGAAGGAGCATCAAGTGTTGATGGTCAATAAGACCACTAGTTTCAAGAAGAAAGGCAAAGGGAAGAAAAAGGAATCTCAAGAAGAACAGCAAGCAAGTTGTCGCTCAGAGAAGAAACCCAAGTCTGGCCCTAAACCTGAAACTGAGTGCTTCTACCGCAAGCGATCGGTCACCGAAGCGGAACTGCCCCAAGTATTTGGCGGATAAGAAGGATGGCAAGGTGAACAAAGGTATATGTGATATACATGTTATTGATGTGTACCTTACTAGAGCTCGTAGTAGCACTGGTATTTGATATCGGTTCCGCTGCTAATATTTGCAACTCAAACAGGGACTACTGATTGCTTAACTCGCAAAGGACGAGGTGACGATCGCGTGGGAAATGGTTCCAAAGTCGATGTGATCGCGGTCGGCACGCTACCTCTACATCTACCTTCGGGATTAGTTTTAGACCTAAATAATTGTTATTTGGTGCTGCGTTGAGCATGAACATTATATCTGGATCTTGTTTAATGCGAGACGGTTATTCATTTAAATCGAGAGAATAATGGTTGTTCTATTTATATGAGTAATATCTTTTATGGTCATGCACCCTTGAGGAGTGGTCTATTTCTTATGAATCTCGATAGTAGTGATACACATATTCATAATGTTGAAACCAAAAGATGCAGAGTTGATAATGAAAGTGCAACTTATTTGTGGCACCGCCGCTTAGGTCATATCGGTGTAAAGCGCATGAAGAAACTCCATGCCGATGGACTTTTGGAGTCACTTGATTATGAATCACTTGGCACTTATGAACCGTGCCTCATGGGCAAGATGACTAGAACACCGCTTCTCCCAGTACTATGGAGAGAGCAACAGATTTGTTGGAAATCATACATACGTATGTATGTGGTCCGATGAATGTTGAGGCTCGTGGCGGATATCGTTATTTTCTCACCTTCACAGATGACTTAAGCGGATATGGGTATATCTACTTAATGAAACATAAGTCCAAACGTTTGAAAAGTTCAAAGAATTTCAGAGTGAAGTTGAAAATCATCGTAACAAGAAAATTAAGTTTCTACGATCCGATCGTGGAGGTGAATATTTGAGTTACGAGTTTGGTCTACATTTGAAACAATGCGAATAGTTTAGCAACTCACGCCACCCGAACACCACAACGTAATGGTGTGTCCGAACGTCAGAATCGTATTTTACTAGATATGGTGCGATCTATGATGTCTCTTCAGATTTACCGCTATCGCTTTGGGGTTATGCTCTAGAGACAGCCGCATTCACACTGAATAGAACACCGTCGAAATCCGTTGAGACGACACCTTATGAACTGTGGTTTAGCAAGAAACCAAAGTTGTCGTTTCTTAAAGTTTGGGGATGCGATGCTTATGTGAAAAAGCTTCAACCTGATAAGCTCGAACCCAAATCGGAGAAATGTGTCTTCATAGGATACCCAAAGGAGACAGTTGGGTACACCTTCTATCACAGATCCAAGGCAAGACATTTGTTGCTAAGAATGGATCCTTTCTAGAGAAGGAGTTTCTCTCGAAAGAAGTGAGTGGGAGGAAAGTGGAACTTGATGAGGTAATAGTACCTTCTCCCTTACTTGAAAGTAGTTCGTCGCAGAAACCGGTTTCTGAGATACCTACACCAAGTAGTGAGGAAGTTGATGATGTTGATCATGAAACTTCAGATCAAGTTACTACAGAACCTCGTAGATCAACCAGAGTAAGATCCGCACTGAGTGGTACGGTAATCCTGTTCGAAGTCATGCTACTAGATCATGATGAACCTACGAACTATGAAGAAGCGATGGTGAGCCCAGATTCCGCAAAATGGCTTGAGGCCATGAAATCTGAGATGGGATCCATGTATGAAAACAAAGTGTGGACTTTGGTTGACTTGCCCGAGGGTAGGCAAGCAATAGAAAACAAGTGGATCTTCAAGAAGAAGACCGACGCCGACGGTAATGTTATCGTTTATAAAGCTCGACTTGTCGCAAAAGGTTTTCGACAAGTTCAAGGGATTGACTACGATGAGACCTTCTCACCAGAAGCGATGCTTAAGTCCGTCCGAATCATGTTAGCAATTGCCGCATTTTATGATTATGAAATTTGGCAAATGGATGTAAAGACTGCATTCTGAATGGATTTCGGAAGAAGAGTTGTATATGATGCAACCGAAGGTTTTATCGATCCAAAGGAGCTAACAAAGTGTGCAAGCTCCAAATGATCCATATATGGACTGGTGCAAGCATCTCGGAGTTGGAATAAACGCTTTGATAGTGTGATCAAAGCATTTGGGTTTGTATGCACTTTTGGAGAAGCTCAGATTTACAAGAAAGTGAGTGGAGCTCAGAGCATTTCGATCTTATATGTGGATGACATATTGCTGATCGGAAATGATATAGAATTTCTGGATAGCATAAAGGGATACTTGAATAAGAGTTTTTCAATGAAAGACCTCGGTGAAGCTGCTTACATATTGGGCATCAAGATCTATAGAGATAGATCAAGACGCTTAATTGGACTTTCACAAAGCACATACCTTGACAAAGTTTTGAAGAAGTTCAAAATGGATCAAGCAAAGAAAGGGTTCTTGCCTGTGTTACAAGGTGTGAAGTTGAGTCGACTCAATGCCCCACCACCGCAGAAGATAGAGAGAAGATGAAAGATGTTCCTATGCTTCAGCCATAGGCTCTATCATGTATGCAATGCTGTGTACCAGACCGATGTGTGCCTTGCTATAAGCCTAGCAGGAGGTACCAAAGTAATCCAGAGTGGATCATCGGACAGCGGTCAAGAACATCCCGAAATACCGAAAAGGACGAAGGATATGTTTCAGATATGGAGGTGACAAAGAGCTCATCGTGGCGGTTACGTTGATGCAAGCTTTGACACCGATCCGGACGATTCTAAATCACGCATCGGATACGATTTACACTAAACGGAGGAGCTGTCGGTTGGTGCAGTTCTAAACAAAGCGTCAGAGCAGGATCTACATGTGAAGCGGAATACATAGCAGCTTCGAAGCAGCTAATGAAGGAGTCGGATGAAGGAGTTCATATCCGATCTAGGTGTCATACCTAGTGCATCGGGTCCAATGAAAATCTTCGTGACAATATCGAGCAATTGCCTTAGCAAAGGAATCCAGATTTCACAAGAGGACCAAGCACATCAAGAGACGCTTCAATTCCATCCGGACTTAGTCCAGACCGAGACATAGAGATTTGCAAGATACATACGGATCTGAATGTTGCGCACCCGCTGACTAAGCCTCTTCCACGAGCAAAACATGATCAGCACCAAGACTCCATGGGTGTTAGAATCATTACTATGTAATCTAGATTATTGACTCTAGTGCAAGTGGGAGATCAAGGAAATATGCCCTAGAGGCAATAATAAAGTTATTATTTATTTCCTTATTTCATGATAAATGTTTATCATTCATGCTAGAATTGTATTAACCGGAAACATGATACATGTGTGAATGCATAGACAAAACAAGATGTCACTAGTATGCCTCTACTAGACTAGCTTGTTAATCAAAGATGGTTATGTTTCCTAACCATGAACAAAGGAGTTGTTATTTGATTAATGAGGTCACATCATTAGTAGAATGATCTGATTGACATGACCCATTCCCTTAGCTTAGCACACGATCGCTTAGTATGTTGCTCTCGCTTTTATCCATGACTTATACATGTTCCTCGTAACTATGAGATTATGCAACTCCGCCACGGAGGAACACTTTGGTGCTACCAAACGCCACAACGTAATCGGGTGATTATAAAGGAGTACTACAGTGTCTCCAAAGGCGATGTTGGGTTGGCGATTTCGAGATTAGGTTTTGTCACTCCGATAGTCGGAGAGGTATCTCTCGCCCTCTCGGTAATGCACATCATCAAGCCTTGCAAGCACTACAACTAATGAGTTAGTTGTGAGATGATGTATTACGGAACGAGTAAAGAGACTTGCCGTAACGAGATTGAACTAGGTATTGATACCGACGATCGAATCTCTGCAAGTAACATACCGATGACAAAGGAACAACGATGTTGTTATGCGGTCCGACCGATAAAGATCTTCGAGAATATGTAGGAACCAATATGGGCATCCAGGTCCCGCTGTTGGTTATTGACCATGAATAGTTCTAGGTCATGTCTACATTGTTCTCGAACCGTAGGGTCCGCACGCTTAAGGTTTCGATGATGCTTATTATGAGTTTATGTATTTTGATGTACCAAGGAGTTCGAGTCCCGGATGTGATCACGGACATGACGAGGAGTCTCGGAATGGTCGAGACATAAAGATTGATATATTGGAAGCCTATATTTGGAGTTCGGAATGGTTCCGGGCGAAAATGGAAATTTACCGGAGTACCGGGAGGTTACCGGAACCCCCCGGGAGGTAAATGGGCCTCTATGGGCCTTAGTGGAAAGGAGGAGGGGCAGCCTGGGCTGGTCAAGGCCTCCCCTTCCCTAGTCCTACTAGGACTAGGAGAAGGGGCCGCCCTCTCTCTCTTTCCCTCCGGAATCCTAGTTGGACTAGGATTGGGGGATCCTACTCCCGAGGGAGTAGGACTCCTTGGCGCCGCCAAGCTTGGCCGGCCCCCCTCCCCCTGCTCCTTTATATACGGGGCAGGGGGCACCTTGAACACACAAGTTGATCGTGAGATCGTTCCTTAGCCGTGTCGGTGCCCCTTCCACCATATTCCACCTCGGTTATACCGTCGCGAAGCTTAGGCGAAGCCTCGCGCCGTGAAACATCAAGATCGTCACCACGCCGTCAGGTCGACGGAACTCTCCTCGACACTCGGCTGGATCGAGTACGAGGGACGCCATCGAGCTGTACGTGTGTCAAGAACTCGGGGCGCCGGAGTAACGGCGCCGGATCGGTCGGATCGCGAGGAGAACGTCGACTACTTCCTCTACGCCAGATCGCTTCCGCCGGGTCTACAAGGGTATGTAGACAACACTCTCCCCTCTCGTTGCTATACATCACCATGATCTTGCGTGTGCGTAGGAAAATTTTTGAAATTACTACGTTCCCCAACACTCTTCTTGCTCTTATTTGCGTTGGTTAGCCACCATACTTGCTTAGTCGCTGCTGCAACCTCACCACTTTACCCCTTCCTTACCCATTAAGCTTTGCTAGTCTTGATACCCATGGTAATGGGATTGCTGAGTCCTCGTGGCTCACCAGATACTTCCAAAACCAGTTTGCAGGTGCCTAAGTTACCGAGCAGGTGACACATCCAAGCTCAAGGAGGAGCTCGAAGAAGATATTGCCCTTTGTGTTGTTTCGTTCTAGTTGTTTAGTAGTGGAGCCCAGTTGGGGTCGATCGGGGACCTTTTGTCACATTTGGGGTTCTTCTTTTAATTTGGTTCCGTAGTCGGACCTTGATTGTATCTGGATGATGTAATGCTTTATTCATGTATTTGTGTGAAGTGGCGATTGTAAGCCAACTATGTATCTTTTTCCCTTATGTATTCATGGGTTGTGTGAAGATTACCTCACTTGCGACATTGCTTTCAATGCGGTTATGCCTCTAAGTCGTGCTTCGACACGTGGGAGATATAGCCGCATCGAGGGCGCTATGTTGGTAATCGAGCCTTCCCGACCTTTGGAGCCCCAACGCTTGATCGCTTTTAGCGGCCGAGTTGTGTCTAGGAAAATGTTTTGAGTCAGTTAGGATTATATATATCGGAGAGTTAGAATTCTTTTTACTCCTCGGTCCCTTCGCGCCTCGTAAGGCATCCCGACGAGAGTTTTGACTCTTCTCTTCTCAAATTTCACTAAATTTTTTTAGGATCACGCTGGTATCTTGGAATCGTTCCGATGGTTTTATGAGGACAACATTGTCTTGGTGCCTCCGTCAGCAGGGTTTTTTTATCGGAGGTGTCCCGGGAGTTGAGCTCCGAGGTGTTGTCGCCATAATTTTATCGCTGCAGTTCGAATACCGAGTTTAGTACGCCGACATCGAAAATCTCTTTTATGCGCTTGTTGGTGAGATAACCCGCTAACCCAAAGATCGAGGTGAGTACGGAGTATTGCCATGACTTGTATAACGGATGCTTTTCAAGGTTGAGGTAGACGATTTCCGAAGGTTTCTTGGTTATGTGTTGACGGATGGATACAGCTTGGATGTAGGTATTGTTGGTTTGTGTGAGATATATTGCTTCCCCTGTATCCCCAACACCAGATTGCATAACCAGAAAGTTTCGGGAGTTTTATAGGTGGGAATCAAGTAGCTCCTAGAATATCTCTTCGACAGATGCATGATATGGGATTGGGTAAATCTCTATCATATGTTTGTTCCGGCTTATTCTGCAAGCCAATCCTTTGTTTTGTGTTATTTCTGGTATTCGAGTTGCTTCGAAGTCAAATGTTGAATCCAGACCTTTCCTAAACGGTGTTCTCATATTGCTATGTGAATACTAATCCTTTTTGATCATTGAGGTTGTCATGTCAACTCCTTTCCAACCGGTGTGCTTATCTTCAAGTGGGTCCGATCATTCTCCCCATCTGCAAGATCATATCTAAGTTCTCTCAACGGTGTTTGTTTCATCCATCCCAAGTTGTCTTTGTTTTCCCGCCCTCCCACCCTTTTTCTTCAAGGACTCAGATTTTGTTAATCAAGCATCCATTTATTCATCTGAAGTTTCTCCATTCTTTTTCGTCAATGTTCTTACCCGGTGGTTCTCAAGAAGATGTTCTACTAGTTTGTCATTCCTCATTTCTTTCTCTTCTCCGGTGGATTCAAGTCAAGTTTTGTTGATCATACCTTTTTCCTCATTTCAATGTCTTCTCATACCGGTGCACCTCATTATCATTCTACTTCTCGCTATTTGTTATTCCGGAGTGCTCAAGATATCTCAAGATTCATGTTTCCACTCTGCATTCGTTCAAGCTCTTTCGAGATTGGTATCTCATTCAAGTCATTTAATTCAACCGTGCAACATCTCTTTTAAATCTTTTCAACGGTGTTCTTTTCAAGGGCCCTAACCCACGTGTCTTTTCCTGTGATCTTACCCGACTCTTCTAATTTTTCCAGAGCTATCCTAAATTCTTCTCCAAGTTTGACGAAGAACGAGTTATCATCACCAAATGCTTTTCTCCTAGATCTTTCAAATTCTTTTCATAGTTGGCTCAACCTCTTCGCTTTTGATTCTTCCGTGTGCCTCAATAATTCTTGGTGGTGTTTCTCGTTGTCATTCTCATCATTTGAAGACCGAAGAAGAGTTTCTCTTTAATCTTGCTCTATTCTCTTCAAGATTCATGGTGCTAGCTTGTTGCCATTCTCTCATAATTGTTTTCGATTGTGAGAATCTTTTTCACCCATCCGGAGCATTTTAGGAGTCTTTTCAGTTTCATTCCTTGAAGCCCATCATCTCAGTATTATTCATTCAAGCTTTCAGCTCTCGTTCTCCAAATCATACCGGTGCATCATTGAAGTATTCTCTAATCAGCTCGTGATCTATTCGTTCATGTGTATCTAAGTCACCTCAAGTATCTTCATTCATTTTCCAATTCTTCCCGGTGAATTGTGCCCTTGCTACTCTCTTTTTCAATTCTTACGGTGGTTCTTTCAAGATCTCTCTTCTTTTGTTATCATATCAATTCATTCGTTTTTTTCAATCCTACCGGTGGTTCATGAAGACCTTCTCAAGTTTTGATATATCTCTTTTAATCCTTTCTACGGGAATAAGTAGTATGCCAAATCCGTTGATTGTCATCAATTTAATTGGTGAAGGATAAGCATAACATAATTCTTATTCTTGTTCATCCAAGTGATTAATTCTTTTCTTCCGGAGATTGTTCATGATGAAGTAATTCTCGGTTTCATTTGTTTCATCTTCTCTTTTTCCCGGAGTTCCAAGCTCTAATTATCACGGAGATCCATCTAAATCATTGCAAGGATTCACCTTGTGTTTTCAATTTCTCTTTCTTTTCATTCCTTTTATTACCAGAGTTCTTCATTGAGGCTCTACATGGTGGTTCGCCAAGGATTCTTTTCATTCTTCAATTGTTCTTCAAGATTTCTCTTGAAGTTATGATTCCCCAAGCTATACTCTAAAATAAACATGGTGCTCAACGCATGTTTTGTTTTGGGGAGTTCAAGTATTCTCCGTCTTGCATTCCAAAGTGCAATTCCTTCTATCTTATCTTTTGAGATGGTGTATGTCACTCTTGACAATTTCCATTCATGTTTCATGATTCGTATTTTGTCAAGAATGAGGTATTCTGAATCCATCTTTTTCTCTTCGTTCAAGAGATCTTTTGGACCAATCAACTTCTTCGTTGGAGTTATCTTGTGTCATATTTCACCTAAAGCCTTTCCTTAAGGGATGTTGCTATTTGTGGTGCATATCAATGATCCGAGTTTTCTCCTATCCTCTCGGTGAAGAAGTTGTTCATCTCTTTGGTGCTCCCAATCAAATCAATGGTTTCCATTTGTGGCCGGTTGTCACCTCATCATTTTGAGATGTTTGCCATAAGCCTACAACAAGCTTGTGCTTCTCGTTGTTGATTTTCCAACAACTCCGTTCGATCCTTCTTTGCAAGGATGATTTCCAAGCACATTTGTGGCAGAAGTTTGCATTTTCTCCTACATTCTGTTATTCCAATGATCTATCTTCTATTCTTTCTTCCGGCGGCATTGTGATGTTGCTCTCTTCACTCATCATCTCAAGTTGTGAGGATCGTGTTCTTTTCATGCTTATCCATTCAACCGGAGTGTTGTATCATCTATTCAATATCTTTTCATATCATCAAGTTTTTCTTCACTTTTCTACCGGAGTGCTGTCCAAATTCTGTCATTCTTGTTCCTTGGCTATCTCATTATACCGATGTGGTCATATTCTTTTTGTTCGTGAAGCTCTTATTTCCATGTCTTTCAACCTTCAAATTCTTGTAATTCTCCTTGTTCCTCTTTTCTAACGGATTGTTCGCAATCTCGTTCATCTCTGTTGAACTCTTTCTTTTAAATTGCTCAACCTCTCAAGGTTCGTGGTTTCACTCGTTCGTCAAAGAAGCAACGTTGTTTTACCTCTTCCTCTTCCGCTTTTCTCCGGTGCCATTCTAGATCTCGGGACGAGATCCTCTCGTAGTGGTGCAGTGTTGTAACGCCCCGGATCCGATGCGCCAGGTGTCCGCCAGTTATTTGCCGTTGTTGCCATGTCATTTGCTTGCGTGTTGCATTTTGCCATGTCATCATCTGCATTTTATCATGTCATCATGTGCATTTCATTTTGCATACATGTTCGTGTCATGCATCTGAGCATTTTCCCCGTTGTCCGTTTTGCAATCCGGCGCTCCTATGCCCTCCGGCATCCCCCCTTTTGCCTCTTCTCTTGTGCGGGTGCCAAACTTTCTCGGAATGGCCCGAGGTTTGCCAAGCGGCCTTGGTATAGCACCGGTAGACCGCCTGTCAAGTTTCGTGCCATTTGGAGTTCGTTTAGTACTCCAACGGTTAACCGGGTAACCGCAAAGCCTCTTTTGTTTCCAGCCCAACACCCCTTCCAAAGTGGCCCAAAACCCACCTAACTCCCATCCATGCTCTCGGTCGTTCGATCACGATCGCGTGGCCGAAAACCGCACCTCATTTGGACTCTCCTAGCTCCCTCTACCTATAAATATGTGATCCCCTCTGAATTTTCGCGCAGTCTAACCCTAGCCCCGCTCCTCCTCACACCACGGACACGTCCAACCCGTCCGGACGCGTCCGCCGCCCAGCAGCCACCTCACCCGGCCAATGGGGTGCCGCCACGTCAGCCGCCCGCCGCCGGAGCTGATGGCATCGCGCACGTGGGCCGCCGCACGTCACCACGCATGCGCATGGCATGGCCCTGCAGGCCGCCCACAGCAGCTGCGCCGCCGCCTCCCGCCTGTCGCCCGTGCCCTCCGGCCGGTGTGCTCCGCCGAGCCACATGCTCGCCGCCACCTGCCACGCGATCATGACTCTCGCCGGCGGCGCCTCTGCCATGCGCGCCGCCGCCGCCCCTCGCCAACTCCGCCGCCCAAGCCGCCGCCCGTAGCCAGCCCGCGCCGCAGAAGCCCTCCGCGCCGCCGCCGGAGCTGCTGCTACTACCAGCTGCCCCCTCGCCCGCCCGCCGCCTCACAGTTGCTTGAGGAGCGCCGCCGTCGCTTGCCGGCCGCCGCCTCCGTGTGCCTCAAGGCCTCCTCTCCCCGCCTCGGCCAGATCCGGAAGGAGACCCCGGATCCGCCATCTCCGCCACCCAGGCGCCGTCCCGTCGCCTCCGGCGATCTCCGCCGAACTCCGATGAGCTCGCGCCCGCTTTGAAATCTGTGCCAGCAGGTTGACCCCAAAATCTCCAAGTCCCGGGCCAGAAATTTTCACGCCATCTTCATGCCATCACATCTCTGCATCCGTAGCTCCGTTTTGTGCATCAAATATGTCAAACTGTTCGCCTCGACGAGTACATCATTTCATTCCATTGCATCATTTTCATTTGAGGTCATCTTGGTGCCCGAAATGCTGTTAGAAGAGTGCATGTTGATGTTAATCAATTGGCTATTATAACTTGTTGTTTTATCATTTTTGCCATGATTTATGTGTGCATCCTATGAGTATGAGCTCTACATGAATGTTGAACTATGCCATGCCATCTTTCCAGGGGTGTTGACCTTGTATTTTTGTGAATTGTGTGCTGAGTGTATCGAGCTTGTAAAGTAGGGTAGTTGTTTGTTCTTTGTTTTCTGGCAGATTCTGTTATAATTTGTTGCTATGTTAACATGCTTCCACTAATCATTCTATGCATAATCTGGAGATGCTCTATAAACATGTTTTGATATACATGTCACGCTCTATCCATTCATGCCCTTGGTTGCAATTATAGCCTGCTGGAACATGTTCATTTCTTGCTCCAAAGCTGCTTGAAAATGTTTCCTGACAGATTGTTTGCATGAGATTCAATTTTCACGAGGTCGTTGTAGTTGATCCGTGTATGGTATGACCTTGATCTTGCCATGATTAGCTTCATAAACATGCCTTCTTACTGTTGGTTGCCTTGCCATGCCATGTATTGTTCTGTAGTGAGTGGTTCGAGCTCACGAGCATGCCTACTTATTGTTATTCCTGCCATGTTTAAATCTGTAATAAAACTTGCCATGTTTACATGGGTGCCATCATATTTTCTATGCCTTTTTGGCTTATGGTAAGTAAGGGTCTTTTGATATATGCAATTAGTAGATTCATGCCATGCCTTTGTTTGCCATGATAAGTTCCTGTAACATGTTGTTTGATAGCTCTCAACATTGCAACCTGATGTTATTTCTGCTAAAGTCTGAAACTGTTATTATTTGCAATATCTCCATGTGTTTTTGAGCATGTTCTAGTGATTTCTAGAGATAGCTCAGTGTTCATGTTTTGTTATGATTTACGTGTACTTCATGCCCATGTCTTTTGTTATTATGTTGGGATGATGTAGCATGTTGTTTTGATGCTTGCAATATGCCTAGTTGCTGTTATGGACAGATTGTTGTTATGACTTGTATAGTGTGTGTGTGTTGCACCGTTGCTCCGTTTTGAGTGTGCTCTATATGAAACTTGCTTGATTTTGCATGTAGCTTCATATTATCATGTTGCATCCTTGTTTTGGTGTGTTTGCTTGATGTTTGAGTGCATTTTGCATCAATGCCATGCTTAACTTGTTTTGCTCATATCTTCTAGGTCGTAGCTCCGAATCTAATGAACTTTATATGTAACTTGACTAGAATTTTGTGTAGATCATCCTGGTGCATCTTAACTTGCTGTTTAACAACTTCAACTTAATGTTTATTCAGTTCTGGACCAATTTCGAAATTTGCATATGAGGACTTACCGGAATTGTCATATGTTGTTTCCGGCCTCATTTAAACTTGCCTTGATGTGTTGTTCTTGTTTGCATCATCTCTTGCCATGAGTAGCTTCATGTAGCTTGGTCATGCATCATGCTTGTTGTGCATCATGCCTTGTTCATGTGTGGTGTGTTTACCTATGTTGTGTGCTTCTTCTTGTTAGTTCCTGTTTCGTTGCGATCGTGAGGATTCGTTCGTCCACGTGTGGTTCGTCTTCGTGGTTTCTTCTTCATGGACTCGTTCTTCTTCCTTGCGGGATTTCAGGCAAGATGACCGCTACCCTGGATCTCACTACTATCATTGCTATGCTAGTTGCCTCGTTCTTTTGCTATGTTGCGCTACCTATTACCTGTTTGTCCAACCATCCCATATTGCCATGAACCCCTAACCCTTTGACACCTTTCCTATGCAAACCGTTGTTTGGCTATGTTCCCGCTTTTGCTCAGCCCCTCTTATAGTGTTGCTAGTTGCAGGTGAAGTTGAAGATTTCTCCATGGTGGACAGGGTTTATGTTGGGATATCACAATATCTCTTATATTATTAATGCATCTATATACTTGGTAAAGGGTGGAAGGCTCGGCCTTATGCAGTGTTTTGTTCCACTCTTGCCGCCCTAGTTTCCGCCATACCGTGTTATGTTCTGGATTTTGCGTCCCTTACGCGGTCGGGTGATTTATGGGACCCCCGACAGTTCGCTTTGAATAAAACTTGTCCAAAGAAGGCCCAACATTGCCTTTTACCATTTGCCTCACCACCACCTACTTTTCCTTGGGAGTAATTAACCCAAGGGTCATCTTTATTTTAGCCCCCGGCCGATGCTTGTCTAAGTGCTGGTTCGAACCGAGTAGATCGCGGGCCCCTCGGGCAACTCGAGGTCTGGTTTTACTCGAGGATGTCTCATCCGGTGTTGCCTTGAGAACGAGATATGTGCAGCTCCTATCGGGATTGTCGGGCGCATCGGGCGGCTTTGCTGCTCTTGTTTTACCATTGTCGAAATGTCTTGATGTACCGGATATCGAGTCTAATCGGAGTGTCTCGGTGAAGGTC
The DNA here is from genome assembly GCA_021437245.1 of Aegilops speltoides. Classification (NCBI taxonomy): domain Eukaryota; kingdom Viridiplantae; phylum Streptophyta; class Magnoliopsida; order Poales; family Poaceae; genus Aegilops; species Aegilops speltoides. The sequence continues at coordinate 299,068,461 of CM038141.1, read as the reverse complement.
TATTCTTCGATGATCGCGAGAGCTTGTCATGGGCTGTTGGGACACCCCGCAGGTATAAACTTTCGAGAGCCGTGCCCGCGGTTATGTGGCAGATGGGAATTTGTTAATGTCAGGTTGTAGACAACTTGACACTTGATCCGAATTAAAACGCATCAACCGCGTGTGTAGCCGTGATGGTCTCTTCTCGGCGGAGTCCGGGAAGTGAACACGGTTTTTGTGTTATGTTTGATGTAAGTAGGTGTTCAGGATCACCTCTTGATCAATGCTAGCTTCACGTCCGTTCCGCTTGTTCTCTTCTCGCTCTTATTTGCGTTGGTTAGCCACCATACTTGCTTAGTCGCTGCTGCAACCTCACCACTTTACCCCTTCCTTACCCATTAAGCTTTGCTAGTCTTGATACCCATGGTAATGGGATTGCCGAGTCCTCGTGGCTCACCAGATACTTCCAAAACCAGTTTGCAGGTGCCTAAGTTACCGAGAAGGTGACACATCCAAGCTCAAGGAGGAGCTCGAAGAAGATATTGCCCTTTGTGTTGTTTCGTTCTAGTTGTTCAGTAGTGGAGCCCAGTTGGGGTCGATCGGGGACCTTTTGTCGCATTTGGGGTTCTTCTTTTAATTTGGTTCCGTAGTCGGACCTTGATTGTATCTGGATGATGTAATGCTTTATTCATGTATTTGTGTGAAGTGGCGATTGTAAGCCAACTATGTATCTTTTTCCCTTATGTATTCATGGGTTGTGTGAAGATTACCTCACTTGCGACATTGCTTTCAATGCAGTTATGCCTCTAAGTCGTGCTTCGACACGTGGGAGATATAGCCGCATCGAGGGTGTTACAATGAGCTTGTCATGGGCTAAGTTGGGACACCCATGCAGGGTTTAAACTTTTGAGAGCCGTGCCCATGGTTATGTGGCAGATGGGAGTTTTTTTATATCCGGTTGTAGAGAACTTGACACCAGATTTGAATAAAATACATCAACCACATGTGTAACCGGGACTGTCTCTTTTTGAGTGAGTCGAGAAGAGAACACGGTGGGGTTATGTTTGAACGCAAGTAGTTCAGGATCACTTCTTGATCATTACTAGTTTGCGACTATTTGTGTAGCTTCTCATCTTACTCTTGTACTCGCAAGTTAGCCACCATACATTGCTTAGACACTTGCTGCAACCTCACCACTTATCCATTCCATTCCCATTAAGCTTTGCTAGTCTTAATACCCATGGTAATGGGATTGTTGATTCCTCGTGGCTCACTATTTACTACAACAGTTGCAGGTACGGATAATTAGAGTTCTTTTGCTTCTTTGATCAGAGGTTAGGTTCCTGGTCGGCAGCCTGGGCTAGCAGGGTGGATGTCATTTGAGTTTCTGTTTGTGTTTCATCCGTAGTCGGATGTTGCTCTTATGTATGATGTTGTTGTATCCATGTGGCATTGTATGCCTAATGTATATATCCCCATCTATTATGTAATGGTACGATGTAATGATATCCACCTTGCAAAAACGTCTTCAATATGCGGCTCTATCCTTGGTGGGACCTTTGAGTTCCTCTCAGATAGCATTGCATATTGGGCGTGACAATAGGTCACAAAGCTAGCACTCGAAAATAGACAATACTAAACTTTTATTCAACTAAATCACGAAATAACAAAGGATCGAACTAAGATAGGTAAAGGTAATAAAAGTGATGGTGATACGATACCGGGGCATCTCCCCAAGCTTGGCACAAGCCAAGGGGAGTGCCCATATCCGTGTACTCAAGTCTCCTTTGGTGATGATGGTGGTGGTGGTGATGAGGTAGAGGCAAACTTGTCCTCCGGCTTCCATGGCAGCGGCTCACCATCATAAGAGGAAGCACGAGTCTCCTGAGTCCTGCAACTGGCAGGTAAACTCATACGTTTAAATCTTGCCTCATACTCAAAAACTTCATTTTAAAGATCATTGATTTGGCTTTGCAGAAAATTGATTTGCTCGTTGAAGGTGAAGGCAATGTCCTTCATAGACCGGTCATCCACCTTGTGATCATGAGTGAATTCTATAATCATGAGGTGATTGGCACTGAGTCCACGCTCCACCATCCCTTGGCACTTGAAGATCTCTTGCTCCACCGCCTCGAGATTGGCCTCCATGGTTCCCATCTTCTTAGGCCATTGAAAATCCCAGATGTGGAGCACCTCCTCACGCATCTCAATGGCTTGAGGGTGCTTCATCACCTCTAAGGGGCCCACTCAAAGAACTTGTCCCTTGAGGAGCTTGGTGTGGCCATGGCGATCTAGATCTGTCAGAAAAATAGCACGAAATAAGAACAAAGGATTTCTATGTGATACGGTGGTCAAATCATCTGGGGGTCTATATGAAGATTTTGTATCTTGGGAAACAAACATATAGAAAGAAAACGGGGTCGGGAAGGTGCCCGAGGGGTCCACAACCCACCATGGCATGCCCTGGTGTCTTGTGGGCACCCGGATTGCCTTCCCGGTTATTTCTTATTTTCCTATTTTTGTAATATTCCATAACCGACAGAAAATATTTTTGCGGATTTTTCGGAGTCCGTTGACTTACTGTATCACGTACCTCTTCCTTTCTAGGGTTCTGGAGTGTTCTAGAAGGTCTCTTTTATGTGTTCCTCCGGTGTCATTGTTTGAATAATATTAGTTTCAACATTACTGGGCATACCTGAGATATAGTGTTTAATTCTTTGCCCATTGACCACCTTTGGGTTAGTGCCTTCGGTGTTATTAATCTTGATAACTCCGGAGCGATAAACTTCTTTGATGATATATGTCCCTTCCCATTTGGAAAGAACTTTTTGTAAAAAAAAATCTAAAACGAGAGTTGTACAATAAAACATGTTCACCAACTTTGAATTCCCTTTTTTGGATTCTTTTGTCATGCCATCTTTTCACCTTTTCTTTGAATAGTTTGGCATTTTCATAAGCTTGGGTTCTCCATTCATCTAATGAGCTAATATCAAATAACCTCTTTTCACCGGCAAGTTTGAAGCCATAGTTGAGTTCTTTAATTGCCCAGTATGCTTTATGTTCTAACTCAAGAGGCATATGACAAGCTTTTCCATAAACCATTTTGTATGGAGACATACCCATAGGATTTTAATATGCTATTCTATAAGCCCAAAGTGCATCATCCAATTTCTTAGACCAATTCTTTCGGGACCTATTGACAGTTTTTTTGTAATATTAATTTTATTTCTCTATTGCTAAGTTCGACTTGACCACGAGATTGAGGATGATAGGGTGATGCAATTATATGGTTAACATCATATTTAGCCAAAAAATACGGAAATGCACCGTGAATAAGTGTGAACCACCATCGGTCATAAGTATCTTGGGACTCCAAACCTTGGGAAGATAATTTCTTTAAGCATTTTAATGGATGTATTATGATCAGCACTGCTGGTTGGAATAGCTTCTACCCACTTAGTGACATAATCAACAACAACCAAAGTATGTGTGTACCCATTAGAGGAAGGAAAAGGTCCCATATAATCAAAACCCCAGACATCAAATGGTTCAACAACAAGTGAATAATTCATAGGCATTTCCCGGCTCTTACCGATATTACCAATTATGTGACATTCATCACAAGACAAGACAAACTTATAGGCATGTTTGAAGAGAGTAGGCCAATAAAAACCAGATTGTAATTCCTTATGCGCAGTTCTATCTCCCGCATGATGCCCTCTATAGGCTTCGGAGTGACACTTCCGTAGGATTTTTTCCTGTTCATGCTTAGGTACACAACGTATAATAATACCATCTACTCCTTTATATGTGGGTCATCCCATAAGTAATTTCTTAAGTCATAGAAGCATTTTTTTTCTTTTGTTGGTATGTGAAATTAGGTGGTATAAATTTAGCAACAATGTAATTAGCATAGTCAGCATACCAAGGAGTGTTATGAGAAGCATTTATTATAGCTAGTTGTTCATCAGGAAAACTATCATCAATAGGTAGTGGGTTATCAATAATATTTTCTAACCTAGACAAGTTATCAGCTACGGGGTTCTCAGCTCCTTTCCTATCAGTAATATGTAAGTCAAATTCTTGTAGCAAGAGAATCCACCTAACAAGTCTAGGTTTAGCATCTTTATTTTCCATAAGATATTTTATAGCAACATGATCGGCGTGAACAATTACTTTGGAATCAACAATTTAAGATCTGAATTTATCACAAGCAAACACACCTGCTAAAAATTCTTTTTCTGTGGTAGCATAAGTGGGCAATGTCTAGAGTTTTGCTAGCATAATGGATAACATTTCATTTCTTATGAACTCTTTGTCCTAGAACAACACCAAAAACATAATCACTAGCATCAACACATAATTTCAAAAGGCAAGTTCCAATCAGGTGGTTGTACAATAGGTGCAGAAGTTAAGGCTTTCTTAAGTGTTTCAAGGGCTTCTACACAATCATCGTCAAAAACAAATGGAACATCCTTTTGTAAAAGATTAGTAAGAGGCCTAGAAATTTTAGAGAAGTCTTTAATGAACCTCCTATAGAAACCAACATGACCAAGGAAACTAGGAATAGCAGTCATACATCTTTGAAAGGTAGCAGGTGCATTACATAAACCAAAGGGCATATGTCTATAAGCATATGTTCCAAAAGGACAAGTAAAGGTGGTTTTCTCTTGATCAGGTTGTGATACAAGTATTTGAGAGAAACCAGAATATCCATCAAGAAAACAAAAGTGTGCATGCTTAGATAATCTTTCTATATTTGATAAATAAAAGCGAGAGGTTAATGATCTTTTCTAGTAGCTTTGTTTAATTTTCTGAAATCAATTACCATTCTATAGCCAGTAACAATTCTTTGTGGAATAAGTTCATTTTTATCATTAGGAACAACAGTAATACCTCCTTTCTTAAGGACAAAATGAACACGACTTACCCATCTACTATCAGCTATGGGATAGATTATACCTGCTTCTAGAAGCTTTAGTATTTTAATCTTACCACTTCTTCCATCTTAGGATTCAATCATCACTGGTGATCAACAACGGGTTTAGCATCAGGTTCCATGTTAATCTTGTGCTGCCAGAGAGTGGGACTAGTGCCCTTAAGATCATCAAGAGTATATCCAAAAGCAGCACTGTTGGGGAACATAGCATGCAATTTCAAAAAAATTCCCACACTCAAGCAAGATCTATCTAGGAGATGCATAGCAACACGAGGGGAAGAGCGTGTCTACATACCATCATAGACCGAAAGCGGAAGTGTTTGGCAATGCGGTTGATGTAGTCGAACTTCTTCTAGCTCCGACCGATCAAGTACCGAACATACGACACCTCCGAGTTCTGCACACGTTCAGCTCGATGACGTCCCTCGTCCTCTTGATCCAGCAAGATGTCAAGGAATTAGATGATTTCCATCAGCACGGTGATATGGTGACGGTGATGGTGATGTGATCCGCGCAGGGCTTCGTCGAAGCACCGCGACAATATGACATGGGGGGTCTAAACTATGGAGGGGGCACCGCACACGAATAACAGTTGATGTTGTCCGTTATAGGTTCCCCCTCCCCACATATATATACGTTGGAGGGGAGGAGAGGCAGCCAAGGGGGTGCCCCAAGTAGGAGGAATCCTACTTGGGGTCTTCTCCCAATTCAGACAACCCCCCTCTCCTATTCCTATTTGGAGTAGGAACGGAAGAGGGGGAAGGGGGAATCCTATTCCCTTTTTCCTTTCCTCCTTCCCCTTTCCTTCTCCAATTTGGACAACCCATATGTGGGGAAGCACAAGCCCCTTTGTGGTTGGTGCGTTTCCCCTCTTGGCCCATAAGGCCCATATCTTTTGCCGGGGGTGCCCGCAAACCCTTCCGGTGACCCGATAAGTACCCGGGGCCTCCCGAAACACTTCCGGTGTCCGAATACCATTGTCCTATATATCAATCTTTACCTCTCGACCATTCCTCTTCATGTCCTAGATCTCATCTTGGACTCCGAAAAACAATCGGTCACCAAATCACATGACTCATATAATACAATATCATCATCGAACGTTAAGCGTGCGGACCCTACGGGTTCGAGAACTATGTAGACATGATCGGGACACCTGTCTGGTCAATAGGCAATAGCGGAACCTGGATGCTCATATTGACTCCCATATAGTCTACTAAGATCTTTATCGGTCGAACCGTTATGACAACATACGTTATTCTCTTTGTCCATCGGTATGTTACTTGCCCGAGATTCGATCGTCGGTATCTTCATACCTAGTTCAATCTCATTACCAGCAAGTCTCTTTACTCGTTGCGTAATGCATTCTACTACAACTAAGTCATTAGTCACTTTGCTTGCAAGGCTTCTTATGATGTGCATTACCGAGAGGGCCCAGAGATACCTCTCTGATACTCGGAGTGACAAATCATAATCTCGGTCTATGCCAACCCAACAAACACCTTCGGAGATGCCTATAGAGCATATTTTTAATCACCCAGTTATGTTGTGACGTTTGATAGCACACAAGGTATTCCTCCAGTATCCGGGAATTGCATAATCTCATAGTCAAAGGAATATGTATTTGACATGAAGAAAGCAATAGCAATAAAACAGAACGATCATAATGCTAAGCTAACGAATGGGTCTTGTCCATCACATCATTCTCCTAATGATGTGATCCCGTTTATCAAATGAGAACACATGTCTATGGTTAGGAAACTTAACCATCTTTGATTAACGAGCTAGTCTAGTAGAGGCTTACTAGGGACACAGTATTTTGTCTATGTATCCACACATGTATCAAGTTTCCAGTTAATACAATTCTAGCATGAATAATAAACATTTACCATGAAACGAGGAAATATAAAATAACTTTATTATTGCCTCTAGGGCATATTTCCTTTAGTCTACCACTTGCACTAGAGTCAATAATCTAGATTACATTGTAATGATTCTAACACCCATGGAGTCTTGGTGCTGATCATGTTTTGCTCGTGGAAGAAGCTTAGTCAACGGGTCTGCTATATTTAGATACATATGTATTTTGCAAATGTCTATTTCTCCCTCCTTGACTAGATCATAGATGGAGTTGAAGCATCACTTGATGTGTTTGGTCTTTTTGTGAAATTTGGATTCCTTCGCTAAGGCAAGTGCTCCAGTATTGCCACAAAAGATTTTCATTGGACCCAATGCACTAGGTATTACACCTAGATCGGATATGAACTCCTTCATCCAGACTTCTTATTTACTGCTTCCGAAGCAGGTATGTGAAGGAAATATTCCCTAGAGGCAATAATAAAGTTATTATTTATTTTCTCATATCATGATAAATGTTTATTATTCATGCTAGAATTGTATTAACCGGAAACATGATACATGTGTGAATACATAGACAAACATAGTGTCACTAGTATGCCTCTACTTGACTAGCTCATCGATCAAAGATGGTTGAGTTTCCTGGCCATAGACATGAGTTTTCATTTGATTAACGGGATCACATCATTAGGAGAATGATGTGATTGACTTGACCCATTCCGTTAGCTTAGCACTTGATCATTTAGTATGTTGCTATTGCTTTCTTCATGACTTATACATGTTCCTATGACTATGAGATTATGCAACTCCCGTTTACCGGAGGAACACTTTGTGTGCTACCAAACATCACAACGTAACTGGGTGATTATAAAGGAGCTCTACTGGTGTATCCGAAGGTACATGTTAAGTTGCCATATTTTGAGATTAGGATTTGTCACTCCGATTGTCGGAGAGGTATCTCTGGGCCCTCTCGGTAATGCACGTCACTATAAGCCTTGCAAGCAATGTAGCTAATGAGTTAGTTGTGGGATGATGCATTACATGACACTGATCCGGACGATTCTAAATCGCAAACTGGATACATGTTTATATTTAACGGTGGAGCTGTCAGTTGGTGCAGTTCTAAACAAAGCGTCATGGCGGGATCTACATGTGAAGCGGAGTACATAGCTGCTTCGGCAGCAGCAAATGAAGGAGTCTGGATGAAGGAGTTCATATCCGATCTAGGTTTCATACCTAGTGCATCGGGTCCAATGAAAATCTTTTGTGACAATACTGGTGCAATTGCCTTAGCAAAGTGTCGGTGTACTAAAGTAGGGGTACCTTAGTACCCCGAACTTGTGCATGGGCAGTCGCAGCGTCCCGCGGCTAGGCTTGCCGGGCGTCCGCCAAGACCCTTCGCTATTCATATTACTGCCATTCAAGAACAAAGTGTTAACTGTGATGACAAGGCCCCGGCAAGAGGAGCTTGCCGGGAAGGACAAGACCCCGGCAAGAGGAGCTTGCCGGGAAGGCCAACCAAGGCACTTCAGAAGACTTGCCGCGACGCACCGTGCGTCCCAGCAAGGCCCGGCGAGCGACAAGCTCGCGGGTACGACAAGACAGCGACCGTGGCAAGGCGCTTGCCGCGGCGAAGCAACCACTTTGCGCCCACGCCCAAAGACATCCAACAACGTGTCGCCGCAGATCGCTCCCGGTGCACGTGGCGGGTAGTGTGCAGCCAGCGGTGCGGGTGGCGCGAAAGGTGACTAGGAGGCCATCGTGGCGATCGGTGGCGCCCTAACGGTCGCTTCTGCCTTTGTTGGCGACCGGACGGGCATTAAATGCCCTTGTCCCCTACCGTCGAGTTAGGTAGGGGCATCATGATAGCGGTTGTACCAACCCCGCTTTTACTTCTTTACCCCTCTCTACGCTGCCACCGTCGGTGACCCTTTAGACTATAAAAGGAGGCCATGCGCACGTAGAAGGGGTTCGACTCATTCAAATCGCAACACACCCACGCTCTTGAGCAAGAACAGAATAGAAACACAAAGCAGCGGTAGGAGTTTTATCTCTCCGAGAGCTCGAAGCTGGGTAAAATCCTCGCGTGCTTTCGCCTCGATCTGCTCTTCGGCGCCCTCCGCTCCTGCTGGACGAAAGGGCCCTGCCCCATAGGTGTTCGCTCCCACGACATCTTTGGCGTGCTGTAGGGGCGTCGAGGTTGTGCGAACCTGATCCGTCTCCGCGGCGCTTCATCAGCATCTTCATCGACATGCCACCGAAGAAGAAGACTTGAGGTGGCCGCTTCGTTCACGCCGATTCCACCGCCGCCGAGCAAACAGCGGTGGGGTAGACGCCGGCGGAGGAGCGCGCGCCGACGGGACTCACGTCGTCACCAGGTCAAGGACAAGGCCCCGCAAGCTTCGCCTCAGACATACGCCGCACCCTTCCTGTGGGTGCAGGATCGACAACGCCATGGTGCTCCCGGCACCGTGCTCGCGTTGGAGCAAGGCCGAGCTGGTGGATCGCGGGCGCTCAAGGCCAACAAGCGCGTCGGCATGTTGGTACGAAGCGCGATGCGGTCGCTGGGCGAGATGTTGCTCCTTCTAACACCGTTAGAAGTCGAGCATATCTCGCTCTCGCGTGCTCGCCACCACCACCCAAGACTCCAGAGGAAGCGCTGGCCCGAGCCCAGCTGCTTCTAGACTACCCTCCAGCGCCGGACAAGATCGACGACTGGAGGATCACTATTCAGAGCCTCATCGGCTTCGCCAACGACGACAAGCCCGGCAACCGAGTACATCGAAGCCCCGGCAAAACGCCCAGGCGCAAGCCGACGCCGACAAGACCGCTAGGGGTGCCACCACCGTGCACTCCCCGCCTCGAAGGCCAAGATCACCGACTCGTCGGGCCAACCCCGACACGCTCGCCGGGGAACATCACGCTCCGGCTGAATCTCAGATTCTTGCCGTGGAAGCAGATGTTCCCGCAGCAGCATTTGCGCCTTTAGTTCTTGTCGTCGAGCCTCAGGCTCCGGCATGGGCAAACAGATCGTCCATTTCCTTCAGATAGGAGAACTTCCCGAAGATCAAGAAGAAGCGGAGAGAGTAGCCCGGCAATCAAGTATGTACCAGTTTGTCGATGACATACTGTACAGAAGAAGATTAAACGGAGTGAAATTGAAGTGCATTTCCCGGGAAGATGGACAAGAGCTGTTGGCGGAGATACATGGAGGCATATGTGGTCACCACATTGGCGCAAGAGCACTTGCCGGCAAAGCCTTCCGGCAAGGTTTCTTTTGGCCGACAGCCTCCAGATGCAACCGCACAAGTAACCAAGTGTGAAGCGTGCAGTTCCACTCCAAGCAGATACATCAACCAGCTCAAGCTCTCCAAACAATCCCTTTATCCTCGCCATTTTCGATGCGGGGCTCGATATCCTCGGCCCCTTTCCCGAAGTTGTCGGGGCTTCGAGTACTTGTACGTAGCGATCGACAAGTTCACGAAGTGGCCGGAGGTGGAAGCAGTGAGGAAGGTGACAGCACAATTAGCAGTCAAGTTCTTCAGGTCAATTGTTTGCCGTTTCGGAGTCCCTAACAGGATCATCACCGATAATGGCACACAATTCACGAGCCGCACCTTCATGCAATACGTCCAAGATCTTGGCGCCAAGATCTGCTTCGCTTCTGTTGCTCACCTGAGAAGCAACGGTCAAGCGGAGAGGGCAAACGCTGAAGTGCTGCGTGGGCTCAAGACCAGAACCTTCGACAGGCTGCGCAAGTGCGGAAGAAAGTGGATCGAGGAGCTACCAGTGGTTCTTTGGTCAATCAGAACGACGCCAAATTGAGCCACTGGCCAGACACCTTTTGCTCTTGTCTATGGAGCGGAGGCAGTTCTCCCCACGGAACTCGTATACGGATCGCCTCGAGTGCTCGCTTATGATGAGCTTGAGCAAGAGCAGCTGCGGCAAGATGACGCGCTGCTCCTCGAGGAAGATCGTCTTCAGGTTGCTGTACGAGCTGCTCGCTACCAGCAAGCTTTGCGCCGCTACCACAGCCGCAAAGTTAATGCCAGAAGCTTTGAGGAAGGCGACCTTGTTCTTCGGCGTGTTCAATCCGCCAAGAATTCCAACAAGTTGACGTCGAAGTGGGAAGGCCCTTATCGGGTGAAACGAGTCACTAGGCCCGGCGCTGTCCGCCTTGAGACCGAAGATGGCTTTCCGGTGAGCAATTCCTGGAACGTAGAGCATCTTCGCAAGTTTTACCCATAAGGCGCGGTTGCCGGAATCTGTTCCGGCAACCACCTTTTGTACAAGCTTTGCCGCTGTTGCATGTAACCCTTTGTACAAAGCCGGGCGCAGATCCCGTGCATAAATAAAGTTCAAATGCTCAGCACATGTTGTCAAATTTCATGCCTTTTTCTTCTTTGCATGTATTGTCTAACACTTTGTGCAACACCTGCCCCTGTAAGCAATAACGAGCCTTAAGGCTCCATAACTTTATTTTCTCTTCTTTCTTTTGCTCAAAAAGAAGGTTCCTTCGCCCACAAGTTCACCGGGGGGGAGGAGAGGATAAAGGTGTGGACGAGGCGTCGTTCAAAAAATACTGCCTTGCCGGGACGCAGACGACGGAGAAGCTAAGTTGCCAAAGCTTGAGCACAGTCAGTTTTAAATTTTTAAGTTATATTCCTTGAACGACCGTGCCTTGTATGGAAAACCTGTGCACAGAGGAACCGGCTCGTGGTTAAGTTGCGCCCTTGCTTTGTTTCGAGTCCGCTCAACAATGAAAGTGTGCTGCGACTAGCCCCGACAAGGTTTCTTGCCGGAGGCAACACCGCCAGCAGGCTGCTAATGTTCCGCACTCAGCGCTCGCGGCAAGTGTGTTTGCACCGGCAAGTTCCCTAAAAGCGTAGGGTAAAAACATACAAGGAATGGAATCGAATAAAGGAAGTAACATAGCAGATAGTACCCAGAATAAAGTTATGTTACAATAAATAACTTGCCGCGCCCTAATAGATTGTTCCTATGACATATCTAGCAGCGGCAAGAAGAAGGAAGGGAGAAAAAGGGTGGCCTAATCCACGCGCTCGCCGTCAACCCTCTTGACCTCATTCACCTTGTCCACGATGGGTGCGACAATGGCTTTGAGTTCTTCAAGATCAGTACCCGCCGGCAGCTTCTTGAGGACGCGGGTGAGGTCAAGACCCAGATTGCGGAAAAGTATCTTCACCAACACCTTCTCCAAGACCTTGGCGCAGATTGCGCGCGACTCGTCTGCCAGCTTCTTTGGGATTCTTTCCCGGAGTTGCTGGAGGGCCGTCACCACGCCCTTGAAGAAAAGAGTAAGCTTGGCGCTGGGCTGGAGGTTTTCGTCGGTGGAGTACCCGAAGCCCGCCAAGTCCAGCTCCGCCAGCTCCTCGTCGATGGCTACGGCAATATTGACGAGGCCCTCCGTCCAGAGCTCCACCGTAGCCTTGAAAGTGTTCTGAGTCTCGGCGGCACTCGTCAGCAGCTCCTCGTTGCCCATGACCTCTTTCTTCAAGTCATCCTCTCGCCTCTTGGTGGCGTCCAGCGTCTCCGTCAAGGTGGCCAGCTTCAGCTCTAGATCAGCGCTCGAGTCCTTGGCGGCGTTCAGTTCCTTGATCTTGTCGGCAAGCTGAACTTGCAGATCGCCATGGGCAAGTGCATCCTTCTCGCGTTCGCGCTGGAGTGCGGCGAGCTCTTCAGTCTTCCCTGTCATGTCTGCCTCCAGCTGCGTCACCTTCACCTCTAACTCCTTGGCGGCCTCAGCAGCCGCGGCGGCATCCTTCGCCTCCTTGAGTGCCCCGCCAAGTGATTGCTCCCGTGCGTCGAGCTCCTCCTCATGGCTGTCCAGGTTCACTTTCTTCTGCGTTAGCTCACCTTCCCGCCTGGACATCTCCTCGGCGGCGAGCCTCTGCTGCTCCTCGGCCTCAGCCTTTTCCAGGATGAATGCCTTCTTTGCCTCGTCAAGTTGCGCCCTCTCCTCCGCAATGGATCGGAGGGCCTCCTGGTTGCGGCTCTTGAGCTCCTCTGCATGCTTTTCTATGTCAACTCACGCCTGCGCGACAAGCGCCTCCCGGGACTCAAGCTTCGCTTGCCGGGCGCGGTAGAGTGACACCAACTTCCGGAGCAACTGCTCCTCCTCGGACTCGCCACTGCTGCTGCTGGGCGCGTCAACCACTGCCAGCCCAGCAGAGGCGAGTACTTCCCGTCAAACTCCTCTCCTTGACCGGTGCCACAGGCTCGACGCCTGTGGAAGCTTGATGTATACTCCTCGCCGGCCTTGGTGTCACGCTGGTGGTGGGGCTCCTCGAGTCCGGCGCTGCATCAGCGGCGGAGGGTCGGCGGTCGGTCTGGCGCCTTGCGCTCTGTGTCCTCCGGATCGCCGATGCGATCACGGACCCCTCGCCACTCATGCGCCAAAGAGTCTTGGCGGCTTCTTCGTCGGCGGGTTCATCGGCGCCGCCTCTTCCTCATCGGCGGCGGCGTCTTCAAGATTGCGCTTGCCTTTCCTTGCCGGTGGCTTCAGTTTCCGTCGGGTCTGTGAGAGGGGGATCTGAGGACAGGAAGAGGAAGGAAAAGTCAAGCAAATATCCAAAAAAGAAGAAAGAAGATCAGAAGAAAAACCCAAGGGAAAATTTCCGACAAGGAGGGTTACCTGTGCTGGGCTCCGTGACCATGGGCTCCACCACTGGGGGCTCACTGGTTCCTCCCTTTCGAGGATCTCTCCTTGCCGAGAGCGCCCTTGTCGGTGAATCGCCTTGGCGGTGTAGTCAAGCGAGCAGTACCTCCGGGGCGGTTTCTGCTTGCTCTTGATGAGCCTGTTCTGCTCCTACACAAATAAATCAACGATCAAGATATCAGTGAAAGAAAAAGCACCTATGCGCGCCCCACAACAGGAAGTGAACCAAACACTTACGCTGGGGGCTGTGCTGGGGGCTGCTGCGAGGAGAAGGGATTGGGTCCGTCAAGGTGGTCTCGGACGTGTCTTCTGCCATCGCAGCAGGATCGTCCTCGATGACAACCACGGGGACCTTGGCCCTCTTCGCCGCTCTCTCAGCCAGAGTCCTGAAAAGGATCGAGATTCAGAGAAGAAGCAGATCAGATGCATGACAAGCAACAACAAAGATTGAAGAAAAACAAGTACAGCAAGGAGAAGGCCTTACTCTTCCTCCTCTTCTTCCTCCTCGTCGGAGCTCAAAGAGAGAGGTCAAGTCCCAGTACCCTTCTGCTTGGGCGGGCGGAGGAGTAGGCTCCTTGACGCTTGCCGGGCTGCGGCAGGATCAGGCGTGGCGGCCCGAGAAGACCCCGCCTCAGTTGCCGGCACAACCTGGGACCCTCCCGCGGCGGCGGTACTTGCCGCGGTGGAGCGTGTCCCACGGCGCCTCGGCTGCTGGCCTGCCTGTCCTCCTGCCGTATCTCCAACTCGACGGAGGCACCTTCTTGGTTGGAATTGGGGCTGCGCTGGGGGCTCCGCCTGCGGCAAGCTGCACGAAGACGGCTGGCCGCTCGCGCCCTCGGCGGGCTCGCTCGCCTCGACCTCGGGCTCCCTCTCGCCAACGACCTCTCCGGCAAGGTCCTTCCTGTCGGCAAGGCTTGCCGCCTCGGCCGCCTCTGCCTCCTCCAACGTGAAGCCGAACTCGCCCGCGGCGGCGGCTGCCACCGCCTCTTCGGCCCTGCTGGCGATGTACCGCATCTCGTTGTCAGTGGTGTCGCGGGTGAGGAGCCTCTTTTCATCGGCGTTGATTGCTACCTCCGTCAAGCCATCGAAGAATTGCTGCATGACGTCGTCGGCGGGCTCCATCCAAGTTGGGATTATCCCGTGCGAATCGCACTCTGGCATCATTGCGCAGATGCGATCGCGCTGGGAGTTGTTGCACAATGGGGTGACGCGGTGGATACGGAGTGGATTTGGTTTGGACCCAGGCCGCGCGTGCCCGTGCCCTGTTTTGGGCCTGGCCCAACAGCGCTCGGCACCGTGTATGGCCTAGGCCAGGGGCTCCTGTCGGTGTACTAAAGTAGGGGTACCTTAGTACCCCGAACTTGTGCACGGGCAGTCGCAGCATCCCGCAGCTAGGCTTGCCGGGCGTCCGCCAAGACCCTTCGCTATTCATATTACTGCCATTCAAGAACAAAGTGTTAACTGTGAAGACAAGGCCCCGGCAAGAGGAGCTTGCCGGGAAGGACAAGACCCCGGCAAGAGGAGCTTGCCGGGAAGGCCAACCAAGGCAATTCATAAGACTTGCCGCGACGCACCGTGCGTCCCGGCAAGGCCCGGCGAGCGACAAGCTCGCGGGTACGACAAGACAGCGATCGCGGCAAGGCGCTTGCCGCGGCGAAGCAACCACTCTGCGCCCACGCTCCAGCACATCCAACGACGTGTCGCCGCAGGATCGCTCCTGGTGCACGTGGCGGTAGCTGTGCAGCCAAGCGGTGCGAGGTGGCAAGCGAAGGTGGCTAGCAGGCCATCGTGGCGATCGGTGGCGCCCCTAACAGTCGTTTCCTGCACTGTTGGGGCGACCGGACGGGCATTAAATGCCCTTGTCCCCTGCCGTCAGAGTTAGGTAGGGGGCACTGTTGATAGCGGTTGTACCAACCCCTGTTTTTACTTCTTTACCCCTCTCTCTACGCTGCCACCTGTCGGTGACCCCTTTAGACTATAAAAAGGAGGCCATGCGCACGTAGAAGGGGTTCAACTCATTCGAAACTGCAACACACCCACGCTCTTGAGCAAGAACAGAATAGAAACACAAAGCAGCAGTAGGAGTTTTATCTCTCCGGAGAGCTCCGAAGCTGGGTAAAATCCCTCACGTGCTTTCGCCTCGATCTGCTCTTCGTGCGCCCTCCGCTCCCTGCCGGACCGAAAAGGGGCCCTGCCCCATAGGTGTTCGTTCCCCACGACACAAAGGAATCCAGATTTCACAAGAGAACCAAGCACATCAAGAGACACTTCAATTCCATCCGGGACCAAGTCCAGGTGGGAGACATAGAGATTTGCAAGATACATACGGATCTGAATGTTGCAGACCCATTGACTAAGCCTCTTCCACGAGCAAAACATGATCAGCACCAAGGCTCCATGGGTGTTAGAATCATTACTGTGTAATCTAGATTATTGACTCTAGTGGAAGTGGGAGACTAAAGGAAATATGACCTAGAGGCAATAATAAAGTTATTATTTATTTTCTCATATCATGATAAATGTTTATTATTCATGCTAGACTTGTATTAACCAGAAACATATTACATGTGTGAATACATAGACAAACATAGTGTCACTAGTATGCCTCTACTTGACTAGCTTGTTGATCAAAGATGGTTGAGTTTCCTAGCCATAGACATGAGTTGTCATTTGATTAACGGGATCACATCATTAGGATAATGATGTGATTGACTTGACCCATTCCGCTAGCTTAGCACTTGATCGTTTAGTATGTTGCTATTGCTTTCTTCATGACTTATACATGTTCCTATGACTATGAGATTACGCAACTCCCGTTTACCGGAGGAACACCAAACATCACAATGTAACTGGGTTATTATAAAGGAGCTCTACAGGTGTATCCGAAGGTTCATGTTGAGTTGGTGTATTTCAAGATTTGGATTTGTCACTCCGATTGTCGGAGAGTATCTCTGGGCCCTCTTGGTAATGCGCATCAATATAAGCCTTTCAAGCAATGTAGCTAATGAGTTAGCTGCGGGATGATGCATTACATAACGAGTAAAGAGATTTGCCGGTAACGAGATTGAACTAGGTATTGAGATACCGATGATCGAATCTCGAGCAAGTAACATACCAATGACAAAGGGAACAACGTATGTGGTTATGCGGTTTGACCGATAAAGATCTTCATAGAATATGTAGGAGACAATATGAGAATCCAGGTTCCGCTATTGGTTATTGACCGGCGACGTGTCTCGGTCATGTCTACTTAGTTCTCGAACCCATAGGGTCCGCCCGCTTAAAGTTCGGTGACGATCGGTATTATGAGTTTTTGTGTTTTGATGTATCGAAGGTAGTTCGGAGTCTCGGATATGATCACGGACATGACGAGGAGTCTCTAAATGGTCAAGACGTAAAGATCGATATATTGGATGACTATGTTCGGATACCGGAATGGTTTCAGAAGGTTTCGGGCATATACCGGAGTACCGGGGGGTTACCGGAACCCCCCGGGGGGTTTATTGGGCCTCATGGGCCATAAGTGGAGAAGAGGAGTGGCGGCCAGGGCAAGCCGCGCGCCCCTCCCCCTCTAGTCCGAATAGGACAAGGAGGAGGGTGGCGCCCCCCTTTCCTTCCTCTCCTCTCTTCCTTCCATCCCCCTTCTACTCCAACTAGGAAAAGAGGGAGTCCTACTCCCGATGGGAGTTGGACTCCTCCCTGGCGCGCCTCCTCCTGGCCGGCTGCCCCCTCCCCCTTGATCCTTTATATACACGGGCAGGGGGCACCTCTAGACACAACATTTGATCTCTTAGCCATGTGCGGTTCCCCCCTCCACCAGATTACACCTCGGTAATATCATAAAGGTGCTTAGGCAAAGCCCTGCGTCGGTAGCATCATCAACACCGTCAACACGTTGTCATGCTAACGGAACTCTCCCGCAAAGCTCTGCTGGATCAGAGTTTGTGGGACGTCATCGAGCTGAACGTGTGCTGAACTCGGAGGTGCCATACGTTAGGTACTTGGATCGGTCGGATCGTGAAGACGTACGACTACATCAACCGCGTTGTGCTAACACTTCCCCTTTCGTTCTACGAGGGTACATGGACAATACTCTCCCCTCTCATTGCTATGCATCACCATGATCTTGCATGTGCATAGGAAAATTTTGAAATTACTACGTTCCCCAACAGTATATACTCCACTTCACACGTAGATCCCGCCATGACGCTCTGCTTGGAACTGCACCAACTGACAGCTCCACCATTCAATATAAATACGTATCCAGTTTGTGACTTAGAGTCATCCGGAACAATGTCAAAACTAGCATCGACATAAACATTTACGACAAGCTCTTTTTCACCTCCATAAATGAGAAACATATTCTTGGTCATCTTCAGGAACTTCAGGATATTCTTGACCGATGTCTAGTGATCCACTCCTGGATTACTTTGGTACCTCCTTGCCAGACTTATGTCAAGGCAACACATCAGGTCTGGTACACAACATAACATACATGATAGAACCCATGGCTGAGCCATAGGGAATGACTTTCATTTTCTCTCTATCTTCTGCAATGGTCGGGCATTGAGTCTGACCCAATTTCACACCTTGTAACACATGTAGGAACCCTTTCTTTGACTCACCCATTTTGAATTTTTTCAAAACTTATCAAGGTATGTGCTTTGTGAAAGTCCTATTAAGCGTCTTGATCTATCTCTTTAGATCTTTATGCCCAATATATAAGCAACTTTGCCGAGGTCTTTCATTGAAAAACTTTTATTCAAGTATCCTTTAATGCTATCCAGAAATTCTACATCATTTCCAATCAACAATATGTCATCCACATATATTATTAGAAATTCTATAGAGCTCCCACTCATTTTCATTTAAATACTGGCTTCTCTGAAAGTCTGTATAAAACTATATGCTTTGATCACCTCATCAAAGCTTATATTCCAACTCCCAGATGCTTGCACCAGTCCATAGATGGATCGCTGGAGCTTGCACACTTTGTTAGCACTTTTAGGATCGACAAAACCTTCTGGTTGCATCATATACAATTCTTCTTTTAGAAATCCATTAAGGAATGCAGGTCTAATGTCCATTTGCCAGATCTCATAATCATAAAATGTGGCAATTTCTAACATGATTTGGACAGACTTAAGCATCGCTATGGGTGAGAAAGTCTCATCGTAGTCAACTCCTTGAACTTGACGAAAACCTTTTGCGACAAGTCGAGCTTTCTAGACAGTGACATTACAATTAACGTCAGTCTTCTTCTTGAAGGTCAATTTATTCTCTGTGGGTCATCGATCATCAGGCAAGTCCTCCAAAGTCCACACTTTGTTCTCATACATGGATCATATCTCAGATTTCATGGCCTCAAGCCATTTATCGGAATCTGGGCTCATCATGGCTTCTTCATAGTTTGTAGCTTCGCCATGGTCTAGTAACATGACTTCCAGAATTGGATTACCGTACCATTCTGGTGTCGGTCGTGTTCTGGTTGACCTACGAGGTTTGGTACTAACTTGATCTGAAGTTTCATGATCATCATCATTAGCTTCCTCTCTAGTTGGTGTAGGCATGATGGGAACGAATTTCTCCGATGAGCTACTTTCCAAATTGAGAGAAGGTACAATTACCTCATCAACTTCTACTTTCCTCCCACTCACTTCTTTCGAGAGAAACTCTCTATCTAAAAAGGTTCTATTCTTGGCAAAAATGATCTTGCCTTCGGATCTGTGGTAGAAGGTTTACCCAATTGTTTCCTAAGGATATCCTATGAAGACACACTTCTCCGATTTGGGTCCGAGCTTATTAGGCTAAAGCCTTTTGACATAAGTGTCACAACCCCAAACTTTAAGAAACAACAGCTTAGGTTTATTGCCAAACCGCAGTTCATATGGTGCCTTCTCAATGGATTTAGACGGTGCCCTATTTAATGTGAATGCAACTGTCCCTAATGCATAAACCCAAAACGATAGTGGTAAATCGGTAAGAGACATCATATATTTCACATTATCTAATAAAGTACGGTTACGTTGTTCGGACACACCGTTACGCTGTGGTGTTCCAGGTGGCGTGAGTTGTGAAACTATTCCACATTGTTTTAAATGAAGGCCAAACTCGTAACTCAAATATTCGCCTCCATGATCAGATCGTAGAAACTTTATTTTCTTATTACGATGATTCTCCACTTATCTATGAAATTCTTTGAACTTTTCAAATGTTTCAGACTTGTGTTTCATTATGTAGATATACCCATATCTACTCAAATCATCTGTGAAGGTTAGAAAATAATCATCGGTATGTATTATTTCCAATAAGTCATTGCCACGCTCCATTGTTCCGGAGAACGGAGTTTTAGTCATCTTTCCTATGAGGCATGGTTCGCAAGTATAAAATGATTCATAATCAAGTGATTCTAAAAGTCCATCTACATGGAGTTTCTTCATGCGCTTTACACCAATATGATCTAAACGACAGTGCCACAAATATGTTGCACTATCATTATCAACTTTGCATCTTTTGGCATCAATATTATGAATACGTGTATCACCACAATCGAGATTCAACAGAAATAGACCACTCTTCAAGGGTGCATGACCATAAAATATATTACTCATATAAATAGAACAACCATCATTCTCTGATTTAAATGAATAACTGTCTCGCACTAAAGAAGATCCAGATAAAATGTTCATGCTCAACGGTGGCACCAAATAACAATAATTCAGGTCTAAAACTAATCCCGAAGGTAGATGTAGAGGTAGCGTGCCGACGCCGATCACATCGACCTTGGAACTATTCCCGACACGCATTGTCACCTCGTCCTTAGCCAATGTTTGTTTAACCCGTAGCTCCTGTTTCGAGTTACAATATGAGCAACCGAATCAGTATCAAATACCCATGCGCTACTACAAGCTAAATCTGAGAGATGGCAAGTCGTTGGCTTCAGCCCCCAAGCCACGGGTGCTGGGGTGTTCGGGATAAACTTGAGCACTCTTGTTCCCATTTTTGGGTCCATCTAGGGAGGCGCTCAACACAACGAACAAGGCAACCGGACTTATAGTGCTTGAACACTCTCACTTAGCCATAGAATTCTATAATTTTAAATTTCGGCGAAGCCCCTGGTATTCGGAAGACCGAACCCGGGGCGCTATCCACGCCTTCATCGGACATTGTCCGGAACTTCGCTCGAAGCGGCGTGAGTCTTTAAGGACCCAAAAAAAAACCCTCTCGAACAGCGACCAATCTCTCGCCTTATCATGCCGGTCAGTTTTAGCTTTCTCCACTGAGGCGCTCGCCCGGCTCAACCGGGGCGCAATCGTAGTGGTTCTCCCAGTGCCACCTTAGCCGACAGAACGGAACGTAAGGCACCAAAACGTGGGAGCCGGGCAAACCCAACTATTGACCCAAGACATGATTCGGAGCCGATTCATATAATGCTATAAGTTCGGGGTGCCGCACTTATGAAAGTGTTCGGACTTATCACACCATAGAGTGGGGAACATAAGCCCTTGGCGTATTAGGCCGTACCAAAATATACGGGTGCAAGATGTCATATAATGAGCATATATATATAAAAGGTAATGCAATTGCATTCAAAAAGGTGCTGCATTATTTATGAAAGAAAGTCTGCTATGAATGCGGACTGATACAAATAGTGCGGTAAGCAAGGGATTGGGACTAAGTAAACGTGTCCCCCTCCAGGGGTGAGCTGCGGACTTGGTGTATATAATTGAATTTAATGCTCGTAATTGAGACCACCTGAGTGTTCATCGCAGTCTTCTTTAGTCCCTGACTGTTGCATCACGAGTTCGGCAAGTTCGCCGCCGGACAGGGCTTCTGGTTGACGGAGTCCTGTGTAGATAAAGAAGGAAAATAAAAAATAAAAAAGGGGGCACACTTGCGAGCCCCTGGTGTGGTCGAACCGCACTCTGGGTCCATTGCGATCGTGCCCCTTCCCCTGTGCCCATGGTATCTCCAAAGCGTAATGATGTACGCAGAGTGTTATTCTTGCGATCATGCGCGGGCGAGGGTTGGGGCCGCATTACTCTGGCGTGCTCGATCGTGCTGTGGTCTTGGTTGGTATTGCTTGGTAGCGTTTTTGCTGTATCCGGCCGTTTAACGGCGGACTCGAGAATTGCCTTAAGAGGCTGCTCGTACTTCGCCACGAGCCGCTGTGTGTTCCTCCGTTCGGAGGGCGTTCCGTATTCCGTTGACCGTGATGACTCCACGAGGGCCTGCATCTTGAGCTTGAGGTATGCATAATGCGGCACGCGTTGAATTTTGCAAACGCGGTTCGTGCGAGCAGAGCGTGATAGCCGCTGCAAAGCGGGACTATGTCAAGATTAACTCCTCGCTCCGAAATTATCCGGGATCCAAGACCACTTCGGTGTGGTGAGCTGTCAGATTGGCTTCCACTCTGGTATGACACCTTTAAAGGTTGTCTTTGTAGGTTTGATCCTTGAGGGTCTATGCCCATTTTGCGACCGTATCTGATAAAGCAGGTTCAGTTACTACCGCCGTCCATCGGGACTCTTGTGAGGTGAAATCCATCGACGATTGGGTCTAAAACCAATGCGGCGAATCCGCCATAGGCGTATGCTGGTCGGATGGTCTCTTCGATCGAAAGTGATCGGACAAGAGGACCATGGATTGAACTTGGGCGATCGCTCCATCGCATAGACGTCCCTTAGTGCGCGCTTTCCTCTCCCTCTTGGGTATATGGGTCGCGTAAATCATGTTCACCGTCCGCACTTGTGGGGAAAACCCTTCATCCTCTATTGTTCGGGCGGTCGGGTCTCTTCCTCGTCGTCATTGTTTAGCCCCTTGTCATTGTTTTCGCAATTAACTTGCTGCCTCGCTTGAACACCCAGCAATCTCTATTAGTGTGATTAGTTGGTTTTCAGAGGTGCCATGTATCTGGCATAAGCGGTCGAGTATTCGGTCCAAATTGGACGGACCCGTGGTGGTTCTTTTGAATGGCTTCTTCCGCTGACCGGGTTTAGAGCCTCGGAATCCGGCGTTGACTGCCGTCTCCTCCTTATCGTCGCCGTTAATGCGGCGTTTGTTTTTGTTTTGACGTGACCTGCCGTTGGTGTCCTTAGTATCCGGATTGCCAGAATTTTTACGGAGATTGTTGCTGCGAGCTAGCCAGCTGTCCTCTCCCGCGCAAAAGCGGGTCATTAGTGATGTGAGGGCTGCCATGGATTTCGGCTTTTCCTGCCCCAGGAGCCGGGCTAGCCATTCGTCTCGGATGTTATGTTTGAAGGCTGCAAGGGCCTCTGCATCCGGACGGTCGGCGATTTGGTTTTTTCTTTGTCAAGAACCGTGTCCGAAATTGTCGGCCGATTCGTCTGCTGCTGAATAATGTGGCTTAGGTCATCGGCGTCGGTGGTCGCACATATGTGCCCCGGAAGTTGTCGAGAATGCAGCTTCGTGTCTTCCCAGACCCAATTGACTCTGCGGGCAAGCTGTTTAGCCAATGCCGAGCTGGTCCTTTAAGCTTGAGTGGGAGATACTTGATGGCATGGAGATCGTCGCCGCGGGCCATATGGATGTGGAGAAGATAATCTTCGATCCAAACCGCGGGGTCTGTTGTGCCATCGTTAGATTCGATGTTTACGGGTTTAAACCCTTCGGGGATTTGATGATCCATTACTTCGTCAGTGAAGCATAGCGGGTGTGCGGCGCCTCTGTATTGAGCAATATCGTGACGCAGCTCGAGAGAGCGCTGTCTGCTGTGTTCGGCCCGGCCGGGGTTATTGTATCCGGCGCGACGGTATTCGTCATGGGTCGTGGGGCGCCCACGTGATCTGTAGATGGATCTGGATTGCCTTGCTTTGTCCTCCAATATGTCTCGCAAGTCCGGTAGCGTTCCTCTTGGCCGTACTTTTGGAGCGATGCGAGCGCGGTCTTGGCTGGGGCTGGATGCCTCTCATCACGACCACGGGGTGGTCGGTCACCATATCGTCTTGCTGGTGATGTAGGTATGTATGCTTCCTCCTCTAATCGGGGGAGCAGCTTGCATCTTGGGTAGCTTTTGGAGGGGCATTCAAGTTTATACTCTTCGGCCGCGAGGACCTCGGTCCATCGATCGGCCAGAGGTCCTGATCAGCTTGAAGTGTTGCTGCTTTTTCTTTAGGCTGTTTCTTTGTGGCGATAAGCCCGCGCTTGAAACGCTCTTGTTCGACGGGATCCTCGTGTACATTTAATTCGTCATCGTTGAGGCTTGCTTCGTCTTGAGGGAGGCATATAGTTATGATCCTCAACCTCTTAAATGCCGCCTCTCGTGAGGGCTTGCTTCTGATCCTCCTGCGCCGAGTCTTCTTTGGAGGGGATTGTCTTCGGCACTCTCTGGGGTATTATTATCTCCTGTGCCGGAATCTCCATTCTTGTTGTGGCGGGATTTAGAGCGGCGCCGTTGACGCTGGTGTTTGGGCTGCTTCTTTAAAGAGTCTGCCTCCGCTGCTTCTTCGCCGTCCCCGTCTTTTGGGGTGTCCACCATATATATGTCGTATGACGAGGTGGTCTTCCAGTGCCCTGTAGGCGCTGGTTCCTGTTCATCTCCGGCATCGTCGTCCATAGCGTCGATGTCGTCGGAGTCGTAGTCTAGCATGTCGGTTAGATCATCGACAGTGGCTACAAAGTGGGTGGTGGGTGGGCTCTGAATTTCTTCGTCGTCCGTACCCCAACCATCCTGGCCATAGTCCCGCCAGGACTCTCCCGATAACGAGAGATGCTTTAGCAAATTTAGGATGTCGCCAAAAGGCGAGTGTTGGAAGATGTCCGCAGCGGTGAATTCCATAACCGGCGCCCAATCCGAATCGATTGATAGGGGTGCGGGAGGTTCAGAGTCCGGCAAGGAGTCCAGCACCTCGGAATCACGAGTTTCGTGGGGGACAAAATTAATGTTCGGCTCCATCGCCTTGGAAGTTGAAGCCCCCGAGGCGGCGTCTATCCACCGATCCTCGATCTGGGCGATCGGCTCCGGACTGATGGCCGAAGCGGATTCATGTGCGGCCACCAAGCCACTGTTCGGCGGCAGAGCTAGATCATGCCCATCGTCACGGTCTGGCGGCGCTTCGGGTCAGGCTCGTGTCCGTCGAAGATCAAGTCTCCGCGGACATCGGCCGTGAAGTTTAGCCTTCCGAATCTGACCTGACGGCTAGGGGCGTAGCTTTCGATCTGCTCCAGATGGCCAAGCGAATTAGCCCGCAGTGCGAAGCCGCCGAACACGAAGATCTGTCCAGGGAGAAAAGTCTCGCCCAGGACAGCGTCATTGGTTGTAGATGCCATCAAGCCTATCGGTGACGACACCGAGGAACTCTCAATGAAAGCACCAATATCGGTTTCAAAACCAGCGGATCTCGGGTAGGGGGTCCCGAACTGTGCGTCTAGGCGGATGGTAACAGGAGACGAGGGACACGATGTTTTACCCAGGTTCGGGCCCTCTCGATGGAGGTAAAACCCTACGTCCTGCTTGATTAATATTGATGATATGGGTAGTACAAGAGTGGATCTACCACGAGATCAAGGAGGCTAAACCCTAAAGCTAGCCTATGGTATGATTGTTGTCATGTATGTTGTGTCCTACGGACTAAAGCCCTCCGGTTTATATAGACACCGGAGGAGGCTAGGGTTACACAGAGTCGATTACAATGGTAGGAGATCTACATATCCGTATTGCCAAGCTTGCCTTCCACGCCAAGGAAAGTCCCATCCGGACATGGGACGGAGTCTTCAATCTTGTATCTTCGTAGTCTTGGAGTCCGGCGGACGATGATAGTCCGGCTGTCCGAACACCCCCTAGTCCAGGACTCCCTCAGTACACATCAATAAGATGTATATCAAATATACCTTTGTTCACTTTTCCATCCTTCTTATCCGCCAAATACTTGGGGCAGCTCCGCTTCCAGTGACCAGTCCCTTTGTAGTAGAAGCACTCAGTTTTAGGCTTAGGCCCAGCTTTGGGTTTCTTCCCAGGAGTGGCAACTTGTTTGCCATTCTTATTGAAGTTCCCTTTCTTTCCCTTGCCCTTTTTTCTTGAAACTAGTGGTTTTGTTAACCATCAACACTTGATGCTCCTTTTTGATTTCTACCTCCGCAGTTGTGAGCATTGCGAAGAGCTCGAGAATAGTCTTGTCCGTCCCTTGCATATTATAGTTCAGCATGAAGCCTTTTTAGCTTGGTGGCAGTGATCGGAGAACTCTGTCAATAACACTATCATCTGGAAGATTAACTCCTAGCTGAGTCAAGTGATTATGATATCCAGACATTCTGAGTATGTGTTCACTGACAAAACTGTTCTCCTCCATCTTGCAGCTATAGAACTTGTTGGAGATTTCATATCTCTCAACTCGGTCATTTACTTGAAATATTAACTTCAACTCTTGGAACATGGCATATGCTCCATGACGTTCAAAACGTCTTTGTAGTCCCGATTCTAAGCCGTAAAGCATGGCACACTGAACTATTGAGTAGTCATCAACACGCGATTGCCAGATGTTCACAACGTCTGCAGTTGCTGGAGGGGGTGGCACACCTAGCGGTGCATCAAGGACATAATTCTTCTGTGCAGCAATGAGGATAATCCTCAAGTTACTGACCCAGTCCATGTAGTTGCTATCATCATCTT
Organism: Aegilops speltoides; assembly: GCA_021437245.1. Lineage (NCBI taxonomy): Eukaryota > Viridiplantae > Streptophyta > Magnoliopsida > Poales > Poaceae > Aegilops > Aegilops speltoides. The sequence goes on along the minus strand of CM038141.1, from coordinate 299,042,379 downwards.
TCAACTTAGCTTTCTCTAGGAACGCATTAAAATTCAGGGGAACGGTAGCACGGGCCATTGATCTACAACATAGATATGCAAATACTATCAGTACCAAGTTCATGATAAATTAAGTTCAATTAATCAAATTACTAAATAACTCCCACTTAGATAGATATCCCTCAAGTCATCTAAATGATACGTGATCCAAATCAACTGAACCATGTCTGATCATCACGTGAGATGGAGTAGTCATCAATGGTGAACATCTCTATGTTGATCATATCTACTATATGATTTGCGTTCGACCTTTCAGTCTCCAGTGTTCTGAGGCCATGTCTGTACATGTTAGGCTCGTCAAGTTTAACCCGAGTATTCCGCATGTGCAAAACTGTCTTGCACCTGTTGTATATGAACGTAGAGACTATCACACCGATCATCACATGGTGTCTGAGCACGAAGAACTGTCGCAATGGTGCATACTCAGGGAGAACTCTTATACCTTGAAATTTTAGTTAAGGGATCATCTTATAATTCTACCGCCGTACTAAGCAAAATAAGATGCATAAAGATAAACATCACATGCAATCAAAATATGTGACATGATATGGCCATCATCATCTCGTGCTTTCCATCATCACCATCTCTTTCATCTCCATCACCAAAGCATCATCATGATCTCCATCGTCACCGTCTCGACAGCTTGATCTCCATCGTTGCGTCATGGTCGTCTCGCCAATTATTGCTTCTACAACTATCGCTACTACTTAGTGATAAAGTAAAGCAATTACATGCCGTTTGCATTTCATACAATAAAGAGACAACCATAAGGCTCCTGCCGGTTGTCCTTAAATTTTACAAAACATGATCATCTCATACAATAACCTATATCACATCATGTCTTGACCATATCACATCACAACATGCCTTGCAAAAACAAGTTAGATGTCCTCTACTTTGTTGTTGCAAGTTTTACATGGCTGCTACGAACTTCTAGCAAAAACCGTTCTTACCTACAGCACAAAAACCACAACGGTGATTTATCAAGTTTGCTGTTTTAACCTTCAACAAGGACCGGCCGTAGTCAAATTTGATTCAACTAAAGTAGGAGAAACAGACACCCGCCAGCCACCTTTATGCAAAACTAGTTGCATGTCTGTCGGTGGAACCGGTCTCATGAACGTGGTCACGTAAGGTTGGTCCATGTTGCTTCATCCAACAATACCGCCGAATCAAAATAAGACATTGGTGGTAAGCAGTATGACGATCAGGATCCATAACTCTTTATGTTCTACTCGTGCATATCATCTATGCATAGACCTGGCTCAGATGCCACTATTGGGGAACGTAGCATGCAATATCAACAAAATTTCTACGCTCACGCAAGATCTATCTAGGAGATGCATAGCAACGAGAGGCGGAGAGTGTGTCTACGTACCCTCATAGACAAAAAGTGGAAGTGTTTGACAACGCGGTTGATGTAGTCGAACTTCTTCTAGCTCCAACCGATCAAGTACCAAACGTACGACACCTCCGAGTTCTGCACACATTAAGCTCCATGACTTCCCTCGTCCTCTTGATCCAGCAAGATGTCGAGGAAGTAGATGAGTTCCATCAACACGACGGTGTGGCGACGGTGATGGTGATGTGATCCGTGCAGGGCTTTGCCCAAGCACCGCGATAATATGACGGGGGGTGTAAACTGTGGAGGGGGGCGCTACACACGGCTAACAATTGATGTTGTCTGTTGTAGGCGCCCCCTCCACACATATATATAGGTTGGAGTGGAGGAGAGTCATCCAAGGGGGCGCCCCAAGTAAGAGGAATCCTACTTGGGGTCTTCTCCCAATTTGGCCAAGCCCACTCTCCTATTCCTATTCGGAGTAGGAAGGGAAGAGGGGGAAGGGGGAATCCTATTCCCTTTTTCCTTTCCTCCTTCCCCTTTCCTTCTCCAATTTGGCCAGCCCATATGGGGGGTGGCGCACCAGCCCCTTTGTGGCTGGTGCGTTTCCCCTCTTAGCCCATAAGGCCCATATCTTTTGCCGGGGGTGCTCGGAATCCCATCCGGTGACCCGATAAGTACCCGGTGCTTCCCGAACACTTCCGGTGTATGAATACCATTGAGGGAGTCCTGGACTAGGGGGTGTCCGGATAGCCGGACTATCAATATCCGCCGGACTCCCAGACTACGAAGATAGAAGATTGAAGACTCCGGCTCGTGTCTGGAAGGTACTTTCCTTGGCGTGGAAGGCAAGCTTGGCGATACGGATATGTAGATCTCCTACCATTGTAACCGACTGTAACCCTAGCCTCTCCGGTGTCTATATAAACCGGAGGGCTTTAGTCCGTGAGGACACAACATTACATCTCAACAATCATACCATAGGCTAGCTTCTAGGGTTTAGCCTCCTTGATCTCGTGGTAGATCTACTCTTGTACTACCCATATCATCAATATTAATCAAGCAGACATAGGGTATTACCTCCATCGAGAGGGCTGAACACAGGTAAAAACATTGTGTCCCTCGTCTCCTGTTACCATCCGCCTAGACGCAGTTCGGGACCCCTACCGAGATCCGCGGTTTGACACCAACATTGGTGCTTTCATTGAGAGTTCCTGCGTGTCGCCACCGATAGGCTCGATGGCATCTTCAACCATCAACGCTGTCCAGGCGAGACTTTTCTCCCGGACAGATCTTCGATTCGGCGGCTTTGCATGCGGGCAATTCTCTTGGCCATCCGAGCAGATCGAAGCTACGCCCCGGCCGTCATGTCGATTTGAAGCTTGAACTTCACGGCCGATGACCGCGGAGACTTGATCTTCGACGGACTCGAGCCACATCCAAGCGCCGCCAAGACTTTGTGACGATGGGCATGATCTAGCTCTGCCGCGGACAAAGGCTTGGAGGTCAAGATTTAAACCGCTCCGGCTACTAGCCCGGAGCCGATTCCCCATGACGGGGGCAGGTGGATAGACGCCGCCCTGGGGGCTTCAACATCTACGGCGATGGAGCCGAATACCAATCTCGTCCCCTGCGAAACTCGTGATCCCGAGACGCCGGACTCCTCGCCGGACTCCGAGCCTCCCGCGCCCCTGCTAGTTAAACCGGATTGGGCGCCGGTTATGGAATTCACCGCCGCGGACATCTTTCAGCACTCGCCTTTTGGCGATATCCTGAATTCTCTGTAGCATCTCTCGCTATCAGAGAATCTGGCGGACTATGGCGGGGCGGTTGGAGTACGGACGATGAAGAAATTCAGAGCCCACCCACCTCCCACTTTGTAGCCACTGCCGAGGATCTAACCGACATGCTAGACTACGACTGGATGACATCGACGCTATGGACGATGATGCCGAGACGATCAGACCCAGCGCCCACAGTGGCACCGAAGGCCACCTCGTCATATGACGTCTACATGGTGGATACCCCAAAAGAAGGGGATGGCGAAAAAGCAGCGGAGGAAGACTCTCTAAAGAAGCAGCCGAAACACCGGCGTCAGCGGCGCCGCTCTAAATCCCGCCACAACAAGAATGGAGATTCCAGCGCGGGAGATAATAACACTCCGGAGAGTGCCGAAGACAAACCCCCCCAGCAAGACTCAGCGCAGGAGGATACAGAAGCAAGCCCTCACGAAAGGGTGGCAGAAGAAGAGGTCGAGGATCACAACTATATACCTCCCTCCGAAGACGAAACAAGCCCCAATGACGACGAACTTGAGGAACCCGTCGAACAAGAGCTTTTCAAATGCAGGCTCGCCACTTCAGAAGAAGCTCAAGAAAGAAAACGGAAGCTCAACACAAGGAAGACGCGCCCAATGAGATGGAGCAAAGTACTCAAAACCGCAGACAAACACGGCAACGCCACCAATCGAAAAGCTACCCGGCGCAAGTTGCTCCCGAGACGACGAGGAGGCCATAAAGCCCCCACCGTCAATGGCCCAGCCAGTCCATCTACGGACCCAAAAGACAGCCCCAATAAGCAAAAGAACACCTCAAGTGTCCGACGATAGCGGCACGAACAAGTGCAGGGCGCCAAGACACCCATTATGCTTCACCGACGAGGTGCCGGATCATGAATTCGAAGAGGGTTTAAACCCATAAACATAGAAGCCTATGATGGAACAATGCACTCGAGTCTGGATAGAAGACTATATATCGCACATACATATGGCGGAGGAGATGATCTCCACGCCATAAAATATCTACCCCTCAAGCTCAAAGGGCCAGCCCGTCATTGGCTCAAAAGCCTCCCAGAAAATACTATTGGAAGTTGGGAAGAGCTCGAGGAAGCATTTAGAGCAAATTTTCAAGGGACTTATGTCCGGCCTCCGGATGCAGATGACCTAAGTCACATAACTCAACAAAGACGGAGAGTCGGTAGAAATTTCGGAACAGGTTCCTTACAAAAAAGAACCAAATAGTCGACTGTCCGGATGCCGAAGCCTTAGCAGCTTTCAAGCACAATGTCCGAGACGAATGGCTCGCCAGACACCTCGATCAAGAGAAACCGAGGACAATGACCGCATTAACAAGCCTCATGACCCGCTTCTGTGCAGGAGAGGATAGCTGGCTGGCAAGATGCAGCACCAGTGACCCGAGTACATCCGAGATAAGAGATGGAAATGGAAAATCACGGCGCAGAAAAGAGCAGCGCCGGAATAAAGAGAAAAGCCCAAAGAGCACGGCAGTAAACGCCGGATTTAAAAGCTCACGGCCAAATAATAAAGCTCAGCCCCTCAAGGATGACAGCGACGAACTATCTAACCTACAAAAAATTCTGGGTCGGATATGTCAAATCCACAAGACTTTAAGGCTCGCAAATCACACCCACAGGGATTGTTGGGTTTTCAAACAGTCCGGCCGATTAAACGCCGAACACAAGGGGCTCGACGCGTCCAGCGAAGAAGATAAACCCCGCCAGCAGGCCACCGGAAAACAAAAAACTTTCCCACAAGGGGTCAAGGCAGTAAACTCACTTCACGTGAGGACAAGGAAAAACAGTGCGGCACTTTCTAAAAAGAACTTCGCACGGTCCAGCCCAGCAAACTATAGAGATTGGATATCAAAACCAATCAGTTTCGACCACCTGGATTATACCAGAAGCATTCGAAACGCGGGAAGGACTCCCCTGATTTTGAATCCGATCATAGAAGGATTGCAATTCACAAACGTCCTAATGGACGGAGGCAGTGACTTAAACCTGCTATATTCAAACACAATCCGTCGGATGGGGATAGACCCTACCAAAATTCTACACAGCCGTACTTCCTTCAAAGGAGTGACGCCAGGCCCTTACGCCAGGTGCACAGGCTCGATATTACTCGAATTCGTGTTCGGATCGCCGAACAATTTTCGACGAGAAAAGTTAATTTTCCATATCGTCCCATTTAAAAGTGAATATCAAGCACTGTTGGGACGAAAGGCTTTTGTCCGCTTCAACGCCATACCACATTACGCGTCTCTTACACTTAAGATGCCCGGTCCCCATGGCGCCATCTCAGTGCGAGGGTCATTTACAGACCCCGGACTCGGATAGACGAATCCGGACTCAGCAGGCTAGGGGCTCCCTAGCCGCATACCCTTTCACAAGGGGCTGAGCGCACAACTAAACACGGTTTCCTATAAACCTAGCTTCAATTATTTACACTCATTCTTTTGCATATTTTTCGCACGAACTGTTTCTAAAACTAAAACGTTCCTCTCTTTCTACAGATGAACAAATGTGCGTACCCGTCCAGGATAACGGCACAACGGAGACACAGGCGCAGACGTGCAGTAGGGACCCGTTGCAAGGATTCTCTTCAGATTAAAACCCTACGTCGACCTTTTTATTACTGTCTCTTGTTGTTAATCTCCCTCGGCTTCTTCCTATAGCCAAAGCGGAGCCTGACACTTTGGCATTGGCCGCGTCAGAAGACAATGCACGTACCTGGACACAAGGGGCTTAGGGCATAGTTCTGCCCGTTATCATAGAGTCCGAACACCTTCGGGAGTGTTCGGCGTCTCAAGTTAGGCATTATATGCATCAGCTCCAAATCATGTCTTTGGTCAAATGTTGGGTTTGCCTGCTCACGTGTTTTGCTGCCTTACGCTCAGTATCACCCGCTAACGCGCACCGGAGAACTATCTGCGATTGTGCCCAGCCGGCTGGCGAGCACCTCAAGAGAGAAAGCCAAAACCGATCGTCATGATATAGCAAGAGTCCGTCACCACTTGATCGACTATCGGAATGTTTAGAATTCCCCGCTTTGACGAAGGACCGCTTCCCGGTCAAGCACATACGCACCCTGAATCCAGAGATGTGCGGTGTCATTAGGGGTTATATCGTAGCCCCACCCTCGAGCTCCATTGGCTAAGTGAAAGAAATAAAGCATTATAGTCCGGATTGCCTCGTTCGCTACGCTACCACCTCCTTATAAAAGGAGCGAGACGTCGGATTAAAGTGTGAAAACGCGCCATTTTGCGAACACCCCAAAGACCTTGTGCGAGGGGTCAAGTCAAGATCGCATCTTTCAAAGTTATACACAAGTATACTTAAACGGCCGCAAGGAGAAGTTTTACTACTTGGAAGCACAAGTATAAAAAGCATTCATACTATAATCATTGATTTACAAGGTACTGCGTTCATTTGAACGTTACATTCTTTGAGCACGGCGCCTCTACTTTACGAGCACCGCGCATGACTTCTCTGAAGTAGTGCTCGACAGGGATCCGGCTTTCATCCGGACCCGGGGCAGCAACGGCGGTGGCATCCATCTCCGGATAATGCGCCTTTACACGGGCCAGAGCCATCCGCGCGCCCTCGATGCAGGCCGACCGTTTCATCTCCTTGATATGCGGCACCGCACCAAGGAATTGCTGCAATAAGCCAAAGTAGCTCGTCGCCTTGGATCTTTCTGGCCAGACATGGGCCACGATGTCAGTCATCGCCAGTCCGGACAGTCTATTCAGTTCGGCCCGTTCGGCCAACCTGTCCGTCAGAGGAAGAGCGCGATCCGGGCTGTGGAATTGAGACCAATACAACTCTTCCGCCTCGTGATCCCCTTGGCTCCGGAAGTGTTTAACGGCATCAGCCGCACTAGCAGCCAAATCCATGTACGGATCTTCCGAACTCCACTGCCGCTCAAATTGAGTGTACTTGGCATCCATAAACCAGCGAAGCATAAGAAAAGGCTTGCCAGCCACGATTTCTCCGGCTTGGCGCAGCTCCTCCTTCATAGCCCGCATTGCAGAGCGGGCATCCTTGGCTTCGGCGGTGGCCTTCTTCAGGTCTTCCCGCCCCGATAGGCGCTCCTTTTCAAGAGCCTCGCTACGGTCGGTAGCATCCTCTAAATTCTTGGCCAATTCGGCCACCTCCGCCCTGCTTAGGAAGTGCGCAGCCTTTTCGGCATTCAACTCTTCGGCCGCCCTCGCAGCAGCCGCATCACTGTTTCGGGCTTGCTCCTTAGCTTGTGCAAGCTCGGCCCGAAGGCTCTCCACAGCAGCAGCACTGCCTGTATAAACAGCATATAACTTATCAGAAGAGGGCTTTAAACCACTCAATAAAACGGCTGCGGAGAATTTATTTACCTTGCGACTCGTCAAGTCGCTGATTGACAAGTGCGATGTCAGCATCTGCCATGTCCAGTTGTCGACTCAGTTCGGCAAATCGATCATCCGCTAGCCCGGACTATCCGCCACCATGTCGAACGGCAGATTCATTACCCGAGATATTTAGATTTTCGATCCTCGGCGCGCTGTCGCCTTCGACAACCTACCGAGTCTCGAGGGCTACTATCTATCTGAGGCGCATTTTTATATGCGAATCTGTTAAAAAACAAAGGGTGCGCCATTTTCGCATACCTCAAATCCCGCCAAAGAAGCTCATGGCAGCGTTACGCAATCCGCTTTCGGCGACGAAATCCTTCCAATCACCATACGCATTAACGCACGGTGATCTTCTCGAAATGGACGCCTCTCAAGCAAAATCTTCGATTCTCCCGCCGGCTCGTGGGTGTTGAACTCTTTGGCCCCTCCGGACTCGGGATGCCCTCTGTGATTTACACTTCGGGCTCGCTTTGCCTCATCCGGCAGCCGCGCAGACGGAGGCGACGCTTCCATCATCTTCGAAAGAAGATCCCGAGGATGAACTCATCTCGAGATACTGCAGATCCGAATCTGCGATATAATTCGTTACCTACAGAAGCGTACAAAGGTATTTCCTTATTTAACTTCTTCTTTCATACTCACGGCTCGTTGGAGGGCTGGTCCTTGGCGATGATTGCGCGTCCGGATTCTCTCCGGACGCCGGACTTCTGTGGGGATTTCTTCCCACGCCGAGGGCTGGGACCTCCGGATCTTGAGGCGGTCCTCTTCTCCCTCGAAGGAGGGATCCTTGGTTCCCTCCTCTTGATCGCCTTTGGACGAAGTATTAGCTCCTTTATCTCCCCGTCGCCCCCCCTCTATGGGCGCAACCTCCAACATTCTCGACCAGACGGGCTCCAGGTCACGGTCTCTCGGGGGGGCCGACACCTTATCAGCCTTGATTGCGCCACCCATTCCTGTAAAGAATAAAGGGTCGAGACAATCTCTTGAAAGGCATACAAATAGAATGTCCGGCTTTGAGCTATTTACCCGAGTATCCGGCGATCGCGCTTAGTCTAGCATCCTCGGCGAATCCGGACACGCCACCGCGGTCCAAGAACAGTTCAGACATCTCCGAGGGTGTCGCACCCATGAAATGCCGGAGGATACGAGGTCCCTCCGGATTGAACTCCCATAAACGGAGAGGACGACGCTTGCGGGGTAGGAGGTGCCTAGTTAGCATGACCTGCATCACCTTGATCAGTCAATCTCCCTTGCTTGGAGGTCTCGAACCGCCTCAGAGTGCGGGCACGCCCTGGGCGGCCCCCGCTTGAGCCATTGGTTGACCCACGACATCACCGCCGTGGAGGTCCCGGCGGATAGAGGGCGGCGGCTTTGCTTGCGCCCCTAGGGGCGTGATGTAAAACCACTCCTGCTGCCACAGCCCTGCTCCTCTTGAAGGAACCTTGAGCCACGGGCATCGACCTTCCGCTTATGGTCGCCCGCAAGACTCCGCTTGGCACCTCCCGATCATCTTCGCTCCACCTTAAATGTTTTCAGCCACAGGCGAAGTGGGGATGACGCGGAGGAAGGCTTCGCACAATGATGAATGCGGAGATATGGAGGATGGACTCGGAGCCAAGTCGTGGAAGTCCAGCCCGTAGTAGAACAGAGCCCCCACGAAAGGATCCGCTGGAAGCCTAATCCCGACGGAGGTGAGATGCGAAGCGACGATTCGCCGGGCTCGGGGCTGCACGGCCTGCCCTGGGCAGGCAACCTGTCGAAACTTCGAGGCCGGTGCTTGGCCTCACGCAACTTCATTATGTCCTCCTCCGTGACGGAGGAGGGCACCCACCGTCCCCGGAGGTCGGAGCCGGACATTGTTGTGGATCCGAAGCGCTCGAATCTGAAGCTCTAGGTGTTGGAACTAGGGGCGGAGGAAAGATTCGATGCGAGGTTGAAAGACAAGGACAGGCCTTGGTCCTCTTATAAAGGGGGAAGAAATATCAAGGGCCGTCTCCGTGACCGTTTGGGATTCCCCTTCGATACAGGAGGCGTGGCGACGGGAACGGTTGGGTTACCCACGCACGTATTGATGAGAATCCCGGAATAAGGGGAACACGATCTCTGCTTCGACAGGACGTGCCAAGGAAACCGCTTCGCTAAACGTGCGAAGGTGGAATAAATGAAAACGAGGGCTTGGCTGCGGTGTGATGTCAAGCCGCATAAATACGTCAGCAGATTGAGCTCAGTGTATTTTATTCTCTCTACGTTGGAATGTGGAATTTATTTTGCAGAGCCGGACACTATCCTGGTGTTCATTATCTTCTCCGGATTATTCAAGGGAGGAACCCGCCTTGCAATGCCGAACATTATGCACGCCGGACTTATCGTCATTGAAGACTGGTTCAGGCTACCGAGGGAGTCTGGACTAGGGGTGTCCGGATAGCGGACTATCAATATCCGCCGGACTCCCGCACTACGAAGATAGAAGATTGAAGACTCGGCTCGTGTCCCAAGGTACTTTCCTTGGCGTGGAAGGCAAGCTTGGCGATACGGATATGTAGATCTCCTACCATTGTAACCGACTCTGTAACCCTAGCCTCTCCGGTGTCTATATAAACTGGAGGGCTTTAGTCCGTAGAGACACAACATTACATCTCAACAATCATACCATAGGCTAGCTTCTAGGGTTTAGCCTCCTTGATCTCGTGGTAGAGCTACTCTTGTACTACCCATATCATCAATATTAATCAAGCAGGACGTAGGGTATTACCTCCATCGAGAGGGCCTGAACCTGGGTAAAAACATTGTGTCCCTCGTCTCCTGTTACCATCCGCCTAGACGCACAGTTCGGGACCCCCTACCCGAGATCCGCCGGTTTTGACACCGACAACCATCATCCTATATATCAACCTTTACCTCTCGACCATTTTGAGACTCCTCGTCATGTCCGTGATCTCATCCGGGACTCCTAACAACATTCGGTCACCAAATCTAATAACTCATATAATACAATATCGTCATCGAACGTTAAGCGTGCGGACCCTACGGGTTCGAGAACTATGTAGACATGACCAAGACACCTCTACGGATTCGATCGTCGGTATCTTCATACCTAGTTCAATCTCGTTACCGACAAGTCTCTTTACTCCTTCCGTAATGCATCCTCCTGCAACTAAGTCAATAGTCACATTACTTGCAAGGCTTCTTATGATGTGCATTACCGAGACGGCCAGAGATACCTCTCCGATACTCGGAGTGACAAATCCTAATCTCGATCTATGCCAACCCAACAAACACCTTCGGAGATGCCTATAGAGCATCTTTTTAATCACCAGTTATGTTGTGATGTTTGATAGCACACAAGGTATTCCTACGGTATCCGGGAATTGCATAATCTCATAGTCGAAGGAATATGTATTTGACATGAAGAAAGAAATAGCAATAAAATTGAGCGGTCATAATGCTAGGCTAACGAATGGGTCTTGTCCATCACATCATTCTCCTAATGATGTGATCCCGTTTATCAAATGACAACACATGTCTATGGTTAGGAAACTTAACCATCTTTGATTAACGAGCTAGTCTAGTAGAGGCTTACTAGGGACACAGTATTTTGTCTATGTATCCACACATGTATCAAGTTTCCGGTTTATAAAATTCTAGCATGAATAATAAAAATTTATCATGAAATAAGGGAATATAAAATAAAAACTTTTTTATTGCCTCTAGGGCATATTTCCTTCAAGCACGGTGCTTCCTCAGAATTTTTAATAATCTCTCTTCTTCATGTTCTGAAAGGTTAGCACTAATAATAACATGATATATCTTTTTCTCACCAAGATAAGCATACTTTGGAATGTTAGACAATTGCTTTCATTCGAACACAGGATCACCTTTAGGTGGATGAGGACCTCCTAAAGTTTCAATAGGAAATTGTGTTTAAGGACAGGTTGTTGTTCAAAGAAATTTTTATCTACTGCTTCTTTCACGCAAGTGCATATCATTTTCATGGTCAAGCAAATATTGTTCTAGTGGATCAGTAGGAGGCAAGGCAATAGAAGCAAGACCAATCATTTCATCTTTGCTAGATGATTCCTTATCATGAGGTTATCTACGGAACTTAGAGAAATTGAACTCATGAGACACATCACCAAAACTAACACTGACGGTTTCTTTTTCACAATCTATCTTAGCAATGGTAGTGTTCAAGAAAGGTCTACCAAATATTATGGGACAAAAGTCATCTTGTGGGGAACCAAGAACTAGAAAATCAGTAGGGTATTTTATTTTCCCACACAAGACTTCAACATCTCCAACAATCCCAAGTGGTGTGATGGTAACTCTATTAGCAAGTTTAATAGTAACATCTATGTCTTCTATTTTAGCGGGTGCTATGTCATTCATAATTCCTTGGTATAAGGTAAAAGGAATAGCACTCACACTAGCACCCAAGTCACATAAACCATGATAACAATGATCTCCTATTTTAACTGAGACAACACGCATGCCAACAACTGGTCTATGTTTATATTTTTCATCGGGTTTGGCAATTCTAGCTGCTCCATCACAGAAGTAAATAACATGCCCATCTACATTTTCGACCAAGAGATCTTTAACCATAGCAACACTAGGTTCTAATTTAATTTGTTAAGTGGTTTTAGGTGCTCTAATATTACTTTTGCGAACCACTGTTGATACTTAGCATGTTCCTTTATCCTAATAGGGAAAGTTTTTTTTTCAATATAAGCAGTAGGAACAACTGGATCAACATTGCAAATGATAGTTTCATCTTTAACTATGACCGGTTCTTCAATTTCTTCTTTAATGGGGGATGATATTTAAACCACTTCTCCTTAGGAAGATCAACATGAGTAGCAAATGATTCAGAAAAGAGGCTACTATCTTAGAGTCAAGTCCATATTTAGTGCTAAACTTGTGAAAAGCATCGGTATTCATAAAAGATTTAACACAATCAAACTCGAGCTTAATACCTGACTCTTTACCTTCGTCGAGTTCCTAATCTTCAGAGTTGTGTTTAGTTCTTTCTAAAAGATCCCACCTGAAGTCAATAGTCTTCTTCATAAAAGAACTAGCACAAGAAGTATCAAGCATGGATTGATCATTACGAGAAAGCTGGGCATAAAAATTCTGAATGATAATTTCTCTCGGGAGCTCAATATTGGGGCATGAATATAAAGTTGACATAAGCCTCCCCCAAGCTAGAGCGATACTTTCTCCTTCACGAGGCCAAAACTTATATATATAACTCCTATCACGATGAACTAGATGCATATGATATTTTTTTGGGTGAAATTCCAATTTCAAACGATCCCAGTTCCAAGATCCAATATCATCGCATAGGCTATACCATGCCAATGCTTTAACTTCATCTCTAGGTAAACCTGCAAGCTTAAACGATCGACAAATTTCATCCACATATATAAGGTGCAAGTCGGGATGTTTCATTCCATCTCCCACATAAGGATTAGGTAGCAGTTTCTCTATCATACCCGAAGGAATTTCATAACTAATATTTTCAGTAGGTGCAGTAGTTTGAGGGGCATCTCTTTGTGTTTTCGGTCAAGGTGAAGATACCCCGAACAAACCCCTCAAAGGATTGTTTTCCATAGTGACAAGTAACAATAAATTTTAGCACACAATATAAATTTTTCCTTACCGATTTCCACTTACCAAGAGCGCTTCACTCCCTGGCAATGGCGCCAGAAAAGAGTCTTGATGACCCACAAGTATAGGGATCAACCTTACTCCTTTCAATAAGTAAGAGTGTCAAACCCAACGAGGAGCAAAAGGAAATGACACGCGGTTTTCAGTAAGGTAATTTCTGCAAGCACTGAAATTGTAGGTAATAGATAGTTTGATAGCAAGATAATTTGTAGCGGGAAAGTAACGGTAATGGTAAATAAAGTGCAGCAAGGTAGACCAATCCTTTTGTGGCAAAGGACATGCCAAAACGTTCTGTTATAATAAGCAAAGCATTCTTGAGATCACACGGGAATTTCATCCAGTCACTTTCGTCATGTTGGTCTGATTCGCATTCTCTACTTTGATAATATGGTATGTGGGTGGACCAGTGCTTGGGTGCTGTTCTTACTTGAAAAAACCTCCCACTTATGATTAACCCCCTCACCATCACCCACAACTACGAGAAAAGTATTAAGCTAAAATCTAACCATAGCATTAAACATATGGATCCAAATCAGTCCCTTACGAAATAGCACATAAACTAGGGTTTAAGGTTCTGTCACTCTAGCAACCCATCATCTAATAACTACTCCACAATGCATTCCCTTAGGCCCAAAGATTGTGATGTGTCACGTAGTCAACATTCACATAGCACCACTAAGGGAATCACAACATACATACCATCAAAATATCAAACGACTACCCAATTCACATGATTACTGGAAACATGACTTCTCCTGTGGCCTCAAGAACAAAAGTTACTACTCACAAATGATATTCATGTTCAAGATTAGAGGGGTATTAAATATCATAATGGATCTTAACATATAATCTTCCACCAAATAAACTATATAGCAATCAACTACAAGATGTAATCAACACTACTAATCACCCACAGGTACCAATCTGAGGTTCTGGTACAAAGATTGAACACAAGGGATGAACTAGGGTTTGATATGAGATGGTGTTGTTGAACATGTTGATGAAGATGGGCCTCCCAAAGATGAGAGAGGTGTTGGTTATGCTGATGGATTCGACTTCCCCCTCCGGGAGGGAAGTACCCCTGGCGGAATCACTCCACCGAATGGCAAAAGTGATCCTACCAAAGTTCCACCTTGAGACGGTGGCGCTCCATCCCGAAAGTCCCCCCTTATTTTTTTCTAGGTGAAAAGACCTTATATACCAAAAGATGGGCACTAGAGGTGGGCAGGGCTGCCCACCACCCACCAGGGCGTGCCTGGGGGTGCTGGCACGCCCTGGTGTGTTGTGGGAACGTGGTAGCCCCCCATTGGTAGTTCTTTTCTCCAATATTTATTAGTTATTACAAAATAGTAAAATTTTAGCTTATTTGGAGATGTGCAGAATAGGTTTATCTGACATAGCTTTTCAGGTCTAGAATTCCATATGTCGGCATTCTCCCTCTTTGTGTAAACCTTGCATATTATGAGAGAAAAGGCAATAGAATTACTCCATAAAGTGTTGTTATGCATAAAACATTATAAATAACAGTAGGAAAACATGATGCGAAATGGACGTATCAGCCACCCCCTGGCCATGGCCTGGTGACTTGTGACCATCTCGGGTACCATCTTGTGTTGATTCTTCTTCCCAAAAATCACATATATATGATATATTCCAAAATAATTCTCCGTAAAATTTTATTACGTTTGGACTTCGTTTGATATGGACTTTCTGCGAAAAAAAATGCAAAACAGGAACTAGCACTAGGCACTGGATCAATATGTTAGTCCCAAAAATAATATAAATGTTGCCAAAAGTATAAGAAAGTTGTAAAATATTGGCATGAAACAATCAAAGTTATAGATGCGATGGAGACGTATCAGCATCCCCACACTTAATTCATGTTCGTCCTCGAGTAGGTAAATGATAAAAAGACAATTTTTTATGTGTAATGCTACCTAGCATAATCTTGATCATATAATCTGATCATGGCATGAATATTAAGATACGAGTGATTCAAGGCAATAGTCTATAATTTGATATACAGACATCAATACTCAGGCATACCAAAAAACAATCATGCCTTTCAGAATAAAAATGCTAAAGAACACTATCTCTACAAAATCATATAGCCTTGTCATACTCCATCTTCTTAACACAAAATATTTATCATGCACAACCCCGATGACAAGTCGAGCAATTGGTTCGTACTTTTTAACGCGCTTCAACCTTTTCATCTACCACACAATACATGAGCGTGAGCCATGGATATAACACTATGGGTGGAATAGAATGCGGTGATAGAGATCAATAAGAGGAAGTCAAAAAGGGAGAAAGTCTCACATTGGCACGATTAAGCAAAGGGCTATGGAGATGCCCATCAATTGATGTCAATGCGAGGAGTAGGGATTGCCATGCAACAGATGCACTAAGAGCTATAATTGTATGAAAGCTCATCATGAAAATTAACTGGGTGTGCATCCAACTTGCTTGCTCATGAAGACATCGGGCATTTGAGAAAGCCCATCATCGGAATATACAAGCCAAGTTCTATAATGAAAAATTCCCACTAGTACATGAAATTGACTATATAGGAGACTCTCTATAAGCAAAACATGGTGCTACTTTGAAGCAAAAGTGTGGAAAAGGATAGTAACATTGCCCCTTCCCTCTTTTTCTCTCATTTTTTGTTTTCTTTTTTATGGGCTCTTTTATTTTATTTTATTTTTTTGTCCGGAGTCTCATCCCGACTTGTGGGGAAATCATGGTCTCCATAATCCTTTCGTCACTGGGACAATGCTCTAATAATGATGATCATCACACTTATATTTACTTACAACTAGATAAAAACTATAAAAGATGACTATATGAATGCCCGACAGTGTACCAGGATGTGCAATGATATAGCGTAACATGTATGATACTGATGAATGGTGGCCGAGCCATAAATACTATGTCAGCTATATGATCATGCAAATCAATATGACAATGAATGATCAAGTCATGTATACGATGGTTGCATGGCAATGTATCTTGGAATGGCTATGGAAATGCCATGATAGGTAGATATGATGGCTGTTTTGAGGAAGATATAAGGAGGCTTATGTGTGATAGTACATATCATATCATAGGGTTTAGATGCACCGGCGGAGTTTGCACCAACACTCGAGTGAGAAATGGCAATGCACACTACCGAAGAAGCTAGCAAATTGCAAAAAGGTGAGAGTGTGTATAATACATGGACTCACATTAGTCATAAAGAACCCACATACTTATTGCAAAAGTTTATTAGGCCTCGAAGCAAAGTACTACTACGCAGGCCCCTAGGGGAATAGATGGGTAGTAAAAGAGCATCGCTCGTCACCGACTGCCACTCATGAGGAAGACAATCAATAATAAATCATGCTCCAACTTAGCATAACTAGAGGCTATACGTGCATGATTCGGGAATCACAAACCATAACACTAATATTCTTACTAAACCACAACCATTCACTAGTACTTCCCACATATTACCATCTTAATATGGCAAAACTATTGCAAGGAATCAAACATATCATATTCAGTGATCTACAAGTTTTATGTAGGATTTTATGACTAACCATGTGAATGACTAATTCCTGTTGACTCTCTAAAGATATATAAGTGAAGCATGAGAGTTTAATCCTTTCTACAAAAGAGCATGCTCTAATAAATATAAGTGAAGCAAAAGAGCATTATAAAAATAACGGTTTTCTATATGTAGAGAAACATGCATCCAAACTTCAAATGATATAAGTGAAGCACATGAAGCATTCTATAAATCCATACTCAAAAGGTATAATTGAAGTGCAAAGAGCATTCTAAAAATCAACCAAGGACTATCTCATACCAGCATGGTGCAATTTATAAAAGGGAAAAATAAACACAAAATATGCTCCAAGAATTTCTGCATATCATGTGAAGAAAACAAAAACCAAGATATACCAATAATTGTCGAGGAAAGATGGGATGCCTTCTGGGGCATCCCCAAGCTTAGATGCTTGAATCTCCTTGAATATTTACTTGGGGTGCCTTGGCAATCCCCAAGATTGAGCTCTTTCCTCTCCATATTCTCCTCATATCAATACCTCCTCAATCTTCAAACACTTCATCCAATAAAATTTAACTGAACTTTTTATTATAAGGGTTAGTACATATAACATCAAATCCCATCATGTCCAGATGTAACATTATTGTATAATTATAATCAAACATTACCCACTATATGCTATCACAATTCTATGTCTCCCAAGTCAATGTGGCTCAACATGATTTCAAACATAAGCAAATAAGGAAACTATAACAACAATCTATGAAAGCATGATAGTCTATAAAGATGCAGATGGTACATATACTTCTGTCACTCAAATTGTTTTGAAACATTAGGACAAAACAAAAAAATCATAGAAGTATTGTGTTCTAGAAACTTTTGACGTTCTAGTAAAAAAATGAAAAATCATGCACTACAACCAAGTTTTTGTTTTGGCACCGCACATACCAAACAAGCAATTTAAACATCCTAAAGGAAAATCTTGGAACATTATTTTTATAATACAATGCATTTGTACAAGGGGATAATAATAGTTTTGAAAAGTTTGTGTAATCAAGGTTCACAAAGTTTCCATGGGCATGAACAAAGTTCAAGGATATCCCCCGCTTCAACAGTGTTCGTCTTTCTCACTTTCACTTTCCTTTTTGAAAAGTTTTATGTTCCCCTCTATATTTTTTCTTTTTAAACTTTTTAAAAGAAGATAATATAATAAAATGAGTCTCCAAAACTTGCGGGTTGTCTCCTTGGCATCACTTTCTTTAAAGACATTAAGCTAGGCATATAGTGCTGAAGTAGTTGATCCACCCAGATCCCAAGGTATATGAAAGCTAATTTTAATTAACAATGATTTATAATTTAGTAACAAAGCAACATATATTATGCAATGACCAAGTCTAACTCCCTTCCTATGCATCAACATGTCATAAAAAATGATTCATGCACACATAATAAAGGCCGATACATAGCATAAGTAGTTTCTTGCTTTTTATCGTATCTGAAACATAGAGAGGTGGGATGTAGTTCGTCGATCATAATAATTGCAAGTAGGAGCAGCAAGCACATGCATATAATATTCATCAAAATCATCATGTGTAGTAGTAAAATGCAACCCATCAATATAATCCTTAATAAGTGCAAACTTTTCCGGTATAGTGTAGTTGGGAGATTTCAAAAAGATGATAGGACTATCTTGCGTGGGTGCAATAGCAAAAATTTCATTCTTGACATAATAAAGTATAGCAAGTTCATCACCATAATCATCATTCATATTGGCATCATGGCCACAAGCATAGCAAGCAATAATTTCATAAAAGGGATATTTCAAACGAATCAATGGGATCATAACAATCATCATAGCATTCATTCTTCAGTAGCATGATGGGACATTAACCAATGTATGGGATAAAGAGTTACTCTCATCAAAAGGTGGGCACGGGTGATCAATCCACTCTTCATCCTTTTATTCTTCACTCTCCTCCTCCTCTTTTTCATCTAATGAGCTCACAGTTTCATCTATTTCTTCTTCCATAAACTCTTGTAAAAATTTAATCTCTTCTTGGACAGTGGAGGTGTCCTCATATATTCTTTAACATAAGCATTAGAAGCATAGTTTTCATATCAATATTTAAATATGGAAAAAATTCAGATCTGTAAAGAGTATTATCATACTTCTCAATCAAAGAAACAATTTCATAGGCACCCTTAAAAGAAAAAAATTCTTCAATTTGTTCAATATCATAATAATTATAAATACCTTTGGCTTAAGAAGATAACATTTCATTATCCTTAAACTCACATTGGAAGGGAAGTGTTTTTTAGGGTCTTCAGAACAAGTAAAATCATATATTTCGCATAAATTCCAAGCATAACATTGCAAACAATTAACTTGATGCCGTAAAAGTTTCCCTTGTTGAGACAAGCAGTGTCGCACAAAATAAGCATGTTCATCTAATGATTGTCCCTCAACTAAGCTAGTTGGGTTTTCAGCATGAGCAAAAATGGATCGAAGACGAGCCAAGTAAAAAGCTTCAATAGTATGATAGATTTTTTGGGTGGTTCTTCAAACATTGGGTTAGCAAGTCAACTATTTTTTTGGTATTTTACATTTCCTAGCCATAACTAGAGATAGAAAACAAGAGCACAAAATAAGAACTACTTAGTGATAAAGCAAACAAGCACACACGAGAATACCAACCCCATGCTATTGCTCCCTGGGAAAGGCGCCAAAAAAAGGTCTTTACAACCCACAAGTATAAGGGATCAATTGTAGCCTCTTTCGATAAGTAAGAGTGTCAAACCCAACGATGAGCTAAAGGTAGAATTAATATTCCCTTCAAGTTCTATCGACCACCGATAAAACTGTACGCACACTTAACGCTCGCTTGACCTCGAACAAGAATAAAACTACTTTGTAGGTGTAAAGATAAGTTTGCAAGAATAAAATTGGAAGTACTTAGCGGGAATAAAACTAGGAGTAATTTGCAAGAAAATAAAAGTTAGTTGTTTAGTAGAAAGCTTTTGTAGCACAAGAGAAGGATTTCCCCCTAGGAAATTGATAACTAGACCGGTAATCATTATTTTAATTTTATATGAGGGATGTAACATCCCAATTTTCAATTTGGATGTTATACATAGATCATCATATGCATGTCATGTTTATTCTTGCATTTTGGGTTGTGATCCTAGAAATCTTAAGCAACTCAAGGATCCAAGGAGAGAGTTGGAGGTTTCACAAAAATCATATTTGAATTTATTTCAAATTTGAAGAAAGGATCAATTTGATTTTATTATTTTTCTCTCCAATTATTTCCAATATTAAAAATAAATGAGAGAAGATAATATGACTTCTGCAAATTAAGAGAAATTGGAGAAATAATTTTAAAATCAAATTATGATTTTCTGGTATTTTATTTGCTATTTTATTTGAATTAGAAAAATATGCATTTTTGAAAAATTGCATTTTTAGGCCAGAAAAATGTTCACTTTGTTCTAAATATTTTATTTAGACGGTGAAAATTGTTTTTGGCATTTCTAGAATTTTTTTATATCTTATTAGGACTTTCTCTTTGGGCAAAATTTATTTTAAAAAATGTTTTCCGCCAGACTCGGCCAAAGGCCTAGCCGAGCCGGGCCGCCGCTTTCCTCACATGAAGGCGTGCCGTCACGGACTCCACCCCGAGCCGGACTCCTCGGCCGCCGCCCCCCTCCCCAAGGCACCTCCCCCTTTAAAAGCGCCTGGGCCCTCCTCGAGTCCACGCCAACGCCGCCGCCAAACCACCAAAGACATGCACACTCGCCACCACATCGCCGCCCGTTTCCCACGCCGCCACCACCACCCCGCCTCAAGACTCACACGCCGACCGCCGCTGCTACGCGGGATTCCGCTGGAGCCACCGCCCGCCTCCATTGACCCCGCCCGTTTGACCGGTTGGTTTTTCTTCGGTTAACCTCAGTTTTTTTTGTTTCACAGTTTATTTTCTTAGATCGGTTTTTCGTCGGTTTATTTTATTTAGCGGATGTTTGTCCGTTCGTTCGTTTTAACGAACGATATTCGCCGGATTAGTTCAGACAACGAACGTTCGTTCATTAGTCTTTTTCTTTTTAGTTTATTTTCTGCCAGGGACTTATCCGCGATTATTTTTTATCGCGATTTAGCCCCTATTCTTTAAACTAGTATAACTTTTTACTCGTTTATCCAAATTAGATGAAACCAGCGCCAAAATCTTCGTCTCGAACCCATCTTTCTAGTTAACCGACTTGAACATGATTTTGGTACTATAAAATTTGACTTTAGTCCAGATTAGTAAACGATCTTGTTTCGTTCATATTTTGAGTTTCGTTGCTCCGTTTGAGTTGAACCTTTTGCGATTTGTAGCTAATCACTTGTACCTACTGCTAAGATCTAATTCATATGTTAATATTGTTGTTAGGTTTCGACTGTTGTTAGTTTAAGCCGTTTGGTTGTTTCGTGTTTGAGTTGGATCTTTTCTCGGTTTTTCTCGTGTTTTGTTTGACTGATTGCTTATGTATGCTATTTTTTGTCCATGCCAGATTACCCGGAGTGCGAAGCTTGTTACTACGAATCTCTAGAGTTTGTAGATCGTCAGCAAGGCAAGTTACACTTTGATCATACTTTTCTATACCCAGTTTTTACTATGCATTAGTTTTGCTCCACAAATATTTGCATTAGTAGGATTGTGAACATGTGGTTTGGTTGTAGTACTTGAGGTAGGAACCTAATACCTTTTGATCACCCTGGGAATATACGTTATGCTTATTATTGCTTAGCCATGCTCGTAGACAGGGATTGGATCGTGATTCACATATGGAAGTTTGAGAGTTATTTTAATCATGGATAACATTAAGGTGGCAACTTTAACACACATCTGGGTGGATTGGTTGAGGCACCTGGGGAACCCAGTGTTGCCTGTTTTTGGAAATCCCGTGGTTACCGTGTGATTATCCTATGGAATGCCACCCATGCTCAAAGGGATCATAAGAGTATTCATGCTAGAAACTCTCATGTGCAGCCACAAGCCATTATGGGCTCTGGCATAGTTGAGTAAGTTGCATGAGCTCTTGAAGAGGTAGACTAGCAGATGTAGAGGGATGTAGGTGGTACTGTCTAGCCGGAGTAGAGAGTTAATGCTTCAAAAAGACTATGTCTCGATCATCCGATCATGGATGCGGTCAAGTCTTGTGGGGAAAAGTGTGCAAACCTCTGCAGAGTGTATAAACTAATCGTGGTTAGCTGTGTCCTCGGTCATCGACATCTTGAGTATCTAGTACTTGAATCTATTGATGTGATCTCTTCACATTACTTTAAATTAATCATGATGTTGGGTTAATGATGATACTTTTAATTAGGATTTGAGTTGGGGTTACCTTCTCAAATAATGGGAAACATGGGAGTAGTTAAATAAATTTATTCCTTTGTTGTAGGGAAAAATTAGCTTTATGAAAAATCATGAAACTTACAGCCTCCACCAGCCAAATACTGCATGTAGTTATAGTTCTTGCATTATCATTGCTTTACAGTGTAACTATGCTAGCATATTCCATGTGCTGACCCGTTTCGGGTTGCAACGTCTTATGTTGCAGACTACTCAGACGATGAATAAGGTGCGATAGGTCGATGTTTTGCACTCAGCTATGCCGTTGGCGTTGATGGACTCATTTACCTTCGAAGCTTCCGCAGTTATCTAGTTTAGACGGCCTTCAGCCATGATTTATTTATGTAATCATACTCTTTATGAGGACTCGATGTAATAAGTGTGTGATTGAAACTCTGTTATAATTCCTCGAGTACTGTGCATGTCAGCATTACCGATCCAGGGATGACACTGATGCACAGAGACTTGACCGTTAGAAGTCTGGTCACTACAATATGGTATTAGAGCACACGCTGACTGTAGGACGCGACCACTAGAAGGAGCCACATGATTTCTCTTCTCTACTCATTTCTAATTCTCCTCTCTTTCTCTCTATAGATGGCGAATCCCAGGAACAAGTTCACTCAGCCGGACGACAACACCCCTTTCGGAAAGCACTTGAAGGAAGTCACTAAGTAATTGAACATTGGATTACCAAGCTTCATGGGGACTTTCTCTACATCGGTACCGGAAGAGGAGCGCTGGAAGATTAAAGTCTGGGTACCTGGGAGGACCTTTACGCCAACAACAGAGCATATTGATTTCTACTTGGATACACCAAGTTGGAGTATTGGAAAGAGAATGGCCGCACATATCACTTTTGGACGCATATGTGAGGTGTATCACAAGGAGCTGGAGAATACCATTTAACAGATATGTGGCCGCCGAGATGACAAATGGGAGATGGTTCGCACCAGGAGGGATGGATCAATTGCAGCTTACATCCAAGAGATGGGAGATCATATTCTTCGACAAGAGAATCAACAAATTATACACATGAAGAGATTAATAAATTGGTGAGGAGAAACAACAAGCTAGAGGAGGAAATCAAATCTACACGCGATGTATATGAGGAGGAGATTGTTGTACTACTGGAGAAGAATGAAGACCTGATGAAGAAGCTAGGAGTATTCATGGGAGACCCTGCCAAAGAAGGAGAACCACCACCCAGGAGACTACATCATGATCGACGACACTGACTCCGACCCTGATAGTGACGATGACTACATTGACAAAGCTGGAGCAGATATCATGGAGTCTTCCTCTGATGAAAATTTCTAGACGGCTACCATTGTAATTAGTAGAATTTTCCCTCCAAGTAGTTGCAACGATCGAGTTTGCAATCGTAGGTTAGACCGCTTTGTGTGATCTTGTGTGCAATTGATTGAAGTGAAATTGATTGTGTTTGTCTCATGAGCATTATGGGTAGTGAATCTCTCTTAGACCCCAATTCTATTCTGTTTTCTCACCTTTTATAAAACCCATCAGATGCCTCCGAGGCGTGACAATGGATTTTCCTTCCCACTGGAGCTCACTCAGTTGATCCAGCAGCAGAATACCTTGATGCAGTTACTAGTTCAGAATCAGAACCAAGGCAACAACAATAACAACCCACCACCACCACCCCTGTTGATCACCTAGCCCATTTTCTAAGGTTGAATCCACCGGTGTTCTCTAGTAGCACCGAGACGATTGTTACAGATGATTGGCTCCGCAAGATTGGAAGAGAGCTGACCACTGCAGGATGCACAGATGCGGAGATAGTGCATTTTGCCGCTCATCAGCTTGATGGACCCGTAGCATCATGGTGGGAAAATTTCACCGCCACTTACCCCATTGACACTGTTACACGGGATCCGTTTCAGCAGGCTTTCCGCACTGCCCACGTTTCAGCAGGAGCTATGAGCATGAAGAAGCATGAGTTTCGCAACTTGCGCCAAGGAGGACGCACAGTGGGCCAGTATGTGGATGTGTTTAGCAAGTTAGCGCGCGATGCCCCTGATGACGTAGCTACAGATGCTGCTAAGAAGGAGAAGTTTCTGGAGGGACTGAATGATGAGCTGAGCATGCAATTGATGGTGGCAACATCCAACAACTACCAGGAGTTGGTAGATAGGGCTCTTATGATTGAAGGCAAGCAGCAACAGATTGACAATCGCAAAGAGGAAGTATGGACAGGGGAGATACACTTCAGGAGCTCAGCAGAAGCCCCACTATTCCCCGTACTCAGGAGGACATCCCCATAACCATGGAGGACACACGCACAACGGAGCAAGTTTACACAACCATAGTGGCCCCAAGAATGGTAATGGGAATGGAGGAAGCAGCAGCAGAACCATGCTACGTCTAGAGCTTGCGTTGGTTTTCCTTGAAGAGGAAATGGTGATGCAGCAATAGTAGCATAAGTATTTCCCTCAGTTTTTGTGAACCAAGGTATCAATCCAGTAGGAGGCTCCTCAGAAGTCCCACGCACCTACACAAAAAAACAAGAACTCGCAACCAACACAATAAAGGGGTTGTCAATCCCTTCAAGGCCACTTGCGAAAGTGAGATCTGATAGAGATAATATGATAAGATAAATATATTTTTGGTATTTTATAATATAGATTGGAAAAGTAAAGATGCAAATAAAAGTAGATTGAAAGCTTATATGATAAAAGATAGAACCGGGGGCCATAGGTTTCACTAGTGGCTTCTCTCAAGATAGCTTAAGTATTGCGGTGGGTGAACAAATTACTGTCGAGCAATTGATAGAAAAGCGAATAATTATGAGATTATCTAGGCATGATCATGTATATAGGCATCACGTCCGTGACAAGTAGACCGACTCCTGCCTGCATCTACTACTATTACTCCACACATCGACCGCTATCCAGCATGCATCTAGAGTATTAAGAAAGATGACATGATGTAGAGGGATAAACTCATGCAATATGATATAAACCCCATCTTTTTATCCTCAATGGCAACAATACAATACATGCCTTGCTGCCCCTGCTGTCACTGGGAAAGGACACTGCAAGATTGAACCCAAAGCTAAGCACTTCTCCCATTGCAAGAAAGATCAATCTAGTAGGCCAAACCAAACTGATAATTCGAAGAGACTTGCAAAGATAACTTAATCACACATAAAAGAATTTAGAGGAGATTCAAATATTTCTCATAGATAAACTTGATCATAAACCCACAATTCATCAGAACTCGACGAACACACCGCAAAAAGAGTTACATCGAATAGATCTCCAAGAAGATCGAGGAGAACATTGTATTGAGATTCAAAGAGAGAGAAGAAGCCATCTAGCAAATAACTATGGGCCCGAAGGTCTGTGGTAAACTACTCACAACTCATCGGAAGGGTCTTGGAGATGATGTAGAGGCCCTCCATGATCGATTCCCCCTCCGGCGGAGCGCCGGTGAAGGCTCCAATATGGGATCTCGCGGATATAGAAAGTTACAACGGTGGAAATTGTTTTTCGTGGTCGCTTCTGATGTTTTCGGGGTGCATGGGTATATATAGGAGGAAGAAGTAGGTCGGTGGACGCCCTAGGGGCCCACGAGGGTGGGGGGCGTGCCGGGCAGCCTTGTGGCCACCTCGGTTGCTGCGTGACTTCCACTCCAAGTCCGTTGGATCACGTTCGTTCCAAAAAGATCGCTCCCGAAGGTTTCATTCTGTTTGGACTCCGTTTGATATTCCTTTTCTTCGAAACACTGAAATAGGCAAAAAAACACCAATTCGGGTTGGGCCTCCGGTTAGTAGGTTAGTCCCAAAAATGATATAAAAGTGTAAAGAAAGCCTATAAACATCCAAAACAAGTAATATAATAGCATGGAACAATCAAAAATTATAGATACGTTGGAGACGTATCAAGCATCCCCAAGCTTAATTCCTGCTCGTCCTCGAGTAGGTAAATGATAAAAAACAGAATTTTTGATGTGGAATGCTACCTAGAATAATTCTCAATGTAACTTTCTTTATTGTGGCATGATTGTTCTAATCCAAATGATTCAAGATAAAAGCTTACAAAACATAAAAATAATAATACTCGAAGCATACTAACAAATAATCATGTCTTGTCAAAATAGCATAGCCAAAGAAAGCTTATCCCTACAAAATCATATAGTTAGGCCATGCTTCATTTTCATTACACAAAATACTCCCATCATGCACAACCCCGGTTTCAGCCAAGCAATTGGTTCATACTTTTTAACGCGCTTAAGCTTTTTCAACTCTTACGAAATACATGAGCGCAAGCCATGGACATAGCACTATTTGTGGTATATGGTGGTGGTTGTGAAGACAAAAGGGGAGAAGATAATCTCACATCAACTAGGCGTATCAGCGGGCTATGGAGATGCCCATCAATAGATATCAATGTGAGTAGTAGGGATTGCCATGCAACGGATGCACTAGAGCTATAAATGTATGAAAGCTCAACAAAAGAAACTAAGTGGCTGTGCATCCAACTTTCTTGCTCATGAAGACCTAGGGAATTTTTAGTAAGCCCATCATTGGAATTTACAAACCAAGTTCTATAATGAAAAAATCCCACTAGTATATGAAAGTGACAACATAGGAGACTCTCTATCATGAAGATCATGGTGCTACTTTGAAGCACAAGTGTGGAAAAAAGATAGTAGCATTGTCCCTTCTCTCTTTTTCTCTCATTTTTTTATTTTTTATTTGGCCTTTCCTCTTTTTTTGTATTTGGCCTTTCTCTTTTTTTTGGTGGGGTCTTTGGCCTCTTTTTTTCTTTTAAAGTCCGAAGTCTCATCCTGACTTGTGGGGGAATCATAGTCTTCATCATCCTTTCCTCACTTGGGATGATGCTCTAATAATGAAGATCATCACACTTTTATTAATTTACAATTCAAGAATTACAACTTAACACTTAGAACAAAATATGACTCTATATGAATGCCTCCGGAGGTGTACTGGGATATGCAATGAATCAAGAGTGACATGTATGAAAATTATGAAGGTGGCCTTGCCACAAATACAATTCCAACTGCATGATCATGCAAAGAGCAATATGACAATGATGGAGCGTGTCATAATAAACGGAATGGTGGAAAGTTGCATGGCAATATATCTTGGAATGGCTATGGAAATGCCATAATAGGTAGGTATGGTGGCTGTTTTGAGGAAGGTAAATAATGGGTGCATGATACCGGCGAAAGTTGCGTGGCATAATAGAGGCTAGCAAAGTGGAAAGGTGAGTGTGCATATGTCCATGGACTCACATTATTCATAAAGAACTCATATACTTATTGCAAAAGTCTACTTGCCCTCGAAGCAAAGTACTACTACGCATGCTCCTAGGGGAAGGGTTGGTAGGAGTTAACCATCGCGCGATCCCGACCTCCACTCATAAGGAAGACAATTAAAAGAGCACCTCATGCAACAAATTTGTCACACAACTTTTACCATACGTGCATGCTACGGCACTTGCCAACTTCAACACAAGTATTTCTCAATTTCATAACTACAGAACTAGCATGACTCTAATATTACCACCTTTATATCTCAAAACGATTATCAAGCATCAAATTGATCCTAGTGTTTAATGCACTTTCTATGATAGTTTTTATTATACCCAGCTTGGATGCTCATCATTCTAGGACCGAATATATAACTGATGGATTCATGTACCTAGGGTAGGGTCATAGACCTGACCTAAACGTCCTACCCAAGGACACTCTTAGAAGAGATCACCTCCCAGTCGACCAACGAGGAATCCACTCGACTGGTTAGAAGGACTCGACTGGTTAGAAGGACTCGACCATGGAAGACTCACTCGACCATGAAGATACACTCGACCACCGTAAGGTCAAGGCACTCCGAACGGCCTGTAATTGAATAGACTTAATGTTAGTTAAGGCACTTTATGAGGGCATTACCAAGAACGCCCTGTGCTTAATGTACTTTAACCTCTCCATTATGTGGGCTGGTGGGGGTCTGGCGCACTCTATATAAGCCACCCCCCTCCACAGGCAGAGGGGTTCGCACTCTTGTAATACCTACACTGATAATCCACTCGACCGCCTCAGGGCTCCAAGACGTAGGGCTTTTACTTCCTCCGTGAAGGGCCTGAACTCGTACATCGCTTGTGTTCACAACCTCTCCATAGCTAGGACCTTGCCTCTCCATACCTACCCCCCACTCTACTGTCAGACTTAGAACCACGACAGTTGACGCCCACCGTGGGGCAGGTGTTCTAGCGATTTGTGGAGAAGTTGCAGTACTTCCGAGTACTTTCATCATGATGACTGCTGGAGTTTTGGTTGAGGGGCACGAGATTCGTCTCGGTGCTCTCACCTTTGTCGCCGACGACTCCGCATGGCTCCAGGAGGCTCCACTCGACATTGAGGCGCTCCCCGTCCGCGGGGCGACGCACTTTCGCGCATGTGTCCGCGGCGTTCTGCTGCGGCAACCGTCGACCCCGTATCGGTCGACTCCTTTATCGGTCGCCTACCCGATCTCCCACCAGCGCAAGTGCTCTGGTCGGTCGAGACTCCATCGGTGGGTGAAGCACGCGGTGGCTCGCCAGACAGCCATCGCCCAGGTCGCGGCAATTGAGCCCGACGAGTCCCTCTGGCTGTTCGATCTGCCGACCGGCTCGTAGAGAGCGCATCCGAATGCGATAGCGATGATCCAACGGCGGAAATCCTCATGGTCGACGGCCCCGCAGATCCTCCCGGCCGCCCATGGCGGCGGAGCAGCCGGAGGGGGTGACCCCGCACAAGAGCACGAAGAGTACCGGCCCGAGACACTTCACTCTCTGCAGAGAGAAGAGCTTCCCAGAGAACATGGATGCCTCGCATACTCCCATCGCCGAGAAACCCCGAGGCTGGCGCCTTGGAGGAGGCACGTTTGGCCAATGTCGCCGAACGCGCTCGCTTGGAGAACCTTCAGCGAGCAGTCGACGAGCGCGCGCGGCAACAAGTTCCTGAAGCCAGTCGACGTCGACTCTTCCCGCCGACTCGTATACCGCGACGCCAATTCAGAATTTAGCAACAGCAACCCGTATAGCGAGTCCATCCAGCCTTCCCACGGAAGCCGGGAGAGGCTTGATGCGATCGAGATTTACTCCGAGCAGCAGGAGACCGAACTCAGCTGTGTCGCGATCGCGCAATGAATTCACACCAATCCGTCGCTGCGAATACTATCGATCGGCTCACAGCCCCGATCGCCTCCGCGCGCGAGAAGGGCGCGACAACCGGCGAGATCGAGATGGAGACCGACATGACCGGGATGACAGCGTCGAGTGCCCATTTCCCCCGAGGAAGGGTCTTACGCCTCGGCGGCAGGATGACAGACGCCGATTCAGCACGGGCGAAGAGTTCCAATCGACCCGTGGAACCAGGCTTCAACGCGATCCATTATCGTGCAAGGCTTGGTCGACCGAACAGAGCCCATCGAGGCGGACCGAGAGGGATGCACCCACAAGCATCCGAGTGCATGTTTCGGTCCGGAGTGTTTTAGCGAGGCTATCGAGCCGCAGTGATTCCCCCAATTTTAGGTTGGCAACAGAGTCAAGAATTCATCGGGGAGTCCAAGCCTGAAACTTGGCTTTAAGATTACCGAGTGGCCGCTCAGATTGGTGGTGGGAATGATGAGGTGGCCATGAAGCACTTGCCCTCATGTTGGAAGGTTACGCCAGGCATGGCTGAATCGGCTTGCCTCCTAGCAAGATATACACTTGGGAAGATTTGTCCCGAGTGTTCGCTCGAACTTTTGAAGGAACCTGCAAACGACCGGCTGGCTTGATCGAGCTGCAAGTCTGCGTCGAAGACCAATGAGACTCTTCGAGAGTACATTCAGAGGTGGATCACTCGCACCATACCGTGGAAAATGTGTCGGACCATCAGCGGTTTGCGCCTTCAAAGATGGCGCCAAGAACAGAGAATTGAGTCTCAAGTTTGGTCGAACCGCGACATGACCTTGAGTCGAATGATGGAGATTGTTACTGGCACGCCAACGGCGAGGAAGAAGACCGTCTCGGCGGCAAGTACAAGCCAAGTCACGGAGAAGGGAAATTCCAATCAAAAAAGCGGAAAGCCGAGCCAAGAGCTCCGGAGAGGCTCGCCGTGACTCGTGGGAAGTTCAAGGGAAGCCAAAAGGATCCCGAATCCTAAGAAAGTAAAGGATAAAGAAGGAAATGACGGATGGATATGCCATGCCATATTCACACAAAGAAAGATGAAGAGGGCAACATCATTTACCCAAAGCACACCACTGCCAAAGGTCGACTCTGATCCAGCGGCCAGGGAAAACAGTCTAAGGACAAGGAGAAGGAGCGGACAAGGCGGATACAAAGAGGACAGTGAGGAAGAGTATCCGCATGTCAACTCCACTCTGATGATCTTCGCAGATGTGGAAAGCAAAAGTTGACTGAAAGTCATTAACCGTGAGGTGAACATGGTTGCCCCAGTAAAACCAAGTTATGTGAAGTGGTCCCAAACGCCCATCACATTCGACCAATCTGATCATCCGACTCATATTGCCACCCCTGGGCGGCAAGCTTTGGTGGTCGACCTAATTGTCGAAGGCACTCGACTGACGAAAGTGCTGATGGATGGTGGTAGTGGGCTGAACTTGCTATATGCAGACACATTGAAAGGGATGGGCATTCCAATGTCCCAATTGAGCACCAGCAACATGAGTTTCCACGGAGTCATACCGGGGAAGAAGGCCAACTCACTCGGCCAAATAGCTCTGGACGTGGTTTTTGGTGATTCCAAGCATTTTCGCAAGGAAAAATTGACCTTTGAGGTTGTGGATTTTCAGAGTGCATACCACACCATTTTGGGGAGGCCAGCCTACGCACGATTCATGGCTCGACCATGTTACGTGTATCTCAAACTGAAAATGCCAGGCCCCAAGGGAGTGATCACTATCACCGGCGATCGGAAAAAGGCGGAAGAGTGCTTTCAGAAGGGCTCAAAGATTGCCGACTCCCAAGTGACAGCGGTCGAATTCGAAGGATATAAGCAAAACGCAGATCCGAGTGATTTGTTGCGATCCAAGAAGCCGGCCACAGAATCTGCATTTCATCGTGCGGTGAGACGGCCGTTCATATTCACCCGACCGATCCCAATGCAGCCCGACCCACATCTCCACGACACTCGACCAAATAGGAAGAAGCGCTAATCCAGTTCCTCCGTGAGAATCGGGACATTTTCGCATGGAAGCCACCGACATGCCGGTGTTCCTGGGGATCGGCTGAGCATCGTCTCCGAGTCGACAAGTCAAGAAACCAGTTAAAGAGCATCTTCGGCGGTCCACCGTCCGTAAGAGAAAAGCTATTGGTGAAGAAGTGGCTCATTTGTTGGCGGCAGGATTTATCCGAGATATACCACTCCGAGTGGCTCGCTAATGTCGCCATGGTTCCCAAGAAGGACAACTCGCCCGCATGTGCATTGACTTTAAGCACATCAATCGGGCCTGCCCAAAGAATCATTTTCCTCTCCCCGCATAGATCAAATTGTTGACTCGACCGCGGGATGTGAGAGATTGTCTTTTCTAGATGCATATTCGGGTATCATCGATCCGCCTCAGATGGACCCGATGAAATAAAAACAGCTTTCATCACTCCATTCGGTGCTTCGCTATATCACCATGCCATTCGCCTCAAGAATGCCGGAGCCACATTTATGCGAATGATTCGAAGTGTCTTCTCACCAAATCACCGGAATGTGGAAGCGTATATGGATGATATCGCCGTTAAGTCGCGAAAAGGTTCCGACCTGCTTGCTGACCTCGCCAAATATTTGCCAACCTCGGAAGGTATGATATCAAGCTCAATCCGTCCAAGTGCACATTCGGAGTTCCCGGTGGAAAATTACTCGGTTTTCGCTTCGAACGAGGATCGACGCTAATCCGAGAAGATCGCACTATTCTCCTAATGAAATGCCTGCGAAGTGCACGGCGTCCGAAGCTTCTTGGATGCCCGCGCTTTAAGTTGATTCATTTCACGACTCGGTGAAAAGGAATTGCCTCTTTAACGATCGATGAAGAAGGCGACAAGTTCGAGTGGACTCGTGGTGATGCAGCGTTTGCCGAGCTAAAAGCTCTGCTATCCACCCAGCCGGTGCTTGCTGCTCCAATCAGAAAAGAGCCTCTGTTGCTTTATATTGCAGCCACTGGACAAGTCGTCAGTACCGTGCTTACGGTCGAGCGGGAAGAGGAAGGAAAGGCCTTCAAAGTTCAGCGTCCGGTGTATTATTTGTCTGAAGTCTTGACTCCATCCACGCAGAGATATCCTCATTATCAGAAGCTTGTGTATGGCATATACATGACCACGAAGAAGGTTGCTCATTATTTCTCGATCATTCTATCACGATCGCCGCCGACGCCCTTTGTCGAGATTCTCGCTGTGAGACGCAACCGTCGAGTGGCTTAAATGGGCGATTGAACTTCTTCCCTTGATATCAAATTTGAGGCAAAGAAAGCCATTAAGTCCCAGGCAATAGCAGATTTCCTCGCCGAGTGGATTGAACAACAGCAGCCGACTGAAGTTCACTCGGAGCATTGGACCATGTTCTTCGATGGCTCTAAGATGCTGAATGGTTCTGGTGCTGGGGTGGTTCTGGTTTCCCCCAGAGGATATAAGCTTAGATATGTGCTCCAGATTCACTTTGATTCCTCCAACAATGAGGCAGAGTATGAGGCCCTTTTATATGGATTACGCATGGCCATCTCACTCGGCGTCCGTCACCTTTGATGGTTTATGGCGATTCAGATTTAGTGGTCAACCAGTGATGAAGGAGGGGGCGTGAGAAGCCCAGCCATGACTGGATACTGCAATGCAGTGAGGAAGCTGGAAAAGAAGTTCGAGGGGTTGGAGCTCCATCACATCCCCCGACTGAAAAATCAAGCAGCAGATGATCTGGCAAAGATAGGTTCCAAAAGAGAAGCCATTCCAAGTGGTGTATTTTTGGAACATATACGCACTCCGTCAGTTAAAGAAGACCTCTTCACAGAGGAAGCTCCACAGCCCAAGAGTGCCACAGATCCGACTGAGGTTGAGGTCCCGGTAGTGGTCGACTTGATCATGGAGGTTTTAGTGGTCACTCCTGATTGGACAATTCCCTATATCGCATATATCCTGAGAAAAGAACTCCCAGAGGATGAGGAAGAGGCCCCGCAGATCGTCCGTCGATCCAAAGCCTTTACCGTTATCAAAGGACAGCTGTATAGAGAATGCCCGACTGGAGTTGGTCAAAAATGCATAACGCCAGAAGAAGGTCGAGTCATTCTCCATGATATCCACTGGGACCTGTGGTCACTATGCGCCCTCTCGGACCATTGTAGCCAAAGCATACCGAGCTGGATTTTATCGCCGAGGGCGAATGAGATGGCGAAAGAAATAGTGGACAAGTGCGGCGATGTCAATTTACCCAATATGTCACACAAGCTCGTCGACTCTCAAGACCATTCCGCTCGTCGGCCGTTCGCGGTATGGGGGTTGGACATGGTCGGTCCCTTGAGAACGGGTCGTAGTGGTTTCACGCATGTACCGGTAGCGAGAACAAGTTCACCAAGTGGATTGAAGCTAAACCCATCAAGAACCTTGACGCCGGTATCGCTGTTTCCTTCATCGAGAGCCGACATTCCGATATGGAGTCCGCATACGGCATTATCACGTATAATGGGTCGAATTTTGACTCGAGAGGAATTCAAGGATTTCGCAACGCCAAGGCACGCGAGTCGACTACGCTTGATCGCCCATCCGCAATCGAATGTACAGCGTAACGAGCCAATGGCTTAATCCTCAAGGGTCTCGAAACCCCGATCGATGCGAGATCTCAAGCATGCGGCCGGGCGTGGGTCGACGAACTCCCTTGATGCTTTGGGGACTGCGGACCACACCTAATTGGTCGACCGCGAGAACTCCATTCTTCTTGGTCTATGGAGTCAAGCAGTCCCCGCCGAGTGATCTTCTTCACAACGCCCCGAATTGAACTTTACAACGGCGTGAGCAAGCGCGTCAGACGCAGACGACCTTCTAGAGGAGGAAAGGAGATGGCTCGATCCGCCGACCATCTACCAACAAGACTTGCGCCGGCTTTTACGCCGAAATGTGAGAGGTCGAGCCTTCCAGAAGGAGATCTAGTTCTCCGAGTGGATCAGCAGAAACAACATAAGCTCGCTCCTTCCCGGAAGGGCCCTTCATCGTCACCAAGGTTCTCCACAACAGAGCATATCGCCTCTACAACGTCGAACACAATATCGAAGAGCCCCGAGCTTGAATGCGGATCTGCTCCGCCCGCTTTACACTTAAAGTTTTTCACTTTCGGATGAGTTGTAATAAAATATACATAGTTCATGGATTTCAAATAATAGTGTCATAATTCCTTCATAATTTTTGTCACTTTTTATTTTTGTCTAGTAAAATTTTCCCCGATGGGTGGCTTAGTCGCGAATCCGTTTAGCCTAAGTTTGTACAAATCCTACCGAGTGGCAAGTCGACTTCCACTCGGAGGCTTAGCCGAATCCGCCGCCTAAGTAACCAAAAATCCTACCGAGTGGTAAGCCGACTTCCACTCGAAGGCTTAGCTGCAGCCAGTGTTCGCCTAAGTTATTAAAAATCCTACCGAGTGGTAAGCCGACTTCCACTCGGAGGCTTAGCTGCGCCCGAGGCTCGCCTAAGTTATTAAAAATCCTACCGAGTGGTAAGCCAGGCTTCCACTCGGAGGCTTAGCTGCAGCCAGTGCTCGCCTAAGTTATTAAAAATCCCACCGAGTGGTAAGCCGGACTTCTACTCGGAGGCTTAGCTGCAGCCAGTGCTCGCCTAAGTTATTAAAAATCCCACCGAGTGGTAAGCCGACTTCCACTAGGAGGCTTAGCTGCAGCCCAGCCTCGCCTAAGTACAATGTACGCTCAAGAAGGAGGACGAGGCGCAGCCGATCGCGACCCTCTCCTCCGAGCTACACCATAAGTATAACATGTGGACTTGCATGGAGGACGAGGTGCAGGTCGATCGCCCTCTCCTCGAGCTACACCATAAGTATGATGTGCACTGCAAGGAAGACGAGGTGCAGGTCGATCATGACCCTCTCCTCCGAAGCCGCCACAAATACAACGGAAAACCTACCAAGTGAAGAGCAAACCTCTCACTGGAGGCTTAGCTGCAGCCAGTGCTCGCCTAAGGTATAAGAAATCCTACCGAGTGAAGAGCAAACCTCTCACTGGGGCTTAGCTGCAGCCCAGTGCTCGCCTAAGGTATAAGAAATCCTGCCGAGTGAAGAGCAAACCTCTCACTCGGGGGCTTAGCTGCAGCCCAGTGCTCGCCTAAGGTATAAGAAATCCTACCGAGTGACGAGCAAACCTCTCACTCGGGGGCTTAGCTGCAGCCCAGTGCTCGCCTAAGGTATAAGAAATCCTACCGAGTGACGAGCAAACCTCTCACTCGGGGGCTTAGCTGCAGCCCAGTGCTCGCCTAAGGTATAAGAAATCCTACCGAGTGAAGAGCAAACCTCTCACTCGGGGGCTTAGCTGCAGCCCAGTGCTCGCCTAAGGAATAAGTCGACTACGGTAGGCATCTTGCCGTGGACCTGCAAAGGGCAATTCGAGCCAAAAGCAATCATATCCAAACATCCAATCCAAGTTTAGGTCGATACCTAAAGGAACCGAGAGTGCTCAGGCACTAAGCCTGTTAAGGTTTTATCGGTTACAATTCCACTCGGCATACCGAGGCAAATTTAAAGTGTCAGACTTAAAAGAAGTTTTTTACCCCTCCTGTGGAGGGCTGGAAGGAGCAACGAACTCATCGAGGTCGATCCCATCTGTGATCCGTGTAGCAGCAGCGATGAAAGTTTCCATGAAGGACCTGAAGTCGTGTTTCTTGGTGTTGGCCACTCGAGAGCCGCCACTTATCTTCTCGTGCATCTTTGCAAGGACTCGCGCCAGCATGTATGACATTCGCGCCACACCGAGCCGAGGACTTCTTCCACTCCTGCACTCGGTCAGGGACGACGTTCAATCGAGCCATCAGCGATTCGAGGTCATTTTGGAGTGTCAACCCGGGCGAGCGTCGAGTCGATGCGGGGCGAGCAACCTTCAACCTTGCGAGGTAGTCCACTACAGCTGCAACGCTGACTCGAATCGGAAGACATTCATGGCAACTTCATCATTCACGGGAATTGACAGGGTCGAGGTTCAGCTCCAACTGGCTGGTTTCTTCTTCAAAGTTGCGACAAAATTCTGCAAAGACAAAACCCCGAGTCAAGACAATAGTCGAACGGGAACATCACAGTTGGAAGAATTGGTCGAGTGTAAAAGGCTACCTTCAAGCATAAGGAACAATTTTTTAGCAAGACCACCCAGGAAGCCTTCCAAGTCATTCTTCTTCCCAGTCAACTGGTTGATCTTCTCGGTCGAGTGGTCTTGTCGACTTTCGATCGGTCAACATCCTTGGTGGCAATGGCGAGCAGCCTTCGATTGGTGTTGTCTGTTCAAGCTTGGTGGTGAGGCTAACTTTTCGTCGGCAAGCTTGATCTTCTCGGACAGCTCAAGCTCCTTCTTCCTCTGGGCGTCCTTCACCTTGCACAGAAATTACAGCAAAGTCAGATTTGAACCGGATGAGAGGAGAAAGGAGTGGTCAAAGTCTCACCGAACATACCTTTGGTCTCCTCCTTCGCCTTCGTCAGATTCTCCCGCACCAGCTTCAAGTCCAACTCGAGCTGAATATGCTTCGCTCCAGATTCGAAGATAGCGCGCGAAGATCACAGGATTTCTACGAAAAATCAATCGACAAAATGTCAAAAGATGATTCACTTCCGAGTGAATAAGAGAAAATCATACGTTTCTAAGACCACGATCGAATACAAGCATTCAACCGTAGTCTGGGGACTACACCGGTGGGTGCACTCAGCGTGCCCCCACCGTCCTATTCAAACAGTCGACGATCGACCAAAAAAAAGTCGACCGATCGACCAAAGTTTCTTCAGATCAGTAATCAATCGCCAGCAATCGACCACGCCTCGGGACTACACCCGTGGGTGCACTCAGCGTGCCCCCACTGGTTTGGTAAACCCATTCGTTTTAGTCGAATGATGATCAATATTTACTTGTAAAGCCTAAGGCCGATCGCCGCATCGACCTTAGCCTTGGGGACTACACCCGGTGGGTGCACTCAGCGTGCCCCCACCAACACGGAGTTTTTATCAACACACCCATCGGGTGACTGCTATGGATTTCGAGAAAGAAAAGAAGTTTTGATAGCATATCCTAACAGAGCAGCGGTGGTCGATCGACTGAACATTGCTTTGAAGAGCGGAGTGGCGTCATAAGCTGCTTGGCTTGCATCTCGGATGATCTTCACCGCTCCATCATGATCCCTGCTTGGATTGCCTCCTTAGCGCGCTTAGCTTGGTCCTCCGGGGCGTGGTGTGTGGTGAAGAGCGAAGGTTGCCCAAAGACTCGACGAAGTGGGACAAGCACTTGTCAATGGCACCGCGAAGACACGGTGGGTCGAGTGGTGTTCTCCCCCTCCGCAGCAACAATCTCGGGCGCCGTCACATCTTGGGTTGCTTTGCCAGTGGCCGCCTTCCTGCTCCTCCTATACCTCAGTGGTTCTTCGTCCTCATCATCGTCGTCAGGAAGAGTGATAATGTCATTGGTTGGAGCTTCAGAAAAGAATCAAAGTTAGAGATTATGAGTCAGTCGACTGAGAACAGAATCAAGGATTCAATACCAGGATTTGAGGTCGCCGCGTCCTCCATCTCATGGTCCTCGGCCTTGCCTGAGGTTTCGGAGGTCGCCGCACTGAAGTTCGAAAGAATCAGTCGATTAATTCAAGTATCAACCAGAGATAAAGCTTGTACAAAACAGGAAGGCTCAAGTAAAATGTTTACCCTGATATGGTGGGGATGGACACCTTCATTTTTGGCAGAGGTTTGGTTGGCTTCGACAGAGCTACCTTCGACTGCTTCGGCGCCTTCTCAGTCGGCACCGGAGAAGCGGTCCGATGGCGTTTGGTCGACTGCGAAGCAGTCGCGACTCCCTTACCGCGTTCAGTCGAAGGGTCATGAACAAGTTTCGACCGCCTTTCCGAGCGCGGTGGTGCAACCTCCTCCTCCTCCTCCTCTTCTTCATCCTCATCATCGTCGTCGTCGTCATCGTCATTCTCAACAGCGTCTGAATCCCACTCTTCCTGGCTCTCACCCCCGCTAGCTTCTCCCTCCTCAGTTGGAGCCTGAGCTCCATTGGGCATTGAGTACAGCTCGGTAAGGGCCTGGAAAACGTCAAGACAGAGTTCAATCGACCAAATTGCAGGACATACAGAAACACATTCAACAGACATACAATGGAAGACAGAGTAAATGTACCTTATCTGGAACACTGTGATGGTCGAGTGGAGAAATCCTCCGGGATCCACGAGGATTGTCCTTGTTTCCAGTGATCGCGGCCATCCACCTTTCCACTATGGCGTCGTCGACTGCCTTCGGGTGGACTCGAGTCTCGTCTTGGTTCCATGATACAGCCACATGCAGTGGCTCCGGAACTGAAGAGGTTGGATTCGCCTCCGAAGGAAAACCTCCAAGAGGTCCATGCCAGTCACGCCGTCCCGAACCAACTGCACCACGCGGTCCATCAACATCTTCACATCAGCTCTCTCCTCCGGAACCACCTTCAGGGAGGAGGGTTTGTTCACTCGACTCATGGTGAATGGAGGGAGTCCACTCGACTGACCCGGCGTCGGCTCATTCTGGCAGTAAAACCAGGTCGACTGCCAGCCCCTGACCGACTCGGGAAAAGACATAGCTGGGAAGTCTGAGAACGACATGTGAAGATGTGCTTGAACAATCCTAGTGCGGTCGAAAGCCCAGGAAGTTTTCACACATGGATACAAATGCAGCAAGATACGCGATGGAGTTTGGGGTAAAATGGTGGAGCTGGGCTCCAAAGAAGTTCAAAAAGCCACGAAAGAAAACACTCGGCGGCAGGGAAAACCCTCGATCAACATGGGTGGCCAGGAGCACGCACTCACCCTCCTCCGGCTGAGGCTGCCACTCTTTGCCAGGAAGCCTTGCGGCGCCATGGGGGATCAGCCCGTCGTCGGCCATGTCGAGGAGATCCTTCTCCCTGATGGTCGACTGGATCCAATCTCCCTGGACCCAGCCCTTCGGCAAGCGGGATCTTGACGAAGACCCACTGCGGCTGGTGGATCTCCCCTTCGCCTTCTCAGCCGCCGACGCCTTCTCCGCCGCCGACGCCTTCTTCACGCGCTCCAGCGCCGCCGTCTTCTCCTTGCCCATGGCCGCCGGCGAAGTGCGCAAGAGAGAGAGTTGCGGAGGCGACAGCGGTTGCGTTGGGCGGAGGCAAAGAGAGCAGAGGAGGAAGAACGAGGTACTGTGCAGAAGCCCTCACAAATCGCATTTATAACGTCCCTTCCGAGTGGATGACAGGTGGACCCGGACGATCCAATCATATCCCGAAACAGTTGCATTGACACGATACGTGGCGGAAAAAGCGGCGTGGAGATCGAGGCGTCCATGTCCCGTCCCGTCCGAGCGCTGCGGTCCGTTCCGCTTCGCGCGCTTCCCCAAATTTCGTATCCCGCGAAATCCGCGAGCGGCAGATCGGTCTGTCAAGTGCGAGATTTCCTGCGATCCATCGCTCGGGAACAGTGAAGTATAAAAGATGACTCGACGAAAGAACGAGAATGGATCGAGTCGACTGAAGAAAAGTTGCTCGTTATCAACAAAGAAAATCTTGATCGAAGAAGACGCATAACCAGCATGCCAAAGTTCAATCGGATCAACATCAACTCCTTCCTCACTCAAGCCTCAATCCATTCGGGGGCTAATGATGGATTCATGTACCTAGGGTAGGGTCATAGACCTGACCTAAACGTCCTACCCAAGGACACTCTTAGAAGAGATCACCTCCCAGTCGACCAACGAGGAATCCACTCGACTGGTTAGAAGGACTCGACTGGTTAGAAGGACTCGACCATGGAAGACTCACTCGACCATGAAGATACACTCGACCACCAGAAGGTCAGAAGGCACTCCGCAACGGCCTGTAATTGAATAGACTTAATGTTAGTTAAGGCACTTTATGAGGGCGTTACGAACGCCTGTGCTTAATGTACTTTAACCTCTCCATTATGTGGGCTGGCTGGGGTCTGGCGCACTCTATATAAGCCACCCCCTCCACAGCAGAGGGGTTCGCACTCTTGTAATACCTACACCGATAATCCACTCGACCGCCTCGGGGCTCCGAGGCGTGGGGCTTTACTTCCTCCGAGAAGGGCTGAACTCAGACATCGCTTGTGTTCACAACCTCTCCATAGCTAGGACCTTGCCTCTCCATACCTACCCCCCCACTCTACTGTCAGACTTAGAACCACGACAATAACCATATCAAATACCATGCTGTTATAAAAGACTCTCAAACTAATATAAGTGAAGCATGAGAGATCAAAAATTTCTTCAAAATTAAGCCACCGCCGTGCTCTAAAAGATATATGTGAAGTACTAGAGCAAAAACTATCTAGCTCAAAAGATATAAGTGAAGCACATAGAGTATTCTAATAAATTCTAATCAAGTGGGCTTCTCCCAAAATGTGTGTACAGTAAGGATGATTGTGGTAAACTAAAAATCAAAGACTAATATCATACAAGACGCTCCAAGCAAAACACATATCATGTGGCGAATAAAAATATAGCTCCAAGTAAAGTTACCGATATACGAAGACGAAAGAGGGGATGCCTTCTGGGGCATCCCCAAGCTTAGGCTTTTGGTTATCCTTGAATATCTTGGGGTGCTGCTACCTCTTGAGCACTGCGTTGGGTTTCCTCGAAGAGGAGAGGATGATGCAGCAAAGTAGCATAACTACTTCCCTCAGTTTTTGAGAACCAAGGTATCAATCCAGTAGGAGACCACGCACAAGTCCCTCGTACCTACACAAAACGATAGCTACTCGCAACCAACGCGATTAGGGGTTGTCAATCCCTTCACGGTCACTTACGAGTGAGATCGATAGAGATGATAAATAATATTTTTGGTATTTTTGATAGATAGATGCAAAGTGAAAAGTAAAAGGCAAAGTAAAAACAAAGCAAGTAAGTAAAGCGATAGAGATTGATATGATGAGAATAGACCCGGGGGCCATAGGTTTCACTAGTGGCTTCTCTCAAGAGCATAGGTATTCTATGGTGGGTGAACAAATTACTGTTAAGCAATTGACAGAACTGAGCATAGTTATGAGTATATCTAGGTATGATCATGTATATAGGCATCACGTCCGAGACAAGTAGATCGAAACGATTCTGCATCTACTACTATTACTCCACTCATCGACCGCTATCCAGCATGCATCTAGAGTTTAAGTTAAAAACAGAGTAAGGCCGTAAGCAAGATGACATGATGTAGAGGGATAAATTCATGCAATATTATAAAAATCCCATCTTGTTATCCTTGATGGCAACAATACAATACGTGCCTTGCTGCCCCTTCTGTCACTAGGAAAGGACACCGCAAGATTGAACCCAAAGCTAAGCACTTCTCCCATTGCAAGAACTACCAATCTAGTTGGCCAAACCAAACGGATAATTCGAAGAGACTTGCAAAGATAACTCAATCATACATAAAAGAATTCAGAGAAGATTCAAATATTGTTCATAGATAATACTGGATCATAAACCCACAATTCATCAGTCTCAACAAACACACCGCAAAAAGAAGAAGATTACATCGAATAGATCTCCACAAGAGAGGGGGAGAACATTGTATTGAGATCCAAAAAGAGAGAAGAAGCCATCTAGCTACAGGCTATGGACCCGAAGGTCTGAAGTAAACTACTCACACTTCATCGGAGGAGCTATGGTGTTGATGTAGAAGCCCTCCGTGATGGATGCCCCCTCCGGCGGAGCTCCGGAACAGGCCCCAAGATGGGATCTCGTGGATACAGAAGGTAGCGGCGGTGGAATTCGGTTTTTGGCTCCTGTTCTAATCGTTTGGGGATACGTAGGTATTTATAGGAGGAAGGAGTACGTCGGTGGAGCAACAGGGGGACACGAGGCAGGGGGGCGCACCCAGGGGGTGCGACCCACACCCTCGCCACCGCCTTTGTTACGTCTTGGAGTAGGGTCCAAGTCTCCTGGATCACGTTCGGTGGGAAAATCACGTTCCCGAAGGTTTCATTCCGTTTGGACTCCGTTTGATATTCTGTTTCTTCGAAACACTGAAATAGGCAAAAAACAACAATTCTGGGCTGGGTCTCCGGTTAATAGGTTAGTCCCAAAAATAATATAAAAGTGGAAAACAAAGCCCAATATGGTCCAAAACAGGAGATAAAGTAGCATGGAGCAATAAAAAATTATAGATACATTGGAGACGTATCAGGCATCACCAAGCTTAATTCCTGCTCGTCCTCGAATAGGTAAATGATAAAAAAGAATTTTTGATGTGGAGTGATACTTTGGCATAATTTTAATGTAAATCTTCTT
Organism: Aegilops speltoides; assembly: GCA_021437245.1. NCBI lineage: Eukaryota > Viridiplantae > Streptophyta > Magnoliopsida > Poales > Poaceae > Aegilops > Aegilops speltoides. The sequence goes on along the minus strand of CM038141.1, from coordinate 298,999,704 downwards.
AATTTTGGCATGAACATTTAGATCCAGAAGATTCAAGACAAAAGTTCATATTGACACAAAAATAATAGTACTTCAAGCATACCAATCAAAGCAATCATGTCTTCTCAAAATAACATGGCAAAAGAAAGTTCATCCCTACAAAATCATATAGTTAGGCTATCATTTTCATCACACAAAGATGATCCCAACTTCTATACCCCCAATGACAAGCCAAGAAATTGTTTCATACTTAAATAATATCAAATTTTTCAACCTTCACGCAATACATGAGCGTGAGCCATGGATATAGCACTATGGGTGGAATAGAATATGATGATGGGGATTGTGTGGAGAAGACAAAAAAGGAGAAAGTCTCACATTGACGAGGCTAATCAATGGGCTATGGAGATGCCCATCAATTTGATGTCAACATGAGGAGTAGGGATTGCCATGCAACGGATGCACTAGAGCTATGAATGCTCAACAAAAGAGAACTAGTGGGTGTGCATCCAACTCACTTGCTCACGAAGACCTAGAGCATTTGAGGAAGCCCATCGTAGGAATATACAAGCCAAGTTCTATAATGAAAAATTCCCACTAGTATAAAAAGACAACTTATGAGACTCACTACATGAAGAACAAGGTGCTACTTTGAAGCACAATATATGAGACTCACTACATGAAGAACAAGGTGCTACTTTGAAGCACAAGTGTGGAAAAAGAGATAGTAGCATTGCCCCCTTTTTTGGGCCTTTCTTTTTTTTTGCCTTTCTCTCTCTCTTTTTTTGGTCAATGCTCTAACAATGATGATCATCAAACTTCTATTGATTACAACATAAGGATTACAAGTCAAAACTTAGAACAAGATATGACTCTACATGAATGCCTCCGGCGGTGTACCGGGATGGTGCAATGAATCAAGAGTGACATGTATGAAAAAATAATGCATGGTGGCTTTGCCACAAATATGATGTCAACTACATGATCATGCAATGGCAATATGACAAAAGTAATGTATGTCATGATGATGATGATGGAAGTTGCATGGCAATATATCTCGGAATGGCTATGGAAATGCCATGATAGGTAGGTATGGTGGCTGTTTTGAGGAAGATATAAGGAGGTTTATGTGTGATAGAGCGTATCATATCACGGGGTTTGGATGCACCGGCAAAGTTTCCACCAACTCTCAAGGTGAGAAAGGGCAATGCACGGTACCAAAGAGGCTAGCAAAGGCGGAAAGGTGAGAGTGCGTATAATCCATGGACTCAACATTAGTCAAAAGAACTCATATACTTATTGCAAAAATTTAGAAGTCATCAAAAATCAAGTACTACGCGCATGCTCCTAGGGGGATAGATTGGTAGGAAAGTACCATCGCTCGTCCCCGACCGCCACTCATAAGGATGCACAAGCCAGGTACACTTACGGTTTCAAATTTGTTACACAACTTTAACCATACGTACATGCTACGGGACTTGCAAACTTCAACACAAGCATTTCTTAAATTCACAATTACTCAACTAGAACGACTTTGATATTATCACCTCCATATCTCAAAAAATTTATCAAGCATCAAACTTATCTTAGTATTCAATTCACCCAAAAGAAAGTTTCACATATCTTGACTACCAAGTATATTAATATTAAGCAAATTACCATGCTATTAACGACTCTCAAAATAATCTAGGTGAAGCATGAGAGGTCAATAGTTTCTTTAAAACAAATCCACCACCGTCCTCTAAAAGGTCTAAGTGAAGTACTAGAGCAAAAATTATCACGCTCAAAAAATATAAGTGAAGCACAATGAGCAAAACTATCAAGCTCAAAAGATATAAGTGAAGCACATAGAGTATTCTAAGAAATTCCAATTCATGTATGGCTCTCTCAAAATATGTGTACAACAAGGATGATTTTGGTGAACTAACAAGCAAAGACGCAAATAATACAAGACGCTCCAAGCAAAACACATATCATGTGGTGAATAAAAATATAGCTCCAAGTAAATTACCGATGGAAGTGGACGAAAGAGGGGAAGCCTTCCGGGGCATCCCCCAGCTTTGACTTTTTGGTGTCCTTGGATTATCTTGGGGGTTCCATGGGCATCCACAAGCTTAGGCTCTTGCCACTCCTTGTTCCATAATCCATCAAAAGAATTCACCCAAAACTTGAAAACTTCACAACACAAAACTCAATAGAAATCTCGTGAGCTCCGTTAGAGAAAGAAAACAGAGAACTACTTCAAGGTACTGTAATGAACTCATTCTTTATATATATTGGTGTTAAACCTACTGTATTCCAACTTCTCTATGGATTATAAACTATTTTACTAGCCATAGATTCATCAAAATAAGCAAACAATACCCGCAAAACAGAATCTGTCAAAAACAGAACAGTCTGTAGCAATCTGTAACTAACGCAAACTTCCGGAACTCTAAAAATTCTAAAAACATAGGAAGTCCTGGACAATTTGTTTATTGAACATAATCAAAAAGAATCAACGCAAAATCAAGTTACTGTGATTTAACACAATTATATTCATGCGCTCAAAGTTTCTGTTTTTCAGCAGAATCAAATCAACTATCATCGTAGGTTATCCTATAGGTTCTACTTGGCACAAACACTAATTAAAACATAAAACCACATCCAAACAGAGGCTAGATGTATTATTTATTCTTAAACAGAAGCAAAAACAAAAAAAACACAAAATAAAATTGGGTTGCCTCCCAACAAGCGCTATCGTTTAACGCCCCTAGCTAGGCATAAAAGCAAGGATAGATCTAGGTATTGCCATCCTTGGTAGGCAATTCTTCAGTGAGGCATATACCTCCTTTAGAATTTTCTTTCTTTCTAGTAATTGTCAAATTTTCAGGAAAAAGATCGAAAAATTCATTTATAGTAAATGGTTCCTTAATGATGGTAAAAAGATTGGGATGAACACTTATAGATTTAAGATCCGCAGTTTCCTTACTAGATGATTCACCCTTATTCTTAGGAACATTAATAAGCTTAGTATTTTTAGTAGACGAACTTGGAGTGTTTTGAACGGAAGAAAAAGCAGTTCCCAAGTTGGTAATGATACCCTCAAGTTTATCGATTCTTGTGGAATCTAGATTTATTTTCTCATTAACTATGGGTTCTTTTTCTTTATTATTTTTCAAAGTCATTCCTACCTTAGATCCATATTGGGTAATTTGATTGTGGATCTTTTTACCAAGATTTTCAATTGATTCAATGGTAGCAACTTTATTCTCAATAGTTTCAAGTCTTTGCATAACATGCTCCAAAGTTAACATAGTTCCATTAATCAAAAGAGGTGGTGAGCCAAATAAATCTGTTAAAGCATTATAAGAATCAAAAGTATGGCTACCCAAAAAATTCCCTAAGGTAATGGTATCAAGGATATATCTATACCAAGGATTAGCACCTACGTAAAAATTACGAAGAAGAACTGAAGTAGATTGCTTCCTAGTAGATCTATTTTGAGCATTGCCAATTCTATACCAAGCGTCTTTTAGATTTTCTCCCTCCCTTTGTTTAAAATTTAGAACTTCATTCTCAGGAGATAACGGAGAAGATATGAGATTAGCCATGACGACAAGCAAGCAAACTAGCACACGAGCAAACAGAAAGGCAACGGGAAAAGGCAAAAGGGAAAGAGAGGAGGAGATTGGGAAAGAGAGGGCGAATAAAACGGCAAGGGTGAAGTGGGGGAGAGGAAAACGAGAGGCAAATGGCAAATAATGTAATGCAAGAGATAGGGATTGTGATGGGTACTTGGTATTGTTGACTTGCTTGCGTGAGCCTCCCCGGCAACGGCGCCAGAAGTTCTTCTTGCTACCTCTTGAGCACTGCGTTGGATTTCCCCGAAGAGGAGAGGATGATGCAGCAAAGTAGCGTACTATTTCCCTAAGTTCTTGAGAACCAAGGTATCAATCCAGTAGGAGACCACGCACAAGTCCCTTGTACCTGCACAAAACAATAGCTACTCGCAACCAACGCGATTAGGGGTTGTCAATCCCTTCACGGTCACTTACGAGAGTGAGATCTGATAGAGATGATAAATAATATTTTTGGTATTTTTGATAGATAGATGCAAAGTGAAAAGTAAAAGGCAAAGTAAAAACAAAGCAAGTAAGTAAAGCGATAGAGATTGATATGATGAGAATAGACCCGGGGGCCATAGGTTTCACTAGTGGCTTCTCTCAAGAGCATAGATATTCTACGGTGGGTGAACAAATTACTGTTGAGCAATTGACAGAATTGAGCATAGTTATGAGTATATCTAGGTATGATCATGTATATAGGCATCACGTCTGAGACAAGTAGATCAAACGATTCGCATCTACTACTATTACTCCACTCATCGACCGCTATCCAAATGCATCTAGAGTATTAAGTTAAAAAGCAGAGTAACGCCTAAGCAAGATGATATGATGTAGAGGATAAATTCATGCAATATGATAAAAACCCATCTTGTTATCCTCGATGGCAACAATACAATCGTGCCTTGCTGCCCTTACATCCTTTGGGAAAGGACACATAAGATTGAACCCAAAGCTAAGCACTTCTCCCATTGCAAGAACTACCAATCTAGTTGGCCAAACCAAACGGATAATTTGAAGAGACTTGCAAAGATAACTCAATCATACATAAAAGAATTTAGAGAAGTTTCAAATATTGTTCACAGATAATACTGGATCATAAACCCACAATTCATCAGTCTCAACAAACACACCGCAAAAAGAAGAAGATTACATCGAATAGATCTCCACAAGAGAGGGGGAGAACATTGTATTGAGATCCAAAAAGAGAGAAGAAGCCATCTAGCTACTAGCTATGGATCCGACGGTATGATGTAAACTACTCACACTTCATCGGAGGGGCTATGGTGTTGATGTAGAAGCCCTCCGTGATGGATGCCCCCTCCGGCGGAGCTCCGGAACAGGCCCCAAGATAGGATCTCGTGGATACAGAAGGTTGCGGTGGTGGAATTAGGTTTTTGGCTCCTGTTCTGATTGTTTGGAGATACGTAGGTATATATAGGAGGAAGGAGTATGTCGGTGGAGCAACAGGGGGGCCACGAGGCAGGGGGCGCGCCCAGGGGGCGCCCCCCACCCTCGTGACCGCCTCTGTTACGTCTTGGAGTAGGGTCCAAGTCTCCTGGATCACGTTCGGTGAGAAAATCACGTTCCCGAAGGTTTCATTCCGTTTGGACTCCGTTTGATATTCCCTTTCTTCGAAACACTGAAATAGGCAAAAAACGGCAATTTTGGGCTGGGCCTCCGGTTAATAGGTTAGTCCCAAAAATAATATAAAAGTGGAAAATAAAGCCCAATATGGTCCAAAACAGTAGATAAAGTAGCAAGAGCAATAAAAAATTATAGATACGTTGGAGACATATCAGGTGCCATGGGCATCCCCATGCTTAGTCTCTTGCCACTCTTTATTCCGTAATCCATCAAATCTTTACCCAAAACTTGAAAACTTCACAACACAAAACTCAACAGGAAATCACATAAGCTCCGTTAGTGCAAGAAAGAAAAATCACCACATAAGGTACTGTAATGAACTCATTCTTTATTTATATTGGTGTTAGACCTACTGTATTCCAACTTCTCTATGGTTCATACCCCTACATACTAGCCATAGATGCACCGAAATTAGCAAACAACACACGAAAAACAGAATCTGTCAAAAACAGAATAGTGTGTAGCAATCTGTAACTCTTGAATACTTCTGGAACTCTAAAACTCCTACCAAAATAGGAAGTCCTAGGAAATTTGTCTATTGATATACAGAAAAAATAATCAACGCAAAAGCACGTTTCTGTGAATTACTAAAATTATTTTCATGCGCGCAAAGTTACTGTTTTTCAGCAGAATCAAATTAACTATCACCGTAGGTTATCCTATAGGTTCTACTTGGCACAAACACTAATTAAAACATAAAAACACATCTAAAAAGAAGGTATATGCAAAATTTATTGCGAAATAGAAGCCAAAACAAAAAAAACAAAAGTAAAATTGGGTTGCCTCCCAACTAGCTCTATCATTTAACGCGCCTAGCTAGGCATAAAAGCGAGGATAGATCTAAGTGGTTCCATCTTTGGCACTCAATTCATAAGTAGCTCGCATGATAGATTCATAAGGTAATTTAACTTTCTTTCTTGGAAAGTGTTCCATGCCTTTCCTTAATGTAAATTGGAGTCTAATATTCCCTTCCTTCATATCAATAATCGCATCAATCGTTCTAAGGAAAGGTCTACCAAGAATAATAGGACATGAAAGATTGCAATCTATATCAAGAACGATAAAATCTACGGGCACCAAATTTCTATTTGCAACAATGAGAACATCATTGATCCTTCCCATTGGCTTTTTAATGGTGGAATCCGCAAGGTGCAAATTTAAAGAGCAATCATCAAGATCATGGAAACCTAAAATATCACATAAAGTTTTCGGAATCGTGGAAACACTAGCACCCAAATCACACAAAGCAAAACACTCATGATCTTTAATTTAATCTTTATAGTAGGTTCCCACTCATCATTAAGTTTTCTAGGTATAGAAACTTCCAAATTAAGTTTTTTATCATAAGATTGCATCAAGGCATCAACGATATGTTTGGTAAAAACTTTATTTTGACTATAAGCATGAGGAGAATTAACAACGGATTGCAACAAGGAAATACAACCTTCTAAAGAACAATTATCATAATAAAATTCCTTGAAATCCGAGATAGTGGGTTCAATACTATTTAAAGTCATGACCTCTCCAATCCCACTTTTACCAAATTTAGCATCAAGATCTAAAAACTTTGAATTCTTGGGACGCCTTCTAACTAAAGTTGACTCATCTCCAGTCCCATTATTATCAAGATTCATATTGCAAAACAAAGATCTAATAGGACACACATCAATAACTTTGAGATCTTCATCATTATTTTCATGGAAACTAGAAGAACACGATTTTATAAAGCAATCTTTCTTAGCACGCAATCTAGCGGTTCTTTCCTTGCACTCATCAATGGAAATTCTCATGGCTTTGAGAGACTCATTGATATCATGATTAGGAGGAGAAGAGCTAAGTTTGAGAGAATCAACATCAAGCGAATGTCTATCAACGTTCCTAGCCAAATCATCAACTTTGAGCAATTTTTCTTCAAGCAAGGCATTAAAATTCTTTTGAGAAATCATAAATTCTCTCACACTATTCTCAAAATCAGAGGGCATCTTATTAAAATCACACGATATTGTAGGAATTATTAGAGGAATTACTAGGGAATGGTCTAGAATTAAAGTTTCCTCTATAAGCATTGTTTCCAAAACTATTCCTACCAACAAAATTCACATCCATAGATTCATTATTATTCTCAATCAAAGTAGACAAATTCATATCATTGGGATCAAGAGGAGTAATTCTAGTAGCAAACAACTTCATAAGTTCATCCATCTTTCCACTCAAAACATTGATTTCTTCTATAGCATGCACTTTTTTACTAGAAGATCTTTTAGTGTGCCATTGAGAATAATTAGCCATAATATTATCAAGAAGTTTTGTAGCATCTCCTGACGTGATTTCCATAAACGTGCCTCTCGCGGCCGAATCTAAGAGATTTCTAGAAGCAAAGTTCAAACCGGCATAAAATTTTTGTATGATCATCCATAAATTCAAACCATGAGTAGGGCAATTGCAAATCATCAATTTAATTCTTTCCCAAGATTAGGCAACATGCTCATGATCAAGTTGTTTAAAATATATCGTTCCTAAGAGTGATGATCTTAGCGGGAGGAAAATACTTAGAGATAAAAGCATCTTTGCACTTGTTCCAAGAATCAATACTATTTTTATGCAAAGACGAAAACCAAACTTTAGCACGATCTCTAAGTGAAAACGGAAATAACTTCAATTTAACAATATCGTTATCCGTATCTTTCTTCTTTTTCATATCACACAAATCAACAAAGTTGTTTAGATGAGTAGCGGCATCTTCACTAGGAAGGCCAGCGAATTGATCTTTCATAACAAGATTCAGCAAAGTAGTATTGATTTCACAAGACTCAACATCATTAAGAGGAGAAATCGGAGTACTAAGGAAATCATTATTATTGGTATTGGAGAAATCACACAATTTGGTATTATCTTGCAACATGGCAACAAGTAATCCAACACACAAGCAAAGAGAAAAAGGCAAGCAAAAGAGAGAGAGAGAGATTGGGAAAGAGAGGGCAAATAAAATGGCAAGGGTGAAGTGGGGGAGAGGAAAACGAGAGGCAAATAGAAAATATGTAAATGCGAGGGAGATGAGTTTGTGATGGGTACTTGGCATGTCTTGACTTGAGCGAAGACCTCCCCGGCAACGGCGCCAGAAATCCTTCTTGCTACGTCTTGAGCTTGCGTTGGTTTTCCTTGAAGAGGAAAGGGTGATGCAGCAATAGTAGCGTAAGTATTTCCCTCAGTTTTTGAGAACCAAGGTATCAATCCAGTAGGAGGCTCCTCAAAAGTCCCACGCACCTACACAAACAAACAAAGAACTCGCAACCAACGCAATAAAGGGGTTGTCAATCCCTTCACGGCCACTTGTGAAAGTGAGATCTGATATAGATAGTATGATAAGATAAATATATTTTTGGTATTTTATAATATAGGTGCAAAAAGTAAAGATGCACATAAATGTAGATTGGAAGCTTATACGATAAAAGATAGACCCGGGGGCCATAGGTTTCACTAGTGGCTTCTCTCAAGATAGCATAAGTATTACGGTGGGTGAACAAATTACTGTCGAGCAATTGATAGAAAAGCGAATAATTATGAGATTATCTAGGCATGATCATGTATATAGGCATCATGTCCACGACAAGTAGACCGACTCCTGCCTGCATCTACTACTATTACTCCACACATCGACCGCTATCCAGCATGCATCTAGAGTATTAAGTTCATAAAGAACAGAGTAACGCATTAAGAAAGATGACATGATGTAGAGGGATAAACTCATGCAATATGATATAAACCCCATCTTTCTATCCTTGATGGCAACAATACAATACGTGCTTTGCTGCCTCTGCTGTCACTAGGAAAGGACACCGCAAGATTGAACCCAAAGCTAAGCACTTCTCCCATTGCAAGAAAGATCAATCTAGTAGGTCAAACCAAACTGATAATTCGAAGAGACTTGCAAAGATAACTTAATCACACATAAAAGAATTCAGAGGAGATTCAAATATTTCTCATAGATAAACTTGATCATAAACCCACAATTCATCGGTCTCGACAAACGCACTGTAAAAAGAGTTACATCAAATAGATCTCCAAGAAGATCAAGGAGAACTTCGTATTGAGATTTAAAGAGAGAGAAGAAGCCATCTAGCTAATAACTATGGACCCGAAGGTCTGTGGTAAACTACTCACAACTCATCGGAAGGGCCTTGGAGATGATGTAGAGGCCCTCCGTGATCGATTCCCCCTCCGGCGGAGCACCGACGAAGGCTCTAAGATGGGATCTCGCGGGTACAGAAGGTTGCGGCAGTGGAAATAGTTTTTCATGGTCGCTTTTGATGTTTTCGGGGTACATGGGTATATATAGGAGGAAGAAGTAGGTCGGTGGACGCCCGAGGGACCCACGAGGGTGGGGGGCGCGCCCAACCCTAGGGGGCGCGCCGGGCAACCTCGTGGCCGCCTCGGTTGTTGCGTGACTTCCACTCCAAGTCCTCTGGATCACGTTTGTTCCAAAAAGATCGCTCCCAAAGGTTTCATTCCGTTTGATATTCCTTTTCTTCGAAACACTAGAATTGGCAAAAAATTACAATTCGGGCTGGGCCTCCGGTTAGTAGGTTACTCCCAAAAACGACATAAAAGTGTAAAGTAAAGCCCATAAACATCCAAAACAAGTAATATAATAGCATGGAACAATCAAAAATTATAGATACGTTGGAGACGTATCAAACTGTTCCAAACCTTCAACACCAGCCAATAGGGATTTGAGCCATGTTTCCTGTTTCAAGTGCCAGAAGACTAGACATTATGCCAATGAATGTCCTGACGCGAAGAATGGAAATGGCAATGGAAGTTCTGCCAAGAAGCCCAACCCCTTCACCAAGGGTCAGGTGAACCACATCAGTGTGGATGAGATAGAGGATCAACCCAACACAGTCGTCGGTAAGTTTTTGATTAATGCATTTCCCGGACTTGTTCTTTTCGATACTAGTGCATCACATTCATACATATCAAGGGGATTTGTGGACAAGTTTAAATTACCAACCCTAGCCCTTAGGCCACCCATGTTAGTAAGCTCGCCAGGAGCAGAGTATATGGCCAGCCGATGGTGTGATCGGTTACCCTTAACTATTGGTAGCCATGTGTTTCCCTCTGACCTAATAATTTTGGAGTCACAAGGATTGGATATAATATTTGACATGGATTGGTTATAGAAGTATGGAGGAAAAATTGATTGTGCTAGTAAGTCGATATACCTCATCAACCCAGAAGGAAGAAGGATCAAGTATGTATCCCGACATGTGCTGAAGAGGACTCAAGTGAATTCCTTATCAAGAGTTGTAGAGGAGGAAGTGCCAGTGGTGAAGGATTACCCCGACGTATTTTCGGAAGAGTTACCAGGCATGCCACCGGATCGATACATTGAGTTTTTGATTGAGCTATTGCCAGGCACCGGGCCAATATCAAAGAGACCGTATCGGATTCCCACACAAGATTTGGAGGAAATTAAGAAGCAGATTAAGGAGTTACTGGATAAAGGTTACATTCGACCAAGTTCATCACCTTGGGGAGCCCTAGTGCTTCTAGTGGAGAAGAAGGATGGATCTTTAAGGATGGTTGTTGATTATCGTGCGTTGAATGAAGTGACGGTCAAGAACAAATACCCTCTGCCAATGATCAATGATTTGTTTGACCAGTTGCAAGGAGCTAAAGTTTTCTCTAAGATTGATCTTCGATTAGGTTATCACCAGTTGAAGATCCGAGAGCAGGATATACCTAAGACAACTTTTACCACAAGGTACGGGCTATATGAGTATACCGTTATGTCATTTGGTCTGACTAACGCGCCTGCCTATTTCATGAATATGATGAACAAAGTGTTTATGGAGTTTTTGGATAAGTTCATCGTGGTGTTCATTGATGATATACTGGTCTACTCAAAGAACGAAGAGGAGCATAAGGAGCATTTGCGTTTGGTTCTTGAGAAGCTCAGAGAACATCAGTTGTATGCCAAGTTCAGCAAGTGTGAGTTTTGGTTAAAAGAAGTTGGATTTCTCGGACATGTTATATTCAGAGAACGAATAGCAGTAGACCATACCAAGGTTTCTTCCGTGACTAAATGGGTGGCACCCACATCAGTTGGAGAGATCAGGAGTTTTCTTGGACTCGCGGGATATTACCGGAGGTTCATTGAGAATTTCTCCAGGATTGCAAAGCCCATGACAAAGTTATTGAAGAAGGACACCAAGTTAAAATGGACTGAGGAGTGTGAAGCCAGTTTTCAGGAGTTGAAGAAACGTTTGGTTACAGCCCCAGTGCTGATTCTCCCAGATCAACGGAAGGATTATCAAGTGTATTGCGACGCTTCACGTCGAGGACTTGGAGTAGTGCTTATGCAAGAGGGAAGAGTTGTTTCATATGCCTCATGACAGCTTAAACCTCATGAGCTGAATTATGCTATGCTTGATTTGGATTTAGCAGCCGTAGTGCATGCGCTGAAGACATGGAGACACTTTCTCATCGGAAACCATTGTGAGGTATACACGGATCATAAGAGTTTGAAATATATCTTCACGCAGAAGGAGTTGAACCTCAGGCAAAGGAGATGGTTGGATCTCATCAAGGATTATGATATGAAATTGCACTATCTTCCCAGAAAGGCCAATGTCGTAGCAGATGCGTTGAGCCGCAAGAGTTATGTTAACACGCTCATGGCCGGAGGATTACCTAAGGAGTTAGTAGATGATCTTCGCGAGTTATGTTTGGAGATAGTTCCGAGAGGTTATGTTGCAGCGTTGGAAATTCAGTCCACTTTGATGGGTAAGATCAGAGAATCCCAGAAGATGACAAGGACATTGCCGAGATAAAGGAAAGGATGAGCAAAGGAAAGGCTAAAGGATTTCATGAGGATGAGCACGACACTTTATGGTTTGAGGATCGCGTTTATGTGCCAAATGACCCCGAGATTAGGAAGTTGATTTTGCAGGAGGCCCAAGAATCGCTATATTCGATTCACCCAGGAAACACTAAGATGTATCTGGATTTGAAGGAAAGTTTATGGTGGACAGGAATAAAGAAGGATATTTTCGAGTATATAGCAGTATCTGATCTTTGTCAGAGAGTTAAGGCAGAGCATCAGAAGCCAGCTGGATTGCTACAGCCATTGCCGATACCCGAATGGAAGTGGGATAAACTTGGCATGGATTTTATCACTGGATTGCCCAGGACTCGATCAGGCTATGACTCTATCTGGGTTGTAGTTGATCGTTTGACTAAAGTAGCTCATTTCATCCCAGTGAAGACCACCTATACGAGTGCTAAGTTGGCGAAGATATACATGACCAGGATCATATGTCTGCACGGAGTTCCAAGGACCATTGTATCAGATAGAGGAACCCAGTTTACCTCAAAGTTTTGGAATCAGTTGCATGAGACTTTGGGTACGAGGCTAGAGTTCAGTACAACCTTTCATCCGCAGATAGATGGACAGACCAAGAGAGTCAATCAGATTCTGGAGGACATGTTGAGAGCTCATGCGCTAGATTATGGATCTAGTTGGGATGACAATTTGCCGTATGCAGAGTTCTCTTATAGCAATAGTTACCAAGACAGTTTGAAGATGGCCCCTTTAGAAGCCTTGTATGGAAGGAGGTGCAGGACACCGTTATAGTGGGATGAAGTTGGAGACCAACAGTTGTTCGGATAGGATTTAACCAAAGACACGGAAGAGAAGGTTAAGTTGATTCGCGACAGACTCAAGGTAGCCCAGTCCAGGCAGAAGAGCTATGCGGATTCTAAATGCAAGGAGATAGTTTACAAAGTCAGAGACAGAGTATATCTTCGTGTGTCCCCGCTTCGAGGAGTTAAGCGTTTTGGAGTCAAGGGAAAACTAGCAGCACGTTTTGTGGGACCATACATAGTTTTGGAATGTATGGGTGAGGTTGCATACAAGCTAGAATTGCCAGAATGATTGTTAGGAGTTCATGATGTGTTTCACGTTTCCCAGTTGAAGAAGTGCCACGCAGAGATGGCCGATATTCCTCTAAGAGATACAGTTCCACTGGAAGTGATTCAGTTAGATAATGATTTGACTTATGAAGAGAAGCCAGTCAAGATTCACGAGTTTTCTAGTCGAGTTACTCGCAGCAAGGTTGTCAAGTTTTGCAAATTTCAGTGGAGCCACCATACCGAGGAGTAAGCCACCTGGGAGCGAGAAGAAGACCTCGTAGAGACTACCCAAACCTTTTTGCTGACCAACCCAAATCTCGAGGGCGAGATTCATCTTAAGGGGGGTAGGTTTGTAACATCCCAATTTTCAATTTGGATGTTGTACATAGATCATCATATGCATGTCATATTTATTCTTGCATTTTGGGTTGTGATCCTAGAAATCTTAAGCAACTCAAGGACCCAAGGAGAGAGTTGGAGGTTTCACAAAAATCATATTTGAATTTATTTCAAATTTTGAGAAAGGATCAATTTGATTTTATTATTTTCCCCTCAAATTATTTCCAATATTAAAAATAAATGAAAGAAGATAATATGACTTCTTCAAATTAAGAGAAATATTGGAGAAAGAATTTTAAAATCAAATTATGATTTTCTGGTATTTTATTTGCTATTTTATTTAATTAGAAAAATATGCAACAACAACAATAACAACAACAACAACAACAACAACAACAACAACAACAACAACAACAACAACAACAACAACAACAAAGCCTTTAGTCCCAAGCAAGTTGGGGTAGGATAGAGGTGAAACCCATAAGATCTCGCAACCAACTCATGGCTCTGGCACATGGATAGCAAGCTTCCATGCACCCCTGTCCATAGCTAGCTTTTCGGTGATACTCCAATCCTTCAGGTCTCTCTTAACAGACTCCTCCCATGTCAAATTTGGTCTACCCCGCCCTCTCTTGACATTCTCCGCACGCTTTAGCCGTCCAATATGCATTTGGAGCTTCGGAGGCTCATACCGATATGCCCAAACCATCTCAGACGATGTTGGACAAGCTTCTCTTCAATTGGTGCTACCCCAACTCTATCTCGTCTATCATCATTCCGGACTCGATCCTTCCTCGTGTGGCCACACATCCATCTCAACATATGCATCTCCACCACAACTAACTGTTGAACATGTTTCCTTTTAGTCAGCCAACACTCAGCGCCATACAACATTGCGGGTCGAACTGCCGTCCTGTAGAACTTGCCTTTTAGCTTTTGTGGCACTCTCTTGTCACAGAGAATGCCAGAAGCTTGGTGCCACTTCATCCATCCGGCTTTGATCCGATGGTTCACATCTTCATCAATACCCCCATCCTCCTGCAGCATTGACCCCAAATACCGAAAGGTGTCCTTCTGAGGTACCACCTAACCATCAAGGCTAACCTCCTCCTCCTCACACCTAGTAGTACTGAAACCGCACATCATGTACTTTGTTTTAGTCCTACTAAGCCTAAACCCTTTCGATTCCAAGGTTTGTCTCCATAACTCCAACTTCCTATTTACCCCCGCCCGACTATCGTCAACTAGCACCACATCATCCGCAAAGAGCATACACCATGGGATATCTCCTTGTATATCCCTTGTGACCTCATCCATCACCAATGCGAAAAGATAAGGGCTCAAAGCTGACCCCTAATGCAGTCCTATCTTAATCGGGAAGTCATCAGTGTTGACATCACTTGTTCGAACACTTGTCACAACATTATCGTACATGTCCTTGATGAGGGTAATGTACTTTGCTAGGACTTTGTGTTTCTCCAAGGCCCACCACATGACATTCCGCGGTATCTTATCATAAGCCTTCTCCAAGTCAATGAACACCATATGCAAGTCCATCTTTTGCTCCCTATATCTCTCCATAAGTTGTCATACCAAGAAAATGGCTTCCATGGTAGACCTCCCAGGCATGAAACCAAACTGGTTTTTGGTCACGCTTGTCATTCTTCTTAAGCGGTGCTCAATGACTCTCTCCCATAGCTTCATTGTATGGCTCATCAGCTTAATTCCACGGTAATTAGTACAACTCTGAACATCCCCCTTGTTCTTGAAGATTGGTACTAATATCCTCCGTCTCCATTCTTCTGGCATCTTGTTTGCCCGAAAAATGAGGTTGAAAAGCTTGGTTAGCCATACTATCGCTATGTCCCCGAGACCTTTCCACACCTCAATGGGGATACAATCCGGGCCCATCGCCTTGCCTCCCTTCATCCTTTTTAAAGCCTCCTTGGATTTGACGCACAAAACGCATGCTGGTCTCATCAAAAGAGTCATCCAGTTCAATGGTAGAGCTTTCTTTCTCCCCATTGAATAGCTTGTTGAAGTACTCCCGCCATCTATGCTTAATCTCCTCGTCCTTCACCAAGAGTTGGCCTGCTCCATCCTTGATGCATTTGACTTGGCCAATATCCCTCGTCTTCCTCTCTCGGATCTTGGCCATCTTATAGATGTCCATTTCACCTTCCTTCGTGCCTAACCGTTGGTAGATGTTTTCATACACCCGACCCCTTGCTTCACCAATAGCTCACTTTCCGTACTTCTTCGCCATCTTGTACTTCTCTATGTGGTGTGCACTCCTATCCAGGTATACGCGTCTGAAGCAATATTTCTTCTCTTTAATCGCCTTCTAGACATCATCGTTCCACCACCAGGTATCCGTATCTTTGCTTCTCCTTCCCCTGGACACTCCAAACTCCTCTGAGGCCACCTTATGAATGCAAGTCGCCATCTTCATCCACACATTGTCTGCATCCCCTCCTTCCTCCCAAGGGCCCTCCTTAATGACCCTCTCCTTGAACGCCTGAGCTACCTCCCCCTTGAGCTTCCACCACTTCGTTCTAGCGACTTTAGCCCGCTTATCCCTCTGGACACAAATCTGAAAGCGGAAGTCAGCAACCACCAGCTTATACTGGGGTACAACACTTTCTCCAGGTATCACCTTACAGTCTAGGCACACACGCCTATCTTCTATTCTCGAGAGGATGAAATCAATCTGGCTAGAGTGTTGGCCACTACTAAAAGTCACTAGATGTGATTCTCTCTTTCTAAAGAGGGTGCTGGCTACAATCATGTTGTAGGCTAGAGCAAAGCTTAAGACATCTTCTCCTTCTTGATTCCTGATGCAATAGCCAAAGCCCCCATGCGCCCCTTCAAAACCTGTGTTAGATGTACCCACATGGCCATTGAGGTCTCCTCCTATGAAGAGCTTCTCACCAATCGGTACACTCCTAACCATGTCTTCCCAGAACTCCCGCTTGGTGTTCTCATTATGGCCTACTTGCGGGGCATACGCGCTGATAACATTGAGAACCAAGTCCTCAACTACCAGCTTAACCAGGATAATCCGGTCCCCACGTCTCTTGACGTCTACCACTCCATACTTGAGGCTCTTGTTGATCAAGATGCCTATGCCGTTTCTATTTGCTGCCGTCCCCGTGTACCATAGCTTGAAGCCGGTATCCTCCACCTCCTTCGCCTTCTGTCCTCTCCATTTGGTTTCTTGGACGCAAAGGATATCAACACCTCTCCTCCTTTGCTGCATCAACTAGCTCCGAAGCTTCCTGTCAGAGACCCTATGTTCCAGCTACCTAGCGAATCCTCCTAGGCTCGGCTAGCTTACTTACCCTTCAGACTCGTCGAGTCAAATGCGAAGACCCTTGCTCATTTTCCACTACATCCGGCGCCGATGTAGCATGCCACTAAGGATGTGACGACCGATCCTCGCTCACTTGCCACCGTGATCCGGATCAAGATCTGGCGCGCCACACTGGGGTGACGGCCCGGCCCTTGCCCATTTTCCACCACACCTGGGTTCCGATGTGGCGCGTCGCTGAGAGGGTTACGTCCCAACGAAAAATTGCATTTTTAGGCCAAACAAATATTCACTTTGTTCCAAAAAAAATTATTTAGACAATGAAAATTGTTTTTGGCATTTTTAGATTTTTTTATATTTTATTAGGATTTTCTCTTCGGGTGAAATTTATTTTAAAAAAAAGTTTTCCGCCCGACTGGGCCAAAGGCCCAGCCGAGCCGGGCCGCAGCCGCCTTCCTCGGCGCGAGCGTGTGCCGCCGCTGGACTCCACCCCGAGCAGGACTCCATCGCCGCTGCCTTGACTCCTCCCCCAAGGCAACTCCCCCCCTTTAAAAGCGCGCCCGGGGCCTCCTCCCCCAAAAAAATTCAAAAAAAATATGGTGGCAAAGAACGACAAATGTTCTAAGTGTTTGCCAAGTTTCATTAGGGAACGACATTCGTGGAAGTCGTGGCAAAAAATAATCTATTTTGGAGTGCTGATTGTTTTTTTCTTTGCGGCACCCACGAATGTTATTCTGATGAAACTTAAGGTGCACTAAAACATTGTCATTCTTCCACCAATTTTTTTTGAATTTTTTTGAACTTTTTTATATTTTACTATTCATGATGGTAGCATAAGAGCTAAAACTTGGATGGGCACTTTCCAACACTTTTTTTATCAATGCAAATGACACTGACATATAGGTGATGTTTTTCTGAACATTTTGGTATCTTTTTTGTATTTTTCTGATTTAGTATGAATTAGTTATGAAGTTTTCAAACTGACTGTCAAACGGTCAAAGGGCAAAAGCATAAGAGGAGCAAAGTGACTTGGACAGAACCGGTGACTTTTGGGAATTAGGGGTAAAACATACGAGTGGGACACAACTAGGGGCATAAATCTAATTATCCCTTTTTAGTTTCGCGGTTTATTTTCCTAGATCAGTTTTTCGTCGGTTTATTGTTTTAGCGGACGTTCGTCCATTTGTTCGTTTTAATGAACGAAATTCACCGGATTAGTTCAGACAGCGAACGTTCGTTCGTTAGTCTTTTTCTTTTTAGTTTATTTTTGGCTAGGGACTTATCCGCAATTATTTTTTATCGCGATTTAGCCCCTCATCTTTAAACTAGTGTAACTTTTTACTCGTTTATCCAAATTAGATGAAACCAGCGCCAAAATCTTCGTCTCGAACCCCTCTTTCCAGTTAACCAACTTCAACATGATTTTGGTACTGTAAAATTTGACTTTAGTCCAGATTAGTAAACGATCTTGTTTCGTTCGTATTTTGAGTTTCGTTGCTCCATTTGAGTTGAATCTTTTTGCGAATCGTAGCTAATCACTTGTACCTACTGCTAAGATCTAATTCACATGTTAATATTGTTGTTAGGTTTCAACTCTTGTTAGTTTAATCCGTTTTCTTGTTTCATGTTTGATTTGGATCTTTTCTCGGTTTTTCTCGTGTTTCGTTTGAGTGATTGCTTATGTATGCTATTGTTTGTCTACGCTAGATTACCCGGAGTGCGAAGCTTGTTACTACAAATCTCTAGAGTTTGCAGATCGTCAGCAAGGCAAGTTACACTTTGATCATACTTTTCTATACCGAGTTTTTACTATGCATTAGTTTTGCTCCACAAATATTTGCATTAGTAGGATTGGGAACATGTGGTTTGGTTGTAGTACTTGAGGTAGGAGCCTAATACCTTTTGATCACCCTGGGAATATACGTTATGCTTATTATTGCTTAGCCATGCTCGTAGACGGGGATTGGATCGTCATTCACACATGGAAGTTTGAGAGTTATTTTAATCATGGATAACATTAAGGTGGCAACTTTAACACACATCTAGGTAGATTGGTTGAGGCACCTGGGGAACCCAGTGCTGCCTGTTTTTGGAAATTCCGGGGTTACCGTGTGATTATCCTATGGAATGCAACCCAGGCTCAAGGGATCATAAGATTATTCATGCTAGAAACTTCCGTGTGCAGCCACAAGCCATTATGGGCTCTGGCATAGTTGAGTAAGTTGCGTGAGCTCTTGAAGAGGTAGACTAGCAGATGTAGAGGGTTGTAGGTGGTACTGTCTACCCGGAGTAGAGAGTTAATGCTTCAGAAAGACTATGTCTCGATCATCCGATCATGGATGCGGTCGAGTCTTGTGGGGAAAAGTGCGCAAACCTCTACAGAGTGTATAAACTATTCATGGTTAGCCGTGTCCCCGGTTATGGACATCTTGAGTATCTAGTACTTGAATCTATTGATGTGATCTCATCACGTTACTTTAAATTAATCATGATGTTGGGTTAATGATAATAATTTTAATTGGGATTTGAGTTGGGGTTACCTTCTCAAATAATGGGCAACATGGGATTAGTTAAATAAATTTATTCCTTTGTTGTAGGGAAAAATTAGCTTTATGCAAAATCATGAAACTTACAGCCTCCACCAGCCAAATACTGCATGTAGTTATAGTTCTTGCATTATCATTGCCTTAAAGTGTAACTATGCCAGCATATTCCATGTGCTGACCCGTTTCGGGCTGCAATATTGATAACCCACAAGTATAGGGGATCGCAACTGTTTTAGAGGGTAGAGTATTCAATCCAAATTTATTGATTCGACACAAGGGGAGCTGAGGGAGTCTTGGACTAGGGGGTGTCCGGATAGCCGGACAATCAATATCCGCCGGACTCCCAGACTACGAAGATAGAAGATTGAAGACTCCGGCTCGTGTCCGGAAGGTACTTTCCTTGGCGTGGAAGGCAAGCTTGGCGTCTGGATATGTAGATCTCCTACCATTGTAACCGACTACGTGTAACCCTAGCCTCTCCGGTGTCTATATAAACCGGAGGGCTTTAATCCGTGGGACACGACATTACATCTAAACAATCATACCATAGGCTAGCTTCTAGGGTTTAGCCTCCTTGATCTCGTGGTAGATCTACTCTTGTACTACCCATATCATCAATATTAATCAAGCGGGACATAGGGTATTACCTCCATCGAGAGGGCTGAACACAGGTAAAAACATTGTGTCCCTCGTCTCCTGTTACCATCTGCCTAGACGCACAATTCGGGACCCCCTACCGAGATCCGCGGTTTGACACCGACATTGGTGCTTTCATTGAGAGTTCCTCGTATGCGTTGCCGATAGAGCGGATGCCTTTACCCGTCTTCAAGGGCGGTGTTTTTCGCCGGAGGGTCTTGGCCACGGTCAAACAATCCGGCTCGGTGGCTTTCTTATGGCCACCGTCCGCCGCCGCTTGGCAATGACTTCTCAAGTCATCAAAAGCAATCTTCGCGTCAGCCCTAAAGCTGCCGAACAGTTAGATCCAATCGAGCTCGCATCTGTTAATGAGCTCTTGGATCGCATCGCCGCCCTGGGAGTCGCAACAGACTACAATCATATCGGGCTTAAAACCGATCTCAGAGAGATTAACCCTCCCCAGGCTACCCACCACGTCGAAGTGGTAGAAGAACAACTCGGCAATTCGTTGCCGTTGTTAAAAACAATCTGTGTCCGGATTCCCGAACCCTCCATGCGGATTCCGCGGAGGAACGGACCCTGATCGAGCATTGAACCTAAAATCATGCGTCGCTCCGGACTCGCTGGGCTGTCTCCAGCAAATCAAGCTTCCGAATTCGGAAATGTCTCGGCCTTTGAGCCCAAAGACGGGCAGGGATCCGGATTTTATTCCACCCACCCGCCCAGACATATGCGACCTATCCCTAATTCGGCAAGAGCCCTCAGAAATAGTACATCATTACTGGGCCAGATTCCTCCTGGTTATGGACAGGATAAAGGACTGCCGAGAGGAAAACGCAATCTCAATCTTCATAATAAGCGCACGAACAAGGGAATTTCAATGCCATTGATCGTCGCAAGATCTGCGTTTTACCGATCTGGCGTCCATAATCGAAAATCTTGTGCGATGGAAAGTTTCGGAAAACTGAAAACCAATTTTGGGATAATCCGCCCCAAGCCCACCATGTAAAAGGCGCCACACAATCGAGCCCCGGATGCAAAATCCAAAAGCAAAAACCCAGCAAGGGAAGCGGAACCGTCTTTGGAGGGATGGCTCAATGGACCTGTAAACTTCATATCTGAGGAGCTGTCCCAACACACAGCCTTCGAGCATGTTGGATACTATGGCGGTGGCCAAAAGTGGCGAAGAGCTTCTAGCTCGGAAACCACTCCAACAATACCAAAGACGGTCTCAATAGTCTTGAGACTTTCGCGATCGAATAATATCGAAACGAACAATCCGCGAACTTCTTGAAGTCTACCAAGTAGCAACCGCAAATCCATGGGCGACCACGGCTATCACCTTGGCGCCAAATGACGAGCCCACATCTCGAGCTACGAGCCCCAACCGCCTTGGTACTTAGTCCCATAGTGGGCGGCTTTCGGTGACAAAAGTCCTCATGGACGGCGGCAGCGGACTAAACCTCATTTACGAGGAAACCCTGTGAAAAATGGAAATCGATTGGAGTTGTATTGAGCGAAGCAGCACAACCTTCAGAGGAATAATTCCTAGCCGGGAAGCGCGCTGCACCGGAAAAATCACACTTGATGTGGTGTTCGGCTCTCCGGACAATTACAGATCCGAAGAAGTCACGTTCCAGGTGGCCCCGTTCAGCAGCGGCTATCACGCCATATTAGGACGAGCGGCATTCACAATTTTTCAAGCAATACCTCACTATGGGTACATGAAGCTCAAAATGCCTGGGCCCAGCGGAATAATCGCTCTCGTCAGTGATCCGGACACAGCACTCCGCGCTGAAAACAAGACAGCCGCACTAGCCCTCGAAGCACTATCCAAAGCCTTAGCGGCAGAGGAACTCACCACAAGGCGCTCTCTGATAGCAGGACGATGTGATACTTGATAAAAGATCCAAGTCCACCTCCTTCAAACCTGCAGATGAGATAATTAAATTTCAGGTCCACCCAACGGACCCAACAAAGACGGCCTCCATCGAGGCACAGTTGAACCCCGAAGTTGACGCCGCACTACGCGATTTCCTTCGGGGAAATTGGGACATCTTTGCCTGGCACCCTTCAGATATGCCCGGCATCCCCCGCAGGTTGGCAGAGCACAGCCTAAACATCCAAAAAGGATTCAAGCCAGTCAAACAGGCTCTCCGACGATTTTCCGAGCCCAAGAGACAGGCAATGGGAGAAGAGCTAGCCAAGTTATTGGAAGCCGGATTCATTAGATACATTAAACATCCGGAATGGCTAGCAAATTTGGTGATGGTACCAAAGAAAGATAAATCCTGGCGCCTCTGTGTCGACTTCAAAGACCTCAATAAGGCTTGCCCAAAGGATCCTTTCCCCCTCCCCCGCATCGATCAAATTATCGACGCCACGGCAGGACACGACTCGTTGTGCTTCCTGGACGCATACTCTGGCTATCATCAAATCAAGATGGCGGAAGCAGATCAAGCTGCAACGGCATTTATTACTCCATACGGACCATTCTGCTTCAACACGATGCCCTTCGGACTTAAAAACGCCGGCGCAACATATCGGCGCATGATTCAAACATGTCCGCCACCCAGATAGGCAAAACGATCGAGGCATCGTGAGCGGCGTAGTCGTCAAAACAAAACTCGTCGAAACTTTAGTAGACAATTTGAGGCTCACATTCGACAACCTTAGAGCATATGACATCAAGCTGAATCCGGAAAAGTGTGTTTTGTTGTACCAGCCGAAAGCTTTGGGCTTCATCAGATCTGGTAGAGGAATTGAAGCAAATCCGGCCAAAATCCGGGCTCTGTCGCAATTGGATATTCCAAAAGACCTCAAGCAAATACAAAAGTTAACAGGATGCGTGGCAGCTCTAAGCCGTTTTATCTCCCATTTAGGAGAGAAGGCGTTGCCTTTATCGCCTCCTAAGGCGCACGAACACTTCAGTGGATGGATGCCGCCACTTGGGACTCGAAGAAATAAAAGCCATATTGGCAACAAATCCGGTCTGGCTCGCCCACTTTGGGCGAACCAATGTTGTTATACATCGTTGCAACACATCAAGTTATGCGCTGTCCTCGTCGTCGAGCAGCAATGAAGGGCATAAATTCCCTCTTGAAAACCAGTGTATTACGTATCCACCGTGTTGACCCCTGCAAATCCGTTACCCGCACTATCAAAAGATAGCATACGCGGTGTTCATGGCGTCATGAAGCTCGTGCACTACTTTCAAGAGTGTTCGATAACGGTGGCTTCAAGTACCACTCAATGACATTATAAATAACATGACGCAGCGGGCAGGATTGCAAATGGGCCATTGAGCTCTTGCCATTCGACATAACCTATAAACCTCGACGAGCCATAAAGTCACAAGTTTTGGCTAACTTCGTCGCCGAATGGACTGAAGCCGAACTACCTAAAGAGTACGGCGCATACTCCAATTGGACTATGCACTTCGACGGCTCCAAAATGTTGGCCGGACTGGGGGCTGGCGTCGTACTAACGTCTCCCACCGGAGATACAGTCCAATACATACTTCAAATAATGTACACGGACTCCAACAATGCAGCCGAATCTGAGGCCTGTTACATGGTCTCCGGATGGCGATCTCCATGGGCATCAACGCCTAGAGGTGCGCGGGGATTCGAACCTTGCAATATCCCAAATAAATGGAGACTTCGATGCCAAGGATCCGAAAATGGCAGCATATCGTAATGCTGTCCTGAAAATGTCAGCTCGGTTTGAAGGACTCGAATTCCATCACATAGCCCGAGATAATAACCAAGCGGCCGACATCCTGGCACGTATCGGTGCGAAACGTGATACTGTCCCTCCAAATATCTTCCTGGAACGGCTCTTCAAGCCATCCGTACTATGGGAAGAGGAGTCCGATAGCGACAAACCGGAGAAAGCCGCACCAACTGGTGATTCAGCAGACGACATAACACCATCCGCCCACGATATAATGGCAGTAATCGCCGCGTGGACAGAACCTTTCCTAGCCTACTTACTTAGGCAGGAACTCCCCAAAGACCAAAATGAGGCCCGCTGCATAGTCCGTCGATCGAAGGCCTACAAAGTCCATGAGGAGAACTTTATAAGAAAAGTACTACCGAGTCCTTCAAAGGTGTATCTCCAAAGAAGAAGGCGAAACCTCCCGGCTGAAATCCATGCGGACTAGGTGGACACCACGCAGCAGCCGGGCCTGGTAGGAAAGGCATTCCGTGCAGGATTTTATTGGCCGACGGCTCGGGCGGGGCCTTGACAGACTTGGTCCAGCGATCGTTGGTTGCCGCTCTTTGCTAATCGAGCCATATGCCACCCACCGCCTCAAAACTATACCCATTACCGGGCGTTCGCGGTGCAGGGGCTTGACATGGTCGGACCCCTTAAAGGGGAACCCACAAGAAAAAGTACCTATTGGTCATGGTGGATAAGTTCACCAAATGGATAGAGGCCAAACCGGTCAAAACGCAGCGAGTCCGGACCAGTGATAGACTTTATATCGAGGTGGTACACCGTTCTGGCGTCCCCACAGATCATCACCGACAACGGCACAAACTTCACGGCCGATGAGGTCAAGTCATGGTGCAAAAATATGGGCATTAAGCTCGACTATCGTCGATCTATCACCCTCAAACCAGCGGTCAAGTGGAAAGAGCAAGCGGTCTAATAATGGCGGCATTAAACCCAGATTGGTGAGGTCACTCACCAAATCCGATACCCAATGGGTTGAGGAGCTCGACTCCGTACTGGGGGGCTGCGGACAACGCCTAACCGCACTACGGATTCACACCATTCTTTATGGTATCTGGCGCAGAGGTAGTCTTGCCTGCGACATTATTCATGACTCACCTCGAAAAGCGCATGTATGAGGAAAGAGAAGCCGAGCTAGATCGGCGGGACAGCTGGACACATTGGAGGAAGAGCGTGGCGTCGCGAAGGCTCGTTCCGCATTCTATCGCCAGCAGGCAAGATATCAAAGCGAGAAGCACGGGCCAAGACCTATAACGTTGGCGAACTAGTTCTCGCTGCGGGACAAGAAAAAGGACAAGCTCAAGCCGGATGGGAAGGCCCCTTCATTATTGATCAAATCTTGACCGGCGGAGCGCATCGTCTCTTAAATCGTCGGACAACCGACTCGAGCGAACCCATGGAACGCAGCCCGACTCACGATTTATTCTATGCCTAGCGCCGGACTAAGACTTCGTCCTCTTCCCCCGTCCAACCTTTTACATTTCGGCTGTCCTCTTTCTCTCTTTTTTCCTTCTAAATTAACAAGCCCCTCGGGGTATATTTTCACATTTTTTGCATACATACGATGTGCCATCATCACTCGTTATTCCTGGGGGCTTCTTTTACAGAAGCTCAACTATACGGGTTTTATACCTAACACATGTGTCACGCTTCCACATGTACCTTTTACTCGCCATTATATGCATCGATATGACTTAAGTTTTGGCCAAGCTGGGTTGCCTGGCTCCTGTGCTTACCCTCGTTCCCGATTGTTCGGCTAGGTGGTAAAGGAGCACCTCTGCGATTATTATTGCGGGTCAGCGGATGTGTACCTCGGATGCGTGAAGCCGAAAGCTAGCATTCTTAAGGGAATATTGATCGGTGATTTAAAAGATGACTTTTTACCTATTTTTCCATCTGCCCCGGATGTTTTATCGCTCTTTTGGCAGTCAGGACATACACTTTAGGGCATGCCACCCCAGCGAAAGGAACCCTTAACGAAACTATTCTCCCTGGAAGATGTTTCTTACTAACCATGTAATATAACATAGCTAGTTGGGCACTTATGCGATAAAGCACTAATGACCCCTCGCCTAGTCTCCATGCATACCACGGTTATTTCTTAACCAAAAGGTATTCGGACACACTCCGGACTCTAGGGTCCCGAGGTCGAAGCGAAAAGGTCGGCAACGACAAACGATCTACAATCCGGCTAGAAGGCATTTCATATGTCATTTTCAAAGGATAATATACATTGTCAAGTTTATTGATTGTACTCCTCCTCAATCCCGTCTAACAGGCTGTCTAGTTCTGATCCCGTTAGGAAAATTTAGCAGCCAGTTCTACTGGCTGTACACTAAACTCACGAGGATCTCCTTCCCATCGGGCCCCACCGTCCAACTTTGGCCATATGGTTGGGATCCGCCTTTTTATGTAGCGTCTTTACCATGGCCCAAGCCTCCACGGCACCTTGACGGCAAGCGAAACCTTCCATAAGCGGGCGCTGCCGTACTCCTGCAGCTTTCTCCATAAGCTCCCGAGGCTCTCGGGCGGGGTGAGGATGGCCATAAAGCACTGCAGCGCCACTCATTGCTGCCAACTCGTTCGAGTAGCTGCAATAGTTCGGGAAGTTGATCACCCATGGATACGGGCATCTCCTCCGCAGGACGACCCGTGAGTATACCTACAAGACATATCATGTCAAAACACTTCCTCGCTGAACTCTTCTTTTCAAAAGAGTTCGCTCAAGCACTTACTATATATGCCGCGACGAAGTCGTTGAATCTCCTTAACGGAGCCGGACAGCTCGGCCTATGCGCCTTTCAGCTCTTCTCCGAGCTTGGCGTTGGCATCTTGTAGCTTGTTCCTTTCCTGCTGAACTCTATTCAGCACATTCTCGCCGGCCTTTAGCTGGTGCAGCAGCGCTTGCCTGTCCGGATCTTGTTCGGCGGCACCTGCAGTGTCATTATTAGACTCACGCGCATATCGCACAGCGCTTATATTAATTTATGCAAATGTGTTACCAGGAGGGGTCATCCCGTCTCCTCCTGTGGCAGCAAGTGCGGCCTCAAGTTGGGCCCTGCAATCTTGCAGCTCCCGAGACAGCCGGGCATTCTTCTCGTTAAGGGCCTGAAATTTCAAATGATCCTTAAATCAGTTAGCATAACTAATTTAAGTCTCGGGCCTCTTGGTGTATACAACCATTAAAATATCCTTACCGTATGTCTTTAACATCTTTGCTCCGTAGCTCTGGTAAAACCATTTTGAGCAGCACGGAGATCGCGTCCCCTGCGTTAAAGGCATCCGATGCCTCAGGGGAAAAGCACGCTTCCTGAAAAACTGTCCGGCGACGTCTATGATTCATAACGCTCTCCACCTCCGACTTGGTGGCGGACAATCTGTCGGTATCCTTCGTTGGAGCAGGATCCGGTTCGCGTCTTGTGCTTGCCTCCCCAACCGGTCCGGTATTTGGAGCTGGCTGTGTTGTTTGGGTCGGCAATTCCTGCGCCGCAGATCCGGCGGCGCTTTTCTCTATCAAGATCATGAGCACTTAGACGTTTCCTCGGAGCGTTGCTCGAAAAGATCAAACAGGAGCTGTACCTTTGCGGTGACGTTTCTACCCGCACGGCGCTCCTTTTTCTCCTGCTAGTTCGGACTGACCTCTGCAGGTCGACCGCCGCAGGCTCGGCTCCCGGCCGGAATGGCGCTTCCTGCAAAATACCATCGTTCGCGAAGGTCAGAAATAGGCAAGAATAAGATAACGGTGTCCGGACTTCGGTCGTGGTCACTTGGGAAGCCGGATTTAGCCCGGGGTAGTCCGCCGTGATGGCGACTAGAGCATTGTCAATGCTGAGCTGGTGATACACCCCGTCGATCAGCTCCACCTCGATGTCCGGATCCTCTTCGAAGGCCGGGCCCAGGGATCCTTCTGGATCCTCAGGTTGTGGAGCAGGGCTCACCATGTCCTCCACAGTCCGGCGTAGACTCTGCGCCGAAGACATAATGTAAGAAGTTTAAACTTCGAAAGTACGGGTGGAACCCTTCGAGGTGTTCGCTTACCCATCCTCTAGGGTAGTTCATGGAAAACCCCTCCAGAGGGCTCGGGCGAAGGAAGTCCTCCTTCTCCCCCTTGTACAGACCGGACAGGATCTTCACCAGGTCCTCGGTCGATTCCGGTCCTTTACGGCCGTGTCGGGTAGCGTCGTCTTCCCCGTTGAAATCCCACATGGGGTGGCCTCTGTATTGCAGCGGCTGCACCCCTCGCTTGATACACGTCGCCATGACTCCGATCATGGTTAAGCCGGCATGAGCCATTAACCTTATCCGGCCCATCAAGTAATAGACGCTCTTGTCTTCCTCAAGCGGGGCTCATGGGCGCCCGGCTAAGGCGTTTCTTCAAGGGAGCAGCATCGAACTCCGGGAGGCCAATCCGGACTGGATCTGGCAGCGGGGCGTCCCCGATATAAAACCACTCCGAGGGCCAGTCTTCGGACGCCCTCTTGTGGGTGCCGGATAGGTATCCAGTCCCAGCGATGCGCCATATTTCGGCGCCGCCCACTCGATATATGGACCCCTGGTGAGAACGGGGTACGAGGCAGAACAACCTCTTCCACAATGCGAAATGGGGCTCGATGCCCGTGAATAGCTCGCAAAGGGCTCGTAGCCCGCGATATGCAGCACGAGGGTGGGCGTAAGGTGGTGGAGCTGGAGTCCATAGAACTTCAGGAGCCCGCGGAGGAATGGATGTATTGGAAATCCGAGCCCCCTTATCAGATAGGGGACAAAGCACACTCGCTCCCCCTTGTTGGGGCTCGGGGTGTCCTCCGCCTGCCTCCCACCTTGATAAGTAACCAGTCCGGCTCGAACCGGAACCATGAAGGCCGGAGGAAGAAATCGCTCCGTTTGGAGCTTTGCTAGCTCATTGTGCGAGATAGAGCACCTCCTCCAATCCCCTGGCGATGGGCTAGGAGCGCGTGAGGAAAAGCCGCGTTGACGATCCATGGTGGAATGGATTTCAAGGTCAGAGGCGCTTCGATGGAGAACACGCGGAAGGAAGACGGTGCGGTTTGGATCTGGATCCCTGCCCCTTTTATAGGCAGATGACCCGCACAACTAGGGGGTGAAATGTAAAAGACACCCTGGCTTTTCGCATTCGTGCGACGCGTGGAAGAGGGACATTGTTTGGCGTGGAAGCCGAGGAACACAGTATTCAAGATGAAGCCGAGCACTATTCGGCTGGTACGTGGAATTTGAAAGGAGAACCCGCCTTGCAACGCCGAAGACTACAAGCACGCTGGACTTATCGTCATTGAAGCCTGGTTCGGGGGCTACCGAGGGAGTCCTGGACTAGGGGGTGTTCGGATAGCCGGACTATCAATATCCGCCGGACTCCCAGACTACGAAGATAGAAGATTGAAGACTCCGGCTCATGTCCGGAAGGTACTTTCCTTGGTGTGGAAGGCAAGCTTGGCGATACGGATATGTAGATCTCCTACCATTGTAACCGACTCTGTGTAACCCTAGCCTCTCCGGTGTCTATATAAACCGGAGGGCTTTAGCCCGTAGGACACGACATTACATCTCAACAATTATACCATAGGCTAGCTTCTAGGGTTTAGCCTCCTTGATCTCGTGGTAGATCTACTCTTGTACTACCCATATCATCAATATTAATCAAGCAGGACGTAGGGTATTACCTCCATCGAGAGGGCCTGAACCTGGGTAAAAACATTGTGTCCCTCGTCTCCTGTTACCATCCGCCTAGACGCACAGTTCGGGACCCCCTACCCGAGATCCGCCGGTTTTGACACCGACAGGAGCCAAAGAATATTCTCAAGTATTAGCAGTTGAGTTGTCAATTCAACCACGCCTAGATAACTTAGTATCTGCAGCAAAGTATTTAGTAGCAAAGTAGTATGGAAGTAACTGTAACAGTGGCAAAAGTAAAAGTAGCAGTTTTGTAGTAATTGTAACAGTAGCAACGGTAAAGTAAATAAGCAAAGCACAATATGTGAAAATCTCGTAGGCATTGGATCAGTGATGGATAATTATGTCGGATGCGGTTCATCATGTAACAGCTATAACATAGGGTGACACAGAACTAGCTCCAGTTCATCAATGTAATGTAGGCATGTATTCCGAATATAGTCATACGTTCTTATGGAAAAGAACTTGCATGACATCTTTTGTCCTACCCTCCCGTGGCGGCGGGGTCCTAATGGAAACTAAGGGATATTGAGGCCTCCTTTTAATAGAGTACTGGACCAAAGCATTAACACATAGTGAATACATGAACTCCTCAGACTACGGTCATCACCGAGAAGTATCCCGATTATTGTCACTTCGGGGTTGTCGGAAAATAACACATAATAGGTGACTATAGACTTGCAAGGTAGGATCAAGAACTGACATATATTCATGAAAACATAATAGGTTCAGATCTGAAATCATGGCACTCGGGCCCTAGTGACAAGCATTAAGCATAGCAAAGTCACAGCAACATCAATCTCAGAGCATAGCGGATACTAGGGATCAAACCATAACAAAACTAACTCGATTACATGGTAAATCTCATCCAACCCATCACCATCCAGCAAGCCTACGATGGAATTACTCACGCACGGCGGTGAGCATCATGAAATTGGTGATGGAGGATGGTTGATGATGACGACGGCGACGAATCCCCCTCTCTGGATCCCCGAACGGACTCCGGATCATCCCTCCCGAGGGAGATTAGGGCTTGGCGGTGGCTCCATATCATAAAACGCGATGAAACTTTGTCTCTAATTTTTTTCTCCGCGAAAGCAAATATATGGAGTTGGAGTTGAGGTCGGCGGACGTCCAGGGGGGCACGAGGCAGGGGGCGCGCCCCCACCCTCGTGGACAGGGTGTGGGCCCCTGGTGCTGATTCTTTCGCCAGTATTTTTTATTAATTCTGAAAAGTTGCTCCGTGGATTTTCAGGTCATTCCGAGAACTTTTATTTCTGCACAAAAATAACACCATGGCAGTTCTGCTGAAAACAGCGTCAGTCCGGGTTAGTTTCATTCAAATCATGCAAGTTAGAGTCCAAAACAAGGGCAAAAGTGTTTGGAAAAGTAGATACGACGGAGACGTATCAAATGTCTTATGTTGCAGGCCACTCAGACGATGAATAAGGTGCGATAGGTCGTTGTCTTGCACTCAGCTATGCCATTGGAGTTGATGGACTCATTTACCTTCGAAGCTTCCGTAGTTATCTAGTTTAGATGGCCTTCAGCCATGATTTATTTATGTAATCATACTCTTTATGAGGACTCGATGTAATAAGTGTGTGATTGAAACTCTGTTATAATTCCTCGAGTAATGTGCGTGTCAGCAGTACCAAACCAGGGATGACACTAATACACAGAGACTTGACCGTTTGAGGTCTGGTCGCCACAAGGGAGAGGCATGAGCTAACATATCTTTCGTACTTGGATCATATGCACTTATGATTGGAACTCTAGCAAGCATCCGCAACTACTAAAGATCATTAAGGTAAAACCCAACCATAGCACTAAGTAACAAGTCCTCTTTACTCCCATAGGAAACAACCATCTTGCTCAGGTATAAATTTCTGTCACTCTGGCCACCCACTATAAGCGAATTATGAATGTATTGCAACACCCTATAGTGGTAATCCCACACGCTTGCACGACACAGAGTGCTCCATAGGACAACACCAAAATAAAACATAAACTCAAACCAATCACAATCATCAATCAACCCATAGGACAAAACAAATCTACTCAAACATCATAGGATTGCCACACATCATTGGATAATAATATATAGCATTAAGCACCATATTTAAGTAGCGATTACAACAGGGAGAAGAGGTATTAGACCGCTGCATAGAGGGGGAGAGAGTTGGTGATGACGGTGGCGAAGTTGTTGGTGTAGATCGCTATCATGATGGTTCCCACAGCGGCGCTCCGGCTGGAGAGAGGGAGGGAGATCCCCCCCTCTGCTTGGCCTCCCCCTAGATGGGAGAAGAGTTTCCCCTATGATCCATGGCCACCATGGCTCCCAAAGGGTAGGAGCCCCTCCGAGATTGGATCTCTCTTTGTTCTCTTATGTTCCACGTCTGTTTTCGGACCCCTTCAACATTTTTTATATTTTCGAAGATCCATAACTCCGATTGGGCTGAAATTTTGAGGAGATTTTTATCTAGAAATTATCTTTCTTGCGGCGAAAAAAGTGTTGCAGCCACCTTACGAGGGAGTCATGTGGTAGCATGGTGGGGCCACCCCCTGGTCACGCCTGGTGCCTTGTGACCACCTCAAGCGTCGTCTTGCATTGATTATCCTTCCCCATAATCACATATATCCCAAAATAATTCTCCATAAAATTTTATCGCGTTTGGACTTCGTTTGATATGGACTTCTATGGAGCAAAAAACAGGAACTGACACTGGGCATTGGATCAATATGTTAATCTCAAAAATAATATAAATTGCTGCCAAATGATATGAAAGTTGTAAAATATTGGCATGAAACAGTCAAAAATTATAGATATGACACAGACATATCACTAGGCCAGTACCCTCACTATCATGCAAATGAAGATCTCCCGAAGACTTGGCGTGCACTTCACGATGTATCTAGAGGATCGACTGAAGGAAATATGCCCTAGAGGCAATAATAAAGTTGTTATTTTATATATTTCCTTATTCATGACAAAGGTTTATTATTCATGCTAGAATTGTATTGATCGGAAACTTAAATACATGTGTGAATACATAAACAAATACCGTGTCCCTAGTAAGCCTCTACTAGACTAGCTCGTTGATCAAAGATGGTTAAGGCTTCTTAACCATAGACATGTATTGTCATTTGATAACGGGATCACATCATTAGGAGAATGATGTGATGGACGAGCCCATCCGTTAGCTTAGCATATTGATCGTTCATTTTGTTGCTATTGCTTTCTTGATGACAAATACATATTCCTTCAACTATGAGATTATACAACTCCCGGATACCGGAGTAATACCCTGTGTGCTATCAAACATCATAACATAACTGGGTGATCATAAAGATGCTCTACAGGTATCTTCTAAGGTGTTGTTGAGTTGGCATAGATCGAGATTAGGATTTGTCACTCCGACTATCGGAGATGTATCTCTGGGCCCCCTCGGTAATGCACATAATAAGCTTGCAAGCAAATGAATAAGGAGTTAGTTATGAGATGATGTATTACGGAACAAGTAAAGAGACTTGCCAGTAATGGGATTGAACTAGGTATGAAGATACCGACAATCGAATCTCGGGCAAGTAACATGCCGACAGACAAAGGGAATTATGTATGTGTCATAACGGTTCGACCGATAAAGATCTTCGTAG
This sequence comes from Aegilops speltoides, assembly GCA_021437245.1. Taxonomy (NCBI): domain Eukaryota; kingdom Viridiplantae; phylum Streptophyta; class Magnoliopsida; order Poales; family Poaceae; genus Aegilops; species Aegilops speltoides. Next base: position 298,966,645 of record CM038141.1, on the reverse strand, counting down.
ATTATGTAGGAACCAATATGGGCAGAGAGGTTCCTCTATTGGTTATCGACCGGAGAGGTGCCTCGGTCATGTCTACATAGTTCTCGAACCCGTAGGGTCTGCATGCTTAACATTTGTTGACGATATGGTGTTATATGAGTTATATGATATGGTAACCGAATGTTATTCGGGGTCCCGGATGAGATCACGGACATGATGAGGATCCGGAATAGTACAGAGGTAAAGATTGATATATATGACGATGGTATTCGGCCAACAGAATAGTTATTGAGTGCACCGGGTAGTCATCGGGTCACCGTAAGGAGTTCCGGAAACCCTTGGTAAGTCTATGGGCTTAATGGGACAAAGGGGGGGGACAGACCAGCCCACTAAGGGGCTGGTGTGCCCCTCTACATGGCTGGCTAGCCCTAGGAGAAAGAAATGGGGGTGCCACTTGGGAGAGACCCCAAGTAGGATTCAGCCTACTTGGGGCGCCTCCTTGGCCGCTCCTCCCTCCCCCACCTATATATATGTGGGAGGGGGGCACACATAACCACGACAATCTCTTAGCCGTGTGCGATGCCCCCACTCCATCGTTTACACCCTCGGTCATATTTTCGTAGTGCTTAGGCAAAGCCCTGCGGAGATAGCATCACCATTACCGTCACCACGCCATCGTGTTGCCGGAACTCATCCACTACCTCGCCGTCTTGCTGGATCAAGAAGGTGTGGACATTATCAAGCTGAACATGTGCTGAACATGGAGGTGTCGTACGTTCGGTACTTGATCAGTTGGATCATGAAGAAGTTCTACTACATCAACTGCATTACTAAACGCTTCCGCTTACGGTCTATGAGGGTACGAAGACACACTCTCCCCTCTCATTGCTATGCATCTCCATGGATTGATCTTGCATGTTGAAAGGATCAAGAAGAGGTGTCTAGAGGGGGGGGCGGTGATTAGACCCTCAATGAGCAAAGGTAGCAGATTTCAAGGTATTCAAGTTGAGGTTGAAAATTAGCACAATTTTAAACATTCCCAACACAATTCAAGCAATCATGCCAAGAGTATAAGCAGCGGGAAGAGTAAAGCATGCTAGTTGCAAGAAAGCAAGGGATGGGACTGGAGTGTGCAAACGCAATGAGGCACGGATATTTTTGGCATGGTTCCGATAGGTGGTGCAATCGTACATCCACGTTGATGGAGACTTCAACCCACGAAGGGTAACGGTTGCACGAGTACAAGAAGGGATCCACCCACAAAGGGTCCACGAAGAAGCATCCTTGTCTATCCCACCATGGTCATCGCCCACGAAGGACTTGCCTCACTTGGGTAGATCTTCACGAAGTAGGTGATCTCCTTTCCCTTCCAAACTCCTTGGTTCAACTCCACAATCTTGACCAAGGATCCCAAGTGATACCTAACCAATCTAGGAGACACCACTCTCCAAAAGGTAATGGATGGTGTGTTGATGATGAACTCCTTGCTCTTGTGCTTGAAATTAGAGTCTCCCCGACACTCAACTCTCTCTCACAGATTTGGCTATGGTGTAAAGATGATTTGAGTGGAAAGCAACTTGGGGAAGGCTAGAGATCAAGATTCTTGTGGTTGGATTGGAATGTCTTGGTCTCAACACATGAGTAGGTGGTTCTCTCTTAGAAATTAAGTAGTGGAAGTGTAGGCACGTTCTGATAGCTCTCTCTTAGATGGAGAAGGGGGTGGAGGGGTATATATAGCCTCCACACAAAATCCAGCGGGTACATACTTTTTACCCAACTCGGTCAGACCGAATAGAAGAACTCGGTGAGACCGATTTAGTTCAAAATGTGAACGTTCAGAATCTCGATGGGACCAACAAGATCAACTTGGTGGGACCGATGTGCTAGGTCTAGGGCAAAACCTCATCTCGGTGAGACCAATCGCATGAACTCGGTGAGACCGATTTCAGCAATGATCAAACAGAGAGTTGGTCAGGTAAACTCGGTGTGTCCGATTGCACATTTCGGTGGGACAGAAATAATTGCAACAGACAACAGAGAGTTTGCAAGGCCATCTCGGTGAGACCGAGATCCGTATCTATGTGACTGAACTAATTGGGGTTTCTGGCAGTGGCTATGTCAAGTGAACTTGGTGGCGCCGAATAAATCAAATCGGTGGTGCCGAGTTTGATTTTAGAGAAAGTGGCTGAGGGTTTTGGAGCAATATCACTAAGCACTTTGAGCAAGTAGACCATTAAGCAACAAATCATCCCCTTTTAATAGTATTGGCTTTCCTATGGACTCAATGTGATCTTGGATCACTAAAATGAAAATGAAGATTCTTGAGCCTTTGCCAATCTTTGTCCTTAGCATTTTGAAGGGGTTCCACATCCTCTTGTCCTTGCTACTCCATTGTTGAACTCATCTGAAATGCACTTGATAAAAATATTAGTGCAACAAGAGATATGTTGACATTAATTACCAAAACCACCCAGGGAGCACTTATGCTTTTGTCGGATGTTGGGTTCCGGAAGACCCTTAAGGTACGAACTCTGGGGTGCGCGCGAAGATCTTCCCCCTACCAATCCATGTCTGACCGCCTCGCAAGAATCTAATCTAAACGATGAACAACACGAGGGACACAAGATTTATACTGGTCCGGGCCACTGTTGTGGTGTAATACCCTACTCCAGTGTGTGGTGTGGTGGATTGCCTCAGGGGCTAATGATGAACAGTACAAAGGAAGAACGGCCTCGCGAGAGGTGTTCTTGAGCTGATGCAATGTTCTACTTGATGCAATGATATTCTGGATGGCTTCTACGAGGGTGACTAGCCCTATTTATAGAGGCCATGGTCCTCTTCCCAAATATTGAGCGGGAAGGGCGCCAACAATGGCCATTTTGAAGGGGAACATCTAGTACAAGTTATCCTGACTAAAGTTGGTCTTCGGCTGCCAAAGGGACTGGTGATGATGCTATCCTTGGCTCCATGGTGACCTCCATCCCGCCGCTCTGTTGGTCTTGGTCTTGTTGCACTGGAATGGTAACATTTTGCCTGATGCCTCGGTACTCCACGCCTGTGCTTGCCCTCTTTGCACCAAAGAGGAAACAAGGACACTGCGCAGGCTGGCGCCCGCCTGGTCTCGATCGTCACGGCTTGCGTCACGAGCTCCTCGCGAGGTACCCTTGCCTTGATCTCTCCGCCTCCTCGCGAGCCTGCCTAGCGAGGCCGCTCCTGAGGAAGCCTTGCGTCGTCTGCCCCACGAGGCTTGGCCCCTCGCAAGGGTCTTGAGTTTGCACTAATGAAGATGGGCCATACTGGGCCACCACTCGAAACCACGCCCAGCCGCATGAGCAAAGTCTGGGACCCCATTCCCGAACGCATGTGAGAGCCCCGGCCCAAAGGCGCTTCGGACTTGGCTTAGTAGAGAAGCGAAGGGGCAAGTGCGGAGCGCCACGGACTCCATCATCCTGCGGCCTTGGGTGCCGTGTGGTGGTTGATTGGACGTGGGCGCCTCCGCTTCCGCATGCTCCCTCATTATGCGCCTAGCTAGGCGGCCATGAGGCTTGTACACAGTTATTCTCCCCTTGTTTCCTGCACGCTTCTTGTTCCCCTTTCCTCCTTGAGCCTCTGCTTCCGCATCCAATCCATCTTGAGTTCTCCCCCCTTTCCATTGCTATGGCGCCAACGAAAAAGGAGAAGGGGAAGAAACCTGCGCCTTCGTCCAGCGCGCCTCCGGAAGCTGCTCCCGCCATTGGTAAGTCGTCATACTCAATCTGGAAGCCTTGGAGAAGGTCCGCTCCGCGCTCGCCTCCAGCGTCAACGAGTGCGGGAGGACGACGGTCTGGCCCGCGTCCCATGCCTTCTTTGACAGGATCGTCACGGAGGTCCGATTCTTTGCCGACGCCCTGTGGGCGGGCCTGGTTCCCCCTTCTCCGCTTTCTTCAATGCGGTGCTTTCCAATCACCAGATCCATATGATGCATCTTGGTCCCCAATCTATTACTCTGCTTGCTGTCTTCGCCTTTGTCTGTGAGGCCATGGTGGGGATTCCTCCTTCCGTTGCCCTTTTGCGCCACTTCTTCTCTCTACGCCTGACTGACCCTTCCCAATGTTCGGAATGCGTGAGCTTCTAGGCCGTGCTAGAGACGGCCGCCTTGGGGATTGATTTTGGCCTCCCATCTTCTGCGAGCGGGTTCCGGGAGCGATGGTTGTATGTGGACATTGGGGTGCCCAGCCCCCTACTCGCGCACCCGACATTGCCTGCTATTCCCAATCCCGACTGGGGTCACGAGGAGCTCACGAGCCCCCAGCTTGATTTCGCCTGGCATCGCTTCGAGAGGCTGAGGACGCTTGGCGTGACGGCGCCTCAGGTGGTGAAGGAGTTCCTCCAGCGCCGCATCGCTCCTCTCCAGCCCCACCCGTCCGATGTCGGCCTTTTCCAGGCATCAGGACCGCATGAGGCTCCAGGAATGGGATCTTGCGCCTGAACTGCTGAAGAAGGTGTTGAAAGTCCTGATGGCGACCACTCTCGAAGCAGCGTCCGTCATGGAGGCGCCCTCTTGTATCTCTACTCAAACAGGGTCGAGCTCGTGAGGCAGATGCTCCGCTTTGATGAATGGGGGCTGCTCCCGGCCGACCTTGTGGGGCCCCGCGAGAATCCGGTTGCCGCGGCTCTTCCCCCGGTCGCCCACGCCGGTCTTGCCTCAGGAGTCGTTGCAGGGAGGCAAGCATCGGCAGGAGCTGGGGGCCCTGACGTTGAGCTGCTGATGTCGCGCGGGGCTCCCGAGGTTTCATCCTCCGGATCTTATGTAGCCCCTCTCGAGGTGGTGGCTGATAAGGGGGCGCGACCTGCGGCTCCCGAGGCTGAAGCCCCCGAGGCCTCGGCAGGCCACCAAGAGGTGGCACCTAATAGGCGCCCCTGATGCTTCGACTCCTATGTCGCGCGCCGTCCCTCACGTCGAGATCTTGGGCCGGTTCCGCATAGATTTTGAGGCCCTTCGCAAGAGGAAGGAGGCTTCTGGTGGTGATGATCGCCCGTGCCGCCCATTGAAGCACAGGAAGTACTTCGCCATGGACGAGTAAGTCGCTCCTTCTTATAGTTCCTTGTTTTCTGTTCCCTTTGCTGACCGTGACCTTTCAGGATCCCCCCTGCTGAGCCCGCGGAGCCAGCCAAGGAGCCGCTTCCTCAGGATTCACCTCCACCGCCGACCTTGATCGCCCCGAGCCTGCGCACCACCCTTGGCGCGAGTTCGGCTGGAGAGGTAGGCCTGCCTGCGGCGCGCCTTGAGCCTGTGGGCGCACCGCTCCTCCTTCGCGAGCTCTCCCTGGGCACAACTAGCTTGCCCCGGGCTCCCCCGCTGATCATAGGCGGTGAGTGGTTGAAGTCGATCTTCAGTTCCCCATCGGGGGGTGGATCGGCGCCGGGCTGGGTCCCTTGCAGGGCCCGTCCAGCGATCGTGGAGGCACCAGCCCCCAGCCCCCTGCCAAGAGGGGGCAAGCCACTCCAAGGTCCTCCGCTGACGCCAATGGCGGAGGATGGTGTTGATGGTGTGCTCAGGCGTGCGCGGGAGCGCAGCGTTGTCCGCCGAGAGTTCCTCCAGAGGGCGACCGATGCAGTGAGCCAGCTTGGCACAGAGCTGGTGGGCGAGGACACGCGTCTTGAAGCTGAAGGCCTGCGGCTGGTTGAGGAGCGGCGCAAGCTGAAGGCGGCCGTAGGTCTCATGCATCACCAGCGTGACCTCAAAAATGCCAAGGCCGAGGCATCTCTGATGGCCTCTCGGGAGGCCTACTCCCGAGACACTGAGGAGGCTCAGGAGGCAGATCGGCGACACGAAGCTGCGGAAGAGCGTGCGTGGGAACTCGAAGACTGGTGCAATTCTCTCGAGCAGCAAGTGGAGTTGCGCCGAGCTGCCCTTGTGTCGCTGAAGGGGGGCCCGCCAAAGAGGAGGAGCTCCGGAGGCGCAAGGAAACGCTGACATTGTAGGCTGCCGAGCACAACCTCGATCTTGAGCGGTTGGAGACGAGGGAGCGCCAGGTCACGTAGGCGGAGGATGACGTCGGTGCTAGGGAGGCCTGGATCCAAGAAGAGATTGACCATCGTGTGGCGGAAGCTCGCGGGGGTATTGAGCACGAGTATGAAGAGAGGCTGGGGCGGATCAAGGACGAAGCCGCGGGCAGAACTGTTGCTCTCAGAACTAGGCTGACCGAAGCCATGCAGCGAGCTGAGGCCACTTCAGCCGCCTTAGGCACGGCGCAGGCTGAGCTGGCCTCCTCCCGCGCCGAGTTGCTTCTTCTTCAACGACGGGTCGATGACGCCGAGGCCATCGCGCGGCAGAATGAGGATGAGATCCGCCAGCGGCAGACGCTGGAGCACATGCATGGCCCCATGCTCCGAACGCTCAGGGAAAGGGCTAATGCGGCTTTGGGCAACATCTACGAGGCAGCTGCCGAGGAGCCGCGTGTGACCAACTACGCCGGCAACCTCTAGTTCTTCACTGACGTGGTGACGCATCTGGAGAACCGCTCCAAGAGGTCTCGCCAGTTGGTAGAAGAACGGAGCCGCGGCCTGCTCGCACGGGCATTCTCCCATGTCTTCAGCCATCTCCAGAACATCGACCGCCTCTTCGACTTCGACGCCGCCATCGCCCCGGTGCCAGAGGCCGTCCGAGGCAACCTAGCACGGTGGGTGGAGGACAATGTAGATGCACTTGTCCGGGCCTTCACTTCTGATGACGATGGGGTCATCGTTGCTGCTGACGAGGGCGACATGGTGGACGACGATGAAGACGATGCCAACGACGGCGATGGGGAGGCCATCGACAGCGACAGTGGTGCCAGCGACGCCTCTGGGGACGCCCTGGGGGATGTAGTGAGCGACATGTCTGATTGATCCCACGCTTCCCCCTGTTGTTTGTCCTGCGCAGGAAGAGACTCGGGCGTGGCCCTGAAGGTTGTAAGAGCATTTTGGGAGGGGAAGCCCCTCATGTAAAAAGATTGTTGCTTATTTGTTGTCGAGGTCGGTGCCGGATGGGCGCTTGTATGATGTCATGATTGTCGTGATGAGTTGGTTGTCATGGTTTTACCTTTGTCGTGGTGAGCCTTGAGTAGGCTCGGTGCGTCAATCCGAGGGTCTCATGAGGGTCCCGTATGACCATGTGGCGAGAGCATGGCGAGAGCGAACGCCGGCTGCGGGACGGCTAGCGCGCATGCTGGGCCCGGCCCTACTCGCGAGGGGCTCGTGAGAGGGAGGCAGCTAGTGTGAATTCCAACTTGAACAGAAACCAGAACACGAGAAAGCACATGAATAAGACAAGACACCCCTCCCCGCATACGCAAACACAAATTCGACTTCAACTTAGATCCGAATGGAGAAAGCTTGTTCGCACAAAAGGAAGCAAAGGCCACGTCCGGCACCCAGTCTAGTCTTCGACGTCTTCTCACCAGCGTGGAGCTAAGTGCTGCCACTGGGCATGGGAGGGAGCCCCCGAGGCCCAAGGGCGGCACTCCGGAGTCTCCGGGGCGTGTACAGCCCCAACTCATTATTACGTGAGAGTGTCACGGGCGGCGAGCTTCACAGGCACTGGGCCTTCTTCACAGGTACCGGCCTTGCTTCATATCGCCAGATGAGGGGCCCGCCTTGCGCCACCCTTGACCACCATTGTTGGCGACCGGAAACCAGGATGACGCCAATGGGGAAAAGGGGACGCCAGCGGTTCCCCCGACGACCACGGGTCCTCTGCCGGGGGCAGGCCTTGGGGCACCTCCCCGGCAGAGGGCCTACCTCAAAGAATGCCTTGCTCCGCGTGCCATGGGGAGGAGCCTGGCTCCCGGCCCCTCTCCTGCTGCCCCCAGTGCCCTCCTCCTGAGGAGAGGGAGGATGCAGCACTGGGGCATCCATCCGCTGCAGCGACCTGAACCTCCTGCGACCCATGGTTAGCATAAGTTTGCTCTTGAGGAATTAGCGGTACCCGATAGTTGCTGCCGCCGGCACGGCTATCAAGGCTTCCGTGAGGCTCCTGAAAGAGCTCGCTTCTGGCGCCTCCTCCTCCTAGCCAGGCCCGAGGAACGAGCCATGGTCTTCTTCCAGTGCATACTCTCGATCCACCATGTGGGGCACATAGGCCTCCAAGGTCACTGCCCCAAAGGCCTCGTCATAGTGCCCCGCGCGCCATGCAGCTCGACTTGAAGCTCCATCTTGAGGGCGGTAGGGTGGCGGCCCACCCGGGCCGTAGGCTATGATGCCCATGCCCTCGCTTGCGAGGGGCGGTGCCGATGCAGCCTGTCGCCCGGCGCTGACGACCAGGCTGGTGTTCATGAAGCCTTGAGGTGCGCCCGGGGGTGCGTGGGCACGGATAGGCCTGCAGTGTGATCTGCCCGGGGCCTGGGGTGGAAGCTAGACGCAGAACGGGGTGCCCCTGAAGCAACGTCATCCAGGAGCTCGGCGATACGCTCCAGCAGCATGTCGTGGCCGCTTTCTTGCAGTCTGCACCGCAGCAGTTCTCGGGCCACTTTGAGTGTGGCCTTTATGTTCGCCTGCTCCCGTCGGGTGTGCGGTGTTGTGGCCGCAGCATGGCTTGAGGCCCTCGCTGCCGATCGTACCTGCCGTGGAGTGAGGGCAGCGACGCGGCGATCACAGCCGCCGCGTCGCCCGTGCCCATGGCGCGCGAAGCGCTGCCCTGAGGTGCAGGATTGAGGTCACCTTGGGCAGGCAGCACGACATGGGCAGGCCATGCCGCCCAGCGGTCGGAGTTGGACGTCGGGTTGCCGGACATGGAGGCGGGGAAGCGGCAGAACGCAGGAGGCAAGAAGGATGATTTCGGCGCACCCCTACATGGCATGCCAAATGTCGGATGTTTGGTTCTGGCAGACCCTTAAGGTTTGAACTCTGGGGTGCGCGCGAAGATCTTCCCCCTACCAATCCACATCTGATCGCCTTGCGAGAATCTAAGCTAAATGATGAACAACACGAGGGACACAAGATTTATATTGGTTCGGGCCACCGTTGTGGTGTAATACCCTACTCCAGTGTGTGGTGTGGTGGATTGCCTCACGGGCTGATGATGAACAGTACAAAGGAAGAACGGCCTCGTGAGAGGTGTTCTTGAGCTGATGCGGTGTTCTACTTGGGGTGGATTTGCCCGTCTCTAGATGATATTCTGGATGGCTTCTACTACGGTGACTAGCCTTATTTATAGAGGCCCTGGTCCTCTTCCCAAATATTGAGCGGGAAGGGCGCCAACAACGGCCATTTTGAAGGGGAACATCTAGTACAAGTTATCCTGACTAAAGTTGGTCTTCGGCTGCCAAAGGCATTGATGATGGCTCCGTTTTGGGCTCCACGGTGACCTCCATCCTGCCGCTCTGCTGGTCTTCGTCTCATTGCACTAGAATGGTAACCTTTGCCTGATGCCTTGGTACTCCACGCCTGTGCTTGCCCCCTTTGCACCAAAGAGGAAACAAGGTGTCGTGGTATTCTCACGGGGGGTGCAAGACGACATATGCCACAAAGTGGCTTCGTGTGAGGGTAAGACTGCTGCTGGAATATCCAGGGACGGGTATGCGAGTAGCACGCGCTAGTTTACCCAGGTTCGGGGCTCTCCAGAGAGATAACGCCCCTACTCCTGCATGTCTGATTATATGTGGTATATCTGGTACGAGTGCTCCTAGAGCTGTGTCGAGGTGCAGGCCGAGGCCCTCGGCATCCGGCCTCTTATATGCATATGAGCACAAGTATGTGCTTAGCTGTGAGTGGATGGATGAATGGATGTGTGTGTGCTAGCTAGCTTGCTAGCTAGCATGCATGAGTGGAGTGTGTTCATCCTGGATGGATGGATGGATGTGTGTTAGGCCTTGTGGCCGTGGCCATGGCTTGCTCCCCTGGGTCACTTTATATACTAGTGCCCAGGGACAAGTTACACTATTGATGGTACTGCACACTATTGATGGTGATGGATGAATAGTGTATGCCTATGCAGCAATAGTGGCCAGGCATGGCCGCGGTGTGGCTGTCTTGTCGATGTCTTGTCAGTGTAGCTTCAGGCTGCAGTCGGCAGCCGGCTGGTTGGCGCAGTCGGGAGCCGGCTTGTTGGCGCAGTCGGCAGCCGGCTGGTTGGCACAGTCGGCAGCCGGCAGTCGGTCGGGCGGAGCATTCGGACGGGGAGCCGGCAGGAGCGGCCGGACAGTCGGACTTAGGGGCTTTGCTAGCCCCGATGTCTTGATATATCGTCTTGCCGTCTTCGGGGTACCCGTCTCCAATTACTCCGACAGTAGCCCCCAAGCCTCCGGGCAACTTGGCAAAGTTTGGCGGAGGTTTTTTCGGCGAGTGTTCATGGAAATGATCATGAAAAAGGCAAAGTTAGTCCACGTAGATATATCAAATGTTTGCTTTCAGCATTGCAAGTTTTATGCGGAGGGTGCCGACTCGGTTTTGTCCAAGCCCCCTTAATATTTTTCATGTTCCCTCTGCTTTTTGATTTGTGCTCTCGCTCGCCGGACAGCCGCTCTGCGGTCTGTGGCTGAGAGTGGGCCGCGAAGTGGAGTGTATAGTACTCAGACTCTGGGAGTGTATAGTACTCAGACTTCTGGAGGAGGCGGCGGGTTGGAGTCTGCAGCCGTTTGCTGGATTAACGGAGTCTCTGGGCCGACTGGTGCAGTCCCCGGGCTGGGCTCTGAAGTCCCCGGGCCGACTGGCGCAGTCCCCAGGCCGGACTACGAAGTCCCCGGGCCGGTTGGCGCAGTCCCCGGGCCGTGCTCTGAAGTCCCCGGGCCGGTTTCAACTGTGGTTTTCTTGAGGCTGCCTGCTGGGGCTTTGGAGTCGGATCCGACTACTTCTGGAGGAGCCGGCACGAAGATGGAGTCTGACTCTGGTGAGGGCTTGATAGACGGCTTGAGGAGGCGCTGAAGGGCGACGCCGGAAGGTATCGCTTGGCGAGTGGAGCCGACTCGTGCCAAGGCATCTGCTTGATCATTGTCATTTCTTGGCACGTGAAGGAATTCGCACCCCTCGAAGTATCCACTAAGTTGCTGCACCAGGAAGCGGTAGCTCGCCATGTTTGCGTCTTTGGCGTCCCAGTCGCCGGATGATTGTTGGACCACCAAGTTGGTGTCGCCATAACACAGGATCCGGCGGATGCCGAGCTCTTTGGCAAGCCGGAGCCCATGAATGAGCGCCTCATATTCGGCAACGTTGTTGGAGGCGGCGAAGTGGATCTGCAGCACATACTTGAGCTTGTCGCCCTTAGGGGAGGTGAGGACGACGCCGGCTCCCAGGCCGGTGCGCATCTTGGAGCCATCGAAATGCATCCGCCAATGGGTGGAGTCAGGCGCTGGCGGTAGGTACTGGGTCTCAGCCCAGTCGACGAGAAAGTCGGCCAGTGCCTGCGACTTGATGGCGGTGCGGGGCTGGTAGTAGATGGTGTAAGGAGCTAGATCTATAGCCCATTTGGCCACTCGGCCGGAGGCGTCTCGGCTTCCAATGATCTCGGCGAGTGGAGCGGTGCAAACCACAGTGATTGGATGCTCTTGAAAGTAGGGCTTCAGCTTCTTGGCGGCAAAATGCACGCCGTAGCACATCTTCTGGTAGTGAGGTAGTTCGCTTGGAGGTCGGCGATTACCTCGCTCGAATAATATACCGGTCTCTGGACAGGGAGCGCCTTGCCTTCCTCCTTGCGCTCGACTACAATGACTGTGCTGACTACTCGGCTGGTGGCGGCGATGTACAAGAGCATGGGCTCTTTGGGAGTCGGAGCCGCCAACACGGGGGGAGTAGTCAACATCTTCTTCAGCTAGAGAAATGCCTCATCCGCCTTGTGGTTCCACTCAAAAAAGGTGGTCTTCTTCATCAATTAATACAAGGGCAGAGTTTCTCGCCCAGCCGATCGATCATCGGTGATGGGCCTTGAGCAGCCGGTGAACCGCACATCCAACAGTCGGTTGGGTACCTCCATTCCCTCGATGGCCTTGATCTTCACGGGGTTGCACTCTATGCCGCGTTCGGAGACCAGGAAGCCAAGGAGCTGGCCGGCTGGTACTCCAGAAACGCACTTCTCGGGGTTGAGCTTGATCCTGAATCGGCGCAGATTTTCAAAGGTCTCCTTGAGGTCTTCCAGCAGCGTCCCACGCTTTTCCGTCTTCACCACCACATCATCCACGTAGACGTGGGCGTTCCGGCCGAGTTGCTTGAGGAGGCACTTCTGCATGCAACGCTGAAAGGTGGCACCGGCATTCCTCAAGACGAACGTCATTGTCAGGTAGCAGAAGGCTCCAAATGGCGTGATGAATGCGGTCTTCAGTCTGTCCGCTGGGTTCAGCTTGATCTGGTGGTATCCTGAGTATGCGTCTAGGAAACTCAGCAGCTCGCATCCGACTGTGGAGTCTATCACCTGATCGATTCTTGGCAGAGCAAACGGGTCCTTTGGGCAGGCTTTGTTGAGGCTTGTGTAGTCGATGCACATCCGCCACTGCTTGTTCTTTTTTAGTACCAAAATCGGGTTCGCCGGCCACTCTGGAAAAAACACTTCCATGATGAAACCGGCTGCCAGGAGCCGAGCTATCTCTTCCCCAACAACTCTTCTCTTCTCTTCTGACAGGCGGCGCAAGGGCTGCCTGACGGGCTTCATATCTGGCCTGACGTGTAGCTTGTGCTCGGTGAATTCCGTCGGCACACCCGGCATGTCCTTGGGGGACCATGCAAAGATGTCCCAATTCTCACGGAGGAAATCGACGAGCTCACCTTCCTATTTGCTGTCAAGGCCCGTGCCTATGACAGCGTACCTCTCTGGGTGCTCCGGGTCCAAGGGTATCTTCTTGGTCTCTTTGGCCGGCTTTAATGATCCTTCCACCTCCGACTCCTTGGGGTCGGGCGACATCTCTGGCTGCTTTCCGGCCATCGCCATGACTCGGTCAAGGAGCCGCTTCTCGGCAGCTATCACCAGGGACTCGGCCAATCGACTGCTCTCGGTCGCGCAGGAGGACGACTTCTTGTAGTCGCCGGCTACGGTCAGAATCCCCTTGGAACTCGGCATCTTCATCTTGAGGTAGGCGTAGTGGGGAACCGCCATGAACTTGGCCAAGGCAGGTCGGCCAAGCAGAGCGTGGTACGGGCTCTCCAAGTCCACCACCTCGAACCAGACCGGCTCTCGGCGGAAGTGATCTTTGTCTCCGAAGAGGACGTCTATCAGGATCTTGCTGATCGGTGAACAGGAGAGGCCGGGTACAATTCCATGGAACACGGTGCGGCTGCTCTGCAGCTATCTTCGCTTGACTCCTAGCTTCTCCATGGTGTCCTTGTACAGGATGTTTATGCTGCTGCCTCCATCTATCAAGGCCCACGAAAAACGGGCGGCCCGCCTATCAGTGGCCAAGGTTGCACCTAAGACCAGAGCATAAGAGCCCGGACTCGGCATCACCTCTGGGTGATCCGCCCGACTCCAGCTGATAGGCCTTTCGGACCAATGCATGAACTCTGGGGCATCTGTTGCTACTGCATTTACTTCTTGCCGCTGTTGGCGCCTGCTGCGCCGGTCATCTGCCACACTAGTGAACACTACATAGGCTCCATGCTCTTCTGGGAACTCGTCTTGTACTGCGCCCGACGGAGCCGAGCCGCCGCTTTGGGCGGCGGCCGGGCGGCGCTCCAAAGAAAGGGCGGAGGAGTGAGGCCGTCTCCTTGGCGATCTGGTGAGCCAGTGGCACTTCTGGTGGTGTGGTTTGACGGACCAAGGCCGGCTGTGGAACTTGCAAGGACCGTCCAAAGTCTTCTCATAGGAGAAAGCCGGCAACCAATTGGACTTGCCGCCTTTCTGCCGCTTGGCTGGAGGCTGCCCCTCCGGCTGCTGATCTTCTATTGCTGCGACCTGCCGACTGTTGGAAGTCGGCTGGTGGGCCTTGCGCTTGTTGTCGTTCTGTTGCTGTCGCCGACTGGTGTCTCCGGCCGGAGTTCTGGGAGCCTGGGGAGTCACTTTGCCAGTCGCGTTGACTTGAATCTCCGTCTTCATGGAAGAGTCAGCCGTGGCGTACTTGTCTGCTATGACTAGCAGTTCGTCGAGGGTCTCTGGTTCATCGCAGAGGAGTTTGTGCTTGAGGAGGGTGCCCTCTCGGCATCCGGCAGTGAAGTACTGAAAGTGCAACTAATCCCCGGGTGGTTTTGGTAATTAATAACAACATATATATCATTGAACTAATAGTTACTTGAGAATCATTTCAGAGAGTTCAGTGATATGGGTATGGCAAGGACTGAAGAAGTGGACCCCTCAAAATGCTAAGGCAAGCATTGGCAAAAGCTCAAGACTCCATTTTTTGGTTTAATGATCCAAGATCACATTGAGTCCATAGGAAAAGCCAATACTATTAAAAGGGATGAGGTTATGATGATGATCCGGTTGCTCAAGTGCTTAGTGATACATCTCCTAAACTATCGCAACTTTCACCGCCATATACACTCATAAGTAGTCTCGGTCCCACCGATTTTCCAAACTCAGTCACACCGAGATGAACCACCTCAGCCATAAGCCAAACCCTAGCAAACTCGGATTTTCCGATTCAACTCGGTCTCACGAAACATGAGTTGCCAAGCTTCAGAACCTACACATCAAATCGGTGTCACCGAGATGATGAAGTCGGTCCCACCAAACTGGCATGCTCTTGTCATTGCACGAATCGGACTAACCGAGATTGTATTTTCGGTCCCACGAAAATCCCAACGTTCACATTATTTGAACTATCGGTCTCACCGAGTTGTCAACTTTGGTCCCACCGAGATTGCTCAAATGTGTGTAACAGTTGGATTTTGTGTGGAGGCTATTTATACCCCTCCACCCCTCTTCATTCGTGGAGAGAGCCATCGAAAGAACTACCACTCCTACCTTACATTTACGAGAAGAGAACTACCTACCCTTGTGTTGAGATCAAGTTGCTCCACTCCCACCATATGAAGCTTGATCTCTAGCCTTCCCAAGTTGCTTTCCACTCAATCCTTTCTTCCACCACAGCCAAATCGGTGAGGAGAGTTGAGTGTTGGGGAGATTATCATTTGAAGCACAAGAGCAAGGAGTTCATCATCATCTACAACATCTATTACCTTTTGGAGGGTGGTGCCTCCTAGATTGGTTAGGTGTCGCTTGGGAGCCTCCGTCATCGAGATGTGGAGTTGAACCAAGAAGTTTGTAAGGGCAAGGAGATCGCCTACTTCGTGAAGATCTACCCAGTAAGGCTAGCCCTCCGTGGGCGGCCATGATGGAATAGACAAGGTTGCTTCTTCGTGGACCCTTCGTGGGTGGAGCCCTCCGTGGACTCTCGCAGCCGTTACCCTCCGTGGGTTGAAGTCTCCATCAGCGTGGAAGTACGATAGCACCACCTATCGGAACCACGAGAAAAATCACCGCGTCTCCAAAATTGTGTTTGCTCTTCTCCACCTCTCTTTACTACATGTGCAATTTACTTTCCGCTGCCTATACTCTAGAATTGCATGTGTAGGGTGATGCTTGACTTGATCATAATTGTGAATCTGCCAAAACTGTTCTTTGTCAAAAGGCAGAATTTTTATATTGTCAAGTAGTCTAATCACCCCCCTCTAGACATACTTTCGATCCTACAAGTGGTATCGAGCTTTGGTCTCCATTGTATTGGTTTCCATTGCATTGACTCCATAAGCTTGGTTTCACAACCTAGGAGAGTATGGCGTCTAGTGAGGGTAATTTTCGAGAGGTCCTTACTTTGATGGTACAAATTTTGCTAGTTGGAAGCATAAAATGAAAATGCATATTCTTGGTCATAACCCAGCCGCATGGGGCATTATTTGTGTTGGTATGCAAGGTGAATTCTTCGAGGAAGGAAAAGTTCGGATCGCGGCTTCAACGGAAGAATTGCGGATGTTGCAAAACAATGCTCAAGCTTGTGACATTCTCTTCAATGCCTTGTGTCCCGAGGAGTTCAACAAAATCAGCCGTCTTGAGAATGCAAAAGAGATTTGGGATACTTTGGTTGAAATGCACGAAGGTACCGAGTCCGTGAAGGAATCAAAGCTAGATATTCTTCAAGGTCAACTTGACAAGTTCAAGATGAAGGATGGTGAAGGAGTCGCTGAAATGTACTCTAGGCTTGCTCTCATCACAAATGAGATTGCCGGCTTAGGAAGCGAAGAAATGACCGACCGATTCATCATCAAGAAGATTCTCGAGCTTTGGATGGAAAGTATGACACCGTGTGCACTTTGATCCAAATGATGCCAAACTACAAGAATCTCAAGCCAACCAAGTCATTGGAAGAATTGTTGCTCATGAGATGACACTTAAGGATAAGGAAGAGCTTCACAACAAGTCAAGTGGTGCTTACAAAGCTACAAGTGATGCTCCCACAACCTCAAGTGACAAGTTAGTTTCCAATGAAGAGATAAGCCTAATGGTCAAGAACTTCAACAAATTCTACAAGAATAGAGGCAAAGAGAGAAGCTCAAAGTCTAGATCATATGATGAAAAGAGATCTTCTAGTCGTGATCGAATCTGCTACAATTGTGGAAGACCGGACACTACTCAAATGAGTGTACGGCTCCCCACAAGAGAAGAGAAGAATCTCCAAGAAGAAGAAGCTCAAGAGATGAGTCACCTCGGAAGAGAGAAGGAGTAGAGATGATCGTTATGAACGAAGACCCTCTCGGAGAAGCAAGGATTCGGAGAGGAAAGACAAGTCATCAAGGAGCTACACAAGAAGAAAACATCAAGCTCATGTAGGTGAATGGGTCTCGGCTCCGACTCGACAATCAATCCAAGGAAGCTATCACTCCAACTCCGACTACAACCAAGATGAAGGTGTTGCGGTCTTGCTCTCGATCCTCCAACTCCAACTCCTACGACTTATTTGATTCACCAAATGAGGGAATTGGAAGATGCTTCATGGCTAAAGGCCCAAGGTATCACACCCTGAATTCATTGACTTCAATAGTGATGAGGATGACTTGCTTGGTGAAGATGAGCTCTTGCATGATAAATCCAATGAGCCTAGTAACGATGAACATGCTAGTAGTCTTTATAGTCGAGAAGAGTCGAATGACAATGCTATGAAGGAGATTGAGCGTCTAACTAAAGAACTAAACACTCTTAAGTTAGCTCATGAAACAACTCAAGAAGATCATAGAGAGCTCCTAAGATCTCATGAGAAGCTACGCTCGAGAAGCTCACTCTAGAGCAAGAACATGAGTTTCTAAAAGCAATCAATGACGATCTTCGAAAGAAGAGTTCTTCATATCTTGCCAAACGACTTCTCTTGTCTAATTTCTTGCCACCCATTAAGACTAAGCATGACAAGCATAAGAAAAATTCTTCCTCTAGTAGTAACAATAACCATGCTAAATCCAATATTGTTGCTTCTAGTAGTTCTTTTGATTCCACTAACAATGTTTCAAGCCAAGTTGCACTTGAGCAAGAAAATAGTTTATTGAAAGGGATCATAGAGGAAGGTGTCTACAAGAGCCTTGCCGGAAGCAAGAACTTTGAGGAAATTGTTCGCAAGCAAGGAAGGCACCGGAAGAATCAAGGAATTGGTTTTGAGCGAAAGTTCAACGCCGAAGGTGTTGAATGGGAAGAAGGTCAATATCCTACTCCACAGTTTGTTCCTCAAAAGGAGAAGTATCCTACTTCTTCCAATGTGGAACAAGCTCAAGATGACCTTCCACCACAAGACCACAAGCTAAAAGGCAAGGACAAGCTTCAAGAGGAGATTGATGCATTTGTTGAAGCACCTCAAGCCATGGTCAAGTGGGTTCCCAAGGAAACGTCAAGTTCTACTTCGTCAAGCTCAACTACAACCCCAAGGATTCCCATCAAGATGATGTGGATCCCGAAGAAGAAGAACTAGAAAGTTCTTGAGGGTGACTCGCCAACATACTTCACTCACATTCATTTTGGCAAAAACTTGTGCAATCAACTTCCACATTGTGCACTAGTTCATGGAGTCACAAACCCTCTTGTTGGTAAGTCAAGGGACAAGGTAATCATTGCTTTCATGGACATCATCTATTGTGAACTTCAATCTATGTCCATGGATATCCTTGTTTGTTCCTTGTGGGACTAACCCATGTAGGTATTGAAAGTGCCCGAATCCAAAGGATAGCTCCCAACTCTTGATGATCTTCATCAACATTGAGCATCCACATCTTCAACATCTACATGAAGTCTTCTACGACAACCCAAGGTTAGTTTGACCCTTTAAAGGGGTTCTCACATCTAGGGGGAGCTTTGCTCTAAAAATTGAGCTAAAGCATCTTCAAATGATGTGAACACATCAATGCTTTATGTAAAAGTGGTAACCCCACTTGTGCTTAAACGATGAGTATGACCTATGATCAAATGTTCTCATTTGGCTCCTAAGTCAATATACTCATATAAAGATGACCTAGTCATCGACAAATTGTGTGTTAGTTGCTAGAGTTTTGGTTGTGCATGTTTGACACATATTTCATTTGCTATCTTATTGTGTGAGCATGTTGGATGCATGATTTTATCCATTCGAGGACATCCATTTGTTGTTTTGGTCGTTTTGAGTTTTCTGACCAAATGGATGGACAAGAATGCCTAAGTACCTCCCCTAGCTATCTATGCTTTCTTGTCTCAAATTCTATTCATGCTTACATCACAAATTTTGAACAAGTCATTTTGGACCCTCCGGGTGAGGAGCACTCGGAGCCACCGATCCGTCAAGGGCTAACTTCCAAAACCTTCTAATTGATTTCGTCGGACCAACTCACTCAAACTCGGTCGAATCGAAAGCATTTAGATCGATCTAGGTTTTCATCTCGGTGAAACCGAGTTGTGATTTTCGGTGATCAAGTGCATAATCGCCTAGCGTTATCCATCTCGGTGCCACCGAAGTTTTACAACTCGGTCCCACCGACAAATAAGGGGTATATATTCCGAGGGCGCTGCGTGATTCCTCCTTCAAACGTTTAGCCCCACACCCCTTGCTGCCATCGCTTTGGTCTCCGGATCGTCGCCATCGCCGCTCAGGCGCCGCCGCGTCTCTCGTCGCCGCCAACGGACATCTCCTCCGCGCCGTTGCCGCCAGAGAAAACTCCACCAAGTTAGGGTGAGTTTTGATCCCACTCGTGCTCCCATCTCCGATTCAATGCACGCTTGGATTGCCTAGTATCTTGCCACGATTGAAATCCTCCTGTACACCGATTAGTTCGTTTGAACTAGATTCGAGTAAAAGTTTTAGGGTTAGGTTTCATGAACACATCTCGGTGAGACCGATTTTATAGTTTCGGTATGACCGATTTGGCCTATGGCCATTACCTTTCGCACCCTTCGGTCCAACCGAAGTTGTGCAAAATCGGTGTGACCGAAATGAAGAATCGGTGAAACCCTAGTGTTTTCGGCAGGCGAAACCCACTTCGTCAAACCGAAAGTGGTGTGACAAGCTCTGCTTAACACTTCGGATTCACCGAACCTTAAACTCGGTCGACCAAAATGTCTTCTGTGAAAACTTAATACTAGAATTTGAACTCATTTTTTGCAAAAACTTCAGCAGTTTGTGATGACTCTTCTTCTCTGCCTACACCTTATCTATTCACAAAGTTGTCACCATGTCGATGCCAAAGGATGTCGAACAGGTCGAGACACCCATTGCGATATTCCAGAGGCGTGCACTAGTCCCGATCCTAGTAGCTCATCCGATGATGGTGAGAGGAGTACACCAAGTGGCTTGCCTCCTGCAGCCACCAGAGCTAGAAAGAAGAGGAATTCAGATGATGAAGACTCAGATTTTGTTGTTGAGGAAGAGGTGACCTCAAAGCCTAAAGGAAGGTTGTTGCCAAAGAGCAACAAAGTCAACAAACTAAGAAGGGCACCAAAGAAGTCAAGCAATCAACTGCTGCTAAGAAGCTGAATTTGGGAGAGGCAACTGCAAGCAAAGTGAAGAAAACAACCAAGAGAAAGAGGATAGTGCATGATGATGCAGCAGTAGAGGATGAGGATGAGGAAGCACCCCAGCCTCCTTCTCCGAAGCCAAAGTCCATGGGTGATGCCATTAAGGCCGGAGCCACATCAAAGCCCAAGAAATCTGCTCCAGCTAAGGCAGCTCCAAAGAAAGCCTCACTGCCAAGCCCAAGAAGACCGTCAGAACATTCCAATATCTCTAAAAGAACAAGGATGATGTGCCACCACCGAGTCGATGATGAAGGACCAGTTTTGCGTAAACTTCGCCCAAAACTGCCACTACATAATGATGCTCATCCTCAAGCCGAGGATATGAAGGCAAGGAAAGATAGAGGTCTCGTGCTATGGAGACAACCGACCCATATGCCGTGAGGAGAAGAACCGCTTTGAGATCCCAGATTTCACACCGAGAGCAGCAGGACTTCTATGAGACCGTCTTGATGGACAAGAAGCCCATAGTCGCAGACACCGATATGTCGATCGGAAGTACATTGACAGTAAGAGCACAGAGATTTCTTTCCACATGTGCATGAAAGTTTCACCGCATGTGGTGTTGCAGACTTTGTAGGTCGAAATTGACCAGCTTGGAACGATGAGATGATAATGCAATTCTATGCCACACTCACTTCTACCCCGATGGAAAGATTATGTGGATGACCAAGGTCAAAGATTTTCTTCTTCGTTGAAGAATGGGCAGAAATTCTGAATGCTCCAAAGGCAACGAGAAGATGATATTGATGTATATGGGATTCCAAAGAAGAATCATGAATCCATGAAGAACATGTACAAAGAGGTTCCAAGAAAGGATTTGGGAATCGGAAGCTCGGCTCGATCTACTATCTCTCCGTGCAGGCTTACCTACCACTAATACCATTTTGAGGCATACCTTGATGCCCAAATCTGGAGATCATCGCATGATCGAGGATACTCTATCAACATGCTGCACATACTTGATGAGAAAGCACCTTTCAAGGTGATGGACTTGATGGTAGAAACCATTAAGAGGACTGCAATGACCGTAAAAGGTCATGTGGATTTGCCCACGATTCAGATGCTTATCAATGCCAAGTTTGGCACGGGCACATTCTTGTTGGATAGAGAACATTTACCGCTGCAGCCAGAGCATGAAGACAATGTTGTTGTGATGGATGAGGAGGATCCGACATCCGTTGAAGGTCAAGCCAAGATCGAAGCTGCTAAGAAAGCCAAAGTCGACAAGGAAGCAAAGAAGAAGCAGCAGCTAAACCAAAGAGTTTCAGAGAGCAAATTCTTGAAGCTACTCAAAGGATTGAACAACGCCTGGCCAGCATTGTACAGTCTCAGGAGAGCTTAGAGAGGATTGTTGAAGACAAGATCCACGCTCTAGACGTGAAGCTGATTGAAGTACAAGTGACCGTCAACAAGCTCGAGGCAGACATTGAGGAAGCAAAGCGGGAGAAGGAAGAGCTTATGCGTGAGTTGCAGGATGACTTAGTCCAGATTCTCATCGACAGATCGCTCCGGTTCCCACAGACTCCGATCACTGCTATTCCAAAGGATCGACACCAGACTACAAACTTCAAACCTCCCCACGCCCAGCGAAGCTTACTCCAACTCCAGCTCCAAAGGACCACTCCTCAGCACGGACATCACCAAGTCTTCGCCGATGTCATATCCACTCCGACATCAACCTGCAGACGGAGCCGCCAAAGAGAGTCCACAAAGGACGCTTAGCTCTATGCTTTTTCGAACTTTTGGTAACTTGTTGCCAAAGGGGAGAAATTGTATAGATCATAGGACTTCGAGAGAGAGAGTGTTGTTGTCTTTGCGCTTTTGCTCTTTCGCTCTTTTGCGGTTTCTTTGAGATACTTTTGGTTTTCGAGACATTCAAAGGTGTTTGATACTCCGCTTGATTCTACCTTAATGAGTGCTTGGTCGCATTTATGCTTTAATGTGTGCTTAATGCTTATCATATGTCCTATCTTGTATGACCATTTACTCATGTCTTGGTGATTGGGTGCATGCTGTTCATTCTTATCATTTTGTGCGCTCCACCAAGATGTATGTGACATGGAAGAGTGACCCATGATCCTAATCGATTGTGCATTTGCATTCAAACGCAAATCTTAAATAATGCACAAATTTAGGGGGAGCTCTTGCTTATCACATACTTCTCAAAGCGATTTATATTATTCATTGATTATATCCTTTGTCGAAGTTGATCTATATGTTGTCATCAATTACCAAAAGGGGAGATTGAAAGTGCAACTAATCCCCGGTGGTTTTGGTAATTAATAACAACATATATATCATTGAACTAATAGTTACTTGAGAATCATTTCAGAGAGTTCAAGGATATGGGTATGGCAAGGACTCAAGAAGTGGACCCCTCAAAATGCTAAGGCAAGCATTGGCAAAAGCTCAAGACTCCATTTTTGGTTTAGTGATCCAAGATCACATTGAGTCCATAGGAAAAGCCAATACTATTAAAAGGGATGAGGTTATGATGATGATCTGTTGCTCAAGTGCTTAGTGATACATCTCCTAAACTATCAAGCAACTTTCACCGCCATATACACTCATAAGTAGTCTCGGTCCCACCGATTTTCCAAACTCACCACACCAAGATGAACCACCTCAGCCATAAGCCAAACCCTAGCAAACTCGGATTTTCCGATTCTCAACTCGGTCTCACCGAAACATGAGTTGCCAAGCTTCAGAATCCTTCATCATCAAATCGGTGTCACCGAGATGATGAAGTCGGTCCCACCAAACCGGCATGCTCTTGTCATTGCACGAATCGGACTAACCGAGATTGTATTTTCGGTCCCACGAAAATCCCAACGCTCACATTATTTGAACTATCGGTCTCACCGAGTTGTCAACTTCGGTCCCACCGAGATTGCTCAAATGTGTGTAACGGTTGGATTTTGTGTGGAGGCTATTTATACCCCTCCACCCCTCTTCATTCATGGAGAGAGCCATCGAAAGAACTACCACTCCTACCTTACATTTCGAGAAGAGAACTACCTACCCTTGTGTTGAGATCAAGTTGCTCCACTCCCACCATATGAAGCTTGATCTCTAGCCTTCCCAAGTTGCTTTCCACTCAATCCTTTCTTCCACCACAGCCAAATCAGTGAGGAGAGTTGAGTGTTGGGGAGATTATCATTTGAAGCACAAGAGCAAGGAGTTCATCATCATCTACAACATCTATTACCTTTTGGAGGGTGGTGCCTCCTAGATTGGTTAGGTGTCGCTTGGGAGCCTCCGTCATCGAGATGTGGAGTTGAACCAAGAAGTTTGTAAGGGCAAGGAGATCGCCTACTCGTGAAGATCTACCCCGAGTAAGGCTAGCCTCCGTGGGCGTGAGGCCATGATGGAATAGACAAGGTTGCTTCTTCATGGACCCTTCGTGGGTGGAGCCTCCGTGGACTCTCGCAGCCGTTACCCTCCGTGGGTTGAAGTCTCCATCAACGTGGAAGTACGATAGCACCACCTATCGGAACCACGAGAAAAATCACCGCGTCTCCAAAATTGCGTTTGCTCTTCTCCACCTCTCTTTACTACATGTGCAATTTAATTTCCGCTGCCTATACTCTAGAATTGCATGTGTAGGGTGATGCTTGACATGATCATAATTGTGAATCTGCCAAAAATCGTTCTTTGTCAAAAGGCAGAATTTTTATATTGTCAAGTAGTCTAATCACCCCCCCTCTAGACATACTTTCGATCCTACAAGTACTCGATAGCCTGCACCTCGTGCACGCCCTCGCAGGAGTTTCGAAGCTCGCCCCAGCGCGTGAGGTAGTCGCGTGTTGATTCTTCAGGGCCTTGCACGCACAAGGAGAGCTGGCGCGGCTTGGGAGGTCGCCTGTATGTGCTGGTGAAGTTGCGGATGAAGGCTTCAGTGAAGTCGACCCAGCTATTGATGATGCGGGGCTTCAGGCTGTTCAGCCATGTCCGGGCCGTGCCCTGGAGCATGAGAGGAACGTACTTCATGGCAACTCGCTTGTTGCCGTTTGCTATGCTGACTGCTGTGGAGTACTCTATCAGCCAGTCTTCCGGCTTCACGGAGCCGGTGTACTTGGGTGTGTCTCGGGAGCGTGAACCCTTTGGGAAGGGCTTGTCTCTCGATCACGGGGCCCAAGCAAGGCGTACCAGCTCATCTTCTTCTTCAAATACCAGGATCGGTGGAGTCGGTCGATCCGATGGCGGGCGCTATTCTTCTCCGACTCCCTCTCGGCGTTAAGGCGACCTCCGAGAGTCGGATGCTCAACAGCGGCGGGAAACTCGCCGTTTTCTTCGGGCGGGAGGCAGATAATCGCCCCGCCGCTTATCGCTTCTTGGGCGGCCGTTTGGTCGCGCCGATGGTGATATGAGTCCGCCAGATCGCAGCCAGCTCCTTTTCTTTCTTTCATGGACTCCGCCAACGGCGTCCGGAGGTCGCGCTTTGGTCTCGGCGGGAGGCAAGTCATCGTTCGCTGCTGCAGCGCAGATCCAGCTGCCGCTTAGCCGTGTTTTGTGCAAAGAACGTGATCAATGAGCTGCTGACTCGCTCTGTCATCACACGGCGCTTTTCGCCTCGAAGTTCTTCAGCTCGTCGATGCGCCGCTACGGCGCGAATATTCTCTGCTGGGGTGGCGTACACGAGGCGTTTGGCCCCGAGTAAGTCGGCGATGGCTGCGCCGCGCTGCCGGACCGCACCTAGACGGCTCGGCCCAGTTGGAGCCAGCGAGCCGCCTACGGCGCGATCCATCTCGCGCTGGTATGCCTCTGACAAGAGCCTCATGCATGCCAGCTTGTTGGCGCTTTCGATGATCTGAAGGCGGCGCGCCTCCAGCGTCTCGGCGTCTGCGTCCTCTGGAATGGGCACGGTTAGGTCTTGCAGGGCCGCAGCTAGCGGGTCCTGGGCTTCTTCGCCAGAGTGCTCGCAGTGGCTGATGACGAGCGCCTCCGTGACGGCGCTTCCGCCGCTCTCTTTGTACGGAAGCGGCTCATCGTAGACCACCACGTTGGTGGGGAAGATGTCAAGCGACACGGTGTCGGAGTCGACCAGCATCGGGTCGGAGGAGCCTACGGACTTCAAGTCTACGGCAGGCTCGCCGGCGACGTGGAGTTGGTCGAGGAGGCTCGCGAGAAGGCTCTCGGGGCCACCCGTGCCTGCGTCGGACGCGGGTTCGTCGGAGAGGCGCACCTCGCCGATAAGTTCAGCGAGGTCATTCATGAGCACGCTGCCCTCAGCCAACAAGCAGCTGTTGATGCAGACTCCATCAGCAAGCTCGCCGCTGCGCCGCCGGGAGGAAAAGGGGTTCCCGTCTAGAACAGATCTTCGGACAACGGTGCACCTCGCCCCATGGTGGGCGCCAAATGTCGGGGGTTGGGTGCGACATATGCCAAAGGATGGCTTATCATGGTGGGGGCGAGTAGAACGTCGCCGTGCTCGAACGGATAAGGCGAGACATGCACGCCGCGAATCTTACCCACTTCGAGGCTCTCCGGGAGATAACACCCCATCGCTGCTCATGGGTCTCCGATGGTCACTATAGCAAGGTGACTACAATGGTGCTCCTAGAGTCAGATCGGGAGGCGTGAGAGAGCAAGGCTAGTTCTCTCCTCCCCGGGCTATGTGTCTATCTCTATCAAGGTCCGAACCCTTTGCATGGGTGCCTCGGGGGGTTTATATAGGCCTACCCCCCGGGGGTACAATGGTAACTGACCGGGCGGGTCCCACCGCCTCATCTCTCATGTTGCCGCCCTTCCCGCCGGCTTGAGGGCCCGCCGACCGGTGGGTCCCATGGATAGGCCGGACATCAGGCGGCGCCCCGATGACGAGGCTTGGTCATTGGGTCGTGGCAACAAGATCACTGTCTATCGGGCGATCACCGCCGCCACTCCCCATCCAACTGGTTTATGGCTTGTGGGGCCCTAGAGGGAGACGGCCGACCGGGAGGCCGACCCCCGCGGGCCGCTCTTCGGCGCCTGCCGCTTTTCGATTCACCCATCGACAAGGGCCCCACGGTCCTCGGACCGTCTGAGCCAGTTGTCAGGGGCACAAAGGCCACGACTGCGGGTGGAGGTCGGCAGGCATGGCAATGTCAGCGCCTCACCGGAGATCTTCCAATGACACGGCTCATCAGAGCCATGCCGACCCTCGAGGCGTGGAGGACGGCCCGCCGTGGCTGTACCCGCGCCGGTCTTCGTGAAGTTTCATGGGCCGACTCCCACATCGGCACTCCTGAGGTCGCTAGCCCGAGTCGGCTTGCTTTGAAGTCGCTGTCTGGGACTCGGCTCCTCCGGAGATCGCTGGAGACTCGGCTTGGGAGATCGCCACTGACTCGGCCTCTCGAGGTCGCCACTAGGACTCGGCTGGAGGGGCGGCCTGCCCGATGTCTTGAAAGATCCCAGGTCCCGGTCAGCCTACCAGGCCCATTACTCAAACAAGGACATCATGCGAGTCGGGCGCTCACCGGTCTCGATCGTCATGGCTTGCGTCACGAGCTCCTCGCGAGGTACCCTTGCCTTAATCTCTCCACCTCCTCGCGAGCCTGCCTGGCGAGGCCACTCCTGAGGAAGCCTTGCATACCCCGCGAGGCTTGGCCCCTCGCGAGGGTCTTGAGTTTGCGCTGATGAAGATGGGCTGTACTGGGCCACCACTCGAGCCACGCCACAGGCCGCAGGTAGGCAAGTCTGGGGACCCCCGTTCTCAGAACGCCGACAGCTTTCAATCTCCCCCTTTCTGGTAATTGATGACGACATACATCAAAGCTCTAGATTATAGATATACATGATAACAAGTAAGGCTTTAGAAGGACATGTAACATGCATAGGCTCCCCCTACGTGTATGCAAACATGTAAAGATGGAATGTAAGAACATGTGAATGCATAAGCATGTCAGAGCAAGCAATGATTTACATGTATCTTGGCTATATGCATCAAGGCAAATGATGTAGATAGAACAGGTATACCTACATCACTACAAAAAAAAGACACATCCGTGACATTTTGGGCCGAACAATTTTTTTTTCTGTCATACATATGACACTTCTATGACAATAATTGTGACAAAACCTAGTATCATCATAGATGTGGTGGGCTCCTACTTCTATGACAAAAAATCATGACAGAAATTGGGCTTTTCGTCCTGGGTGGGCCGGAGACGCAGCTGCATGACATTCTTTGGGCCGTGCATGACGGAAAAAATCGTGGTAGAAGCGAGGGCAAGGAATATTTTGGGGAGTTCCCGGTTATGGTGCGCAGTCGGGGGCCGAGCGGTGCATGTTTCTCTAGTACACGTACACACGTGTGTGCGAGACGTTGGCTCTAACTCAACCTGAGCGAGGGCGCTGGGCTCTAATCAACCCGAAAGCGACAGACCGCAGTTACGCGTTCTATCGAACCCGAGCGATCGATCGATGGTCGTTAATCAACCCGACGAGCAATTCTTCGCTCTCGCCGCTAATCGGCCAATCGATGCTGCCTCTGGGATGAACAGTGAGCTTTGCGGGGCGGGGGTTGGATGAATAGCGAGCGGTGGCGTTGCCTCTGGATGAACAGGACCCCATGGTATGGAGGGCTGGATGAATAGGACGACCCCGTGAAGGGCTGGATGAACAGTAGACGGTGGAGGGGTGCCCGTGGAGGGGCGGTTGAATAGTAGCCGGTGGAGTAGCGCGTGGTGGAGGCTGGATGAACAGGAGCCCGTGGAGGCTGGAGGAGGTCGATGGTAGCCTGTGGAGGCTGGAGGAGGTCGACGGTGGAGATGAACAGTATCCCGTGGAGACCTGTTTTGCGGTATGCCACACCCCTCCCGATGAACAGGACCCCCGTTTCGACCGTAGCACTCCAACACAAGTCCGTTTCATTCGTTTTGCGGTACGCCACACCCCTCTCGATCAACAGGACCCCCGTTTCGACCGTAGTGCTCCAACACAAGTCCGATTCGTCCGTTTTGCGGTACACCACACCCCTCCCGATCAACAGGACCCCTGTTTCGACCGTAGGAAGACCGTTTCCTCCATTTTGCGGTACGCCAGACCCGTCCCAATGAACAGGACCCCGTTTCGAACATGGCCGGTCGAACACAAGGCCGTTTCCTCCATTCTGTGGTACGCCAGGCCTCGTTTCCATCGCCTATTCCGTCCAAGCCCTCCCGATGAACACGGCAACGCATTCCGTTCCGACCTAGCCGGTTGGCTCCCCATGAATACGACGGCGATGTTGTTTCTCTGTTCCGACCCATCCATGTACACAAGCCCTGGCCGTACGTATGCGCGAGTAGGCATTCGAGACCACGCCCGTATGTACACATACGTGGCCATATTTTCTTTCTTGCACACTGGTTGTTGTACGTACGTGTACATGCTACGTACGCGCCTCTACTACGACACGTGCGCGCCTGTACATCGACCAGTATATATGTACGTACACGTTCGTGACCAGAATGACAACGCTACATACGCTTTGACCAGGTGGGTCTCGACTGTCAGGCACTTCCTTGCGTGCGAAAATGTAGTTGGTGGGTCCCAGCAGTCAAGGGGCACTTCCTTGCATGCGAAGATGTAGCTGGTGGGTCCCAGCAGTCAGGGGGTGAATCGTTTTTTCGGACGCACTTCCTTGCGTGCGAAGATGTAGCTGGTGGGTCCCAGCAGTCAGGGGGCGAATCGTTTTTTTTTTTGCCCGGACGAACTTCCTTGCATGCGAAGGTGTAGCTGGTGGGTCCCAGCAGTCAGGGGGGCGAATCGTTTTTTGCTCGACGCACTTCCTTGCGTGCGAAGATGTAGCTGGTGGGTCCCAGCATCGGGGGAAACATTTTTCATGAAATACAATGGCCCGTCCGTGGGTCCCAAATTGTCGGTGGAGGAATCATTATTTTCCGTAATAAGGAGGCACTTCCTTGTCGCGGCCGTGGACCCAAATATCGCCTCTCCACGCATACCCACGTCCGATGGAAGTCGCTCTTAACCACATTGATCACGCCACGCCGAGAGCACCACGGCGGTGGACGACGGCGAGGCCTAGGAAGGGACGACGCGGAGCCGGGAAGACGCGACAAAGGAAGCCCGCGGAGAGGAGTATGGGGTTCACTGCTTGGCCATGGTGTGAGGTTGCTGCCGCCGCAGGCCCGCCACGGTGGGAATAGTAGGGGTGGTGAGGCCTCCGCGACAAAGACAATCGGCCATGGGAGGCAGGAGCATGCGGCACGACCGGCGCTACTTTGGGCGGCTGGAGCAAGAAGACCAGAGGTTGAAGAAGCACTACAGCCGTTGGATGGACATCGTACGGTCACTGGAGCTAGAATCGTTCATATTGACTAAGTTGACAAAGCCCTCCGTCCCCGTCAACTTAGTTGGCCCACAAGTCATCCTCCCACTATGGTGGGTCCCAGCTAGCAGGGGGTATTCATTTTTTTGTGCGTAATAAGGAGGCACTTCCTTGCGTGCGAAGATATAGCTGGTGGGTCCGACATGTCAGCGGGGGGAACATTTTTTTCACGAAATACAGAGGCCCTTCGGGTGGGTCCCAGCAATCAAGTGGAGGAATAATTATTTTGCGCGTAATAAGGAGGCCTTTCCTTGTGTGCGGCCATGGACCCAGCTGTTAGTCTCTCCATGTATAGTCCACGCCCGATGGATGTCGTTCGTTGACCATGTTGACCAGGCCACACCGAGAGCACCATGGCGGTGGACGACGGCGAGGCCTAGGTGGGAACGACATGGAGCCGGGGAAGACTCGGCAATGGTTTCCCACGTGGTGGGGAGTACGAGGGTTTACTGGTTCGGGTGCCATCGCCGGAAAATAACAGGAGGTGTGGGTGAGTTGAGGAATGTGCTGGCCAGCAATGAAGTAGGGTGGGGCGATGCGGCCTGTGCGGCAGCACAGTCGGCCATGGGAGGCGGGAGCAGGCAGTCCCACCAGAGCTGGTTTGGGCGGCTGGAGCAAGAAGATCAGATATTGAAGAAGCAGCACAGCCGTTGGATTAACATCCAACGGTCACTGCTACTAGAATCATTTGTGGACTAAGTTAACAAAGCCAAAGTACACATCAACCTAGTAGACCCACAAGTCAGCCTCCAAATCTGTCCCAAAGAGCATACAGCCTAAAATTTCTAGCCAGATTCAAATTAATTTTAAATCTAAATATACCTTAATTTAAATTCAATGAAATTTTACCCGCACAAAAAAATGAAATTTAAAATATCAAAATCCGATAGAAAATAGTATTTTGGAACTAATTGCTTGTTTGCTGTATTTTTTCATTTTACAGCCCATTTATTATTACTTATAGCCGATTTCTTATTACTTATAGCCCATTTTCTGGGCAAAATGCATCCCTCCTCGTCTTGAAAGATTTCCGACCCAGCAGGGTGTAGAAAAGCAAGTAGGCCTATGTTGGTTATTCTGCAAAAAAACAAAATAGCTGGCTAGCCATTTTCAGAAAGGAAAAAAACAAACTGGGCTGGTCATGTGCTAAACATATGAAATAAAAGCCTGGGTTAGATGGGCCACGGGTCCCGCACAACCCAGTTGATACCCTTCTCCGTCCCGAAAAAACAAAATTACTACGCGCGCTGCAGGGTCCCTACTGTCATCCTCACCATGTACAATCATCTCCTTATTCCTCTGGGTTGTTGACCATGTTGACAACACCAGAGGGCGGCGCCGCGGTGAGCGAACCAAGGCGGAGGACGATGGTGAGGCCTCGGACAGGAACGAACAGGAGCTGGGAAGATGCGCAGAGTTTTACGGTGCGATGTGGCCACGATGTGTGCGCGGCAGCACAGCCAGCCATGGGAGGCGGGAGCAGGCGATCCCGCCAGCACTGGTTTGGCTTTGGCGGCTTGAGGAAGAAGAGACTGAAGAAACGCGACAGACGTTGAATGTCAATCCAACGGTCAAGGTTGGCACAATCGTTTGTTGACTAAGCGGACACCAAGTAGCATACCTTTTTATATATAGGAAGAAAACTGCGAGGAAAATGCATTCGTCTGCCGTCCTCCTCACAGGGAACGTTCGCCACATAAGTGACTAGCACCCTTGGTTTTCAACCGAGAGGTCTTGGGTTCGAGTCCCAGGAAAATTTTTGTCCTCCTTCCTTCCTCCCAAAAAAAGGGAAAGAAAATCAAAGACTTGGGAAGGCATACAGAACAAGCTAGTGTACCAGTAAAGAGATGTTGCCGAGTTTTAGAAAAAAGAGAGACATGCTCCTGTAGCTTGTTCGAATCCAAACCTAGACTATGACTATATATGGTGCTATGCTACTCTGCAAGTAATGAAACTGACATATCCAACGTTCGCTTCTCCTCTTCTCTACTTACTCTGCCTAGCATCAGAAGCTCAGGCCGCAGCAACCATGTCCGTTGGCTGCTCGTCCACCTGCTCTTCAGCAAGCAACAACCAGATATGCGCCAAGTCGCCACCCATACCATCACCTGTGGGTCTCATCACACCCCCACCGGCACGCGCACCACAGCCGATTGCTCATCGCAACCCGCTGCTGTTGGTGTGGTGCCACTGCTGCAAATCACGCAGAGTCATCCGTCGCATCTCAACCACAATCCTCAACCCTGGTCGAGTCTTCTACAAATGTCCGAATCATGGGGTAATGATATGTTTAAGTGTTGTTCTGATGCTTTCAGTTGCTGATTTTTTAATAGTTTGGTTGATGATCTTTCAATTTTATTCGTGCAGAAAAGGGAAGATTCGTGTGATTTGCATTTCTGGGAAGTTGCTGATGTGGGGGAATGCAACTACGCTGATTATTTGGTTAGCCAAGGAATCCCAATACCAGCAGGTTGGGGTGTTGGACAAGTAATCAAGGAATGGCGAAGAGAGGAAGATGCAGAGCGAAGGTTAAAGATGCAGTTCCTCCGATCATGGCTAAGCAACAATACTTGAACCGCTTTGATAGCAATGAGGAGATGAAAGAGCTTGTGAAGATAATAGGCAAAATCGATGTGCTCTGTAGGATGATTGTCTCTTTATTTGCAGTGTATGTAGCACTCGTGATGTATTCAGTGGCTATGACATGAGCATTTTGCTGAAACTAGTAATGAATGAAACCTGTGTAGCAGGCTAGGCGTAGTGTTGTGAACATCTAATGATTTCTATTAACGGAAATCAGGGGTTATCCCCTTTTGCTCATAAATAAATAAATAGTAGAGGCCCTATCGGGTCAGCTTTGTTCTCATTCGAAGACGTCGAGCAAATTACAGTCCAACAACAAACTATGTCATCAAATTCAAGTTTCACAGCCAAATATGAGTACAACTAAACAACAATGTCATCATGTTTTAGTTGTCATACAATCAGCAAACACAAATCAGCATACATAACAAGTGATGTTCTCACAACAAAATACTAAACAACATGCAAGTTTCAGTTGTCATAGAAAATACAATTTCACATAGTAGATAAAAAACATCTTCTGACAGGCAAATACGACAAAAGCGATGTAATCATCATCCGCAGCAGCAGCGTCAACATCTTCGCCATGTGTATCAGTATGAATCGTAATTCCCCATGGTGTTGTCGACACACGAACACGTCACGTGTACCCTCGACGCCGGGGGTGATGCACCGCAGCTCACGTCGAAGGAGACCCGACCGACAGCGCGATACGCAAGACAGTCGGCGGGTGCTTTTGCAGACCGAAACTCACAAGACCGGGAGGGACCCGTCAGGATTGCGGCGGCTATGGGCTGCTCTAGGTCAATTCGCTCGCCCCTAGAGCCTCGAGATTCGCAGCTCTCAAACACGAAGAACAGCGAAGAACGAGAGAGAAAAACGGTGGAGAGATAAAAGTAGACAGGAAAAAGTAGTATATTGATTTGTTCGATTGTGTGTTGTTCAATCGGCCGTCACCCCCAACATATATAAGAGGCGGCTGGACTTCCCGCACAAGTAAAGGATTCATCTAGGCTTTCCTTACAAGAAAAATTACATCAATTCGCCCCTAGAGTCCTAGTTCTATTCCAACTCGGATTCAGTCTGAATCTGGCCCAACTTCTGTCTTCTTCCTTGTGCAGGCCACCGAGCCTCCATATGACCTCCGATCAAGATGGCCCAAATACCAAACTTGTGCGCCTTTGACGATACTTAACAACTCTCATGTTGATCACTTTTTCAAATAAGGCCATCTTGAACACTTTTCGAGGTCATCTTTACCTTCCAATGGACTCGGTCTTGCGGTAGACTGAATCATCCGAGTCTTGTAATGAATTTGCAGGCCATATATTATCTCTGATGACGATGACTCCAAAAGCAAAGTTTACTGTCTTGACGATACGCACAACTTCTGTATTGAACACTTCTTCATCCGAGATCATCTTGATAAACTTTTGGGCACATGTTCAGTTTCACTCGGATTTGAGCTCATCCACTCGGATATTAGAGTCTTTCACCGGATGGTCGATCGGACTTTTCACTCGGATGACTATATTTTCACTCGGAAGACAATCTTTTACTCGATCGGTAGGCTTTCACTCGACCTTTTACTCGATCGGTAGGTTTTCACTCGACCTTGACTCGATCGGTAGGTTTTCACTGACCGGTGACTCGATCGGTAGGTTTTCACTGACCGGTGAGTTTTCACTCGACCAAAAACATAGCCTGATCTTGATTTGCCTCTCCAGGTTGCATACGACCTCGGATTGAGACGAATTTTATATGAAAATCGATCGGCTCGACGAGACGAAACTTTTTCATGTTGAAGGTTTTTCGATTCAAGGACTTCTTAAGGGGCTAATTGCTCGCGCGACCCATCAGACATAGCGTCTGGTACTTTGCGCCAGATTTCCACTCAGCTTCAGCCTGCAGTGTATTGCCTCTAACTTTTGCATATGAACTCGGATTGAGATGATTTATATATCAAAATCGATTGTCTCGACGAGACGAAGACAATTCCTTTAGAGTACTCCTTCATCCGAGGTCGTCTTAAAGGCATGGTCGGCGAAAACCACTCGAATGTTGAATTTTGTCACTGAGTACAACTTCGGCCACCGAGATAAGGTCGAATGGCGATAAGCTAAACATCAAAGTTATTCCACTCGGCGACCTGAAACTTTGCATGCCGAAAACTCTTTTACTTGAGGCCATCTTACTTGCCTTTTGTACCTTGCCAAAATCCGATGTCAACACATGCCCCCCTGTTTTTCGGCAAAGCTTGCGCGGCGAAAAATAATATGCACGGTGTTTGTTCTAAGGACGATGTCAACACTCCATCGGCCATTTATTTTCCTCGTATGCGATAATTATGTATCGGCCATGTTTGTGCTAAGGGCGATAATCATATATCGGCCATTGCCTACTCAGGCTTCCTGCCACACACTCGGGTGGTACTTCTTCAAATATTTTCCGTTGAGAGCTCGAGGTAACAATGCCCCTTGTATTGATTCCACCAAATATGAATTTCCAGGAACAACCCTTGTAATCCTAAAAGGACCTTCCCAACTTGGAGACCACTTCCCGAATTTTCTATCTCTTGAACCAATCGGCAGAATCACTTTCCACACGAGTTCACCAACTTGGAAATGCTTCAACTTAACTTTCTTATTGTAAGCTCTTGCAACCCTCAACTTGTCTCTCTCTATGGACTCCAAAGCAACCAAACGTTTATCGGCAACTTCATCAATATTGTCCATCATCAAGTTATAAAAGTCGACTGCCGATAAATCATTTTGTTTGGCTATTCTCAAAGCATTCAAATTTACTTCCACTGGTAAAACAGCCTCTTGACCATATACTAGCTCATATGGAGTTACCTTCAGAGCACCATGCCTTGAAATTCTATGTGCCCATAAAGCTTCAGACAACAGCTCATGCCATCTCCTCGGATTGTCCTTAATCTTCTTCTTGATGAGCTTGATTAAAATTTTATTGCTAGACTCAGCTTGTCCATTAGCTTGGGCATAATATGGAGAGGAATTGAGCAACTTTATATTATAAGATTCGGCAAACTCTCTGACTTGGTGTGACATAAAAGATGAACCTTGATCTGTAGTTAATGTTTGAGGAATACCGAATCTATGAATAATATGTTCGGTTATGAATCGAATTACCTCCGTATGTGTCATGTTCTTGAGAGGTACCGCTTGCACCATTTAGTGAAATAATCATTTGCCACCAATACGAACCGATGCCCTTTTGAGGAAGACGGTGAATTTGTCCAATGAAATCTAAACCCCAACCTCTGAAAGGCCACGGTTTGATAATAGGATGTAACATAGCAGCAGGAGCCAATTGAATATCACCAAACTTTTGACAAGCTTCACACCCTTTATAATATCTGAAGCAATCATTAATCATAGTCGGCCAATAAAACCCAGCACGTCGCAATAACCATTTCATTTTTGGAGCCGACTGATGAGTACCACAAATGCCCTCATGTACTTCACCCATAGCAACTCTTGCCTGGTCCTCATCCAAACACTTTAGAAAAACATCATCGACTGTTCGGCGATAAAGACCATCATCTCTCATTGTATATTTGAAAGCCATACGCGAACAGCCCTGTCCACCCTTTCACTCGGATTGCGCAGTAATCAACAATGGGCCTCCTCCATGGGATTGTCACCTGCACTAGATTTTTGTTAATGGCCAATCAAGGGTTCAGGTTCGCCCCTCCCATATTGGCAAGACAAGACATCGGTCTTTGAGAAATATGAAACATGCCATGATCAACATGATATCCAGATGCTTGCTGTGCCAACTCATTTGCTTTCCAGCTTGTCATGTCTAGATATATGTGCAATGCTAAAACAATCCAAAGTAGAAATTATATCTAGACATTTATCAAGATAAACATTAAGTGATTCGTCCAAACACCGAAAGACTCGGATATTTGTTGCACCACTAGTAACGAATCACCGTAAGCCTCAATATGTGTAACACCTATAGCAAGTAACATCTCTAGACCGAATAACAATGCTTCATATTCGCTTGATTGTTTGTGCAAAAATATTCTAAGCGGCATGAGGCTTCAAAACAGCACCATGAGGAGATATATAAACAATACCAACACCTTGGCCATTGCTACAAACTGAACCATCAAAGTACAATCTCCATGGTACTAATGAAACAAGGTTCATATCAACATCATGCTTGTCATTAATCCGATGTTCAACAATGAAATTAGCAACAATTTGGCCTTTCATGGATTTTAGAGATTCATAAGCCAAATCATACTCAATCAAAGCATAAGCCCACTTGCCAATTCTACCACTAAGAATTGGCCTATGCAACATGTACTTAATGACATCGGTTTGACAAGCTACTACACAAGCACTCGACACTAAGTAATGTCTCAATTTTGTGCAAGCGTAATATAAGCATAGACATAGTTTTTCAATGAACGTATACCTTGTCTCGGCGTCCAATAAACGTCTGCTCAAATATGTAATGGCATGCTCTTTTCCTTCGGTATCTTGAGTCAAAACAGCACCAATAACACCTTCCTCTGCTGCGATATAAAGTTTAAAAGGCTCTCTATGCTTGGGTGCTTTCATCACCGGAGGAGTGCACAAATAATTCTTGATCATATTAAAAGCTTCTTGCTGTTTTGCCCCCCAAGTGAAATCAACATCATTCTTTAACCGAAGGATAGGAGTAAATGCATCAACTTTCCCTGACAGATTAGCTATGAACCTTCTCAAATAATTGACCTTGCCAAGGAACTTTTGCATATCTCTTTTGCATGTTGGAGCCTCCACTTTCAGATGGCCTCTATCTTTTGGGATCGATTTCGATGCCATCTTCATGAATAATGAAACCCAAAATTTGCCACCGACACGCCGAATGCACACTTCAAAGGATTCATCTTCAGTCCATACTTTTCATCCTTTCAAAAGCTAAACGCAAATCGCCAAGTGAGATTCAAAAGCATCCGATTTGACAACAATATCATCAATATAAACTTCAAGTATGACACCGAGTAAATCATGAAAATCAAATTCATAGCCCTTTGATATGTGGCCCCAGATTTTTAATCCGAATGTCATCACCGCCCACTCGAATAAACCAAGGAAACCAGGACATCGAAAGCTGTTTTGTACATGTCCTCTTCGCCATAAAATTTGATTGTATCCGCATTACCATCTAGAAAGCTAATAACCTTATGTCCGTAAGCATCATTAATAAGCATATCGGCTATTGGCATGGGATACTCATCTTTGGGTGTAGCCCTATTCACATCTCTCAAGTCAATGCACACCCTCAACTTGCCGGATCCCTTCTTCTCTCTCGACAATGTTAGAAATCCACTCGGCATACCGCAAGGTCGAATGAATTTAGCTTCAAGCGATCGACCGATCTCTTCCTTGATCCGGTCATATGTTTTCGGATTAAACTTTACGCCGATCGTTTATAAGGTCTAAAACCGCCTTTATAGGCAACCGATGCTCCACTAGCTCTCGGCTCAACCCCGGCATCTCATGATATTCCCATGCAAAGCAACAAACATATTCTTTCAATAGCTCGATTAATTTAGCTTTACAATCGGCTTTCAGATTTTTGTTTATAAATGTTGGTCGACTGACTAATCCGTCTCCAATATTTACCTCTTCTAATGGATCGGCCGATGTAAAACCTTGTCCAAGTTTATCCATGTCATCCAACTCCTCAATAGACTCATACATATCGTTCTCACTGGACCGATATTTTGCAAGACGTTTTTGTAACCACTCGGAATTAGAATCCATTTAAACCTATCATACCTTGGAGCCGATTGCATTCAATCGGCTTTAAAGACACGGCACAAAACCATTCTTGGTCGACCGAGAAAATCAAACTCGATAAGTCACGCCCGTCAAGCAAGTAGCATTGGGATGTTGCCAATCCACCGATGCATCGCCAAAGCAACACAGCCGAATTATCCGCATGAATGACTTCCACTTCATCATCAACCCATCGAATCAAAAACTGGTGCATAGTGGATGGCACGACCGGTTTGCATGAACCCAATCACGGCCTAGTATAACGTTGTAGTTACCTTGCACCTCAAATGACAAAGAATGCAAGGGCCAAAGTTTTGCTTCCGATCGTAAGCTCCACATACATTACACCTTTGGCTTCAGCTTTCTCTTTGCCTTCAAACCCGTTGAGCACCATATTGGTCTTGATCAATTCTTCATCGAGCAAACCCAATTTCTTGAAGACCGAATAAGGCATAAGATTTACCACAGCACCACCATCAACAAGCATTCGACTAAGTGGCGATCCATTGATATGACCTCCGAGATACAACGGTTTCAAATGTATTATTGGTTCTTTTGGCTTCTCGAATATTGCATTTTAGGGCCAAAATCCAGCTGAGCCACTTCCCTTCCTCATCTACAAGACGAAACTCAGCAGGTAAGTAATACACCATATTGATATCCATACCTTCATGAACCGCGAGACTCATAGTCCAACATATCAACCTCTTCTTCAAGTGGATCGACTGATTCTGAAATCTGGTCGAGTGAAGGAGAAGTAAGAAGTGTCGCAGACGATGTAATAGCTGTCACATCGTCCTCCTTGGGTGGTGTAGGCACTTCTGTGATAGATGTAGAAGCTGATGTATCTTGTATTTGTTTTGGCCTCCACACTTGTTTTGCTGGAACCATGGGCCGAGTGTCATTGAACAACTTATCCCTTTGCTTCTCGGCCTCCTGCTCCGCCATCTCTTGATTCCTTAACCTCTGTAGTTTCCTCTTCTGTGTCTTTGTTAGCCCTGGAGGACACCACTTTGGTCGAGTGTATTTAGCATCTCTCACCTTTACCTGGCTGGCGCTTGCTTCATGGTCATTAGCCGAGTGCTTTGGCGCGATAGAAAGTATCGCTCGGTCAGTGGTTATGCACAGTCGGCTGCTGTATGGGGAATGTTTCGGTGCCCAAGATAAGTGAGTCGACATCCATTTTCTCCTTGCCTTTGACTGACTCAACTGCTGCAACACTCGGTGACTTAACACGCCATTCTTTTCGACTTTCCAGAGGCATGAAATTTCCACTCGGGCGCACCTTCTTACTTGGATGGAATCCACTCGGATTGATGTCACTCGGACGGTATCCACTCGGATGGAACTCAGTCGGATGGACTCTACCCATCCACATTTTTTCACTCGGATAGTTTCCACCTGGGTGCATTCTTACACTCGGATAATTTCCATCCGACCGATATTTTGACCAGCCGATCGATAGCCACCAATGTTCATCGGCCTCTATATGAATAGTCAAGTCGATCCCAAACAGTTTGCCTCGATCTTCGAAAATTGCGCCTTGGTCCACTCGGTTTTGTATACCGACTAAACATATCAGCGATGGTGACCTTGGTCGTTTCGGATGAGTCGGTCGATTGAAACTAGAACCGCCGATCGGTTAGCATACTTGGACAGCAACATATCAAAAGTTGGCTTGATCCGCTTATGCTGCACTTTAACTTCATTCTTCTTCCACTTGCCAACTTCGGACTCTTGGGCTTGACAAATTTAACACGAGCATTTTCTTGCACTTGCGGTTGCCCCAGTGTAGGATTCTTGATGGTGATTTTGATCACTTCCTTGCCATCGGGTTGCTTATCAAGCACAACCTGTCTCCCCAAGACCTTGTTGTCCTCCTTGTCTTTCCCCGGCTCTCCAACAATGACATTAGCTTTATTAGCAGATTCGCTACCTCCGGCCGAATGAGCAGCTTCTTCCTTCTAAATCCATGGTGTTCATTGGAAAGGGCTGTTTATCAACTTGCATCTCAGAAAAGTTCAATCGTTCGTCATTAATGGCCGATTGTATCTGTCGTCGAAAAACATTGCAATCATTAGTAGCATGACAAAAGAATTATGATACTTGCAATAAGCACGCCGTTTCAGCTCTTCAAACGGCGGTAAAGTATGAGATATTCTAATAATCTTAGCCTGTAGCAAAGCATCAAATATTCTATCACACTTAGCAATGTTAAAAGTAAACTTCATCTCTTCATCACGATTCTTATGAATCGGTTTCAGATCATTGCAAGTAAAGGGTTTGGCCTTAGATGGCCAAACAAATTCAGTAGCAAAAACATCACCCTCATCGTCCGAGTGATCACTATCATATTCCACCATATTCACCTTTGGACGATCGGCTTTGTATCTATGCACTTCTTTGAGATCTTTGCTTCGGCTTTCCTGAGCCAAAGCCCTTTGTAAGACTTGGTTGATATTTAAGAACTCATAGCCTTCTAGCTTTTCTCTAATGGGAGTTCTTAAACCACTCAGCACTAGGTCTGCCAAGTCTCTCTCGGTTATCACCAAACTAAAACACCGGTTTTCGCTTCTCTGAATCTCTTGACGTAATCGGAGACCGATTCATCATGCTTCTGCTTAACCGATGTTAGATGTGACAACTTGAGTTCATTGTCGCCGCTATAAAAGTGATCATGAAATTTCTGCTCTAGTTGCGACCAAACTCGAATGGAACCATGTGGTAAAGAAGAAAACCATGAAAATGCGGTACCAGTTAATGACAAAGGAAATAAACGCACTTTCAATTCATTCAATGAGCCTGCCTCACCCAATTGTGCTAAGTATTGACTAACATGCTCCCATGTGGTTTTTGTGCCCTCTCCATTGAACTTAACAAAATCGGGAATTTTATATCCTGGAGGGCACTGGATAGCATCAAAGTACTCGGGGTACGGCTTTTGGTAAATCCGATTCCGAGGTAACTCGACTCCAAAATTCTCTCGAAGCATCTTAGCCATCTCCTCTCTAAGATTAGCTAGACCATCGTCCATACTGGACGATGGAGCTTGTGGCAGTGGCATAGGAGGAGTAGGGTTACTAGCTGTAGGTACGAATTGTGGCATGTATGTCGACCCATAGTTTGGTAGTGGTCGAGTGGTTGTAGCTGTAGGTAGGGTTTGGTTCGGCGTCACCACCGAACCTGGCATGCTCATAATAGGATTAATGGGTGCAGCCACAATCTGATTTGTTTGGGTAGGATAATAAGTCATCGGCACGGGAGCGCCGATGAGATAGGTAAAGCCGATTAGGGTTTTGCACACTAGCAGCTACACCATCATTACCACTAGTCGATTGAGATGCATTCTTACGAGCATTAGTATTTTCTATGAAAGTTTGATAGACTAGATTGTTACCATCAGCAATACGACTTTCAATCTCAGCCCACCGTCAGGGAAAAGGCAAGACTTACAGAGGGTTTAACCTGCTCGGCTTGAAGAGGAGGAAACTTGATTTCTTCAATCGGAGTGATGTTGCCTTGGCGATCCTTCTTGAACTTTGCAAGAAACTCTTGCAAATCCTTCTCTTCAGCCTTTCTTGTACTCCTCATAGATTTGGCGATGATCGGCCGATATCTCATCAAGACTGGGCTTAATGATGTTATCGGCGTCTACCTCGAGATGGCTTGGGAAGATCGGACATGGTGGATGATGATGATTGATCTTCGTCCCCAGCCGAGTCGCCAAAAGTGTGTCGACACACTAACATGTCACGTGTACCCTCGACGCGGGGTGATGCACCGCAGCTCACGTCGAAGGAGACCCGACCGACAGCGACACGCAAGACGATCGGCGGGTGCTTTTGCGAACCGAAACCCACAAGACCGGGAGGGACCCGTCAGGATTGCGGCGGCTATGGGCTGCTCTAGGTCGATCGCTCGCCCCTAGAGCCTCGAGATTCGCAGCTCTCAAACACGAAGAACAGCGAAGAACGAGAGAAAAACGGTGGAGAGATAAAAGTAGACAGAAAAGTAGTATATTGATTTGTTCGATTGTGTGTTGTTCAATCGGCCGTCACCCCCAACATATATAAGAGGCGGCTGGACTTCCCGTACAAGTAAA
The DNA here is from genome assembly GCA_021437245.1 of Aegilops speltoides. Taxonomy (NCBI): domain Eukaryota; kingdom Viridiplantae; phylum Streptophyta; class Magnoliopsida; order Poales; family Poaceae; genus Aegilops; species Aegilops speltoides. The sequence continues at coordinate 298,924,967 of CM038141.1, read as the reverse complement.
GGATTCATCTAGGCTTTCCTTACAAGAAAAATTACATCAATTCGCGTCCTAGAGTCCTAGTTCTATTCCAACTCGGATTCAGTCTGAATCTGGCCCAACTTCTGTCTTCTTCCTTGTGCAGGCCACCGAGCCTCCATATGACCTCCGATCAAGATGGCCCAAATACCAAACTTGTGCGCCTTGACGATACGAACAACTCTCATGTTGATCACTTTTTCAAATAAGGCCATCTTGAACACTTTACGAGGTCATCTTTACCTTCCAGTCGGACTCGGTCTTGCGGTAGACTGAATCATCCGAGTCTTGTAATGAATTTGCAGGCCATATATTATCTCTGATGACGATGACTCCAAAAGCAAAGTTTACTGTCTTGACGATACGCACAACTTCTGTATTGAACACTTCTTCATCCGAGATCATCTTGATAAACTTTTGGGCACATGTTCAGTTTCACTCGGATTTGAGCTCATCCACTCGGATATTAGAGTCTTTCACTCGGATGGTCGACTGGACTTTTTCACTCGGATGACTATATTTTCACTCGGAAGACAATCTTTTACTCGATCGGTAGGCTTTCACTCGACCTTTTACTCGATCGGTAGGTTTTCACTCGGCCTTGGACTCGATCGGTAGGTTTTCACTCGACCGGTGACTCGATCGGTAGGTTTTCACTCGACCGGTGAGTTTTCACTCGACCAAAAACATAGCCTGATCTTGATTTGCCTCTCCAGGTTGCATACGACCTCGGATTGAGACGAATTTTATATGAAAATCGATCGGCTCGACGAGACGAAACTTTTTCATGTTGAAGGTTTTTCGATTCAAGGACTTCTTAAGGGGCTAATTGCTCGCGCGACCCATCGGACATAGCGTCGGTACTTTTGCGCCAGATTTCCACTCAGCTTGACTGCGCAGTATTGCCTCTAACTTTTGCATATGAACTCGGATTGAGATGATTTATATATCAAAATCGATTGTCTCGACGAGACGAAGACAATTCCTTTATGTTGGGGAACGTAGTAATTTCAAAAATTTTCCTACGCACACGCAAGATCATGGTGATGTATAGCAACGAGAGGGAGAGTGTTGTCTACATACCCTTGTAGACCCGGCGGAAGCGATCACAACGTAGAGGAAGTAGTCGACGTTCTCCTCGCGATCCGACCGATCCCGGCGCCACACTCCGACGCCCGAGTTCTTGACACACGTACAGCTCGATGGCGTCCCTCAGACTCGATCCAGCCGAGTGTCGAGGGAGAGTTCCACAAGACGACGGCGTGGTGGCGATCTTGATGTTTCACGGCGCAGGGCTTCGCCTAAGCTTCATGACAGTATAACCGAGGTGGAATATGGTGGAGGGGGCACGCACACGGCTAAGGAACGATCTCACGATCAACTTGTGTGTTCAAGGTGCCCCCGCCTCAGTATATAAAGGAGCCGGGGGGGGGGCGGCGGCCAAGGAGGCGCTGCATGAGTCCTACTCCTCTCTGGAGTAGGATTCCCCCAATCCTAGTCCAACTAGGATTCCTGAGGGGGGAAAGAGAGAGAGGGGCGGCCCTTCTCCTAGTCCTAATAGGACTAGGGAAGGGGGCGCGCAGCCCTCTTGGGCTGCCCTTCTCCTTTCCACCAAGGCCCATAGTGGCCCATTTACCTCCGGGGGTTCCGGTAACCTCCCTAAGACTCGAAGAATTCCGTTTTACGCGGAACCATTCGAACTCCAAACATAGGCTTCCAATATATCAATCTTTATGTCTCGACCATTCCGAGACTCCTCGTCATGTCCGTGATCACATCCGGACTCGAACTCCTTCGGTACATCAAAATACATAAACTCATAATAACTGCGCCGTCGAACTTTAAGCGTGCGGACCCTACGGTTCGAGAACAATGTAGACATGACCTAGAACTATTCACGGTCAATAACCAACAGCGGACCTGGATGCCCATATTGGTTCCTACATATTCTACGAAGATCTTTATCGGTCGATCCGCATAACAACATACGTTGTTCCTTTGTCATCGGTATGTTACTTGCCCGAGATTCGATCGTCGGTATCCAATACCTAGTTCAATCTCGTTACGGCAAGTCTCTTTACTCGTTCCGTAATACATCATCTCACAACTAACTCATTAGTTGTAGTGCTTGCAAGGCTTCATGATGTGCATTACCGAGAGGGCCCAGAGATACCTCTCCGACTATCGGAGTGACAAAACCTAATCTCAAATACGCCAACCCAACATCCGCCTTTGGAGACACCTGTAGTACTCCTTTATAATCACCCGATTCGTTGTGACGTTTGGTAGCACCAAAGTGTTCCTCCGTAAACGGAGTTGCATAATCTCATAGTTACGAGGAACATGTATAAGTCATGGATAAAAGCAGAGCAACATACTAAACGATCGTGTGCTAAGCTAATGGAATGGGTCATGTCAATCGATCATTCTACTAATGATGTGACCTCATTAATCAAATAACAACTCCTTGTTTATGGTTAGGAAACATAACCATCTTTGATTAATAAGCTAGTCTAGTAGAGGCATACTAGTGACATGTTGTTTTGTCTATGCATTCACACATGTATCATGTTTCCGGTTAATACAATTCTAGCATGAATGATAAACATTTATCATGAAATAAGGAAATAAATAATAACTTTATTATTGCCTCTAGGGCATATTTCCTTGATCTCCCACTTGCACTAGAGTCAATAATCTAGATTACATAGTAATGATTCTAACACCCATGGAGTCTTGGTGCTGATCATGTTTTGCTCGTGGAAGAGGCTTAGTCAACGGTCTGCAACATTCAGATCCGTATGTATCTTGCAAATCTCTATGTCTCCACCCGGACTAAGTCCGGATGGAATTGAAGCGTCTCTTGATGTGCTTGGTCCTCTTGTGAAATCTGGATTCCTTTGCTAAGGCAATTGCTCCATATTGTCACGAAAGATTTTCATTGGACCCGATGCACTAGGTATGACACCTAGATCGGATATGAACTCCTTCATCCGCACTCCTTCATTAGCTGCTTCCGCTGCTATGTATTCCGCTTCACATGTAGATCCCGCTGACGCTTTGTTTAGAACTGCACCAACCGACAGCTCCTCCGTTTAGTGTAAATCGATCCGGTCTGCGATTTAGAATCGTCTCGATCGGTGTCAAAGCTTGCATCAACGTAACTGCCACGATGAGCTCTTTGTCACCTCCATATACGAGAAACATATCCTTAGTCCTTTTCGGTATTTCAGATGTTCTTGACCGCTGTCCATGATCCACTCTGGATTACTTTGGTACCTCCTGCTAGGCTTATAGCAAGGCACACATCAGTCTGTACACAAGATTGCATACATGATAGAGCCTATGGCTGAAGCATAGGAACATCTTTCATTTTCTCTCTATCTTCTGCAGTGGTCGGGCATTGAGTCCGACTCAACTTCACACCTTGTAACACGAGCAAGAACCCTTTCTTTGCTTGATCCATTTTGAACTTCTTCAAAACTTTGTCAAGGTATGTACTTTGTGAAAGTCCAATTAAGCGCCTTGATCTATCTCTATAGATCTTGATGCCCAATATGTAAGCAGCTTCACCGAGGTCTTTCATTGAAAACTCTTATTCAAGTATCCCTTTATGCTATTCAGAATTCTATATCATTTCCGATCAGCAATATGTCATCCACATATAAGATCGAAATGCTCTGAGCTCCCACTCACTTTCTTGTAAATACAGAGCTTCTCCAAAAGTCTCAGACAAACCCAAATGCTTTGATCACACTATCAAAGCGTTTATTCCAACTCCGAGATGCTTGCACCAGTCCATATATGGATCATTGGAGCTTGCACACTTTGTTAGCTCCTTTGGATCGATAAAACCTTCGGCTGCATCATATACAACTCTTCTTCCGTAAATCCATTCAGAATGCAGTCTTTACATCCATTTGCCAAATTTCATAATCATAAAATCGGCAATTGCTAACATGATTCGGACGGACTTAAGCATCGCTACGGGTGAGAAGGTCTCATCGTAGTCAATCCCTTGAACTTGTCGAAACCTTTTTGCATAAGTCGAGCTTTATAGACGATAACATTACCGTCGTGTCGGTCTTCTTCTTGAAGATCCACTTGTTTTCTATTGCTTGCCTACCCTCGGGCAAGTCAACCAAAGTCCACACTTTGTTTTCATACATGGATCCCATCTCGATTTCATGGCCTCAAGCCATTTTGCGAATCTGGGCTCACCATCGCTTCTTCATAGTTCGTAGGTTCATCATGATCTAGTAGCATGACTTCCGAACAGGATTACCGTACCACTCACAGTGCGGATCTTACTCGTTGATCTACGAGGTTCTGCGTAACTTGATCTCAAGTTTCATGATCAACATCATCAACTTCCTCACTACTGGTGTAGGTGTCTCGAAAACCGGTTTACTGATTTAACTACTTTCAAGTAAGGGAGAAGGTACTATTACCTCATCAAGTTCCACTTTCCTCCCACTCACTTCTTTCGAGAGAAACTCCTTCTCTAGAAAGGATCCATTCTTAGCAACGAATGTCTTGCCTTCGGATCTGTGATAGAAGGTGTACCCAACTGTTTCCTTTGGGTATCCTATGAAGACACATTTCTCGATTTGGGTTCGAGCTTATCAGGTTGAAGCTTTTTCACATAAGCATCGCATCCCCAAACTTTAAGAAACGACAACTTTGGTTTCTTGCTAAACCACAGTTCATAAGGTGTCGTCTCAACGGATTTCGACGGTGTTCTATTCAGGTGAATGCGGCCGTCTCTAGAGCATAACCCCAAAACGATAGCGGTAAATCTGTAAGAGACATCATAGATCGTACCATATCTAGTAAAGTACGATTCTGACGTTCGGACACACCATTACGCTGTGGTGTTTCGGTGGCGTGAGTTGCTAAACTATTCCGCATTGTTTCAAATGTAGACCAAACTCGTAACTCAAATATTCACCTCCACGATCGATCGTAGAAACTTAATTTTCTTGTTACGATGATTTTCAACTTCACTCTGAAATTCTTTGAACTTTTCAAACGTTTCAGACTTATGTTTCATTAAGTAGATATACCCATATCTCGCTTAAGTCATCTGTGAAAGTGAGAAAATAACGATATCCGCCACGAGCCTCAACATTCATTGGACCACATACATCTCATATGTATGATTTCCAACAAATCCGTTGCTCTCTCCATAGTACCGAGAACGGTGTTCTAGTCATCTTGCCCATGAGGCACGGTTCGCAAGTGCCAAGTGATTCATAATCAAGTGACTCCAAAAGTCCATCAAGATGGAGTTTCTTCATGCGCTTTACACCGATATGACCTAAACGGCAAGTGCCACAAATAAGTTGCACTATCATTATCAACTCTGCATCTTTTGGTTTCAACATTATGAATATGTGTATCACTACTATCGAGATTCATAAGAAATAGACCACTCCTCAAGGGTGCATGACCATAAAAGATATTACTCATATAAATAGAACAACCATTATTCTCTCGATTTAAATGAATAACCGTCTCGCATCAAACAAGATCCAGATATAATGTTCATGCTCAACGCAGCACCAAATAACAATTATTTAGGTCTAAAACTAATCCGAAGGTAGATGTAGAGGTAGCGTGCCGACCGCGATCACATCGACTTTGGAACCATTTCCCAGCGCCAGATCGTCACCTCGCCCTTTGCGGTGTTCGCAATCCGTAGTCCTGCTTCGAGTTGCAAATATTAGCAATGTAACCGAGATCAAATACCAGTGCTATCACGAGCTCTAGTAAGGTACACATCAATAACATGTATATCACATATACCTTTGTTCACCTTGCCATCCTTCTTATCCGCCAAATACTTGGGGCAGTTCCGCTTCAAAGGACTACCGCTTGCGGTAGAAGCACTCGGCCTTCAGGTTTAGGGCCAGACTTGGGTTTCTTCTCCCGAGCGAACTTGCTTGCTGTTCTTCTTGAGATTCCTTCTTCTTCCCTTTGCCTTTCTTCTTGAAACTAGTGGTCTTATTGACCATCAACACTTGATGCTCCTTCTTGATTTCTACCTCCGCAGCCTTTAGCATTGCGAAGAGCTCGGTATAGTCTTTACTAACCCTTGCATATTATAGTTCATCACGAAGCCTTTGTAGCTTGGTGGCGTGATTGAAGAATTACATCAATGACACAATCATCCGGAAGATTAACTCCCAATTGTGTCAAGTGATTGTAGTACCCGGACATTACGAGTATATGCTCACTAATGTAACTATTCTCCTCCATCTTGCAGCTATAGAACTTATTGGAGACTTCATATCTCTCAATCCGGGCATTCTTTGGAATATTAACTTCAACTCTGGAACATCTCATATGCTCCATGACGCTCAAAACGTCGTTGAAGTCCCGGTTCTAAGCCGTAAAGCATGGCACATCGAACTATAGAGTAGTCATCAGCTTTGCTCGCCAGACGCTCATAACATCTGCGGTTGCATTAGCGGCGAAGTTCTGCACCTAGCGGTGCATCCAGACGTAGCTCTTACAGGCAGCAATGAGGATGATCCTCAAATTCGGACCCAGTCCGTAAATTGCTACCATCATCTTTCAACTTTGCTTTCTCAAGGAACGCATTAAAATTCAACGGAACAACAAAGACGAGCCATCTATCTACAATCAAACATAAACAAGCAAGATACTATCGGTACTAAGTTCATGATAAATTTAAGTTCAATTAATCATATTACTTAAGAACTCCCACTTAGAAAGACATCTCTCTAGTCATCCAAGTGATCACGTGATCCAAATCAACTAAACCATAACCGATCATCACGTGAAATGGAGTAGTTTTCAATGGTGAACATCTTATGTTGATCATATCTACTATATGATTCACGCCGACCTTTCGGTCTCCGTGTTCCGAGGCCATATCTGCATATGCTAGGCTCGTCAAGTATAACCCGAGTATTCTGCGTGTGCAAAACTGGCTTGCACCCGTTGTAGATGGACGAGAGCTTATCACACCCGATCATCACGTGGTGTCCGGGCACGATTTAACTTTGGCAACGGTGCATACTCGGGGAGAACACTTCTTGATAATTTAGTGAGAGATCATCTTATAATGCTACCGTCAATCAAAGCAAGATAAGATGCATAAAAGGATAAACATCACATGCAAATCAATATAAGTGATATGATATGGTCATCATCATCTTGTGCTTCATGATCTCCATCTTGCAGCACCACCATGATCACCATCGTCACCGGCGCGACACCTTGATCTCCATCGCAGCATCGTTGTCGTCTCGCCAAACTTATGCTTCTACGACTATCGCTACCGCTTAGTGATAAAGTAAAGCATTACAGCGCGATTGCATTGCATACAATAAAGCGACAACCATATGGCTCCTGCCAGTTGCCGATAACTTCGGTTACAAAACATGATCATCTCATACAATAAAATATAGCATCACGTCTTGACCATATCACATCACAACATGCCCTGCAAAAACAAGTTAGACGTCCTCTACTTTGTTGTTGCAAATTTTACGTGGCTGCTACGGGCTTAAGCAAGAACCAGTCTCACCTCGCATCAAAACCACAACGATACTTTGTCAAATAGACTCCGTTTAACCTTCTCAAGGACCGGGCGAGCCACACTCAGTTCAACTAAAGTGAGAGAGACAGCACCCACCAATCACCTTTAAGCAACGAGTGCTCGTGGCGGTGAAACCAGTCTCGCGTAAGCGTCACGCGTAATGTCGGTCCAGGCCGCTTCATCTCACAATACCGCTGAACCAAAGTATGACATGCTGGTAGGTAGTATGACTTGTATCGCCCACAACTCACTTGTGTTCTACTCGTGCAAAACATCAAACCATAGAAAAACCTAGGCTCGGATGCCACTTTGTTGGGGAACGTAGTAATTTCAAAAATTTTCCTACGCACACGCAAGATCATGGTGATGTATAGCAACGAGAGGGAGAGTGTTGTCTACATACCCTTGTAGACCCGGCGAAGCGATCACAACGAGAGGAAGTAGTCGACGTTCTCCTCGCGATCCGACCGATCCGGCGCCAAGCACTCGACGCCCCGAGTTCTTGACACACGTACAGCTCGATGACGCCCCTCAGACTCCGATCCAGCCGAGTGTCGAGGGAGAGTTCCACAAGACGACGGCGTGGACGATCTTGATGTTTCACCGGCGCAGGCTTCGCTTAAGCTTCATGACAGTATAACCGAGGTGGAATATGGTGGAGGGGGCACCGCACACGGCTAAGGAACGATCTCACGATCAACTTGTGTGTTCAAGGTGCCCCCCGCCCCGTATATAAAGGAGCCAGGGGAGGGGGCCATGCCAAGGAGGCGGCGCACAGGGAGTCCTACTCCTCTGGGAGTAGGATTCCCCAATCCTAGTCCAACTAGGATTCCTGAGGGGGAAAGAGAGAGAGGGGGGGCCCTTCTCCTAGTCCTAATAGGACTAGGGAGGGGGCGCAGCAGCCCTCTTGGGCTGCCCTTCTCCTTTCCACCAAGGCCCATAGTGGCCCATTTACCTCCGGGGGTTCCGTAACCTCCGGTACTCCGAGAATTCCGCCGCCGGAACCATTCCGAACTCCAAACATAGGCTTCCAATATATCAATCTTTATGTCTCGACCATTCCGAGACTCCTCGTCATGTCCGTGATCACATCCGGGACTCGAACTCCTTCGTACATCAAAATACATAAACTCATAATAACTGTCATCGTAACTTTAAGCGTGCGGACCCTACGGTTCGAGAACAATGTAGACATGACCTAGAACTATTCACGGTCAATAACCAACAGCGGGACCTGGATGCCCATATTGGTTCCTACATATTCTACGAAGATCTTTATCGGTCGACCGCATAACAACATACGTTGTTCCTTTGTCATCGGTATGTTACTTGCCCGAGATTCGATCGTCGGTATCCAATACCTAGTTCAATCTCGTTACGGCAAGTCTCTTTACTCGTTCCGTAATACATCATCTCACAACTAACTCATTAGTTGTAGTGCTTGCAAGGCTTCATGATGTGCATTACCGAGAGGGCCCAGAGATACCTCTCCGACTATCGGAGTGACAAAACCTAATCTCGAAATCGCCAACCCAACATCCGCCTTTGGAGACACCTGTAGTACTCCTTTATAATCACCCGATTCGTTGTGGCGCTTTGGTAGCACCAAAGTGTTCCTCCGTAAACGGAGTTGCATAATCTCATAGTTACGAGAACATGTATAAGTCATGGATAAAAGCGGTAGCAACATACTAAACGATCGTGTGCTAAGCTAATGGAATGGGTCATGTCAATCGATCATTCTACTAATGATGTGACCTCATTAATCAAATAACAACTCCTTGTTTATGGTTAGGAAACATAACCATCTTTGATTAATAAGCTAGTCTAGTAGAGGCATACTAGTGACATGTTGTTTTGTCTATGCATTCACACATGTATCATGTTTCCGGTTAATACAATTCTAGCATGAATGATAAACATTTATCATGAAATAAGGAAATAAATAATAACTTTATTATTGCCTCTAGGGCATATTTCCTTCACTTTAGAGTACTCCTTCATCCGAGGTCGTCTTAAAGGCATGGTCGGCCGAAAACCACTCGGAATGTTGAATTTTGTCACTCGGAGTACAACTTCGGCCACCGAGATAAGGTCGAATGGCGATAAGCTAAACATCAAAGTTATTCCACTCGGCGACCTGAAACTTTGCATGCCGAAAACTCTTTTACTTGAGGCCATCTTACTTGCCTTTTGTACCTTGCCAAAATCCGATGTCAACAGGTGTCATCTTATTCTTCGTCCTCAACGTCCTCGAACGTTGGCTTCTTCTTGATAAACTCTTGTATGTCCACAGCACGACAGGCAATCGTTTCGCCGGCGTCATTGACGTGATGGTTCTCAAAGATATTAGGAACATCTATGTTATCTTGTACATCAGGAGCAGTGTAAGCATCATCTTGTTGTGCAACTTCATTAAACGAATTCCTCTGCTCAGTCATCGCTACGTGAAAATGTGTCTTCCAAGAAAAATATCTGTGTTGCTTGATGTGCCAAAATAAAAGGCTCGTTGGTCTGGTATGCCTCCTTGACATTGATGGATTTGAAATAATCATCAGCTCTTGGTTTTGCGATCCTGGAAAATAGGTTATACCAACGACAACACAACAGAACCACACACCGATGATCCTCGAAACTGGAGATATACCGCATTGAACAATGTCTTTTATGTTAGCATACATTTCAGTTTTCTCTTTGTCATACGTATCCGTGCTCATGATGGCACTGTTTTGTGTCTTCCTGCCTTCGTCTCGTGCAAGGGTGTTGTAGCACACATCTCCAACAATGCAAGATTCATAACGTCTTACCTGAGTATCAGGACCCATTGCTAGTGAGTAAAGGGCATCATCAACTGCCTGCCCATCCTCCCGCATCTTCTTAACCTATGGTTAGAAAATAGACAAGTTGATCATCTTATGTACTCAATATATTAAAAAACTGACAGTGCAATTCAAAAGCTTACATTGTTCTTGAACCATTTTGCAAATCCTGCCATAACCAGTTTGTCAATGTTTCTTGGATTTTGCGGCAGTAACTCCTTTTTGTAGATGCTGCACAACATAGTGATCACGTCAAACATCTAAATATATAAGAATGTGCTGCAAGTTTAGTAGATTACGATGTATAAGTTGCAATACTACACTTACTTGATATAAGGTAGTATCTCAGGACAGTTATTCAACACATACCAAACCATTTTGTCCAAATCTTTAGGTTTGTCCTCTTGTCGACTCTTCCACAGAACTCGGATGAATAATCGAAAACATTGAGCCGGGATTGTCTTCACCCACCTCTTTGCTAAGCTGATCAATTGTTTCAATGTATTTTGAGCGAGAATGTCAACGCTTCAGAGCAATGTAGGCCTCTGCAATGGAACCCTCGGGTCTAGCTCTGTTCCTAACATAGCCCTTGAAAGTGCCTAGCCGCCTTTTAATAGGGTACATCCAGCCATACTGTACTGGACCTCTAAGTAGTGCCTCATCAGGTAGATGAACAGCCAAATGCACCATCACATCAAACAAGGCTGGAGGATATATCTTCTCAAGGTTGCGTAGGATAGTTGGTATCTTTTCTCTAAGATGCTCCAAAGCATCTATCCTGATATTTCTACTGCAGAGTTCCCTGAAGAATTGTCCCAACTCTTGCAAATCTGCTCAGATAAGTCGTATGGCCCAATCCTCTAAGGATAACAGTAAAACCCTTTGAAGTAGGACGTCGCAGTCATGAGTTTTCAACCCTTGTACCTTGTTTCCATCTGCACTGACTCTCCTTTCAGGGTTGGAAGCAAATCCATGTGGGAATCTCACATGTGACAGGACCTTGCAGAATTCTTTTCTTTTTACCTTGTCCAAGACGTACACAGCTGGTGCCATATCCCGTGGTTTACCTTCATCTTGCCCCTGCAAATCCTTTCTGATACTCAGATGTGTCAAATCAATTCTAGATTTTAAGGTATCTTTCATCTTGCCTTCAATATTAAGAAGTGTGCCAATAATGCAGTCACATATATTTTTCTCGATGTGCATCACATCAAGATTATGCCGCAGATCCAAATCTTTCTAATACTCCAATTCCCACAAAGTGGACCTGCGGTTAAACAATAATCTCTCTTCTGCCCTGCCACGCTTCCTTTTCCTGCTACCATTACCAGGATGGTTTCCTGGTGTAATATGCCTGACCTTCTCTAATTCCACTTGAAACTCATCAGTGGTGAGCCTCTTTAGCGCATCACGGTTTTCATGCTTTGCATTGAACACATGTCTTTGATATTTTCTAGGATGCGGCTTGTCCTTGGCAAGGAACCGGCGGTGTCCAATGTAACAGATCTTGCTAAGTATTGCGTATGACAATGATTCTGTCACAAATAACACATGCATTGTAACCATGTGTCGTTCGCCTACGACATAGTGCCAAAAGCCGGATAATCATGGATGCACCAAATTATAACAAAGACGCAGAAAGAAATCAGCTGGTGGGCTGCTATATAGGTCTCGAGTGAGAACACCCCTCCATAGCTATTGAAGTTCCTCCACAAGAGGCTCCATGAACAAATCAAAACCCTTTCCTGGACTTTTTGGATCTAGGATGAGCAAGGCCATCATGTAGTTTGATTCTTTGGTGCAGACATTTGGAGGCATGTTGTAAGGATAACAAGCACCGGCCACATGCTATATGTGGCGCTCTGGTGGCCAAATGGGTTAAATCCATCCAAGCTAAGCCAAGTCTAATGTTTCTTGGGTCAAGACAAACTTTTGTGTTTATCATTGAAGCTTTTCCACTCACTACCATGAGATGGATGGCTCATTACATTCTGATCTCTGTACTCCTGGTTCCTAGAATGCCACAGTACATCCTCTCTTGTTTCAACATCATGAAACAACCTCTGCAATCTTCGTGTAATTAGAAAATATCTCAGAACATTATGAGGAATCCTCTTCACAGCATCGCCATCTTTCCATCTTGATGATTTGCATTTCGGGCATTCACTTAAGTTGGCATAATCCTTCCAGAACAAACATAATTATTCTTACAAACATGGATCATATCATATCCAATTCCAACTGCACGAGGGAAATTCTTCATTTTACAATAGGTGTGTGGCAGCTCAGACGCATGTGGGAAAGATGTGCGGAAAGCAGCCAACATCGCATCTAATGATTTGTTGGTCATCCGCTCAGATGTCTTCACCTGAAGAAAGGTGACCATAGCTGAGAATACTGACATTTTATTTCATGGGGTGACAACCATGTTGCATTGTTCCAACATGCGGGCCCACCATTTTTCTTCTGCAGGTGAAAGTACACGGAATGCACGAGCATTTCGTAGCATTGTTTCAATGTTGGTCAAACTCACTGGCTCCACCACCACCACCTCCTCCTCCTCTTCCACCTGAGCATCAGGCAGATCAAGATGGTGATCTGCTGCTTCCACGTAGTCAATAACATTGACGTTGATAGTTTCACCATGATGAACCCACCTAGTATATGTGACCGACATCCCATACAAGTGTAGATGATTTTGCACAATTGACTGGGGTCTTGTAACTGAATTCATACAACTGCTACACAGGTAGAGCACATCTGATTTCGGACCACCGTACACAGCTCTCATAAAGTTCATGAAGTTTACAACCTCCTCGACATATGCAGCGGAGAATCTTTGAGCAGAAGTTATCCAAGTCCTGTCCATCTGTTAGACATAGTTCTTCTACTAGATATTACAGGAATAACATATATGCTTTTTTATGAAGTCCAGAAAAAAATACCTAGGTCGATGTCTAAAGCTATGGCAAGATATTTGGACGAGCAGATCTAAGTAATGAGATATATGTAAAGCTAATTCAGCAAACAGATTTGAGTGCTAAATTATGGCAGGCTGTTTCAGCAGTCAATGAGGCCGAGCACACAGCCGTCAAACTATCGAAGGCCATCGCAGCAACAAAGATCGAGTATAAAACGATGTATAGCTATTTCACCTAACAGATTGGCTACTAGACCATGGCAATCTACGTCACAATAAATATATGGCAGGATATTTTAGCAACTAATCGGCCTTGGCATGCCATCTTAGCTAAGCAGATTGAGTGCCGAACAGGGCAAGGAAGCTTCTTAAGCAGAGCATATTGATAGTAAACTACTTCGGCAAACAGTGAGATTAACAGCGTCTATCATCTAACATTCAGCGCTACATGAACGGGGCCTCAGTCTAGAATGCGTGTACCGTTGTAGAAGTTGACTGCCGTGCGTCTCCACACGAACGTCGCCGGCGGTGGCGGCGCTGACTGTCGTGCGCCTCCACAAGAACGTAGCCATAGGTGGCGCCGCAGCTAGAGGATGGCAGTCTACGAGAGCATACCGTGGGTGCAAGAGGATCACCGTGCGTCCCCTCGACGAACTGCGGCGCCAACGTATCGGCGCGGCGCCGTTTGGCGGAGCGAATGGAGTGGAGGGGGACGGGGGGAGGAGGGTTTGGGGAATATTATTGGCTAGTTGGCCGAAGGGCGGTTGAATCGGATTTGGGGGGAATTTTTGTGGGGGAAGGATTTTTGCGCTGTGGGCGGGGGGAGTTTGTCGTATGGTCGGTTTCTCCAAGTGCAGTCCCACGTGTCAGTGAAGAGGCAAGCCGAAGCGCGTTCCATTTGCGTGAGCCGTGTGCAGGACCAAACATGTGTGGGGTGCAATGCGACCGCGACAGGAGTGCTATGAGTGTACCGCCTTTTTTCCTTTTAAACTAGGTGCTTCGCCCCCTCAAAAAAAATTGTTGCTTCACACGATCCATCGATACTACGTACTAGTAATCCGGTAATCCCAATTGAAACGGCGGCCGGGTCTTTTCCCCGCGCGATATGCTGGGAGGTTGGCTTAGATGGGTTTTTTAGGACGAGTAATGCTACACCTACGTAATGCCAGTAAACGTAATTAACGTAATGTGAAACGTGTGAGCTATTGATTGTAGATTGGGGGGAGGGAGGGGCCCACCACCATGAAAATCAGGGGAGGAGAGAGAGAGGCAATTTACGTTAACCCTTTGTAGGTTTCCGTAGATGTAGAAAGATGTGAAATGCGTGAATGTGTAGTGGACGTACTATTGGAGTGCCTAAGATAAATTGTGTATGTATAGACCCTATATGTTTATTTTACTTCGCATGTTAGATTTGTCTCGGTTCAATAAAAAGCAAAGTTGGTGATGATGGTGTGCCTGTCATCCTGCAATATAGGTCGTCCGATCTATATCTAACGGATAGGAAGGAAACTATGACAATTTACCCGCACTCCTCTCCACATTTGCAGATAAGGCTTTCCCTCGTTCATCCTTTTCTCCCACAAGATCTTGATCTTTCGTGCAACACACGGGCATCTTGCTAGTACTCCTACAATATGTATATTATTGTGAAAGTTCATATACACCGGCCGATATTAATGCAAACACGGCATATTTTCATTACATTTCGAACTTTTATAGGACAGAAAAATAAAAGAAACCCGACCCTAAACCTATTCTACAGCAGCGACCGACGTCCTCCATCTGCGATCTCTATGTACGGGGGCGGGGTTCAAGACCCGTGAAGTGAAGGTGCGGTCTCCGACGAGGAAGAGTAGAACACGGGATATGGACCGGCCAGTTGGCACACCATGCCCTGCCGCCTCCCATGCCCTACTCATCCTCGGAGGAGTCCCCGACCTCGGCAGTGCCAGACGTTGTACGATGGCAAGTAGGACGCGTGGCTGACGGTGCTCCCGTCGTCGGCCGCCGGCGTGGCCACCGCTTGTGCGGCTGCGTCCGCGTCCGGCTACGCCACTATTGCGTCGCGAGAGGCGACTTGAGCGAGGGCGGCGACCTCGAGCTTCATCCCCGAAGACAAGCTCTCCCGCAGAGCGTTCACACTAGTAGTCATGGCGGATGTGGTGCTAGGTAGGAGGACGATGCGCTATCGTGTGGAGGTTAGCTGGGCGTTGCCGCTTTAAGTAGCGCATTCCGGTGAGGCCAAGCGTCAGGGTGCGTCATTAAGTCGCCGGAGTTGGTTCCTCGGGCACCGAGCCTCTTAACGACGAGAAATGAACGAACGGCATGAATGCGGGCAGTTGGCGCCGGCTGGGAACACACCGTGCGATAGTGCGAGGGGTGAGGGTTTTGGTGTGCCAGGGTAGTCAGCTGCGGTCGTGGCAACGTTGGAGATGCCCTTTGCTCACATGCGATCCCCGCATGTCATTGAAAAAGCGAGACAACCCGGCATGGTCTCAGGTCCTGAGGATGCAGTTGGCTGCGCTACACCACTCCGCGGACGCGTCGCGGTGCCCCGTGCATCCTCGACAAGCCGGGTGGTGGGGTGTGTTTGGATTGTGGCCAAAGTGCACCTTACCAAAATTTTGGTCATGACCCAAAGATTGGTCTTTGTTTGGATGGTTGCCATTTTTTTGGCATGCCAATGAACTCTAGCCGACTTTAGTTCATTTTTCTTGCCAATGTCGGCCAAATCATGGGCAACCAATACCTCATCCAAAATTTTGGCTACCCAATGCTTTGATGGGGCAACCTTGGGCACAAACCAAACATATTGTTGGTCCCGCCACAGCACTAACGCCACCCTCGGCACACTGAAACCGACCGTGTCTAGCGACGATATGAGCATGTCACTCACCGCGGTCGCTGTGTCCAGAGGCGGTACTGGAGCTGCGCCCCATTGTTGGCCCCAACGACCCACGTGAACGGTTGTCGGTGGCGAGGAGGTCGTGGGCCAGCTCCTCCATTGGACTAGTCTGTGCTATGTCGTCCTGATGGGTGTGCCCCACATGTCGGTTTCCCTGTTTTCCCGGCCATATTCGAGCGTCAGTGCTCCGCGTTGCGCATTAGGCCTTTCACTATGTAGGCCCAGTGTCGGTGTCAAAACCGGCGGATCTCGGGTAGGGGGTCCCGAACTGTGCGTCTAGGCGGATGGTAACAGGAGACGAGGGACACGATGTTTTACCCAGGTTCGGGCCCTCTTGATGGAGGTAAAACCCTACGTCCTTCTTGATTAATATTGATGATATGGGTAGTATAAGAGTGGATCTACCACGAGATCAAGGAGGCTAAACCCTAGAAGCTAGCCTATGGTATGATTGTTGTAATAAATGTTATGTCCTACGGACTAAAGCCCTCCGGTTTATATAGACACCGGAGAGGGCTAGGGTTACACAGAGTCGGTTACAATGGTAGGAGATCTACATATCCGTATCGCCAAGCTTGCCTTCCACGCCAAGGAAAGTCCCATCCGGACACGGGACGGAGTCTTCAATCTTGTATCTTCACAGTCTTGGAGTCCGGCGGACGATGATAGTCCGGCTGTCCGGACTCCCCCTAGTCCAGGACTCCCTCAGTAGCCCCTGAACCTGGCTTCAATGACGATGAGTCCGGCGTGCATAATGTTCGGCATTGCAAGGCGGGTTCCTCCTCCAAATAATCCATAGAAGATCGTGAACACCAGGATAGTGTCCAGCTCTGCAAAATAAATTCCACATTCCACCGTAGAGAGAATAAAATGTACACAAGTTCAATCTGCTGACTTTTTTGCGGCTTGACGTCACACCACTACCAAGCCTTCACTTGAATCGTTTTTTATTATACCGCCTCAGCGCGTTTAGCGAAGCTGTTTCCTTGGCACGTCTTGTCGAAGCAGAGATCATGTTCCCCTTATTCCGGGATTCTCATCAATACGGACGTGGGTAACCCAACCGCGTCCGTCGCCACGCCTCCTCTATCGAAGGCAAATCCCGAACGGTCACAGAGACGGCTCTTGGTATTCTCCCTCTTTATAATAGGACCAAGGCTCGTTTCTTTTCTTCAATCTTCCACCGAATCTTCTCCTTGCTCCAAGTTCCAAACACTCAGAGCCCCATATTTGAGTGCTTCGGACCTTCAACAATGTCCGGCTCCAACCTTCAGGGCCGGTGGATGCCCTCCTCCGTCACGGAGGAGGACGTGTTAAAGCTGCGTGAGGCCAAGTACTTGTCCTTCAAGATTTCGCACAGGTTGCCCGCCGAAGGGCAGGCTATACCCACTCCCGAGCCCGGTGAGCACATCATCTTTGTATCCCACCTCCGTCGGGGTTTAGGCTTCTCGACGGATCCTTTCGTGAGAGGGCTCATGTTTTACTACGGGCTAGATTTTCATGACTTGGCTTCGGAGTCCATCCTCCATATTTCCGCATTTATTATCGTCTACGAAGCCTTCCTCCGCATCACCCCCCACTTCGGCCTATGGCTGAAGACCTTCAATGTGGAGCCGAAGATGATTGGGGGGCGTCAAGCGGAGTGCGACGGGGCGGCCACAAGCAGGAGGGCCGATGCCCCGTGGCCTGAGGGCTCCTTCCAAGAGGAGCTCGGCTTGTGGCAGCAGGAGTGGTTCTATATCACCGCTCCAAAGGGCGGCAGGCAAAAGCCGCCGCCTTCATTCCGCCCGGGACCTCCACGACGGTTGATGTCGTGGGTCAAACAAGGGCTCAATTGGGGGCCGTCAAAGACGTGCCCCTATTGCGAGGCGGATTCGAGACCACCAGCGAGGGAGATCGATCTGTCGTGGTGATGCAGTCATGCTAATCGAGCGTCTTCGCCTGCAAAACGCCGTCCTCTCCGGTTATGGGAGTTCAATCCGGAGGGACCACGGATTCTCCAACACTTCATGGGTACGACACCCGTGGAGATGTACAAGTTGTTCTTCGGACCGCAGGTGGCGTGTCCGGAATTGACCGAGGATGCAGGTCTAAGCTGCAATCGCCCGGATACTCAGGTAAGCAGCCCAGTGTTCGGACGTACCATTTGTTTGCTTTTCTACAGTTCTCCTTTTAACCCGTTATCCTTCAACAGGAGTGGATAGAGAAAGCAAAGCTGATACGGTGTCCGGCCCCCCTCCCAGAGACCGCACCGGAGCCCGTGCTGGTCAGAATGTTGGAGGTCGCGCCTTCAGAAGAAGGCGAAGGGGAAAATAGAGGAGCTATCACCTCGCCCAAGGGGGCGCTTGAAGAAGGGGGGATCGAGAATCCCTCCCTCCAGGGGGAGAAGAGGACCGCCCCCGGAGGCCAAAGCCCCTATGCGGGGGAAGAAATCTTCACCGGAGGGTCCTGCGTCCGGGGAGGTCCCGGCCGCACAATCTTCTCTAAGGAATCAGCCCTCCAGCGAGCCGTGAGTAGAAAAAGGGGAGTTCATTAATAAGAAACATCCTTATTTGTGCTTCTGAGGATAACCGAAATTTTTACCTTGTAGTTCGGATCTGCGACCTTCTCAGATGAGTTCGTCTTCGGGGGATCTTCGTCCGGAGATGTTGGAGAGCGAGACACCTCCGTCTGCTGCGCCGTCGGATAGGGAGGACGAGCCTGAAGTGTCATCACGGAGGGTATCCCCGAGTCCGGCAGAGCCGAAGAGTTCGACGCCGACTAGTGATCGGCCGGGGGAGCTGAAGGATCTGCTTGAGAGGGCGTCCGTCTTAGAAGATCACCGTGCATTGATGCGCGTGGTGATTGGAAGGATTTCGTCCGCCGAAAGCGGATTGCATAATGCCGTCAGGAGTTTGCTGGCGGGTTTTGAGGTACGTAAAAAACGACGCGCCTTTTTGACAGTTTTGCACATAAAAGTGCGCCCTGTATAGATAGTAGCCCCTGAGACTCGGTTGGTTGTCGAAAGCGACAGCGTGCCGAGGATCAAAATCGCAGGTATTGAGTGTCGCCCTTCCTATGCAGGTGGCGGATAGTCCGGGGGCTAGCCGGACTCATGGAGTTGCAGAATTAATGCGGCAACTCGATGATGCGGATGCGGACATCGCGCTAGTCAACAAGCGACTTGACGAGTCGCAAGGTAAGTTGTCTCTCCCTAGTCACCTATTTAAGCAACTCAAAGCCCACCTCTTACAATATTTATGGTTTACGCAGATGGTGTTGCTGCTGTGGAGAGCCTTCGGGCAGAACTTGCTCAAGCCAAGGAGCAAGCCAGAAGGAGTGATGCGGCTGCCTCGAGGGCGGCGAAGAGTTAAAGCGAAAGGCTGCACACTGCCAAGCGAGGAAGAGATGGCGAATTGGCGTTAAATTGAAGGATGCTACCGACCGCAATGAGGATCTTGAAAAGGAGCCCTATCGGAGCGAGAAGACACAGGGAAGGCCACCGCCGAGGCCAAGGATGCTCATTACGCAATCACGGGCTATGAAGGAGGAGCTGCGTCAAGCCGAGACATTGTGGTGGCAAGCCTTCTCTCGCGCCGCGGTTTACGGATCAAATTATGCCCAGCTTGGCCACCGTGTGGGGTCCGGAGGATCCATATATGGACTTAGCGGCAAGTCGGGCGGATGCTTGTTGTGCACTCTGAGTCAGAAGGATCACAAGACGGAAGAGCTGTTTTGGTCTCAATTCCATAGTCCGGATCGTTCATTTCCGCTGACCGATCGGTTGGCCGAATGGGCTGAGCTGAACAGGTTGTCCGGACTTGGCATGACGGATATCGTGACTCATGTCTGGCTAGAGAGGCCCAAGGCAACGAGCTATTTTGGCTTGTTGCAGCAATTTCTTGGGACGGTGCCGCATATCAAGGAGATGAAGCGGTCGGCCTGCATAGAAGGTGCGCGGGTGGACCTTGCCTGTGTGAACACACATTGGACAGAGATGGATGCCACCACTGTTGCAACCCAGGGTTCGGACGAAAGCCGGTTACCCGCCGAGCACTATTTTGGGGAAGTTATCGTGGTGCTCGTGTAATAGAGTCGCGATGCTCGAAAAATGTCACGTTCAAATGAGCGTTGTATTTTGTAAAACAATGGTTATGATGTAATCGCTTTTTATACTTATGCGTTCCAAGTATTGAAATATCTCCTATCGGCCGTTTATGTATACGTGTGTATAACCCGAAGATGGCAGTCTTTGGCTTCAGCCCCCACGCACAAGGTGCGGGGTGTTATAAAAATAGCGCATTGTCACACTAATCCGGCGTCTCGGTCTGTTGAGGAGGTGGTAGCGTAGCAAGCGAGGCAACCGGACTATGATGCTTTATCACTTTCACTTAGCCATTGGAGTTCGAGGGTGGGGCTACGATATAGCCCACAGGGCACCGCGCTCCGAATTTGGGCGCGTGTGTGCCTGACCGAAACGGTCCTTCGTCAAAGCGAAATTCTAAACATTCCGGTGGTCGATCGAGTGGTTGACGATCTCTCGCCGTATCATGACGATGATCGGTTTGGCTTTCTCTCTTGAGGTGCTTTGCCCGGCCGAACTAGGGCACAATCGCAGATAGTTCTCCGGTGCGCGTTAGCGATGTCTGAGCGTAAGGCAGCAAAACATAGGGCCGGGCAAACCCAACATTTGACCCAAGACATGATTGAAGCTGATGCATATAAGGCCTAACTTCGAGGCGCGAACACTCCCTAAGGTGTTCGGTCTTTATAGTAATGGGCAGAACAATGCCCTAAGCCCCTAGTGTCCAGGTACGGGCAAGGTCCTCTGACGCGGCCGATGTCAAAACGTCAGGCTCCACTCTGGTTATAATGAGAAACCAGGGGATTATAGCAACAAGAGACATAAAAAGGTTTATGCGGGGTCTTAATCAAAAGAATCCTTGTGACGGGTCCCTCTGCATGTCTACGCTGTGTCTCCGTTGTGCGTTATCACGGGCGGGTGTGCACGTTGTTCATCCGGAAAAGAGAGGAACTTAGTTTGAAAGGAAATCGTGCGAAAAAAGTATATGAAAAATATTAATAAATAAGTAAAGCGGAGTCTATATTAGCTCATTGTTGCTCGTACGCACAGCCCCTTGTGAAGGGGTGTGCGGCTGGGGAGCCCCTAGCTTATTTACGCCGTACTCGTCTAGCCGTGTCCGGGGTCTTTAAATGACCCTCGTAATGAAATGATGCCACGTGGACCGGGCATTTTAAGTGTAAGAGACGCGTAATGTGGTATGGCGTTGAAGCGGACAAAAGCTTCACGTCCCAATAGTGCTTGATAGCTACGTTTGAATGGGACGACATGAAAGATTAGTTTTTCGCGTCGGAAGTTGTTCGGTGACCCGAACACAACTTCTAGTAATAAGGAGCCTGTGCACTTGGCGTAAGGGCATGGCGTCACTCCTTTAAAGGAAGTGCGGCTATGTCGAATTTTAGTACGGTCTATCCCCAACTTGCGGATTGTGTTTGGATATAGCAGGTTTAAATCGCTGCTCCGTCCATCGGGACTTGTGTAAATTGTAGTCCGCCGATTATAGGATCCAATATCAGGGCAGTCCATCCTGCCTTTCGAACGCTTCTGGAATAATCGAGGTGGTCGAAAGTGATTGGTTTTGATATCCAATCTCGAGGTTCCGCTGGGGGGGACCGTGCGAGACCCATTTCAACGGGTGTCGCATTGCTTTTCCGTATTATCACATGAAGTGAGTTTACTGCTTTGACTTCTTGTGGGAAAGTCTTTTGTTTTCCGGTGCTCTGCTGGTGGGGTTTATCATCGTCTTCGCTTGATGCGCTGAGCCCCTTGTGTTCGGCGTTGAGTCGGCTGGACTGTTTGAAAACCCAACAATCTCGATGAGTGTGGTTTGCAGGCCTTCCGGGGGTACTGTGGATTTGACATATCCGATCCAAAATTTTGTTTAAGTTGGATAGCTCATCACTGTTATCCTTAAGAGGCAGTGTTTTGTTGTTTGGCCGCGAGCTTTTGAATCCGGCGTTAACCGCCGTGTTCTTTGGGCTTTTCTCTTTATTCCGGCGCTGATCTTTTCTGTGCCGTGATTTTCCGTTTCCATCTCTGATTTCAGATGTACTTGGGTCGCCGGTGCTGCATCTTGCTAGCTAGCTATCTTCCCCCGCGCAAAAGCGGGTCATGAGGCTTGTTAGCGCGGACATTGTCCTCGGCTTCTCTTGGCCGAGGTGTCTGGCGAGCCATTCGTCTCGGACGTTGTGTTTAAAAGCTGCTAAGGCTTGGCGTCCGGACGATCGACTATTTGGTTCTTTTGGTAAGGAACCTGTTCGAATTCTTGCTTGACTCTCCGGGCTGTTGAGTTATATGACTTAGATCGTCTGCATCTGGAGGGCGGACATAAGTCCCTTGAAAATTCGCTCTAAACGCGTCCTCAAGCTCTTCCCAACTTCCAACAGTGTTTTCTGGGAGGCTTTTGAGCCAATGACGGGCTGGCCCTTTGAGCTTGAGGGGTAAGTATTTTATGGCGTGGAGATCATCTCCTCTAGCCATGTGTATGTGTAGTATATAATCCTCTATCCAGACTCCAGGGTCTGTTGTTCTGTTGTAAGCCTCTATGTTTATAGGTTTAAACCCTGCTGGGAATTCATGATCCAGCACCTCATTGGTGAAACATAGTGGGTGTGCGGCGCCCCTGTATTTGGGTGTGCATTGTCTTGAACACTTGACGTGTTGTGTTGCTTCTGGGGCCCTCTTTTTGGCCCGTAAATGGACTGGCTGGGCCATCTGTTTTCCAGGTCATGAGTCGGCTTGTGTGCGCGCCGCTTGTAGATTTTGGCCTATCATCGGCCGTCTATCCGGCCAGCGGCCTCTTTGTTTTTTTTGTGGGGGCTCTATGGCTTCCTCGTCAAATTCTGCAGCAACTTGCGATCGGGTAGCTCTTTGATTGATGGCCATTGCCGTATTGTCTGCGGTTTTGAGCACTTTGCTCCACCTCATTACGAGTATGTCTTCCGCTGTTTTGAGCTTCCGTTTTTCCTTCTTCAAGCTTCTTGCGGTGGCGACGAGTCTTCTGTGAAGGTTCTTATGCTCCGGTAGTATGTCCGGTGTGAGGTCGTCCGGACTGTTGGTTTCGCCGGGATTGGATTGATTATCCAATTCGTCCTATTCGGACGGTTGCTTGGTTGCATGTTCGTCGTCCACTGGTTTGCCCTGCTCTAACGCTGGGTCATTAGGGATGCTGTCTTTGCCGAGGCGGGGCTTAGGGCGGCGCTTGCGTCGCCGCTTTGGTTGTTTATCGGTGGGATTATCCTTTGCCGCGCCCCATTGTTCCTCGTCGTCGCTTCCTTTTGGGGTATCCACCATATATACGTCATGTGTTGGGGTGGTCTTCCATTGCTCTGTGAGCGCTGGTTCTTGATCGTCTCCGGCATCGTCGTCCATACCGTCGATGTCATCGGAGTCATAGTCTAGCATGTCGGTTAAATCATCGATAGTGGCTACAAAGTGGGTGGTGGGTGGGTTTTGAATTTCTTCGTCGTCCGCATCACGACCATCCTGGCCATAGTCCGGCCAGGTCTCTCCGGATAGCGAGAGATGTTTTAGCGAATTTAGGATGTCACCAAAGGGTGAGTGTTGGAAGATGTCCGCGGTGGTGAACTCCATGATCGGCGCCCAATCGGATTCGATTGGCAGGGGCGCAGGAGGTTCGGAGTCCGGCGGGGAGTCCGACACCTCTTAGTCACGAGTTTTATAGGGGACAAGGTCAGTGTTTGGCTCCATCGCCGTGGAAGTTGCAGCCCCCGAGGTGGTGTCCAGCCACCGGTCCTCGATCTGGGCGATCGGCTCCGGACTGAGGGCCGGAGCGAATTCGTGTGCGGCTGCCAAGGCACTGTCCGGTGGCAGAGCTAAATCGTGCCCATCGTGACAGTGCGGCACGCTCGGCTGTGGCTTGAGTTCGTCGAAGATCAAGTCTCCGCGGATGTCGTCCGTGAAGTTTAGGCTTACGAACTTGACCTAACGGCCAGGGGCGTAGCTTTCGATCTGCTCCGGCTAACCAAGTGAATTAGCCCGTAGTGCGAAGCCGCTGAATACAAAGATCTGTCCGGGGAGAAAAGCCTCACCCTAGACGGCGTTGTTGTTGATTGAAGAAGCCATCGAGCCTATCGGTGACGACACAGAGGAACTCTCAATGAAAGCACCAATGTCGGTGTCAAAACCAGCGGATCTCGGGTAGGGGGTCCCGAACTGTGCGTCTAGGCGGATGGTAACAGGAGACGAGGGACATGATGTTTTACCCAGGTTCGGGCCCTCTTGATGGAGGTAAAACCCTATGTCCTGCTCAATTAATATTGATGATATGGGTAGTACAAGAGTGGATCTACCACGAGATCAAGGAGGCTAAACCCTAGAAGCTAGCCTATGGTATGATTGTTGTAATGTATGTTATGTCCTACGGACTAAAGCCCTCCAGTTTATATAGACACCGAAGAGGGCTAGGGTTACACAGAGTCGGTTACAATGGTAGGAGATCTACATATCCGTATCGCCAAGCTTGCCTTCCACGCCAAGGAAAGTCCCATCCGGACACAGGACGGAGTCTTCAATCTTGTATCTTCGCCGTCTTGGAGTCCGGCGGACGATGATAGTCTGGCTGTTCGGACACCCCCTAGTCCAGGACTCCCTCACCCAGCAAGACAACTTATTGTTTATTTGAGTCGTTCAAGTATAATCATGTGACATTTGCTTATTTCTCATTCCTCTCCAACCCTCTTCTCCATCGATCATGTCGCCCTCCAGTCGAGTCCATCCTCCCGCATGCCTCATTTGAACATTCACCGAGTATCATTCGCATGTACCCACCCTAGTCCTCTTCAATCGATCTCCGGACCCCGAGATGAAATCGAGAGAGAACGAGTGGGGGCACGTGATACTTAAGGCAGATTCAAAATTTTGAACCGGTGATCATAGCATCCGAAATCATATATAAAGGGTATTCAATGTTCGTTTCGTTTTTGAACGTATAATATACTCCCTCCTATCCTTTCTAGTTTACATATAAGTTTTATGTGTAGTCAAAGTATCTCTACTTTGATCAAAAAGGTATCAACATTCAACAACACGCCCAATCAATATTGTTAGATTCGTACGTACTCCTAGATTTGTACTCGAGATGGTTTCCAATTTGTTTTCAACCACGTGAATGTGCTTGTTCTCGCGCATGCTCTTCCTACTAGGATTTCACCACGTATAGCCAGTCCAATAGTAACTTTTTTAAGCTCACTGTCCAATAGTACACGTGGAGTACTGACAACATATGTACTCCCTCCTTCCATTTATATAGGGCCTATGTGGAGGAGAGAGATGTCAAAAAGTAAGGGGAGTGAGCTCTCATGCAAGAGCCTTAGCTATATACGCATTCCTAGTTAAATACTAGTACCATAAATATGAAGAAAGAGATAGAGAGGAGATGGAAAAAGTACTAATACAATAGCCAACCTTATATATTTTTTTGCGGGAAATAGCCAACCTTATAGCCCACACTACCGTATGAGTGCATATAATAGATGATGGCTATAGATGACTGGCAGTCCCTCATAGCCATCGACTTCATATATTATTAACCATGCTCTAATGCGTTTTTAAAACCGCATTTGACTATTGACAAGATTAATACTACATGAGATGTATAATGTGAAAACATATCATTGGAAACTCCTTTCACATACGAATTTGACCGTATGCTTTGTGTAAGTTGCATGTCATATATTATTACTCTAACATTTGGTCAAAGTTAGCCTCGAAAAACGCATTAGGCCCTGTATAGTAAATGGAGGGAGGGAGTAGTAGTGGAAGTGGATCCTCTGACGTAGATATCACTGCCTTACCGTCCCTTTCGATCACTTACTGGCGGACCCCATGCTTGCTAGGCCCCGCATGTCAGTTACTCAATGGGTTCGGCCATGTCAGGGGATCCTCATCCATAGTATACTCCCTATGTTTTTATTTACTCCGCATAAAACGGAGGGAGTGGTAGTATAATAAATGATGTGGGCGTGGGAGGGGGGACATCGGTTTGCTCTCAACTGCGGTCCCACAAACGAGCGAAAACGCAAGACGAAGTGCGTTCCATTCGGTGAGCAACATGGACGGTCCAGCATGCCGGGCTACAACACGAACGCGACGAGAGCGATGTACAGTCAAAACCGATTGACCGGTCG
The DNA here is from genome assembly GCA_021437245.1 of Aegilops speltoides. Taxonomy (NCBI): domain Eukaryota; kingdom Viridiplantae; phylum Streptophyta; class Magnoliopsida; order Poales; family Poaceae; genus Aegilops; species Aegilops speltoides. Next base: position 298,898,526 of record CM038141.1, on the reverse strand, counting down.
TCACCGGAACCACTATTCACACCAGAACCTTCGCTGCTCGGCCTACGCCAGCCACTGCCCTAAAACCACACCTAATCTCCAGCCCATTCCCCCACCTTTCGATCCCCTAGCTCGCATCAAGCGTCCCCTAGTTCACCGGAAAGCCATGGTGCACCGCAAGATCACTTACTACAAGATGCTGACGCCGGAGTGCCATGCAGAAATCACGGCGGTGGTCGGCGCCACAGACCTCCGTTACCAAGCTCGCTTTGTGGCGGGCAAATCCTCGAGTTTTCTGGAGCCAAGCTACGAGGAGGAGGAAGCCGATCCAATGTTCATGGCGGAGGTCACGGCGCAGAAGGCCCCCGATGGGTATGAGGCGATGGACGTCGACTTCGTGCTAGCGTCCAAGTCCCCCATGGTGCAGGCGGACCAGCGGTTCAACATGGCGATACTAAAGAAGGACCGGGAAGCATAGGCTCAACTCGACGCAGAGCGTGCGCATGCCGCTGCCATCGAGGCTCTCCTGCAGGCGGAACCGGATGTGGTGGATGTGAACCGGGCGGCGGAGGCTCAACTTGAGGCGGAGCGCGTGGATGCCGCTGCCATCGAGGCCCTCCTGCAGGCGGAACCGGACGTCCTGGACTTGAACCGGGCGACAGAGGCTCGACTCGATGCAGAGCGCGCGGATGCCGCTCTCATCGACGCCCTCCTGCAGGCGGAACCGGACGTCCTGGACTTGAACCGGGTGGCAAAGGCTCGACTCGACGCGGAGCGCGCGGATGCTGCTGCCATCGAGGCCCTCCTAGAGGCGGAACCGGACGTCCTCGACTTGAACCGGGCTGTGCTCTCTTCTGTGCAGAGTGCCCGCATGCTCCACTTGAACGAGTAGCTGGAGGCCAAGGACAACCATGGTGCGGAGACACACGTCGGCAGCTACGGCTGGTTCACGCTGGCAGCCAAAGACGATGAGGCCGTCTCTTTCCGCAAGCAGTGATAGTTTTTCTTTATGTTGTTGTTTTTATGGATCTTTTGCTGTGTACAAACATATATTTGTGATGCAAGTCGCCTGACTTGGGTCAGTCTACCGTTTCAGGCGGTTGGATGAATATCCTACTTCTCCTAACCCTTCTTTCCATCTTCCTCACCTCTTCTTCTTCCCCAACAGACCACCGCATGGTCCGTACGGATACTCCCCAACATGTGGTTGGATAAACATACTTTATGAACGAAAATTATGTGTCAGCGATAGGATGGCTGAGTTTGGTTTGTTCACATGCGACAGCACGTGTCAGTGAGCGTGTGTTCCCTTGGTTGGGTTTGCAGCGTGCAGGAGCGACTGTGTGAGGGTGCGGTGCGACCGCGGTGTGCAGGAGCGAGCGTGTGAGGGTGCGGGGCGACCGCGACAGCCGTGCGCAAGTGTACCTCCTTCTCATTTTGAAAATTTTAGGCAAGCTTGGCAAAAATGTGTGGCGAAGTTTGGCAATGCAAGGCCTAGACCCAAACAGGATAAGTATGTACGTACTAGGAGTACTAGTGTTAAAAACGAAAGGCGGGGTTTTCCTTCGCGGGATTTAATCGATACAAATCCTCGTTTCACGTGTCAATTAATGCGTATTTTTTCTCCAAAGACCAAAGAGCTAACCATCTCACTCCTCATCGCTTGATTAATGCAGCACCATGCAAACCAACCTTCTCACTTCCGCATGCATGCAGGGGATATTAATGTCCTTGGTTGCTAGTAGTGGCAAACCCCATCAATTTTGCCTCCATTAGTGTTAGTGGCCCTTTGCAAATTGTAATTTTGAGATACTAGCCTTGTGTACAAAAAATGGAGGTAGTAACTATATTTGACCTCCTTCCCCATTACGGTGACGTCGAGGCTATGTTTTTTTTGTGGTTTGGCGAAGTGCGTTCGCCGGAGAACACCATTGAGGGAGACCACGGTAAGTCGTTCGCAAGTGCCGCCTGCAAGCCGAGACAACCGCCTTATTTGCATCCAGGAAGTCCATTGAACCAAAGGACTAGTACTACTAGGAGTACACAATAGCGTCGTCCGTACAGCTTAGTGCAGTGAGATGGTTTCTTGAAGAAGACGATGGAGAAGCGGAGTCAGCGAAGAGTGAAATGATGGTTGCTTCGTTTGTGCTTTTGTGATTTGACGCCTCACTGCTTTGTGATTTGTGATAGAAGGGATAGGGGAGTATACTCTATGCTCTATACTGTACTACATGCGTCCAAGCATGGGAGAAAGAGGAGAGACGTTGCATTTTTTATTCCTTCAATCAATAAATAAGGGAGCTTCGGTTCCATCTTTTTGGCTTTGGCAACACCGTCCACAATGGTTCCCATGATGCCAAAAGCTATTTTCACATTTGGCTACACATAGTGGATGCCCTTAACCGTACCACTTGGTTTTGCTCCTATGTGCTATCTATACAAATCTCAATTATATTGATCTAAAAAATTATAGAATCAAGATTAGTAAAAAGGAGGTGATTTTGCCGTGCAGATGGCGGGGGTGGATTCTTATTTTCAGAGGACGTTGTCCTGGCGGTTTTCTAACATGCGGTCCCACGTGTTAGTGCTTTACCAAGCCGATCCGCGTCCCACGTGAGGCAGAACAACGCCAGAAGCAACACGTGGTTAAGTTGAAGAAGATGAGGGAGAAGCGGATTCAGCAACGAGTGAAATGATGGTTTCTTCGTCCCTCCAACTTCTTTTTTTAGCATTATTACTTCGTCCCTCCAACTTAACTGCGGGAAAGGTGCAGCTTTGTGATTTGACGCCTCATTGCTCATTACTACGCCGGCGCCATGACTGGGGTGCTTCACCCCGGCTGCTCTGCATTGTATTCCGGTATGGCACGTGGACCCGGTAGCTTGATGTCCCACATGTCGGCGAAAGGGACTAGAAGATTTATGAAAGCGAGCACTCGACTCTTACGACGGAGGAGTACACGACACGACGGCCCAGTGAACTGTCACTTGTACTATATAGTACTATAGTTTTGTTGTTTCGCACGATCCATCGATACAAACCCGATTAAACAGGAAAGGGCGGGATTTTTCCCGCGTGGTAGATGATACTGGCCATACATTTCAAAGGCAATTTTAATGTATGCAAACTAAATAATTATAAGTAACAATATGATATCTAGTAAAACTAAAAATACATATGATTTATTGTGTTAGAGTGTAGTAGTAGTGATGTATTGCATAGTTATTAGATGTAACATGCGAGAACGTGTAGAGATGTAGTTTTGGAGGGCCTACAGAGAGAAAAGCGTAATACTGTCACTGAACTTCAGAATAAGCTGATTACGGTCACTATATACGTTTTGCGGTGATTATACGGTCACTTGCTCACGGTTCAGCATCGGATTGCACTCTGTTGACCGGCCAAATAGTCCGCGTGGCGCCATGTTGACTAGTTAAATTGACCATGTTCCTTGTGGGTCCCACATGTCAGTTTGCGTAGGGAAAAGGTCGGATAAACACAAATTTATGCAGGCGCGACAAGACTCCAACCCGTGCGCGGGAATCACCTGGTTGTGTTTGTGTCTGTCAGGGCCTGATGTGTGCGCATGCACGTGTAGGCTGAGCACTTGAGCGTGAGAGTGTGTGTTGGTCGTGTGGTGTACTGGTGTGTGCATGCATGCGTGCGTGTGTGCGTGTGAGTGTTGCGTGCATGCGTGGCCGCGTGTGTACGTGTGAGTGTTGCGTGCGTGCGGGGGTGCATGTGTTTGTGTGAGTGTTGCGTGGATGCAGTTTGTGTGCATGCGTGCGTGTGTGTATAATCATCACACCAGCTCATGTGTGTTAAAACAGACGGCTCAGCATACCAATACAAGGCCACCTTGTCCGCTGTGCCCGCGGTCATGACTTCGAACCACCGTCCAAATATTTTTTTGTCGTTTGTTTTCATTCTTACTAGCAAGATTCCCGTGCGTTGCACGTAACATCAAGATGCATTTGTGTGACTAGTTTATCTTGTGAGAGAAAAGGATGAACGAGGGAAGGCCTTATTTGCAAATGTGGAGAGGTGTGTGGGTACCTTTTCGCAAAATTGCCATAGTTTCTTTCCTATCTGTCAGATATAAATCGGACGGCCTATATTGCAGGATGGCAGGCACACCATCATCACCAACTCTGTTTTTTATAAGAGTGTATTTTATGTATTTTATAAGAGTGTAGATGTAGAGTAGATACAAGTCGACAGGTGGGCACGATGGTAGTGAGATAATGTGGTGCAACACTAGAGGTGCCACGTGGAGCGTTTAACTAGTCAACTAGTCATGTCATGAGCAAATACAGAGTTGTACGGTGAGCCTGTGACTGTATAATAACCACTAAGCGTAAATGGTGACCATAATGAGTGGATTCTGAAGTCCAATGTACGTATCGTGCTTTTGCTTCAAATACAATGATCATCATTGCATATATCGCGAGAGAAAGATGAAACATGCATGAATTTTCTGGGGGCTTACTTTTAGAGGACCTGGAGATAGTTATGTGTGCATACGTGAAAGGGGCGTACAGGGGTGTATGCGCTGGAGAGAGAGATGCTCTTCGTTTCTCTTTATTATGACTAACTTTGTATATAGTATAAAAATATACAAATTCACAATGCGGAATAAATATCATTGTGGGCACCATGCAATGCAAATTAGCGTTCGTACTCCTCCATATAACTTTATAATGTTGTATATATGTAGAAACTCTAAAATAATTTTTTGGCCACACTTTATTCAAAAGGAATGTTGTATGCAAAATAAACGTGAAGAGAGGGCTTTTTAGATCAATGGGGTACGTGATGTAACATGTGTGAATGTGTGGTTGATGCATTTGGCGGGTCCTAGAGAGGTATGTGTGTGTATTGCGTATTCGAGAGAGCCATGGATAGAGGGGCTGACGGGCGGGGCATGGGAGAGATAGCATGAGAAATGAGAGTGGTCTAGAGAGAGAGAGAGACGAATATGATGTCACAACAAGAGATTCCATTCCCTTGAGTGTGTATATGCAAGGGGGAGGGAACAGAGGCACCAGGAGAAATTTTTTGTGTGTGTCATGTTTGTGTTGGTATGTGTGGGTGTGAGAAGATAATGAGACATGGGGGCAGAGCGTGTGTCACCGCTGAGGTCCGGTGGGTCGAAGTGAGGCCCTTCATTCGGTTCCATCCTGCGCCACATTGGTCGGCCCATGATGCATTTAGGAAGACCCATGGATGACTAGTCATACAAGAAAAAGATAGCAGAATTGTGAAGGACTCTGTGTCCACTGACAAAGCCGGCTAGGATTTGTAACCCTAGGTTCTCGGACTAAGGTAACCCCTTTATCTCTGATATTACTATTCATCCAACCTAACTTTAAGGGGCATCCTACAGAATGCTCTGCTAGAATCATACTCGTCGATTAGGAAGAGAGGTGTGAGACAATGCGTGAGAGACAGGCCTAAAGATAATGTGCGTACATGAGACACGTAGGCAGGTCCATGTATATAGAAAGGGTCGATGGGGACTGTGCGTGTGTATGTTTGCGACAGGAAGAGTGCTTGTGATAATGGTTAGTGAAAACAGTTGTAAATGGTTACGAGAGGGAGGGAGGGTTATATCTAGAACATGTGTGCGAGAAAGACACCTCGGGAGAGTGTGTGTGAGCATGTGTGAGAGACCATTGATGCAGAGTGAAACTACACGTAAAAGACTGCTATACACATTGATTAAAGATATAAATTGTATCCAAATATTAGGATGGGATCATGATATTTGCAATTCGCGTAAGGAGCGGTCATTGATCCATCAGACATCTAGATTCTATCAAATTTGAGCATGTCTATGTTATTATTCAACACAATTGATCCACATAGTTAGTATTTTGAACTCCAGACAATGCATCCCTTTAGAAATCGAATATAAACGTGAGTATAGTTCATGTTGTGTGTGTAAAGCACATTATACATACAAAAGTTACACAATGAACATTATAAATAGCTACCTATGAACTAGCATACATTTGAATTCAACTTAAGGTGGTTAAAAAAAAATCAAATTCAACATGAAGTCCATTCAATTATTTGAATTTGATATCATGGCATTTGTAAACCATACCTAAATTATGGGGGCACCAATCTTTGCTCTGATTTTGTACATAATAGCATATGTAGTCGTGTACAAAATAGATTCAAATTTAGCTCCTCCATTCCAAAATAATCGTAGTTATAGGATTTTCAAGTGTCAAAATTTCAAAAAGAAGCGGATAATTTAATGAGGTTTTCAAACATACAAGGTCAAATATAACGTTGTCTATTTAGGTCAATCCTCATAGTTCAAGAGTACTCTAAACGTGAATGCTTGTGTTTCCAAATTTCGAACGAAGCGCCAAAAGAGCCTCAACTTGCCCGAAACCGCGTGAGACCAATGTTTGGTAGTACAAGGAAATTACTTTTGTAATAACTCCGACCCGTGAAACCTAGAGGCCTGACGTCCAAAGGTCTAAACCGAGGTAGGTTTGTAGCTTCATCTAGACGCCACGCAACCACCTCCAAAAAGCATTCATACACAATGGTTGCCTAAGCACACATGCGCGCGGCCGAAATTGCTCCCGCCCACTATTTGGGACACATGGGATTACCATCCTACCCCCGACCCACAGTAGGTCCGAAATTTAAGAGGGGGGCAAAGTTTACTTTCCCCAAATTTCAAACAAGCGCGTCCCATCTTCTGTTCAAAAAAGCCAAAAACAAGCGCGTCCCAGACCAAAACATGGTTCCCCCCACCTGTCCGATTCCCCATTCGTACTCCATGGGCTCTAAAACTACCTCTCCACTAGCCGCAAAACCCCGGCGTCCTTCGTCCGCCACCCCATCCCACCCATCAACCACCGCCCTCCTCCATCACGCTGGAGCCGATACCCTAACGTCGTCATCCACCACAACCTCAACCGCAACGCCCTCTATGGCTAGTAGTTGAAGCCAAGGCCGAGACGTCCGTACCCGAGCCAGTTCAACCACATCGTCCTGCGCCTCACCGCTGCCGCTCCAACTTCGCCACCATCCACCGCACCGGAGCTGTTCCTGCTATGTCGTCCTTCGCAGCCTTGGATCTGCTTCCCCTTTGCTGACATACAGCCACGGCAACACAGTCAACAATTTGGCCATGGGTTCGTCCAAGCCCGCACCCTCCAGAACATCGGTTTCCCCGGTAAAAAGAAGAAGATCGGCGCGACATGTGGAGGTGACCTCACCGGCAACCGAAAATGGTACTCCTCTTCCCTTATTCGTGCGAATCTTACGTCTCTGCTTGCACGGTATTCTAGTTGACCGCTTCTTCTTGATACTAGATGTTCCTAGTAACTCGTGATGCACAAGGTTTCTCCTCATATACTATTTCACCTTAGCTAGAGGTCCATCGCCCCCCTGAATTTCAATTTCTGGCTAGTTGATTCCCAATTAACGAAAGCATTCTCCGGCGTAACAGGTGCTAGTATGCCTATTACGCCGGGGAAGCAGCACCTTGGTGTTTATCTTAGGGGTGTGTGCGGCCTACAGCTACTGGCGCCCGATCTGGAGGTCGGCCGGGATTAAAGGGATGGCCTGGGGGCGTTGCCAAGCACGGTGGTGGTGTGAGGTCGAGGGGAGGGCGGGGCGGTGGAGGCAGGGGTCTGGGCCGGTGGTCGCTAGCGGTTCATGAAAGATCGTCAACAGTGACTGGCGGGAGATAGACAAAGGCCATCTACCTGTTCCTTATAGGTCGGACGGTTCATTAAAAAAATCGACTGACCTATTTATTTTCAGTCGACTGTTATCTTAGATATGACCACATGTGGTGGTGTGCTGGAGGAGTACCTGCATTTCCTGTGCTCATATATTACAAAATCATACAGAGTACTACCTCCGTCCTGGTTTATAGGTCCCCTTTGTAGTTTGTGCCAAAATTTGACTAAAGATTTAACTAACAAAATATTAATGCATGTCAAGAAAATTATCTCATTGGATTCGTATTTGAACATAGTTTTAAAAAATATAATGTTTGGGGACATGCATGAACATTTTGTTAGTTTAATCTATGGTCAAAATTTGGAATGAAATACAATGGGGACCAATAAACCCGGACGGAGGTAGTAGAATCTAATTTTGTTTGCCATGCAATGTTGTAGAGCTATCATATGTCTCCTGTCATTTATTTTTCAGACACCTGCTATCTGCTACTTTTACAGTGCACTAGTTCTGCACACACTTCACCCATACTCTCACTATTGTGTTTTTATGCAAGGGTATTTTAGAGTCTGCCGAAAGAGAAGCAGCAAAGAAAAGAGAGAAGTCACGCCAGCTTTCTTCGCAGGTAGGCACGACACGTTACAGCGCTATAAAGGGTGCAGTGTCAGCAGATGGAGGCGGTAAACATAGCTCTGGAGTTGATGATCTCGCTCGCAATGAACCAGCATCCCAGGTGCTTGCTTTAACTTCGCGGTGTCATATGTGGTTGCATGTTCCATATGATGTCTATCTTGTATTCGAAAGGCCGAAGTCGGTCTTTGATAAGGAAAGATATTTGTTTACATGAACCACCAACCCGTGAGCACCAGAAGACAAATAGATAGTCAGGGCACTGGCCGAGCTAGTGACAAGCCTAGCAAAGATAGGCATCACCTGGAAGCCAACTAAAAAGTTGTGATGGTGGCGAAGCAGCCCACCGATACGTCTCCAACGTATCTACGTTTCCAAACACTTTTGCCCCAGTTTTGGACTCTAACTTGCATGATTTGAATGAAACTAACCCGGACTGACGCTGTTTTCAGCACAACCGCCATGATGTTGTTTTATGTGTAGAAAAGAAAAGTTCTCGGAATGTCCTCGAAATCCATGGAGGCACTTTTTGGAATTAATAAGAATTTTTGGCGAAAGAATCAACACCAGGGGGCCCACAGGCTGCCCACGAGACAGGGGGGCGCCCCCCCTAGGGCGCGCCATCCTATCTCGTGGGGCCCCTGGACCTCCACCGACCTCAACTCCAACTCCATATATTCACGTTCGGGGAGAAAAAAATCAGAGAGAAAGTTTCATCGCATTTTACGACACGGAGCCGCCGCCAAGCCCTAATCTCTCTCGGGAGGGCTAATCTGGAGTCCGTTCGGGGCTTCGGAGAGGGGGATTTGTCGCCGTCGTCATCATCAATCATCCTCCATCACCAATTTCATGATGCTCACCGTGCGTGAGTAATTCCATCATAGGCTTGCTGGATGGTGATGGGTTGGATGATATTTACCATGTAATCAAGTTAGTTTTGTTAGGGTTTGATCCCTATTATCCACTATGTTCTGAGATTGATGTTGCTATGACTTTGCTATGCTTAATGCTTGTCACTAGGGCCCGAGTGCCATGATTTCAGATCTGAACCTATTATATTTTCATGAATATATGTGTGTTCTTGATCCTATCTTGCAAGTCTATAGTCACCTATTATGTGTTATGATCCGACAACCCCGAAGTGACAATAATCGGGATACTTCTCGGTGATGACCGTAGTTTGAGGAGTTCATGTATTCACTATGTGCTAATGCTTTGTTCCGGTTCTCTATTAAAAGGAGGCCTTAATATCCCTTAGTTTCCGCTAGGACCCCGCTTCCACGGGAGGGTAGGACAAAAGATGTCATGCAAGTTCTTTTTGATAAGCACGTATGACTATTTACGAAATACATGCCTACATTACATTGATGAACTGGAGCTAGTTCTATATCACCCTATGTTATAAATATTACATGAGGAATCGCATCCGGCAAAATTATTCATCATTGATCCATTGCCTACGAGCTTTTCATATATTGTTCTTCGCTTATTTACTTTTCCGTTGCTACTGTTACAACTACTACAAAAACCCAAAAACATTTATCTTTACTTTTGCTACCGTTACCTTTATTATCATACCACTTTTGCTACTAAATACTTTGCAGCAGATACTAAGTTATCCAGGTGTGGTTGAATTGACAACTCGACTACTAATACTCAAGAATATTCTTTGGCTCCCCTTGTGTCGAATCAATAAATTTGGGTCGAATACTTTACCCTCGAAAGCTGTTGCGATCCCCTACACTTGTGGGTTATCAAGACTAATTTCTGGCACCGTTGCCGGGGAGCATAGCTCTATTCTCTGAGTCACTTGGTATTTATATCTGTTGATCACTATGAAGAACTTGACAGACGACCGAACTACTATTTTGCCCTCAACTATGAGGGGAGGTAAGGAACTGCCATCTAGCTCTGCACTAGATTCTCCTTCCGTTATTAGTAGGCTTGCGACACCTAAACCTGCTACTGCTATGAACTCTGATATGTCGCATGTTCTTGATGATGCCACTTCTGCTATGCATGATGAAACTACTTCTGTGTGTGATATTACTTTGCCATTAGGTGAATTTCTCGATGAACAACTTGCTAGAGTTAGGGGGAATGAAATTACTGAAGAACCTATTATTGATGATAGTGATGATGAAGGTTCTCCCAATGATTATGTATTCCCTGTTGTTCCTAAGGGTTATGTTATGAATGAAGAAGCTGCTTGGGAAATCTTTGCTTGCAATGATAGATATGATCTTAAGAAATTATTAGCTAAATGGAAGCAGCAGTCTCTTAATGCTAGAATGAAACCCGATCCTGCTTTTGCTACTTCACCTATCTGTGTTACTGATAAGGACAATGGATTCTCTGTTGATCCTGAAATTATTACTTTAGTTGAATCTGATCCTTTTATATCCTTAAGATATTTCCATTCTCATTAAAGGGTGATGGTAAGACTTGGTATAATCCTCTTGCTCCTGGTTGTGTGCGTAGTCCCCAGGATATTATTTATTACTTCTCTGCTAAATATTTTCTTGCTCATAAGAAACAAGCTGCCTTCGGGAAATATATAATTTTGTGCAACTCAGATAAGAGAGTCTCCCACAAGCTTGGGGAGGCTTCTCCGGTTACTTAATGCTTTGCTTGATCATCCTCTTAAGAAAAATGAAATAATTGATATCTTTTATAATGGACTAACCGATGCTTCCAAGGACTACTTGGATAGTTGTGCCGGTTGTGTTTTCAGGGAAAGAACAGTCGACGAAGCTGAAATATTATTGAATAATATGTTGACTAATGAAAATAATTGGACTCTTCCCGAGCCAATTCTGAAGTAATTCTGAACCAATTGAGCCAACTCCCGAGCCTATTCCTAAACCCACTCAAGAAGAGAGGTGTTTTATTTCTCACCTCAAGATATGCAAGAGGCAAAGAAATCAATGAAAGAAAAAGGTTTTAAAGCTGAAGATGTTAAGAATTTACCTCCTATTGAAGAAATACATGGTCTTAATATAACGCCTGAAGAACCACATTGTCTTGATAACCCGACACAGGTAGTAAAGGTAAATTCTCTCTATAGATATGATAAAGTTGAAGTCCCCTCTACCAAATTTCATAGCCCTTGCTTAGATGAATTTGCTGACTTTATGGCTAGACAAGAAAGTTTTAATGCTTATGTTGGTAGAGAGTTAAAGAATAATGCTTTCGAGATAGGACACGTAGGTGATAATATAGCTAGAGTTAAAGATGAACTCAAACTCGTTAGCAAATATGCTTCTATGGTTGCTACTCAAGCTAAGCAAGTACTTAAAGCTCAAAGTGATTTGCTTGATGAATTAAATAATAAAAATGAATTTGCTGTTAGAGTGGCTACTAGAACTGGTAGAATGACTCAGGAACCTTTGCATCCTGAAGGCCACCCTAAGAGAATCGAGCAAGATTCTTAGAGAAATAATTTAGAGGCACCTAGTTTTTCTAAAAAGAAGAAAAAGAAAAATGATAGAACTTTGCATGCTTCTACTGAACCTACTGTAGACACACATGAGAATCCCAATGATATTTCTATTTCTGATGTTGAAACTCAATCAGGTGATGAACATGAACCTAATGATAATGTTCACGTTGATGCTCAACCTAGCAAAAATAATGATGTAGAGATTGAACCTGCTGTTGATCTTAATAACCCACAATCAAAGAATCAACGTTATGATAAGAGAGATGTTGTTGCTAGGAAGCACGGTAAAGAAAGATAACTATGGGTTCAGAAACCCATGCCCTTTCCTCCTAAACCATCCAAGTCAAAGGATGATGAGGATTTTGAGTGCTTTGCTGAAATGATTAGACCTATTTTCTTACGTATGCGCTTAACCGATATGCTGAAAGTAAATCCTTATGCTAAGTATATGAAGGATATCATTACAAATAAAAGAAAGATACCAGAAGCTGAAATTTCCACCATGCTTTCTAATTACACTTTTAATGGTGGAATACCAAAGAAACTTGGAGATCCGAGTGTACCAACTATACCATGCTCTATTAAAAGAAATTATGTTAGAACTGCTTTATGTGATCTTGGAGCCGGTGTTAGTGGTATGCCTCTCTCTTTATATTGTAGACTTGAATTGAATAAGTTGACACCTACTGAAATATCTTTGCAAATGGCTGATAAATCAACTGCTATACCTGTCGGTGTTTGTGAGGATGTGCCTGTTGTGGTTGCAAATGTCACTATCTTAACGGACTTTGTTATTCTTGATAATCCCGAGGATGATAGTATGTCTATTATCCTTGGTAGACCTTTTCTTAATACTGCAGGGGCTGTTATTGATTGCAACAAAGTCAATGTCACTTTTCATGTTAATGGTAATGAGCAGACGATACACTTTCCGAGGAAACAATCTCAAGTTCATAGCATTAATTCTATTGAAAAAGTTCTCACTATCACTTTTGGAGGTTTTGAATTTCCTCTCCCTACTGTCAAGAAAAAGTATGATATTCTTATTGTTGGGGATTTTCATATCCCCGTTGAGGTAACTTAGTGTTTTTCGAAATTTCTCTGGTTCCGTGTTATTCGGAATGAGTTTGTTAGCAAGACTTGATCAACCTTGTTAGTGGATTCATTTTGATGATCACGAGATGGACGAAACTAGAAGGCACAACCTTTTGTACCCTCTTTTTACTTTCTGTTATTTAGAATAAATATTGCAAAAATAGTATTATCCGTCAGTTTTCTGAATTATCCGTGTATTAAAAATAGTCCGAAAATAAAAGTGCTCCAAATGCCCTGCAAATTTAGTATGATTTTTTCTGGAATATTTGAGGATTTTAGGCACTGAAATCACTGCAGGAGGGGCAAGCACCAGGCCACGAGAGTGGAGGGCGCGCCCCCCTATAGGGCATGCCCCCCTGTCTAGTGGGCCCCTAGTGGCCCCCTCCACTTATGCCAGCACCCACACACTTCATCTTCTACCCAAAAAAATCCCCATCCAGCTCAAGCACGAGTTCTAGCTCGTTTTGCTACGATTTTCGATCTCTTAGCTCAAAGCTCCATTTACAAAACTGCTTTGGGAGATTGTTGCTTGGTATGTGACTCCTCCATTGGTCCAATTAGTTTTTGTCCTAGTGTTTTATTCATTGCAAATTTTTGCTGCATACGTGACCATGTTCTTGAGCTTGCATGTTAAATTTATGAGGTCCCAAGCAATTTTGATGCATGCTATAGGCTCTAGGCACTTGTAGGAGTAGTTGCTATCAATCTTGTTTAGTTTTTTTCACTTTTATTTTGAAGTTACTAAAATTTCAGAAATTTTCAGAAAAAGAATTATGCTTAGAAGAATGTACCAAGGTGGTTCCTCGGCAAAGAAAGGGCCAAGGATTGCTATACGTGAGCAAGATGTTGAACTGCCGAGGGACGCAAATGTACGGGCTTGTGAGTGGCCATCCGATGATTTTATGGTCGAAGCAGGCTTCAAGGAGGAATTTGATGCGTATGTGCGTAATGCCGAGCTGGAGGATTTCTTACAAGATAAGTGTCCTCAATACTATCAGTTGACTGATTCCTTTGTGTGGAGGTTCCAATATATCTGTGCGCGTAATTCTCCTAGTGTCATGTTTGATATTTATGATACATCTTATACCATGGATTTAGAGGATTTCACAACTGCTTGCAAACTCCCGCAGTGGGGTAATATTAATGATCCTCGCAAATCTGAATTTAGAGATTTTCTTGCTAGTATTACTATGGGAGAATATAGGGACATAGCACAAGCTACCATAGGGAGCATTCATTTTCCCGCTATACATTATTTTGCTCTCTTTATTGGTAGATGCATTAACGGTAAAGATGAAGCATGTCACATGTGTGTCCCTGATCTTTGTGTCCTCAAGAGTGTTGTTTCAGGTTATAAAGGTTATAACTTGGGGGCAATAGTTGCACATAGGTTGCAGAATAATAGTAGAAAGGGAGATTTATTTGGAGGAATTTATGCAACCCGTGTGGCTAATTTTCTTAATATAGCTCCACGAGAGGGGGATATGATTTTACCTCCTGTTTATTTGGATAGAGAAGCTATGTACAATCACCATTTTCTTGAGAGGAATGAACAATTCCTCCATTATCGACTAATCTATGATAGGCGCAACATCGTCCCTGTTACTCTTTCTGCTCCCTATCTTTTTGATTATCAGGCAAAAGGAAGATATGTTGTCACCAGGAAAGAAGCAGCTGAATACGAGAGGGGAATGGAGGCATCTCGCCAACACGCTGCTGCTTAGGAGGCGGTTGCATCTGCATCTCAGTACAACCCCGGTTTCACTTATGGATATTAGCCAGGCGGTCCTTGGTAATAGACCAACTTAGGCCAAAAGCCTAAGCTTGGGGGAGTACGTATTTCTCACCGACTTTACATTCATGTTTACACACTAGTCGTCAGTGCTCATACTCTTTCATTGTATTATCCATGCTAGTTTAAATTTCTTTTTCTAGTTTTCTTCTTGTGTGTTTGATAAACCTTAAGAAAAACCCAAAAAATAGTTTGTTTAATTTCCATGCTTGTAGTAGAAATTAAAATGAAAACCCAAAAAGATTTCTAGTTCTTCTTTTTACTTGTTGGGAGCTTTCCCATGTAAATACTTTTATTTTATTTTCTTTCTTTTGGGGGTCGAGAAGACTATATTGAAAATGCTTAGTGGCTCTTATATACATGATTGTTTATTTAACTCAGAGCCCATATTACTTGTCTTCTCTTTTGAATTGAATGCTTGCAGATTCCAGCTTAGTCCAATGCACGTGCACTCTTATTATTATACACATCGCGGTCGTGCAAGTGAAAGGCAATAATGACGATATATGATGGACTTATTGACATGAGAAAAGCTGGTATGAACTCGAGCTCTCTTGTTTTTGTAAATATGATGAGTTCATCGTCCCTGAGTTAGCTATTATGAAGTAAACATATTTGCAATGACATTTAGAGATTATAGTTGCTTGTGCCATGCTTGATTAGCTATGAGTTATAATGGTTTACCTTGCGTGCCAACATGCTATTAGAATGATTATGATGTGATATGATGGGATTGTATCCTCCTTTGAATGAATTGAGTGACTCGACTTGGCACATGTTCACGCATGTAGTTGAATCAAATCAACATAGCCTTCATGATATTTATGTTCATGGTGGATTATATCCTACTCATGCTTGTACCGGTGTGAATTAATTTTAATGCATGTTTACGATCGTTGTCGCTCTCTCGCTTGGTCGCTTCGGTCTTTTGCTAGCCTTCACTGCACTAAGCGGAATACCGCTTGTGCATCCAAACTCCTTAAACCCCAAAGTTGTTCCATATGAGTCCACTATACCGTACTATATGCGGTATTTACCTGCCGTTCCAAGTAAATTTATATGTGCCAAACTCCAAACCTTCCAATGAAATGTTGTTTTGTATGCTCGAGCAGCTCATGTTACAAATAGGGCTGCCTATATCTTCCATGCTAGGTGGGTTATTCTCAAGAGGAGTGGACTCCGGTCCTCATTCACGAGAAAGGGCATGTAACCGGGATGCCCAGTCACATGATCCAAAAAGATCAAAGCAAATCAAAATAATTAAACAAAACTCCCCAGGGCTGTTGTCTGTTGGAGGCACTCGTTGTTCCGAGCAAGCCATGGATTGATGCTTGTTGGTGGTTGGAGCAGTATAAACCTTTACCATTCTGTTTGGGAACTGCCTATAATGCATTTAGTATGGAAGATACAGCCATCTCATAGTTGTTGCGTTGACAGCAAAAGTATGCCGCTCAAAATGTTATTTAATCTCTATTTTAAAATCAAGCTCTGGCACCTCTACAAATCCCTGCTTCCCTCTGCGAAGGGCCTATCTATTTACTTTTATGTTGAGTCATCACCCTTCTTATAAAAGCACCCGTTGGAGAGCACACTGTCATTTGCATTCATTACTATTGGTTTATATTGGGTATGACTTGACTGGATCTCTTTTACCATGAATTACAATGTTTAGTCAGTCCTTGATCTTTAATGGTGCTCTACATTTATGTTTTGCGGTCTCAGAAAGGGCTAGCAAGATACCATTTTGTTATATCATGTTATGATTATTTTGAGAAAGTGTTATCATCCGAGTTTTATTATTATGGCTCGCTATCTGATTATGTTATTGATATGAGTAACTGTGAGACCTAAGTGTTATTGGGAGTATGGTTAGTTCATAATATTTCCTGAAACTTGAATGCTGGCTTTTCATGTTACAACAACAAGAGCAAACAGAGTTTGTAAAAGTTTTTCCACTTTCAGTTTATCAACTGAATTGCTTGAGGACAAGCAAAGGTTTAAGCTTGTGGGAGTTGATATGTCTCCAACGTATCTACTTTTCCAAACACTTTTGCCCTTGTTTTGGACTCTAACTTGCATGTTTTGAATGAAACTAACCCAGACTGACGCTGTTTTCAGCAGAACTGCCATGATGTTGTTTTATGTGTAGAAAAGAAAAGTTCTCAGAATGTCATGGAAATCCACGGAGGCACTTTTTGGAATTAATAAGAATTTTTGGCGAAAGAATCAACACCAGGGGGCCCACAGGCTGTCAACGAGACAGGCCCCCCCCAGGGCGTGCCCTCCTATCTCGTGGGCCCCCTGGACCTCCACTAACCTCAACTCCAACTCCATATATTCATGTTCGGGGAGAAAAAAATCAGAGAGAAAGTTTCATCGCGTTTTACGACACAGAGCCGCCGCCAAGCCCTAATCTCTCTTGGGAGGGCTGATCTGGAGTCCGTTCGGGGCTCCGAAGAGGGGGATTCATCACCGTCGTCATCATCAACCATCCTCCATCACCAATTTCATGATGCTCACCATCGTGCGTGAGTAATTCCATCGTAGGCTTGCTGGACGGTGATGGGTTGGATGAGATTTACCATGTAATCAAGTTAGTTTTGTTAGGGTTTGATCCCTATTATCCACTATGTTTTGAGATTGATGTTTCTATGACTTTGATATGCTTAATGCTTGTCACTAGGGCCCGAGTGACATGATTTCAGATCTGAACCTATTATATTTTCATGAATATATGTGTGTTCTTGATCCTATCTTTCAAGTCTATAGTCACCTATTATGTGTTATGATCCGGCAACCCCGAAGTGACAATAATCGGGATACTTCTCGGTGATGACCGTAGTTTGAGGAGTTCATGTATTCACTATGTGCTAATGCTTTGTTCCGGTTCTCTATTAAAAGGAGGCCTTAATATCCCTTAGTTTCCGCTAGGACCCCGCTGCCATAGGAGGGTAGGATAAAAGATGTTATGCAAGTTCTTTTCCATAAGCATGTATGACTGTTTGTGGAATACATGCCTACATTACATTGATGAACTGGAGCTAGTTCTATATCACCCTATGTTATAACTATTACATGAGGAATCGCATCCGGCATAATTATCCATCACTGATCCATTGCCTACGAGCTTTTCATATATTGTTCTTCGCTTATTTACTTTTCTCTGTTGCTCTTCATACACCTACTACAAAACCCAAAAACATTTATCTTTACTTTTGCTACCGTTACCTTTATTATCATACCACTTTTGCTACTAAATACTTTGCTGCAGATACTAAGTTATCCAGGTGTGGTTGAATTGACAACTCAACTGCTAATACTCAAGAATATTCTTTGGCTCCCCTTGTGTCGAATCAATAAATTTGGGTTGAATACTTTACCCTCGAAAGCTGTTGCGATCCCCTACACTTGTGGGTTATCACCCGCCTCCCACCCGTCTCTCAGGTCCTAGATGATCATGCTCACCACTCCAGCCGGATGTCTAGCTTGTATTGCTTCCAATTTGGTTAAATTGCATCTTCTTAGCTTACACATTATACCTTTGAATATGACATCCCTTTCTGTTTTTGGTACATACTAGTACATCTGTGTATTAACCATGTTCTTACATCAAACTAATGTTCTTGTGTATCCCTCATCAATCACTTATGATGAGGCAGGTAGGCAAGGGGACTATTCCTCATTTAAAGAATGCAGCGTCAGCCTCCCGACATGATTATCAAGAAACAGAAATGATAGATGAAGATAGTGAACGTAGCTCTGTAGTTGATTACATCATTTCCCCTACACTAGCATCGCATGTGCTTGCTCTAACTTGGTAGCATGATATGTGGTTGCATGTTGCATATGGTGTCTAGATTGTATTCTTCCAATCTGGTTAAACTGCATGTGCTAGTCTGCTTAGCTGATACATTATACCTGTTAATGTGACATGCCTTCCTGTATTTAGTACATAGTACATCTGTCTATTAAGCATGTCCTTACATAAAACTATTGTTTTTTTATATCCCGCATCAATCATATATTAGTTGCATATTAGTTGCATATTTAGTATATGCAGTGCGATATTAGTTGCATATTTCATATGATTTATAGCATGCGCTGCTTCTAATTTTTTGAAATTCCATTTATGATGGGACGCTTTTAACTTGGCAGAGACATATTGGTTGCATCTTTCATGTGGTGTCTAGCTTGTATTGCTTCTTATTTGTTGGAATGGTTTCTGCTTAGTTTACACAAACAGTTGTGAACATGCCATGCCGTCCTATTTTTCGTACATATTCCATCCTGGTATCATGTGTTTGCCTTACATCAAAGTAGTGATTGTCAGTATCATGCATGAATGAGTTCTGAAGAGAGAATTTTATTGCTTTTTCTTGTCGGTTTTACTTGAAAATTCAAAATCAATAAAGCGGAAAGAAGTTAGCAAGGCAGCGGATAAAGGTGATCCTTCCGAACGGAGGGCCTCTACAGTTTCAACTCGTCCACACCCCTAAGATGATTTCCAAGAAAACACATGCATAGACACTCAACAAAGCTGTGTTTATGATGAGCATGTCTCCCCTAGTGCACCATCACCGGTGCTCCCTCTAACTTCGCACTGTTATATGTGGTTGCATGTTATGTGTGATGTCTAGCTTGTATTGCTTCTAATTTGGTTGAATTCCATCTGCTTACTTTACACATTATACTTGAATAAGACACATGTTCCTGTTTCTAGAACATACAATATCTGTCTATCACACCATGTTCTTACATCAAATTACTACTGTTGTGTAACCTGCAACAATCACTTATCATAACACACGTTTGACTTCGAAGTGTGATATAGGTTACACCTCGCATTCTTTTCTAGCTTGTACTACTAATTTGTTGAAATGGCACTTATGACGAGACAGTTTTAACTTGGTAGAGTGATATTCGTTGCATCTTTCATATGGTGTCTAGCTTTCATTGCCTCTAATTTGTTGAAATGCCTTCTCCTTAGTTTACACATCATAAGCTGTGAATATGCAATGGCACTAATGACGAGACACCTCTAACATGGTAGTGTGATGTTGTTTGCATCTTGCATATGATTTATTTCTTGTACTGCTTCACATTTGTTTAAATGCCATTTATGATGAGACA
Organism: Aegilops speltoides; assembly: GCA_021437245.1. NCBI lineage: Eukaryota > Viridiplantae > Streptophyta > Magnoliopsida > Poales > Poaceae > Aegilops > Aegilops speltoides. The sequence goes on along the minus strand of CM038141.1, from coordinate 298,878,742 downwards.
CTGTTAACTTGGCAGATCGATATTTGTAGCATCTTTCATATGGTGTATACCTTCCATTGCATTGCTTCTAATTTGGTGAAATGTCTTCTTCTTAGTTTACACATCATAGTTTTGGTTATCTCTTCCGTCCTGTTTTTCATACATATTACATCCTCCTATCATGTGGTTGTCTAACATCAAAGTTCAGTTCGTCTGCATCATGCATCAATTTGTTCTGAAGAACTAAATTATTATTCATTTTTCTTGTCGGCTTGTCTTAACATGGCACAGAGAAAGAGGCAGAAACACAGAATGGCGGGGAATGAGAAGCGGATGAATCCTGCAGATTCTGTTGGTATTGATGGTGCAATAGAAGGTCAAAGTCCAGCGGAAAATTCTACAAACATGGCATCCCATGCTATACGAGCTGCAAAAAAAGCCAAACAGAATCAAATAGCTGCCATCAAACAAGCAGAGACATCCCTAGTTCTTGCAACACCTACCACAAGATTACTACCGTTTGCCACGACTTACTCGTATGGCAATCGAGCTAGCAAAGACGCTCCCAAGCTCCCTTTCCACCTGACACTACTTCCCAAGCACTCAGTTGGCAATATCAGATGAACCTTATGAGCTTAACAGCAAGAAGGTAGTTGCTGGAGTCAAGTAACAGTTGCATGCTTCTTTATATGTAGTCTCACAGTTTGATGTACACTAACACTTCCTATGTTCGTTGTTGGACTAGCACCTAGGCGCAAGAGGAAACAAACATCAGGGATAATGCTCGATAGGTTAACTAAATCTAGACGAGGAAGAATGGAGATCCGTTTTGAGGCAGGTTTAAAAAGGCCACGTGATGCTACAGAGTCAACCAAGTTAGTATCAGAGGCAACGGTTGCCGTTAGGTGTCATGTACATATCCTCCCAATATGGATTCTGTACAGGAATGACAAAGACGAAACCCAGTTCAAAACCTTCCTCGACCATTTATTTGTAAGTATGGTTATGTATGGAAACTAGTAATATCGTCGTGCTCTGTCCCATACTTTCTAGGTTACTGGTAATGAGACTCCCATAATTTTCAACAGATGAGGTTCAAGTTGGATAGCCAAGATGATACAACCATACAAGCTTGCACCCATGTTTTCAAGTCTGCTCTGCGACAGTATCGGTATAACTTGAGGAAAACTCACTTTGAAGGCAAGGCTAACAGTGAACTTTCCCAAACATCTTCAGTGGAAAATATATCGGATGAAGACTGGAGGGGCCTTGTTAAACACTAGCCTGATCCGAAGTATCAGGTACATTATATATATATATGTGATTAGATCACATGTTGAAGTCCTATTTACGCATGTGCCACACAAATCTATCTTCTTGTAGTTGAACTGTTCAAAGAACAAGGCCAACCGTAGGAAAGTGAAATTCCAACAGACGACGGGATCTCGTAGCTATATTGCACACTACGAGGCTCTTGTAATTAGCTGTTGTTTCACTCTTTTCGCTGTACCATATTATCAGATCTATATTGACTTGTTCGAAATGCAGAGGAAAGCCCGCAAGGACCAAAAAGTACCTGAACCAAATGCTATGGAAATCTTCAAGGACTGTCACATCAGCAAGAAGAAGGGCATGACGACACCAGTCAAAGCCGCTGTTGTAAGTCCTTAATCCTCATGTCTTTTAACTACTACTTACTCTGACTTGTGCCTTTAACTGCATGGTTTGCAGCCAATGTCTATTACTCTTTTCAATTTTATACACAATTGTCTTAGCGTATCATTGCACCTTACAAGGTTTAAAAGAGAGGAGTGATGTTCCTTTGATCTTGACCCGTAATCTAGTTCCGTGCTGGACTTGCCCACACAATGTTACAATTGCATGTTTGTCTGTTCTCAGTTGTTTTGTGATATGAATGGGGTCATACTATACTTACCGTATTATAAACTTCATCTCTTTATACTTAGCCCTCAATACAATGTGAAGAAATAGACAATACATTAGCGATGGTACATGGTCATATGTTTGGAACCTGGTTTTATTATGTACTTTGCAATAAAATACAACTAATATTTTACATGGGTTCACCAGAATAAGTTCTGTATATAGACAAAAGCTATTTTGTTTGGTTTTGCTGCCTCCTTAATATCTTCTATTCTGGTACTAGTAATGTAAAACCTCAACTTTTCAGCGAGCTATGGAAAAAATGGTGGAACCACCACCTTCTAAAGGTGGTGAGGAAACTATAACCGCAATGTCAGCTCTTGCTGTAGTGGGTCAGTACCTGTCCACTAACAGTGCCAAAAGCACGTTCCTGCGTAATACTAGGTTGGTTGTTAAGGCAATATCGTCCAAACTGCCTCATGATCAAGATATGCAAGCTCAAAGCAATGTTGTATCTGCGCTCCAGACACAAGTCCATTCCCTAACAGAGACCCTTTGTGAAACAAGGAGAGACATTGTTCGATGTCATCAAGATATGCATGGTTTTGAAACCAGACTATCAGACATTTGCTATGTTGTTCAGGAGCCTAGGGGAAATGAAGGCGAGGGTTATGGTGCTCAATCGGACAATACAACATGAAAACGTAACAGTCAGGTCAAATGAACTGAGCTTCTGAACTTCTGGTGGTGCATTTATCTGCTAGATTGTTAAGTTTTATGCCAACCTTCCTTTTGTTATATAGTTGTAATTTGTTTTGGTGCGATACAAAATTTATTCTTAACGTGCAGCCGCCGGCTGAAGAAAACAGCAAGCCATTTTTGCATAGTCTAGGGTGTTCCCTATATTTGCACTGGTGGCGATCTTTGATGCCGAGTGGATGTAATCTGTGCAATCGCCTTAATAGCCTAGTGAGGGAGTCCTGGACTAGGGGGTGTCAGGATAGCCGAACTATCACCATCGGCCGGACTCCAAGACTATGAAGATACAAGATTGAAGACTTCGTCCCGTGTCCGGATGGGACTTTCCTTGGCGTGGAAGGCAAGCTTGGCGATACGGATATGTAGATCTCCTAACATTGTAACCGACTCTGTGTAACCCTAGCCCTCTCCGGTGTCTATATAAACCGGAGGGTTTTAGTCCATAGAATGAACAACAATCATACCATAGGCTAGCTTCTAGGGTTTAGCCTCCTTGATCTCGTGGTAGATCTACTCTTGTACTACCCATATCATCAATATTAATCAAGCAGGAGTAGGGTTTTACCTCCACCGAGAGGGCCCAAACTTGGGTAAAAACATCGTGTCCCTTGTCTCCTGTTACCATCCGCCTAGACGCACAGTTCGGGAACCCCTACCCAAGATCCGCCGGTTTTGACACCGACATTGGTGCTTTCATTGAGAGTTCCTCTGTGTCATCACCTATAGGCCCGATGGCTCCTTCGATCGTCAACAACAACGCGGTCCAGGGCGAGACTTTTCTCCCCGGACAGATCTTTGTATTCGGCGGCTTCGCACTGCGGACCAATTCACTTGGCCATCTGGAGCAGATCGAAAGCTACGCCCCTGGCCACCAGGTCAGATTTGGGAGTTTGAACTATACGGCTGACATCCGAGGAGACTTGATCTTCGACAGATTCGAGCCACAGCCAAGCGCGCCGCACTGCCGCGATGGGCATGATCTAGCTCTGCCGCCGAACAGTGCCCTGGAGGCCGCACAAGAGTCCGCTCCGACCCTTAGCTCGGAGCCGACGGCTCCGATCGAGGATGGGTGGCTAGACACCGCCTCGGGGGCTGCTACCTCCACGGCAATAGAGCTGAATACCGACCCTGTCCTGTGTGAAGCTCGTGACTCCAAGGTGCCGAACTCCTCTCAGGACCCCGAACCTTCCGCGCCCCTGCCAATCGAATCCGATTGGGCGCCGATCATGGAGTTCACCGCTATGGACATCTTTCAGCACTTGCCTTTTGGCGACATCCTGAATTCGCTAAAGTGTCTCTCTTTATCAGGAGAGCCCTGGCCGGATTATGGTCAGGACGGTTGGGACGCGGACGACGAAGAAATTCAAAGCCCACCCACCACCCACTTTGTAGCCACTGTCGATGACTTAACCGAGATGCTAGATTTCGACACCGAGGACATCGACGGTATGGACGACGATGCAGGAGACGACCAAGACCCAGCACCTACAGGGCATTGGAAGGCCACCTCGTCATACGACATATACATGGTGGACATCCCAAAGGATGGGAATGGCGATGGAACAGCGGAGGACGACCCCTCCAAGAAACAGCCTAAGCGCCGGTGTCAGCGGCGCCGCTCTAAATCCCTCCACAGCAAAAATGGAGATTCCGGCACCGGAGACAATAAAACCCAGGTCAGTGTCGAAGACAACCCCCTCCAGCAAGATTCAGCATAGGAGGGTGGAGAAGCCAGCCCTCATGAGAGAGCGGCAGACAGAGAGGTAGAGGACGATAATTATATGCCTCCCTCCGGAGACGAGGCAAGCCTCGACGACGACGAATTTGTCGTACCTGAGGATCCCGTCGAACAAGAGCGTTTCAAACGCAGACTTATGGCCACGGCAAGCAGCCTCCAGAAAAAGCAGCAACAGCTTAGAGCTGACCAAGACTTGCTAGCCGACAGATGGACTGAAGTCCTTGCGGCCGAAGAATATGAACTCGAACACCCCTCCAAAAGCTACCCCAAATGCAAGCTGCTACCCCGATTAGAGGAGAAAACACATAAACCTACATCACCAGCGCACAATACGGCCGACCGGCCACCTCGTGGTCGAGACAGAGAGGCCTCTAGGCCCTCCACTAAAGTCGCACCCCGGCATCGCTCAAAAAATACAAAGCCACGGGGGAATGCGCCGGACTTGCGAGACATATTGGAGTATAAGGCAAGACAAACAAGATCGATCTACGGATTGCGTGGGCGCCCCACGATACGCGACGACACCGTCACGCCGGATATAGCAATTCCGGCCAGGCCGAACATAGTAGACAAAGCTTGTTTGAGCTGCGTCGTGATATAGCCCAATACAGAGGCTCCGCACACCCACTATGCTTCATAGATGAAGTAATGGATCATCAAATCCCCGAAGCTTTCAAACCCGTAAACATTGAATCCTACGACGGCACAACAGAACCTGCGGTTTGGATCGAAGACTATCTCCTTCATATCCACATGGCGCGCGGTGATGATCTTCATGCCATCAAATATCTCCCACTCAAGCTTAAAGGACCAGTTCGGCATTGGCTCAACAACTTGCCAGCAGAATCAATTAGGTGTTGGGAGGACCTGGAAGCCGCATTCCTTGATAACTTCCAGGGCACATATGTGCGACCACCAGACGCCGATGACCTAAGCCACATAATTCAGCAGCTAGACGAATCGGCCAGACAATTCTGGACACGGTTCTTAACCAAGAAAAATCAAATCGTCGACTGTCCGGATGCGGAGACCCTTGCAACCTTCAAACATAACATCCGCGACGAATGGCTTGCCCGGCATCTAGGACAGGAAAAGCCGAAATCAATGGCAGCCCTCACATCACTCATGACCCGCTTCTGTGCGGGAGAAGACAGCTAGCTAGCCCACAGCAACAACCTAACCAAAAACTCTGGTAGTTCGGATACCAAAGACAGCAATGGCAGGTCGCGTCGCAACAAGCACAAGCGCCGCATTAACGGCGATAATACTGAAGATACGGCAGTCAACGCTGGATTTAGAGGCTCTAAACCCGGTCAGCGGAAAAAGCCAATCAAAAGAACTACTCTGGGCCCGTCCAATTTGGACCGGATACTCGATCGCTCATGCCAGATACGCGGCACCCCCGAAAATCGAGCTAATCACACCAACAGAGATTGTTGGGTATTCAAGCAGGCAGGCAAGTTAATTGCCGAAGGCAACGACAAGGGGTTGCTTAGCGATGACGAGGAGGAGACACGGCCGCCGAACAATAGAGGACAGAAGGGTTTCCCCCCACAAGTGCGGACGGTGAACATGATATACGCAACCCACATACCCAAAAGGGAGCGGAAGCATGCGCTCAGGGACGTATACACGATGGAGCCAGTCACCCCAAAGTTCAATCTGTGGTCCTGCTGCCCGATCACTTTTTATCGAAGGGACCACCCAACCAGCATCTGCCATGGCGGATTCGCCGCATTGGTTTTAGACCCAATCGTCGACGGATTTCACCTCACTAGAGTCCTGATGGACGGCGGCGGCAAATTGAACTCGCTTTATCAAGATACAAAGGCGCAAGATGGGCATAGACCCTCAAGGATTAAACCCACAAAGACGACCTTCAAAGGCGCCATACCAGTGTAGAGGCCAATTGTACGTGCTCGCCATACACTTGAAGTGGTCTTCGGATCCCGGATAACTTCTGAAGCGAGGAGTTAATCTTCGACATAGTCCCGTTCCGCAACGGCTATCATGCACTGCTCGGACGAACCGCATTTGCAAAGTTCAATGCGGTGCTGCAGTATGCATACCTCAAGCTCAAGATGTCAGGCCCTCGAGGATTCATCACGGTCAACGGAAACACCGAACGCTCTCTCCGAACAAAGGAGCATACAGCGACTCTCGCGGCGGAAGTATAGAGTAGCCTCTTAAGGCAATTGTCGAGTCCGGTTGTTAAGCGACCGGACACCGTCAAGCGCGCCCGGAGTAACCTACAACAAGACCACCTGGCACATTCCGAGCACGCGTAGCAATGCGGCCCAACCCCAGCCCTCGCGAAATCGCGAGACCAGTACCACGCGTACATCAATATGCTCTAGAGATACCATGGGCATAGGGGGAGGGGCACGACCACGGCATGCCCAGAGTGCGGATCAACCACACCAGGGGCTCCCAAATTTGTCATTCTTTTTTTTCTTATTCTCAGGACTCCGTTTTCCAGAAGCCCTGTCCGGCAGTAGATCTGCCGAACTCACGATGCAACAGCCAGGGAAGCAGAAAAGCTACGACGAATATCCAGGTGGTCTCCATTACGAGCATTATACCTATTTTACATACTATTCCGTAGCCTACCCCTGGAGGGGGACATGTTGAATAGTCCCACCCCTTGCTTATCGCACTATTTGTATCATTCTGCCTTCATTGCAGTATTTTTTGAATAAACAATGCATCGCCTTTTTCCTATCATTGCATTCCTTTCTATATATGTTCACTTATGACATGTTGCACCCGTACGCTTTGGTACGACCAAATACACCAGGGGCTTAAGTTCCCCAAAGCATGGTGTGATAAGTCTGAACACTTTCACAAGTGCGACACCCCGAACTTATAGCATTATATGCATCGGCACCGAATCATGTCTTGGGTCAATAGTTGGGTTTGCTCGGCTCCCATGTTTTGGTACCTTACGTTCCATTATATCGGCTAAGGTAGCGCTGGGAGAACCATCATGCGATTGTGCCCCAGCTTGAGCTGGGTCGAGCACCTCGATGGAGAAAGCTAAACTGACCGTCATGATAAGGCGAGAGTTGGTCGCTGTTCGAGAGGTCTTTTCGAGTCCCTAAAGACTTATGCCGCTTAGAGCGAGGAGCCGGCTTTGTCCGGCCCAAGGCGTGGATAGCGCCCCGAATTCGGCCTTCCGAACACTAGGGGCTTCGCCGAAATTTAAAATTATAGAATTCTATGGCTAAGTGGGAGTGTTCAAGCATTATAGTCCGGTTGCTTAGTTCGTTGTATTGAGCGCCTCCCTAGAAGGACCCAAAAATGGGAACAAGAGCGCTCAAGTTTATCCCGAACACCCCAGCACTCGTGGCATGGGGGCCGAAGCCAACGACTTGCCATCTCTAAGATTTAATAAACGGCCGCACAGAAGGTAATATTTTAAATCAACAAGCGTTGCTTAGCGCATATGAACAAATTTTCAGCGCACGGGATAACAAAATGCGAGTCTACTCAAAAATTACATCTTTGGAGCATTCACCCGCAATAAGGTGGGCACCCTTCAGGACACCCTTATAATACATCTCGGGCGTGCGATACTCCTTTCCCGGCGGTGGCGCGTCCTTCACAAGCTTCTCGGCGTCCATCCTGCCCCAGTGCACCTTAGCACGGGCAAGGGCCCGACGGGCACATTCAATGCAGGCGGAGTGCTTGATGACTTCAACCCATGGACAGGCGTCCACTAGCCACCGCACTGCATCAAGTAGCTCCTGTGCATGGCTTCTTTGGGCTACACCAACTATGAGGCCCTTCATGGCCTATTCGCCACCTTGTGGAGCTCGACCAGCTGCTTCAGCTGGTCGCTCAGGCACTGGATGTCCGCCTCAAAGATATCGAGACCGTAACACCTTTTCCGCCGAGCTCCTCCTCGGCTCAGAGAACCCGGCAAGATCGGACACGCTATGGGGCAGATATGCTGACGCCTCCCGAGAGCTCCGACCGTTAAGTAACAAGTAATTCACTTTTACATGCTTGCTTTATGTGAAGAATGCCTTACCCGCCGCTATCTTCTTTTCTCGCCTCGATCTCTGGAGGGCCTTTTGGGCTTCAAATTTAGCGATTCAGCAATCTCAAGAGCCGACGCGAGCTCGACACTCGAGTTCGAGTCACGCCCAAACTCGTGTTTTTCCACGAGAGCCCGGAGCTCTTGTCGCACCTCCGCCACCCGCCTCCTGCTTGTCTCATTGGTGCATTCCATGTCAAGATTATGCTCGTCATGACACCGCCTTCAGTGTCGCCACCTCGTTTGTAGCCCCTGCAATACCCACGTTATTCCTATCATTTTTTGCAACCAATCCTTTTCTATAAGGTATCACTTTAATAAGGTATTACTTACCTTCCTTGTCCTCGAGCAGCTTCTTGGCACGGCCGAGCTCGCTCTCGGACCACTCGAGGCTCTGCTTCAAGGCATGGACCTCCGCAGATCAAGGTCTGGCGAGGTCAAGAATAAGCACCTGCATTCTCATATTGACATATTTGTGTTAGACTCTGTGTATATCTTTTAGATCCTCGATTCGCTTTTCTTTCCGAACACCAAATTGAGCATCGGGGCTACTATCTATGCGGTACTATTTTACATATCTTAATCACATACCTCGAAGCTCGTTAGAAGGTCGGTGCGAGCTGGCCAGCCCGCTCTTGGCGGATCGAATCCTTCAATCACCGCACTCATGACAAAGGCGGTGTTCCTCGTCGATGGAAGCGCCGTTAAGCGCCCAAAGAATTATCCGGCGCCTCGGTTGGACGGAGGTCACCGGCGTCGCTGTCTCGCCTTTTCTTCACGGCAGGCCGCCATTAACTCCGGAACCACCAAAGGTTCTCAGTGCGAGTCCGGTCCAATGTCCGGGAGGTTGCCCTGCGGCACCTCCGGGGCCTCCTCCTCCTGGCTGGTCCCTTTCTGGGACCCCGCTTCGGCGCCGTCTGCGTCATGGGGGAGGAGGCGGTCGGAAGCGAGGCGCTATTCACATCCACGAACCCAGGGACCCGCTCGACGAAGCGGGAAGGTCATCCTTGGGCGGGCTACATGGTTGGGTTCGGCATTAGAAGACACTATGCGACAAAAAGAAAATCATAAGCTATTCTGGAATCCGGACACTTGTGATCTCGCCAGGGGCTTGGCCCTCGAGGGCCACTCCTCTTCGCCATCGTCGGCGTTGGTGGAACAGTCCAGAAGAAGGGTCCTTCCCTTCTTGGACCCTTCGGCCTCCCCCATTGGGGAAGCCTTCCTCTTCTTCTCTCCCCACCGGGAGAGGCCTCTTCTTCTCCTCCTCGCCTTCATGGGAGGAGTCCGCCTCGGAGTCATCGGACGATGAGTCCGATAACACCTGGCGCCGGGAACTCCTCCGGGTTCCCATGGCCTTCTTGGCCTTCTTCTCCGGCACCACGTAAGGCGCCGGGGCCAGCAGTCCCAATAATCGTGCATCCACTGGGTCTTCGGGCAAGGGAGCCGGGCAGTTAACCTGCCCGGACGTCTTCTGCCAGGCCTGTCAAAGGTAAAGGGAGTATAGATCCCACATAGAGCCAAACTATGGAAAGCAGGTGTCCCGTAAAGGGTAAAACAGCTTACCTCGCCGGCTTGACGCTGCGAGCAGAATCCGCAATCTTTGGTAGCGGATGAGGGAGCCTCGGCGCTTTGAACAAGACCCTCTGAGGCGCCTTCGTGACGTAGTGTCAAGAGCCTGCTCAAGGTTGGGTGCTGTGCCGGATCAAACTCCCACAAATTGAAAGCCCGCTGTTGGCACGGGAGGATCCGGCGGATGAGCATGACCTGGATTACGTTGACAAGCTTGAGCTTCTTGTTCACCAGGATTTGGACGCAGGATTGAAGTCCGGTCAGCTCCTCCGAATCACCCGATGTCAGGCCCTTCTCTTTCCAGGAGGTGAGCCGTGTGGGGATGCCAGATCTGAATTCGGGGGCCGCTGCCCATTCAGGGTCACGCGGCTCGGTGATGTAGAACCACCCCGATTGCCACCCTTTGATGGTTTCCATGAAGGCGCCCTCGAGCCATGTAATGTTGGGCATCTTGCCCACCATGGCGCCTCCACACTCCGCTTGGCTGCCGCCCACTACCTTCGGCTTGACGTTAAAAGTCTGCAGCCATAAGCCGGGTGGGGCTGGGCGCAGAGGAAGGTTTCGCATACCACGATGAACGCCGAGATGTTGAGGATGAAATTCGGGGCCAGATCATGGAAATCCAGGCCGTAGTAGAACATGAGCCCCCGGACAAATGGATGGAGTGGAAAGCCCAGTCCACGGAGGAAATGGGGAAGGAACACCACCCTCTCATGGGGCCTGGGGTGGGGACGATCTGCCCCTCGTCGGGAAGCCGTGCGCAATATCGTTGTCAGTATCCGCTTTCTCAGCCTTTTGATGTGCCCCTCCGTGATGGAGGAGGCCATCCACTTGCCTCCCGCTCCGGACATGGCTGGAGAAGGTTGAGGCGAGATGTGCGGACTTGGGCGCTGGAGCTCGAGTGCACGGAGATGGATAAGCAGAGGAGGAAGAAGGCGTAGGTAGAAAGGTGGATCCTTATCCCCTTATATATGAGCGGACGAAACTATGCGTCCCCACCAGCCCGGTAAAACTCGCTTATTTCCCAAGCGCCGCAATCAATGGCGCGGTTAGGTTACCCACGCCCGTGTTGATGAGAATCCCGGAATAAGGGGACACGATCTCTGCTTTGACAAGACATGCCAAGGAAACCGCTTCGCTAAACGCGCTGAGGTGGAACAATAAAAACAATTCAAATAAAGGCTTGGCCGTGGTGTGACGTCATGCCACAAAATACGTCAGCAGATTGAACTTGTGTAAATATTATTCTCTCTACGGTGGTATGTGGAATTTATTTTGCAGAGCCGGACAGTATCCTGGTGTTCAAAATCTTCTATGAATTATTCGGAGGAGGAACCCGCCTTGCAATGCCGAAGACAATATGCGCACCGGACTCGTCGTCATTGAAGCCTGGTTCAGGGGCTACTGAGGGAGTCCTGGACTAGGGGGTGTCTGGATAGCTGAACTATCACCGTCGGCCGGACTCCAAGACTATGAAGATACAAGATTGAAGACTTCGTCCCGTGTCCGGATGGGACTTTCCTTGGTGTGGAAGGCAAGCTTGGCGATACGGATATGTAGATCTCCTACCATTGTAACCGACTCTGTGTAACCCTAGCCCTCTCCGATGTCTATATAAACTGGAGGGTTTTTGTCCGTGGGGATCGAACAACAATCATACCATAGGCTAGCTTCTAGGGTTTAGCCTCCTTGATCTCGTGGTAGATCTACTCTTGTACTACCCATATCATCAATATTAATCAAGCAGGAGTAGGGTTTTACCTCCACCGAGAGGGCCCGAAACTGGGTAAAAACATTGTGTCCCTTGTCTCCTGTTACCATCCGCCTAGACGCACAGTTCGGGACTATCGGTGTACAAGAGAAGGGGTACCCTAGTATCCCGAACTTGTGCGCGGGCAGTCGCAGCACCCCGCGGCAAGGCTTGCCGGGTGACCGCCAGTGTCCTCTGTGGTTCCTTTGGAGCCATTCAAGAACAAAGTATTCAAGCCAATGAGACAAGGCCCCGGCAAGAGGAGCTTGCCGGGAAGGCCAACCAAGGCATCTCAAGGAACTTGCCGCGACGCGCCACACGTCCCGGCGAGGCCCGGTGAGCGACAAGCTTCCGGACGCGACAAGACAACGACCGCGGCAAGGCGCTTGCCACGGCAAGCTACCACTCTGTACCCACGCCCAAAGACATCCACCAACGTGTCACCCAGGACCTTTCAGCGCTACAGGCAGGAGGCTGTGCAGCCAGCGGTGTCTTGGCAAGCGGCGCCGACAAGATTGCCATCGCGGCAGCGGTGGCGCCCCCGACGGTCCTTTTTGCACTATTTGGGCGACGCAGACGGGCATTTAATGCCTTTGTCCCCGCCGCCGTGGTTAGGTATGATACATCGCATGTGGTTGTACCAACCGCAACACCTTTCCATTTTTACCCTTGTCTCACGCTTGCACACTGTCGGTGACCCTTGAGCATATAAAAGGAGGCCCATGCGCAATGTAGAGGAGGTTCAAGGCGAAAAACACTCACGCCGGTCTCAAGTAGCAGCTAGTGTGTATCAGAAGCACTTAGCGCTCCCGAGCAAGAACTCAATACACTCAGACATGCAGCAGTAGGAGTATTATCTCTCCGGAGAGCTCTAAAGCTGGGTAAATTGCTCGTGTGCTTTGCCTCGATCTGCTCTTCACGACCTCGCCGCCCCCGCCGAACCGAAAGGGGCTCGGTCCGCCGGTCCCATAGGTGTCCGTGGATCAGTTCCCCCGACATCTTTTAGCCGCTTGGCGGGGGCAGTGGCGGTGGTCTGAGATGGCCCAGCTCCGGCCGCCGCCGCGGCGTGAGAGGCGGCAGGAGCAGAAGCGGTGGTCCGGGAGGACCCCGCTCCAGCCGCCGCGGCGCGCGACACGCTCCCGCGGCAACAGTCTGCGCTGGGGGCTGCTTTGGGGAATAGTTGCCGGGTCCGGCAAGGTGGTCTCGGACACACCCCCTGCTGTCGCGGTGGGTTCGTCCTCGATGACAATCACCGGGACCTTGGCTCTCTTCGCCACTCTTTGGGCCAGAGTCCTGAAAAGGAATGGGTTCGGAGTAAAGCAAATCAGATACAAGACAAAACAGCAAGAATTAAAGAACTACAAGTATAGCAAAGAATCTTACTCTTCTTCTTCCTCGTCGGAGCTGAGCGCGGAGAGGTCGAAGTCCGACTCACCTCCGGCGCGATGAGGCGGAGGAGTAGGTTCCCTTAGCCACTTGGCGGGGCAAGGGCGGTGGTCCGAGACGGCCCGCCTGCCGCCGCCAAGCGCGTGAGAGGCGGCAGGAGCAGAAGCGGTGGTCCGGGAGGACCCCGCTCTAGTTGCCGCAGCGGCGTGAGGTGCTCCCGCGGCAACAGTGCTTGCCACGGTGGAGCATGTCACGTGGCGCAGCGGCTGTTGACTCGTCTGCCGCCCCACTACGTCCCCGGCCTTGCGGAGACGCCTTCTTGGTGGAGCTGGAGGCTCTGCTTGCGGCGAGCTGTCTGAAGATGAGGAGGAAGAGGAGTTGATCTTCAACGAGCCGCTCACACCCTCGGCGGGCTCGCCCGACTCGACTTCAGGCCCGGCAAGCTCTCCCTCGCCGGCAAGCCCCTCTCGCTCGGCAAGGCTTGCCGCCTCTGTTGCCTCTGCCTCCTCCACGGTGAATCCAAACTCGCCCGCGGCAGCGACTGCCGCCGCCTCTTCCAGCCTAGTGGCGATGCGCTGCATCTCCGCATCGGTGGTATCGCGAGTAAGGCTTTTTTGTTCATCAGAGCGGACCGGCACCTCTACCAAGCCGTCAAAGAACTCCTGCACGATGTCGTCTGCAGGCTCTTGCCAAGTTGGAAGAATTCCATGCGAATCGCACAACGGCATCATTGCACGGATGCGGTCGAGCGAGGAGTTGTTGCACAGCGGAACGACACCCTTCGGCAACCTGAACACTTTGGGATGTTGAGGGTCGTGCTTGAACAGTTCCTGGAGCATCGCGTCCAGCTCCAGGACAGTGAAGTTGAAGTTGAGGCCCGAGCGCAGCCTCATGATGTCCGCCGCATTCCTGAACTCCCAGGCGGGTCTCCTCCTCTCCTGCAGGGGGGCGATGCGGCGGCGAAGAAAATCTGCGCCAACGGCGCCTACAGTGAGCCCGACAAACCTGAGGCGTTGGATCCGGGTGACGGCAATCTTCAGCCTATCGTCTTCCGGGGCCACGTTGCTCCAATCGTTGCCGTGCACTACTGGGGCTTGGCACCGGCGGTAATGATCGCGGTTCTCCTCGACAATCCAGCACCAGTCTGCTCTCCATTCCTCCCACTTGCCACGGAGCTCTCCCTCTAGATAAGCTTCCTTCTTGCCAGCTCTCGAGATCCAGGGCGATTCCGCGCAGATAAAGGCTCCTCTCTCAACTCGGGGCATAAAGAAGTGGCGAAAAAGAGCTACATTTGGATAGACTCCGACAAAGTTTTCGCAGAGATGTGCGAAAACTGCCATGGTCAGAACGGCATTGGGGGTGAAGTCAAGGAGGCGGAACCCGTAGGTGTTCATAATGTCGCAGAAAAACTCAGAGAAAGGCGAGCAGAGCCCGTAGTAGAAGAACAACGCGAAGAAGGGATATCCATTCGGAGCCCGGCTGAGAGTACCTTCATGCGCGGATGCGCTCGCGTCTCCGTCGACCAGAAGAGGTAGTAATACTCCCTCAGCTCCTTTGCGGCGAGCTTGGGGGGGGAAGGTTGCCCGCTCCTTTCGCAGCGCCGCGAGCCGCTGCGCCTCGGTCGACTTCACGACCTTCCCCTTGTCGGCTTTCAGAGCCATGGCGGAGGTGGTGGGGGAGATCGACGGTGTTGGTGGTGCTTGTGGCGATGGGGGCGGATCGCTTCTCTCTTTCAGCTTTGGGAAGAAGGGGGGAGCGGCGGAGGTTTTTGAGATTGGAATAGCAACCGGCGAGATGGGCGAACTGCCCCTGTTTCCCGCTTATAAAGAGGGAGGGAAGGACGCCCGCCTTCCGAATAAAGAAACCACCCATGATCTCTCCCACGACGCCGATTCGACGCGTGTCGCTCAGTGAGGGCGCTGTGGATACAGAGTGAGATACGGCGTAACCCAAAGCCGCAAGCGTTCGCGTTTTGTTTTGGGCCTGGCCCAATAGCGCTGGCACTGCAGGTGGCCCAGGCCCGGGCTCTCACAGGTACTATAGGGTACCCTAGTATCCCGAACTTGTGCACGGCAACAAGCAGCACCCAGCGGGCAAGGCTTGCCGGTGACCGCCAAGGTCCTCCGTGGTTCGCTTTGGAGCCATTCAAGAACAAAGTATTCAAGCCAAGGAGACAAGGCCCCAAGAAGAGGAGCTTGCCGGAAGGCCAACCAAGGCATCTCAAGGAACATGCCGCGACGCCACACGCCCCGGCGAGGCCCGTGAGCGACAAGCTTCCGGACGCGATAAGACAACGATCAAGGCAAGGCGCTTTGTCGCGACAAGCTACCACTCAGACTCCACGCCCAAAGACATCCACCAACGTGTCACCACAGGACCTTTCTGTGCACGCTGCGGGCGTGAGGCTGTGCAGCCAGCCGGTGTGCGGTGGCAAGCAGCGCCGACAAGATTGCCATCGTGGCAGCGGTGGTGTCCCCGACGGTCCTTTTTGCACTATTTGGGCGACATACGACGGGCATTTAATGCCTTTGTCCCCGCCGTCGGGTTAGGTATGATACACTATACGTAGTTGTACCAACCGCAACACCTTTCCATTTTTACCCTTGTTCACGCTGCCACTGTCGGTGACCCCTTGAGCATATAAAAGGAGGCCCATGCGCAACGAGAGGAGGTTCAAGGCGTAAAAATACTCACGCCGGTCTCGTTAGCAGCTAGTGTGTATCAGAGCACTCAGCCTCCAGAGCAAGAACTCAATACACTCGCACATGCAGCAGTAGGAGTATTATCTCCGGAGAGCTCCGGCTGGGTAACTGCCGTGGTGCTTCCTCGATCGCTTCTTCACGCGACCTCCGCCCCCCGCCGAACCGAAAGGGGCTCGGTCCGCCGGTCCCATAGGTGTCCGTGGATCAGTTCCCTCGACAGGGACCCCCTACCCGAGACCCGCCGGTTTTGACACCGACACCTAGCATTAGTTTCGGCCTTATTTATTTCCTAGTCTTCTTTTTCCCTGGTTTGTTAGTGGCCGCAACAACCATGGGACATATACGGGCCGTAGGATCCATAGGTGTATGGGCATATTTATCCCTTAAGTGTTTTGGTGATTGATGACAATGCTTTTGCAGACTAATGGTGTGCCTTGAGTCTCTCAGATACTTCATCACTAGGCACAAGACGATTCGGTGCCCCTCGGAGACTATTGAAGTCGGCGTTGTTCTACGTTTCTCTTTGGTGGAGTTGAGTCATAGGAGAGCCGTACTATTAAGAGGGGGTCCACGTAGGAAAGGTTTGGGTGGAATCAACACGTACACTTGGCCCTCCTTTCCCTGCACTTTGGAGCTGCCCTTCGTTATCTTGGTTGTGCGGAAACCTGGCAACTACTGCTGTACTTGCGGTAGTACCGCAAGTACAAGCGGTAGTACCGCTGGGTGTCACAGTAGTACCGCCCCTCTGGAGCGGTAGTACCGCGGCACCCAGGCCTTGTGCCGCTCCGGTGCGGTAGTAGGGGCGGATGTAATTTTACATCCGCGCCCACCACGGTAGTACCGCTGCCCAATCACGGTAGTACCGGGGCTCACGGTAGTACCGCTCCCTAGGAGTCGAGTACCGCGGCCCTCCGACCTAGTACCGCAGAAGTCATGGTAGTAGGCGCGATGTAATTTTTACATCGCGCCGCCACGGTAGTACTGCGGCCTCGCGAGCGGTAGTACCGCGTCAGGTTTTTGCACCACCCCAGTTTCAGCGGAAGTAGGCACGGATGTAATTTATTTCGTCCGCACCCTTCCCAGGCCGTGACTCTCCCGCCTTGCGGTAGTACCGCAAGGGGAGCGAGAGTACCGCAAGCGGTAGTATCGCCCCTAGTCGCTAGTTCGCCTCAGTCTTCTTTCACGTAGTACCGCAAGCAACCTCGCGGTAGTATCATACCGAGCGGTAGTACCGTGTGTCGCGGGCTGAACATGTGGATAACGGTTGGATTTTTCCCACGACTATATAAGGGGTGTCTTCTACCTCTAGTTGACCATCTCTTCCATCTCTAAGCTCCATTGTTGCTCCAAGCTCCATTTTCGCCCGATCTCTCTCCCTAGCCAATCAAACTTGTTGATTTGCTCGGGATTGGGTGACAAGGGTTCGATCTACACTTCCACCACAGGATATTTGATTCCCCCCACTTATCCCTTGCGGATCTTGTTACTCTTGGGTGTTGAGCACCCTAGACGGTTGAGGCCACCTCGAAGCCATACTCCATTGTAGTGAAGCTTCGTGGTGTTGTTGTTGTTGGGAGCCTCCGTTTGTTGTGGAGATTGCCCCAACCTTGCTTATAAAGGTTCGGTTGCCGCCTTCAAGGGCACCAATAGTGGAATCACGGCATCTCGCATCGTGTGAGGGCGTGAGGAGAATACGGTGGCCCTAGTGGCTTCTTGGGGAGCATTGTGCCTCCACACCGCGGAGACATACTTCCCCTTAAAAGGAAGGAACTCCGGTAACACATCCTTGTCTCCACCGGCTCCACTCTTGGTTATTTCGTGCCTTTACTTTTGCAAGCCTACTTGTTTTACATCCTTTGCTTGCTCGTGTGCTAGTTGTTATTGCATCATATAGGTTGCTCACCTAGTTGTACATCTAGACAACCTATTTTGTTGCAAAGTTTAATTTGGTAAAGAAAAGCTTAAAAAATTGTTAGTTGCCTATTCACCGCCCCCTCTAGTCAACCATATCGATCCTTTCAATTGGTAGCAGAGCCTCGTCTCTTTTACAGGACTTTACCGTCCAAAGAGTATGGTTGATGTCATAGATGAGGTGGGAGAGCACTCCGGTGCGAACCCGATCTCATCTACGGGAGATGGGGGTAACTCGATCTCACGTGAGGAATTCAATGTGGCTTTGGAAACATTGAAAACCTCCATGACGACCGAGGTCAAGGACATGTTTAAGGAATTCCTAGAAGGACTTAAACAATCTACCTCGCCGATGAAAGTGGGTGATCCCACCAACAAGGTGACGGATGCTCCCTCCGACAAGGGGGAAGCAAACATTGATCAGAGTCCTTCAGTTAGTGGTAGAAATGGTACCGGCATCATTGCCCATGTGGAACCTCCGACTTATGGAGGGCCAATCCCCTCCACTCATTTGAATCATGCCGGTCCTCCTCCTAAATATGAGAAACATGAAGATTTTGATTCTTGGGTCTATCGCTTTAAGCGTCATTTGAAATATGTGAACACTAACCTTTGGAGAATCATTGAAGAAGGTTTTTATCCTCATGACCCAAGCAACTTCACCCCTCGAGAAGCCGTGGACAATCAATTCAATGAGAGTGATCTCTTCATCATCCAAGATGCAATCCTTCCCGAAGATCTCCCTCATCTTCGACCCCATGTCATGGCTAAAGAAGCATGGAAATGTGTCGAGGGTCTCTATCGTGGAAGTGCTAGCATTCAACGCTCCAACTATGAAGTGGTGCAAGATGAAGCCGATGAGTTTGCAATGAAAGAAGATGAAGAACCTCGTGAGCTCTTCCGAAGAGTGACCAAACTCGCGGTCGCACTTCGAGATCATGGAAGCAAGGACACGGATGACAAGTGGATCAAGCGGAAGTTTCTCAAGGCCATGATGCCCTCAAGGCCATGTCCTCCGTCATTCGTCAATGACCGGACTTCCACTCCATGACCTCAAGTGAAGTGTTGGATGAGTTCGTTGCAATGAGCATCTTGGACAAGACCGCCGACAATGCGGTGCTCCGTTCTCAAAGAGCAAAGAAGCCTAACCTTGCTTTGAAGGCCAAGGTTACTATGGAAGAAGAGGAAGAAGTGGAAGATGAGGAAAGCAACCCCGAAGACACCAAGTTTGATTACCATGAGCACATGGCCCTTGCTTCAAGACAATTTTGGAGCAAGAAGAGTTCAAGACCCAACTTCAACAAGAACAACTCAAGTGGCGCTAAGGGAAAGCAACGAGTTAGAACTTGCTTCAACTGTGGCAATGTGAGCCATTTCGCTTGCGGATTGTCCTTACGAGAAGCGGAAGACAACGGTGGCAAGTTCATCCGAAAAGACAAAGCTAAGTCCTTCCCCAACAAGAACAACTTCGCCAAGAAGACTCCCACTCGTGGGTTGGTGGTTCAAGAAGAATACCAAGAGGATGACGATGATGATGAAAATGAAGAAGCAATGGCCATGGCGTCCGCTGCCATTGCTACTACTCCCCGTGTCTCTCTTGAATCACCCAACGAAAACATCACCGCCAGATGCCTCATGGCTAAAGCTTCAAACAAGGTAACCCCCAACATCACAACCACCATCATTACTAATCCCTCCTTGGAGGATTGCATTGATGAACATGTTGAGTCTAATAAGGAAGTGAATGAATTTGAGTCTTTTATGAGTAAGCTCAAGGGAAAGTCCAAGAAGCACTTTGTTGCTCTCTTGGAACAACTTGGTGAGGCCAATGACATGATCGAGGCTCACAAAGAAACCATCTCCAAGATGGAAGGTCATAGTCGTGACTATGCCGATGAGATATCGGATCTCTCTAATGCTCTTGAGGAAGTGCATGTGCATCGTTTGACTCTTGAGGAGTCACACAATGATGACCATGCTAACTTAAAGAAAGATCTTGATCATGCTCTTGTCGTGTCTCGTGTGCTAACATCCGAGAAGGCTAAACTTGGGGTTGATCATGCTAGACTCAAAGAGGAGTTTGAGATACTTGACAAGGCCCACAAGGTCTTGAAGGGTACTCATGCTAACCTCAAAGAGTCTCATGCTCAACTCCAAGTTAAGCTAATCAAGGAAAAGGCCACCTTTCCTCATATGGTATTAATTGATAACGCATGTGCTACTAACCCATGTTGTGAGCATGTGCATCTTGTGGAGGAGAATGCCAAGTTGAAGGATCAACTTGAGAAAGGCCTTGTGACTTGCATTCAAGCTGAGAAGAACCTCAACGACCTTTTGAGCAATCAAAAGGAAGTTGTGGCCAAAGAAGGAATTGGGTTTGCACCCAAGTCCAAGAGCAAGAAGAAGAAGAATAACAAGACCAAACGTCCTCCTCCTCTCAAACAAACGTTTGTGAAAGAGGAGAGGGTGCTCCTAAGAAGAAGAAGGAGAAAGTGAAGGAGTTGATGTCCAAAAGGGCAAAAGCATTTCTCAAACAAAGCCGCGATTTTAACCCGTCATATGTGTTGTGTCGTGCTAGTGATGGACATGTTTATGCTAAATTTGTTGGTTCTTCTTATGAGTACATTGAATGGTCTATTTGTGTTCCCAAGACCCTTGTTACTAACATCAAAGGACCCATTACTAAATGGGTACCTAAAACCAAGCATTGATCTCGTGTAGGTGTTTGCTTCCTGGGGATCATGGTTGCTCGATAGTGGAGCAACAAATCATATGACCGGAGCAAGGACTTGGTGGTGGACGCAAGAGATTCCATCTATGCCCACCAATGTCAAGTGGGGTGATGCATCACATTCTAAGGTATTGGGTCTCGGCAAGGTTGTCATTTCTCATGATCTAACGATCGAGAAAGTCATGCTTGTTGAGTCCCTTGCATTCAATTTACTTTCCGTTCGTCAACTTGCACTCATGGGCTTTGCTACATTCTTTGATATTGATACCGTGGCCCTCTTGTGGAGCAAGACTCTTAAAGTAGCCTTTGTTGGGCATGTCGAGAATGGTCTCTATGTGATTAACTTTTCGGAGCGACCCACTAAGACCGCGACATGCCTACGTCAATATGAGATCTTTGCAAAGTCTTCTCAAGGGGGACCATGTTCGTGGACTAGCAAATGTTAGTTTTGCCAAAGATCGTGCTTGCAGTGCTTGTATCAAAGGAAAGCTTCATGAAAGGGCTCACCCTCCTTCTACCATCATCTACTCGAAGAGACCCTTGGAGCTCCTTCACATGGATCTCTTCGGGCCTCCATCTTTTGATAGTCTTGGAGGGAGAAAGTATTGCTTGGTGATTGTGGATGATTATTCAAGATAAACTTGGGTATAGTTCTTCAAGAGGAAGAGTGAGACTCAACAAACCGTCATCGACTTTGCAAATGAAGCTCAACATCAACATGATGCAAAGATCTTGACAATAAGAAGTGACAACGGCACCGAAGTTCAAGAACTACACCTTGATGAGTTTCTTAGTGATGAGGGATCAAGCATCAATATTCCGCACCATATACCCTCAACAAAATGGTGTTGCGGAGAGGAAGAACCGGACGCTGATGGATGCGGCAAGGACCATGATGGCGGAGTTCAAGTCTCCATACAACTTTTGGGCCGGCCATCAACACCGCATGTCATGCATCCAATCGGCTCTATCTTCGCAAAGGCTAGAACAAGACTCCTTATGAGATACTCACCGCAACAAGCCCAACCTCAAGTACTTCCGGTGTTCGGTTGTAAGTGTTTCATTCTCAAGAAAGGTGTTCGCTTGTCTAAATTTGAGGCTAGAGCTCATGAGGGCATATTTGTTGGTTATGCTACAAACTCTCATGCTTATCGTGTCCTCAACAAGTCCACCGGACTCATTGAGGAGACGGTAACGTGAGTTTGACGAAAATAACGGCTCCCAAGTGGAGCAAAGTGGTACTTGTGATGTAGGTGATGAAATTCCTCCCAAGCCATAAGAAGAGTGGGTAATGGTCAAATCCTACCCATTGAGGAACCCCTTGTGGCAAGGAGAAGGACAATGCTCTACTCAAGTAGAGCCATCACCTCATCAAGACCCACACGCTCAAGAACAAAGTGAAGGCCCTCAACCTCGTGAACAAGACCAAGGGCAAGATCAACCTCAAGACGGTGGTGAACCTCTAAATGATGCCCAAGGTCAAGTTCTCCCCCTCGAGCAAGTTCAAGATCAAGAGCAACCTCAAGATCAAGAACAAGCTCAAGATCGCGCCAAGATGATCAAGTCAACCTCCTCCTTCCACATCCGAGGAGGAATTAGAGCGTCGTGTCGCAAGATTGCTTCCAAGCTCACCACCCAAGGCCATCTCATGGAAAATGTGGTTGGAAGCCTAAGAAAGGGGTAAGCACTCAGAGACAATTGGCAAACTATTGTGAACATCACACGTTTGTCTCTTGTGTTGAACCCCAAAAGGTCTATGAGGCACTCGAAGACTCGGATTGGCTCAATGCCATGCATGAAGAACTCAATAACTTCGAGTACAACAAGGTGTGGAGATTGGTGCCAAGACCATCCGGGAACCACAACGTCATTGGAACCAAGTGGATCTTCAAGAACAAGCAAGATGCTCATGGGAACATCATTCGCAACAAGGCAAGATTGGTAGCACAAGGCTACTCCCAAGTCGAGTGTATCGACTACGGTGAAACCTTTGCTCCGCTGCTCGCCTTGAATCCATCCGCTTGTTGATTGCTTATGCTTCCCATCACAACTTTAAGTTGCAACAAATGGATGTGAAAAGTGCTTTTCTTAATGGTCCTATTAATGAGTTGGTCTATGTCAAGCAACCCCCCGGGTTCGAGGATCCCTACTTTCCGGATCATGTGTATCAACTCAATAAGGCACTCTATGGCCTTAAACAAGCCCCACGTGCGTGGTATGACCACCTTACCGATTTGTTACAAGATCGTGGATTTGAGGTGGGGCTAATCGACCCCACTCTTTTTACTAAGAAGGTCAACGGGGAGTTGTTTGTATGCCAACTATATGTTGATGACATTATCTTTGATTCTCCTAACAAAGCTTTCAATGAGGAATTTGCCGCTCTCATGACCTCCAAGTTCAAGATGTCTTCGATGGGAGAGTTGAAGTTCTTCCTTGGTTTTGACATCAAACAAAGAAGAGAAGGAACCTTTATCAACCAAGCCAAATACACTCAAGACATGCTTAAAAGATTCAAGCTAAGTGATGTCAAGCCGGCTACTACACCAATGCCTACCAAGTGCCAACTTGACATCGATCCCAATGGTAAAGCGGTGGATCAAAAGGTATATCACTCCATGATTGGCTCCTTGCTTTACCTTTGTGCATCTAGACTGGATATCATGTTGAGTGTGGGGATGTGTGCACGTTTTCAAGCCGCACCAAAGGAAAGTCAATTTGTGGCGGTCAAGCGAATCTTTCGGTATTTGGCTCATACCCCAAACTTTGGCTTATGGTACCCAAGAAGAGGAAACTTCAAGCTTGAAGGTTCCACGGATTCCGATTGGGCGGGAGACAAAGTGGATAGGAAGTCCACTTCCGGAGGGTGCCAATTTCTTGGTTGCTCTTTAGTAAGTTGGTCTTCCAAGAAGCAAAGTTGTGTGTCTCTCTCGTCCACTGAAGCGGAGTATGTGGCTGCCGGTAGTTGTTGTGTTCAACTCCTATGGATGAGGCAAACTTTAAAGGAGTACGGTGTCATTTGTGACAAAGTGCCTCTTTGGTGTGATAATGAAAGTGCCATCAAGATTTCTCTCAAACCGGTGCAACACTTCAAGACGAAGCACATTGAGATTCGGTATCACTTCATCCGGGAAAACATTAGGCGAGGGGAGATCGAGCTCAAGTATGTCAACACTCATGATAACCTTGCAGATATTTTCACAAAGCCCTTGGATGAAGCAAGATTTCGCGAGTTAAGGCATGAGCTAAATATCATTGATTTGAGCAATGTGACTTGAAACCGTGCACCTCCCACCACACTCAACTTGTTGTCTCGTTTAGGTGTAGGCATGGACATAGGGGGAGTGTTGTTCTCTCAATGAACTCTCCCTCCCCCCATTATGCATAAATAGATCACCTCTTTCACACTAGCCATTTTTGATGATACTGGTGCTTCAAAGACGAGTTTTGGTCATGGGCCCAAGGATAATTCTTCGCGGTGCCATACTGTCAGGACCCCGACTCAATGCCACATCGATCTAGCATGTAACACCTCATATCACTTTGCGGCCTCATGCATGGTATTCCCACGAGTGTCGCCTTACCTTTGTCCGGGACCGTTTGCGCCTTTTGGCACACGTATATGATAGTGTCGCTAGCATCCATATGATAAGGAGCCCGGGCTGACATGGCTAGTCGAAACCCAAAGTGGCACAAACTTATCGACAGCATCCATGACCCAAAGATCGAACGTGTCGGTCATCACGAAAGTGAATCCAGTGCTGTAGCACCGGGCTAGCAGGACTCCGTGAACTGGGTCAGAAGGGCTAACAGACTCCGTATTCATCGCGGACATTTCCCGAAGGGATGTATACGTGAACGAAGAAGGACACATGCCGCCAGCCTAAGTGTTCCGAGCAAGTAGTGCTACCATGGCTTAGTGGAAACACTAGGACACATTTCCCGATAAGATAGGCTACTAAGGATAAACAACTAGATAGTCAGATCCCACACATACCAAGCATTTCAATAACATACACACAATATGCTCGATATGTGCAAATACAACATGGCATCACAACATGACTCTACAACTCAAGTATTTATTCAATAGGCCCGAGGAGCGAGATATTATAAACATGGGTCTCACGACCCAACATTCAGAGCATACAAGTCAAAGCACAAGCGAAGCTTAACATGTCCGGGTACGTATATATACAAATGAAAAAGGTTGAGAAGCCCGACTATCTACTGATCTGCCGAGGGCACAAGATCGTAGCTGAGGTAACAAGCTAAATGTCAAGTCCATGTGGAACTACTAGTGAGACTAAAGTCTCTCTGCAAAAACATAAAATAGGCAAACGTGAGTACAAATGTACCCAGCAAGACTTACATCAGAACTAACTACATATGCATCATTATCAACAAAGGGGATGGTGGGGTTTAACTGCAGCAAGCCAACTTTGACTCGATGGCTATCCTGAACTACGACTGCAATGTAACTCTTTTGAGGTGGCGCACACGAGTCCACATATTCACCATATCAATACACCACTATGGATGATTTTAGTAACTACGGAGAAGCTCAACAGTAGAGAGTGAGTCCACTGTTTGAAAAGTTATAGCATAACCGAGGAAACTGAGAGCAATCCTAGTTAGTGCCGATGATAACACCTAGCGCTTGTGCGTGCTCTCAAGAACTTGAGCATCTCCATATTCATCAAGGTTTTACCAATATCAGTGTCAAAGATCCTGGCAACACAACATGCTACCATAATGAATACCGGTGGGAGATGCAGATGCGAAGGAAGATAACACCTTCTCAGATTTCACCTTAGCGAGGCCAAGGAAACAAAATCTGGATGATCGACCGAGAGACATTTAGCACTCCGCTTCTAATGTTCTCCTTGATGTACCAGCTTAACCCAATACCAGTCGGTATCTGGAACATCAAGTAAAGGCCTGACTTTGGGAGAACAAAGGGTCCATAAGGAACAACTTCTAAAATAAGTCGCACGACATCCTTATGAGAGGATGGTCAACTTGCTCAGTTAAGATACTACAATAATAGATCTTCGGCTAGGTGTGTCGGCCAACATCAACCTTGTCGGGACCTACATCACAGATCTTGGAAAAGTACCAACCATCACATCTGCCTGAGATTCAGATCCAGTTGGTGACAGGATATTTCAGACAACATGTCTGGAAAAGAAAGTTTGCAAGACAAATCGACGAGATGACGTTGCAAGATTCTTGGGAAATAAACTACGATAGCAAGCTCCAAAACATGAGCTGGTTCTGCTACATACATGTGAACACACTGTCCCAGACAAGCATGGTCACGTAGTAGTCTTATAATAAAACACTACCGAGTTCTGGTGGGAAATCCATCATCGAGGATATCGAAGTCCTTGCATAAGGTATACTCTTAAGAAGGAACTTCTTCTCCTTGAACAAATCAATCAGTGGCTTGGTGAGCTAGGGATACATATAGAATGAAGATGATCAGTCTATCAGACCATAGAATACTTCGCACATGCATGGCTGACTTGGGATGGTTCCAGAGGAAGTAAAAAAACTTGCTTTCTCAAATTCACGGCGGCAACTTGCATCAAATGCACATGAATTAGAAGAAGTCACTTCTTACATTCGAGCATATGCTTCATGGGCGGGTCATGAAGATAATGCTTATAAAAGTTTCCAATACTAGCTGGATGTTCAACACAAATCATGGAGAAGGTAAGGATATTGTTGATGGGCTCAACAACATTTCATCCAGAATCCCATGGAGATGGAATTCCATAACTATGTGAACAAGGTGATAGTATTGGTCAGACCCAAAAGACATAATGGTGTATGCTCGAGGAAATCCACGAGTAAGACAACATTACGAACATCGTTGATTCTGATTTGATTTGAGGATAGCCCATACTCAAAGCAAAGTTTTGGCAAGACAATAGCTCCAACAACTGGTCACGAGGATCAATCGATGAAGATATCATCTTTCTTCAACACACATACAAGATAACCCTTAATATGAACTAAGTCAGACAAGCTTTTATCTTGCAACTCTCCAAGTTGTTGTTTAGCTTGACCAACTAGCTCAGGGGTATCCCACACAGATTCTTGGAGAAGGGGTGGTTTACAAGAAACCATCTTGATCACGAACTCAACATAGCGGTCGGGTGACAACCTGGTAATACTTCCGAGAAGATATTCGGGAAATCACGAACCACCGATATGTTAATAAGCTCGAGAACAATCTTGCCTTTCAGGGCAAGACGATGAGATCAAGAGAGTCATGGATTGACACAATCCTAACTCATTGATCGAAGAGTGCACCAAAAATAAGGACTAGGTAGCACGATCAATCTTAGGATGATGATTTAATAACCAACACGCTAAGAATGAGAATATTGTCCATTAACTACCAAGCAATGAGGTTGCTAGGAGTATTGATTTCACACATCATGGTTCACTTGTCGGTATTCCGGTTGCAACAACACGGGGACCGAGAAATGAAAATGATGGCGAGAAGTATCACTGCATCAAGAATTCATAAGAGGTGGTGCAATTCTCATGACAATTGAGGGAGTCCTGGACTAGGGGGTGTCCGGACAGCCGGACTATAATTATCCGCCGGACTCCAAGACTACGAAGATACAAGATTGAAGACTCTGTCCCGTGTCCGGATGGGACTTTCCTTGTCGTGGAAGGCAAGCTTGGCGATACGGATATGTAGATCTCCTACCATTGTAACCGACTCTGTAATTCCTAGCCTCCTCCGGTGTCTATATAAACCGGAGGGCTTTAGTCCGTAGGACAACATACATTACAACAATCATACCGAGGCAAGCTTCTAGGTTTAGCCTCCTTGATCTCGTGGTAGATCCACTCTTGTACTACCCATATCATCAATATTAATCAAGCAGACGTAGGGTTTTACCTCCATCGAGGGGCGCGAACACAGGTAAAAACATCGTGTCCTCGCCTCTCTGTTACCATCCGCCTAGACGCACAGCTTCGGGACCCCTACCCGAGATCCGCCGGTTTTGACACCGACATTGGTGCTTCCATTGAGAGTTCCTCTCGCGCCACCGATAGGGCGGATGCCTCCACCCGCCTTCAAAGACGGTGTTTTTGCCGGCGGGCCTTGGCTGCCGCCAAACTATCCGCTAGGTGGTTTTCTTATGACCGCCGTCCGCCGCCGCTCGACAATAACTTCTCAAGTCGCCGGCAATCTTCGCCACCAAAGCTGCCGAACAGCTTGATCTAATAGAGCTTCGCTCGTTAACGAGCTCTTGATCGCATCGCCGCCACGAGTCGCCACGCATCACGATCAGATTGGGCATAAAACCGATCTGAGAGAGATTAACTCTCCCCAGGCCACCCACCACGTCGCAGTGGTAGAGGAACAATGCGGCGACTCTTTGCCTATATTAAAAACTAGTCACGTCCGGATTCCCGAACCCTCCATGCCGGACTTCCGCGGAGGGACGGGCTTCGATCAAGCATTGAACTAAAAATCATGCATCACTCCGGACTCGCTGGATTGTGTCCAGCAACCTAAGCTTCCAAATTCGGAAGCTCTTCGGCCGTTAAGCCCCAAGATGGGCAAGGATCCGGATTTTAGTCCACCCACCCGCCCAGACATATGCGATCTATCTCTAATACGGCAAGAGCCCGCTGAAACAAGACATCACTATCGGGCCGACATTCTCCAGTTATGGACAGGATAAAGGACTGCCGAGAGGAAAACGCAATCTCAATCTTACTCGCAATAATCGCACGGACAAGGGACTACTAAACGCCATTGATCGCTGTAAAATTACGCTTCACCGATCCGCATCCATAGTACGAAAGTATCAGGCGATGGAGAGTTTCCGAAAACCGAAAATCAATTTTGGGATAATCTCGCCCCAAACCCGAATCCAGAGAAAAGGGCGCCTTACACTCGGGCCCCGGATGCAAAAACGAAAAACAAAACCCAATAAGGGAAACGGAACCGATCGAGGGATGGCTCAATGGACCTCGTAAGCTTCATAGTATGTATGAGTCGCCCCAACACATAGCCTTCGAGCATGTTGATATTACGGCAGTGGCCAAAAGTGGCGAGGAGCTTCTAGCCCGGAAACCACTCCAACAATACCAAGACGGTATCAACAGTCTTGAGACCTTCGTGATCAAACAATATGCGAAGCGAACAATCCATGGACTCGCCAAGTCTACCAAGTAGCAACAGCAAATCCATGGAGCGACACAGCTATTACCTTCAACGCCGCGACGAGCCTAAATTCAACAGCCAGAGCGCCACCAGACCGGGTACTTAGTCCCATAGTGGACGGCTTTCGATCGACAAAAGTCCTCATGGATGGCGGCAGCGACTAAACCTCATTTACGAGGAAACTCTGCGAAAAATGGAAATCGATTGAGCCAGATTGAGCGAAGCAGCACAACCTTTAGAGGTATAATCCCTAGCCGAAGCGTGCTGCACCGAAAAATCACACTCGATGTGGTGTTCGCCCACCGACAATTACAGATCCGAAGAAGTCACGCCCAAGTGGCCCTGCTCAGCAGCGGATATCACACCATATTAGGACGAGAGGCATTCACAATTTTTCAAGCAAGACTCACTACGGGTACATGAAGCTCAAAATGCCCGGGCCCAGCAGAATAATCACTCTCGTTAGTGATCCCGACATAGCACTCCGCGCCGAAAACAAGACAGCCGCACTAGCCCTCGAGGCACTATCCGAAGGCTTAGCGGCAGAAGAACTCACCACGCTGCGCTCCATAGTGAAAAGGGATGATGTGATACTCGAGAAAAGATCCAAGTCCACCTCCTTCAAACCAGCAGATGAAATAACAAAATTCCAGGTCCATCCAACGGACCCAACAAAGACGGCCTCCATTGGGGCACAATTGAACCCTGAAGTAGACGCCGCACTGCATGAATTCCTTCGGGAAAATTGGGACATCTTCGCCTGGCATCCTTCGGATATGCCCGAATCCCACGCAGTTGGCGTAACACAGCCTAAACATCCGAAAAGGATTTAAGCCACCAAACAGGCTCTTCAAGATTTTCCAACCCAAAAGACGGCAATGGGAGAAGAGCTAGCCAAACTATTGGAAGCCGGATTCATCGAGATATCAAACATCCGGACTGGCTAGCAAATCTGGTAATGGTACCAAAGAAGGACAAATCCTGGCGCCTCTGGTCAATTTTAAAGACCTCAATAAGGCTTGCCCAAAGGATCCTTCCTCTCTCCCCGATCGACCAAATTATCACGCTACCAAGGCACGATTCGTTGTGTTTCTCGACGATACTCGCTACCATCAAATCAAGATGGCAGAAGCAGACCAAGCCGCAACGGCATTCATCACCCCTTACGGACCATTCTGCTTCAACACGATGCCCTTCGGACTTAAAAACGCCGGTGCAACATATCAGCGCATGATCCAAACATGTCTGGCCACCCAGATCGGCAAAACAGTCGAGGCATACATAGACGACATAGTCATCAAAACAAAACACGTCGAAACTCTAGTAGACGATTTGAGGCTCACATTCGACAACCTCAGAGCATATGACATCAAGCTGAATCCGGAAAAATGCGCTGAGTACCACCGAAAGTCTGTTGGGCTTCATTGTATCCGGTAGAGGAATCGAAGCAAACCCTGCTAAAATCCGAGCTCTGTCATAGTTGGATATTCCAAAAGACCTAAACAAATACAAAAATTAACAAGATGCGTGGCAGCTCTAAGCCTCTTTATCTCCCGTCTAGGAGAAAAGGTGTTGCCCCTTTATCGCCTCCTCAAGCGCACCGAACACTTCGAGTGGACGGATGCTGCCACTGCCGGACTCGAAGAAATAAAGGCCATATTGGCAAACAATCCGGTCCTGGCCGCCTAACTGGGCGAACCAATGTTGTTATACATCGCGCAACACATCAAGTTGTAAGCGTGGTACTCGCCGTCGAACGAGAGATGAAGGGCATAAATTCCCTCTTCAAAACCAGTGTATTATGTATCCACCGTGTTAACCCCCGCAAATCCGTTACCCGCACTATCGAAAGATAGCATATGCGGTGTTCATGGCGCCCCGAAGCTCCTGCACTACTTTCAAGAGTGTTCGATAACAAGGCCTCAAGTACCACTCAATGACATTATAAATAACCGCGACGCAACAGGCAGGATTGCAAAATGGGCCATTGAGCTCTTACCATTTGATATAACTTACAAACCTCGGCGAGCTATAAAGTCACAAGTTTTGGTTGACTTCATCGCTGAATGGACCAAAGCCGAACTCCCTAAAGAGTACGGCGCATACTCCAACTGGACTATGCATTTCGACGGCTCAAAATTGTTGGCCGGACTGGGGGCTGGCGTCGTATTGACATCCCCAACCGGAGATACAGTCCAGTATGCACTTCAAATAATGTACACGGACTCCAACAATGCAGCCGAATACGAGGCCCTGTTACATGGTCTCCGGATGGCAGTCTCCATGGGCATTCAACGCCTAGAGGTGCGCGGGGATTCAAACCTTGCAATATCCCAAATAAACGGAGACTTTGACGCCAAGGATCCGAAAATGGCAGCATATCGCAACGATGTCCTAAAAATGTCAGCTCGGTTTGAAGGACTTGAATTCCATCACATAGCCCGAGACAATAACCAAGCGGCCGACGTACTGGCACGCATCGGTGCGAAACATGATGCTGTCCCTCCAAATATCTTCCTGGAACGGCTCTTCAAGCCATCCATACTATGGGAAGAGGAGCCCGGTAGTGACAAACCGGAAAAAACCGCACCAATCGGTGATTCAGCAGATGACATACCACCTTCAGCCAACGCCATAATGGCGAATCGCCAAGGATGAACCTTTCCTAGCCTACTTACTTAGGCAGAACTTCCCAAGACCAAAACGAGGCTGCGCTGCATAGTCCGCGATCGAAAGCCTACAAGGTCCATGAGGGAGAACTTTATAACAAAAGTACAACCGGAGTCCTTCAGAGGTGTATCTCCGAAGAGGAAGGGCGAAACCTCTTGGCTGAAATTCATGCCGGACTAGGCGGACACCACGCAGCAGCCTGGGCCCTTGTAGGAAAGGCATTCCGTATAGGATTTTATTGGCCGACGGCCCGGGCAGACGCGCAGGACTTAGTCCAGCGATGCGTTGGTTGTCAGCTCTTTGCTAATCAGAGCCATATGCCGCCCACCGCCCTCAAAACCATACCCATTACTTGGCCGTTCACGGTCTGGGGGCTTGATATGGTTGGACCCCTTAAAGGGGGAACCCACAAGCAAAGGTACCTATTGGTCATGGTGGATAAATTCACCAAATGGATAGAGGCCAAACCGGTCAAAACGGCAGAGTCCGGACCAGTGATAGACTTTATATCGTGGGTAGTACACGCTACGGAGTCCCCACAAAGATCATCACCAACAACGGCACGAACTTCACAGCCGACGAGGTTAAGTCATGGTGCAAAAACATGGGCATCAAGCTCGACTACGCTTCAGTTTATCACCCTCAAACCAACGGTCAAGTGGAACGAGCAAATGGTCTAATAATGAGCGGCATTAAACCCAGACTAGTGAGGTCACTCGCTAAATCCGACACACAATGGGTCGAGGAGCTCGATCCGTACTCTGGGGGGCTGCGGACAACGCCTAACCGTACTACCGGATTCACACCATTCTTTATGGTATACGGCGCAGAGGCAGTCTTGCCCTGTGACATTATTCATGACTCACCTCGAGTGCGCATGTATGAGGAAAGAGAGGCCGAGCTTGATCGGCAGGACAGCTTGGACACATTGGAGGAAGAACGTGACGTCGCGAAGGCTCGTTCCGCATTTTATCAGCAGCCGGCCCGAACATATCAAAGCAGAGAAGTACGGGTCAAGACTTACAACGTTGGTGAACTAGTTCTACGCTCGCGGACAAGAAAAAGGACAAGCTCAAGCCCAAATGGGAGGGCCCTTCATTATCGATCAAGTCCTCGACCGCGGAGCATACCGTTTACGGAATGCGCCGGATAACCGACTCGAGCGAACCCATGGAACGAGCCCGCCTCCGACGATTCTATGCCTAGCGCCGACTAAGAGTTCGCCCCTTCCCCGTCAAAATTTTACACTTCGGCTGTCTTTTGTTTCTCTTTTTATGCCTTTTTATCTAAAAGCCCTTATGGGCCTATTTTCGCATTTTTTGCATACGCATGATGTGCCATCCGCACTCATTATTCCTGGGGGCTTCTTTTTACAGAAGCTCAATTACACGGGTTTCATACCCAGCACATGTGTCAAGCTTCCACATGTACCTTTTACTCGCCATTATATACATCGATATGACTTAAGTTTTGGCCAAGCTGGGTTGCTCGCTCTGTGCTTACCCCTCACGCTCCCGATTGTTCGGCAAGGAGGTAAAGGAGCACCTCTGTGATTGTTATCGCTGGTCACCGGATGTGTACCTCATACTGGGTGAAGCCGAAAGCTAGCGTTTTAAGGGAATATTCGGTCGGTGACTTAAAAGATGACTTTTACCTATTTATCTATCTGCCCCGGATGTTTTATCGCTTTTGCAGTCCGCACATGCACTTTAGGGCATGCCTCCCAGGAAAGGAACCCTTAACGGAACTATTCTCCCGGAAGATGTTTCTTACTAACCATGTAATATAACATAACTAGTTGGGCACTTGTCCGATAAAGCACTAATGACCCCTACGCCGGGTCTCCATGCATACCACGGTTGTTTCTTAACCAAAAGGTATTCGACACACTCCGGACTCTAGGGTCCCGAGGTTGAAGCGAAAAGGTCGGCAAAGACAAACGATCTACAATCCGGCTAGAAGGCATTTCACATGTCACTTTAAAGGATAACATACATTGTCAAATTTACTGATTGTATTCCTCCTCAATCCCGTCTAATAGGCTGTCTAATTTACAGTCCCGTTGGGAAAATTTAGCAGCCAACTCTACTTGGCTGTATACTAAACTCATAGGGATCTCCTTCCCATCGGGCCCCACCGGTCCAACTTTGGCCATGTGGTTGGGATCCGCCTTCTTGTACCGCGTCTTCACCATGGCCCAAGCCTCCCTGGCACCTTGACGGCAAGCCGAAATCTTCCATAAACGGAAGTGCCGCCGCACTCCTGCAGCTTCTCCATAAGCTCCCCGAGGCCCTCGTAGGGTGAGGCTGGCCATAAAGCCCTAACGACGCCGCCATTGCCCGCCAACCTGCTCGAGCAGTTGCAAGAGCTCGAAGTTGATCACCCGCTGATACGGGCATCTCCTCCGCAGGCTACCTGTGAGTATACCTAAAAGACATACTATGTCAATTCGCTTCTTCGCCGAACTCTTCTTTTAAAAGGAGTTCGCCAAGCACTTACTATAAATGCCGTGGAAGCCGCTTAATTCTCCTTAACGGAGCCGACAGCTCGCCCGAGTGCCTTTCAGCTCTTCTCCGAGCTTGGCGTGGCATCCCGGAGCTTGTTCCTTTCTTGCTGCACCCTATTCAAGACACTCGCGCGCCTTCACCGGCGCAGCAATGCTTGCTCGTCCGGATCTTGTCCGTGGCACCGCAATGTCATTATTAGACTTGTCGCACGCCACACAGCGCTTATATTTATTAATAACAATGTGTTACCGTGAGGGGTCTCTACGCTCCTCCTCGGCAGCAAGTGCGCCTCAAGTTGGGCCTTGCAATCTTGCAGCCCCGAGACAGCCGGGCATTCTTCTCGGTAAGAGCTCATAGTTTTCAAATGATCCTAAATCAGTTAACATAACCACTTTAAGTCTCGGGGCTACTCGTATATACAACCATTAAAATTCCTTACCCGTATGTCTTTCACATACCGCCCGTGGCTCGTAAACCATCTTGAGCGGCACGGAGATGCACGCCCCTGCGTTAAAGGCATCTAATGCCTCGGGGAGAAGCACGCTTCACGAACATCAGACGGGCGGCGCCTATGGTTCATGGCGCCTCCACCTCGACTTGGTGGCGACGACTGTCGGTGTCCTCCGCTGGAGAAGGACCCGCCCGCTGTTTGCGCTTTGCCTCCTCCGTGCCGGGCGCCGGAGCCCGGCCGGTGTAGGTTGGATCAAGAACTGCGCCCATGAGTCCAGCGAGCGCTTTTTCTCCTACAAAGATCATGAGCACTCAGGCGTTTCCTAGGAACGTTGCTCTGAAAATTCAAATACAAGCTGTACCTTTGCGGCGACGTTTCCGCCCGCACCGTGCTCCTTTTTCGCCTGCTGGTCCGGACTGGCCTCTGTTGGTCAGCCGCCGTGGGCTCGGCTTCCTGCCATGAAGGCGCTTCCTGCAAAATGAAGGCGCTTCCTACAAAATGCCATCGTTCGTGAAGGTTAGAAATGGGCAGGGAAGAGATAATAGTGTCCGGACTTCGGTCGCGGTCACCTGGGAAGCCAGGCATAGTCCGGGGTAGTCCACCGTAATGGCGACCAAAGCATTGTCTATGCTGAGCTGGTGAAACACCCCTTCGATCAGCTCCACCTCGATGTCCGGATCCTCTTCGGAGGCCGGATCTAGGGATCTTTCCGGATCCTCGGGTTGCGGAGCAGGACTTACCATGTCCTCCACAGTCCGGCGTAGATCCTGCGCCGAAGACATAATGTAAGAAGCCTAAACTTCGAAAGCATGGGTTGAGCCTTTAAAGGTGTTCACTTACCCATCCTCTAGGGTTGTTCATGGAAAACCCATTCGAAGGGTTCATTCGAAGGAAGTCCTCCTTCTCCCCCTTGTACAGACTGGACAGGACCTTCACCAGTCCTCGGTCGAATCCGCCCTTTGCGCCATGACGGGTAGCATCGCCTTCCCGCTGAAATCCCACATAGGGTGGCCTCAGATTGCAGTGGCTGAACCCCCACATGACGATATCGCCATGACTCCAATCATGGTCAACCCGAATGGGCCAGCAATCTTATTCGCCCATCAAGTAATGGACGCCTTGTCTTCCTCCAATCGGGGCTCCATGGGCGCCACCGAGGCGCTTCTTCAAAGGAGCAGACTAAATTCGGAGGCCGATCCGGATCGGGTCCGCAATGAGCGCCTCCTATATAAAACCACTCTGAGGGCCAGTCTTCGGACGCCTTCTTGGGAGTAACGGATGGGTATCCGGTCCCGGCGATGCGCCATATTTCGGCGCCGCCCACTTGATATATGGACCCCTCGTGAGAACGAGATACGAGGCAGAACAGCCTCTTCCACAATGCAAAATGGGGCTCAATGCCCAGGAATAGCTCACAAAGAGCTACGTAGCCATTGATATGCGTGATAGAGGCGGGCGTGAGGTGGTGGAGCCGAGTCCGAGAACTCCGTGAGCCCGGAGGAACCGATGTATTGGGAATCCGAGTCCCCTTATCAGATAGGGGACGAAGCATAGTCGCTCCCCCTTATTGGGGCTTGGGGTAGCCTCCGCTTGCCTCCCACCTTGATAAGTAACCAGCCCGGCTCGAACCGGGATCATGAAGGCCAGAGGGAGATATCCCCCCGCTTGGAGCTTCACTAGCTTGTTGTGCGAAACAGAGCACCTCCTCCAATCCCCTAGCGATGGGCTGGGAGCGCGAGAAGAAGAGCCGCGTCGACGGTCCATGATGGAATGGATTTTTAGGTCGAAGGCGCTTTGATGAAGTATTCGCGGGAGGAAGACGGTGTGGTTTGGATCTGGATTCTTGCCTCCTTTGTAGGCGGACGACTCGCACAACTAGGGGGTGAAACTTAAAAGACACCCTGGCTTTTCGCATTCGTGCGACGCGTGGAAGAGGGCCATCATTTGGCGTAGAAGCCGAGGAACACAGTATTCAAGATGAAGCCGACACTGCTCGCGATACATGGAATTTGAAGGGAGAACCCGCCTTGCAACGCCGAAGACTATAAACGCGCTGGACTTATCGTCATTGAAGCCTGGTTCGGGGGCTACTGAGGGAGT
Organism: Aegilops speltoides; assembly: GCA_021437245.1. Classification (NCBI taxonomy): domain Eukaryota; kingdom Viridiplantae; phylum Streptophyta; class Magnoliopsida; order Poales; family Poaceae; genus Aegilops; species Aegilops speltoides. The sequence continues at coordinate 298,842,363 of CM038141.1, read as the reverse complement.
CCTGGACTAGGGGGTGTCCGGACAGCCGGACTATCATTATCCGACGGACTCCAAGACTACGAAGATACAAGATTGAAGACTCCGTCCCGTGTCCGGATGGGACTTTCCTTGGCGTGGAAGGCAAGCTTGGCGATACGGATATGTAGATCTCCTACCATTGTAACCGACTCGGTGTAACCCTAGCCTCCTCTGGTGTCTATATAAACCGGAGGGCTTTAGTCCGTAGGACAACATACATTACAACAATCATACCATAGGCTAGCTTCTAGGGTTTAGCCTCCTTGATCTCGTGGTAGATCCACTCTTGTACTACCCATATCATCAATATTAATCAAGCAGGACGTAGGGTTTTACCTCCATCGAGAGGGCCCGAACCTGGGTAAAAACATCGTGTCCCTCGTCTCCTGTTACCATCCGCCTAGACGCACAGTTTGGGACCCCCTACCCGAGATCTGCCGGTTTTGACACCGACAACAATCCTGACATAAAGAAGGTAATACTTCAAGGTAGAACAGACCAGAAGCTGGATTGGCATTTTGATCTGTGGAACACAACTGCTTTGACCCAATCCTGGATGGAAAAGGGTACTGGAGTTTGTTTCTCCTAGTCATCCTGAATAGAATGGCTTGACGGACCACAAGAATAATAAGCATCGATAACACAAATGCACAACTACTCCTGACTATCAATTGATAGACGAAGATCGGAAAACGACTGAAGAGGGACAACTCAAAGGAAAATATATCTTTCTAAGTTGTCGATGCATAGATTAGTATGTCGAGCAAAGCTCAACATTTCTTCCGGATAACCCATGCAGAAAGGTTAAACTGGCAGATTCACAATGTAGAATGAAGAACTCATCAAGAGCACTCTGGTTGTGATCTTTTGGTTCAATAGAACTCCTGCCAAGAATTGTTCATGGTATTTGGAAGAACGATATAGCACGGACCTCGAGGACTATCGCAAAGGTTACTAATATCCTAAAGGAACTAGCAACACTATCAACATGAGGTAAGTAGGGTGAATCTCGGGTTCAAAACCCAAGGAGTAGAATACCTACTACTAAGTGGCATCACGGGATGCTTTCGGGAATAAAGGCCAGAATCATCACACTGGGAACACAATACATGGCTAGATTACTAGGTAACACTCTAGACATCTAGGGTCATAATAATAGCTCCAACATATACGTCGAGGCAATAGAGTACCTCAACTCACCGTTTAGTGTGGTTAATCTGGCCCAAAGGGACATCGAAACGGGAGGAAAGGATTTTGCAAACGCTTCAGACTATTTAGAAACCTGGGATGACTCGGACAGCATAACAACTATAAATGCTCAAAATGATTTGAGACATCCTGCAAAATGGTGGCATAACCACTTTATCATCATAATATCAAGGTTTCGAGATCAATAGTTAACATACGGAAGTGGTATGAACTGTACTGAGGCTTGAATCCAACAATCCTATAAGTCTACGGATTAGTAACACGTGATCCTAATAGAAAGAAGAGAAGGCCTAGTTCTTAACCCCGGTAGAAAAGAAGAGGCTGACTCAGATCATAAGTGCATAAGGTAAAGGAGTAAAAAGAGCCTTACGTTCCATCCCACAATCAATTCCCTTATATAACTAAAGCATTTCTAGACTCAACTTCGACCAGTTTGGCTTGGTAATCCTCAGCAATCGGGCTCGATACCAAAGCTGTCAGACCCGACTCAATGCCACATCGATCTAGCATGTAACACCTCATATCACTTTGCGGCCTCACACACGGTATTCCCACGGGTGTCGCCTTACCATCGTCCGGGACCGTTTGCGCCTTTTGGCACACGATATGATAGTGTCGCTAGCATCCATATGATAAGGAGCACGGGCTGACATGGCTAGTCGTAAACCCAAAGTGGCACAAACTTATCGGGACAGCATCCATGACCCAAGATCGAACGTGTTTGGTCATCACGAGTGAATCTGTGCTATAGCACTAGGCTAGTAGGACTCGTGAACCGGCAGAAGCGGCTAACAGACTCCGGTATTCATCGCGACATTTCCCGAAGGATAGACACAGAACGAAGAAGGACACATGCCGCCAGCCTAAGTGTTCTAGAGCAAGAGCAAGCTACCATGGCTCGATGGAAACACTAGGAGACATTTCCGTAAGAGAGGCTACTAAGGATAAACAACTAGATAGTCAGATCCCACACATACCAAGCATTTCAATAACATACACACAATATGCTCGATATGTGCAAATACAACATGGCATCACAACATGACTCTACAACTCAAGTATTTATTCAATAGGCTCCGAGGAGCGAGATATTACAAACATGGGTCTCACCACCCAACATTCAGAGCATACAAGTCTAAGCACAAGCGGAAGCTTAACATGTCTGGGTACGTATATCTACAAATGAAAAAGGCCGAGAAGCCCGACTATCTACCGAGATCTGCGCCGAGGGCACAAGATCGTAGCTGAGGTAACAAGCTAAACGTCAAGTCCACGTGGAACTACTAGTGAGACCAAGTCTCTCTGCAAAAACATAAAATAGGCAAACGTGAGTACAAATGTACCCAAAGAAGACTTACATCGAACTAACTACATATGCATCATTATCAACAAAGGGGATGGTGGGGTTTAACCGCAGCAAGCCAGCTTTGACTCGGTGGCTATCCCGACTACGAATCGCAATGTAACTCTTTTGAGGTGGCGCACGAGTCCACATATTCACCATATCAATACACCACTATGGATCCGCCTCCGCCTCCCTCGAGAACGCAATCCATAGTACTCACGCTTATCTTGCGATTTTAGAGTATCCACTTTCACTTGTCTATGAACTATGCAAGGGTCCAAGTTTCCATATCCGAGGAATCCGCTATTCAATAGATAATGATAACCCCGCAGGGTGTACTTCTTCACACACGCCTCGCCACTTATCGCCTGACACATCATGTACCTCGCAACCTTCAAGCGGAAGCCGGGCGCGGGAGTCGGCCACGACCGACTAACCACACAAGTCTCTCGTCCGTGTTTATCGCCTATTCGGGTTCCATCCGCAAGGAGATCCGCCGGGGTGTCGCCACGGCACCAAACGATGTGAGCAGGGTTCCCAAGCCCACCATCCGGTGCCACTTGGTACACCGTACATCAGGTTTAGTCTGTCCCAAGCCCACCTGCTCCGGTGCCACTTGGTAGACTACTAACACTACCTACAAACACCGTAAACTAGTTGCAACTCCCGGACAGAGATCAAGGTTGATTAATAAGTCAAGAGGGCCGAGTTACCGAACCCAATGTGTGGTAGTAGCTGTTCATGGATCACAAACACGTAACTCAGTTCTCGAGGACGGCTTCAATGAGACAACCCACCATGTACTCCTACATGGCCTCTCACCGCTACCTTTACCAAATCGTGTTCACACACTTAGCTCTCAACAAGAGGACATGTTCACACACCTCCAATTCATCCCCGATGAATCGGACTGACACAACTCTAAGCAATAGCAGGCATGACAAACAAGCATGAATGAGTAGGCACATCAGGGCTCAAACAACTCCTACTCATGCTAGTGGGTTTCATCTATTTACTGTGGTGACAGGTCATGCAGAGGATAAAGGGGTTCAGCTACCGCAACAAGTAATGTAGATGAATCGTTGTTGTCCTAATGCAGAAAAAGAGAGCAGGAGCGAGAGAGTGGGATTGTATCGGAATGAACAAGGGGTTTTGCTTGCACGCACTTCAAGATAATATAGCTCTTCATTGGTGTCATCGAACTCATCGTCGAAACCACGCTATCGAGAGGGGACAAACACCGGCAACAGAGAAGAAATACAATCAATGCAATGCACAATATGATGCATGATATGACATGGCAAAAATGAGTGTGTTTTGGCTAATGCAACTTAGAACAGATTAAATGAAGTTGGTTTGAACCAAGGGTTCAAATTCAAACTCCATATGTGGATATTTAAATGCCATTTATATGATTTGTGCTAAATAGCAACTATAAGATGTTCTAACATGCATGAAAACAGTACAGATAGATAGATTGGATTTTTCTTATCATTTTTCATATATAACTTATTTCATTTGGAGTTACGGTTGATTTTATATGAATTTTAGAAGTTTATACTATTTTCTGGAATTTCCTATATAAGAATAAATCCAGAAAAGGATTTACTGCGTCAGCCTGGCGTCAGTGTGACGTCATTGGTCAACTGAGACGGTCCAGGTCAACCGTGACCTGTAGGTCCCATCTGTCAATGTGAGTTAAACTAACTAAGTTTAGTTAGCGTTAAACTAATACTAACCTAGCTAGTTAATTAGTGCTAACTAGAGTAATTAGTCGGGCGGGGTCCGCAAGTCAGTGAGAGAGAGGGGTCAAACCCCTGGACAGACGGGGTCAAACCTCGCCGGTCAAAGCGGTCAACCCGCCGGCGTTTAGCCGCCGGCGAGGCCGGATGCGGCGGAGCGCGTCGGGAACCACCTACAGGGGCTCTTTGGCGCGTAGGGAGTAGCTACGGGAAGAGGGTGGAGTGGCGCATCCAACGATGGCGGTGGCGGAGGCTGGGGTGGCCGGAGTTGTCGCCGGCGTCGACACTGGCGGTCGCCGGAGCTCGTGTGAGTTCGGGGTCGACGCTATGGTGACCGAGGAGGCTCGTGCGGGGCACCTATGTGCTCTACGTAGCACAGGAAGGGAGTTGAGCACGACGGCCGGACCGCTAGATGGCCGGAGGCTCGTCGGCGGCGGTCACAGGCGGCGGCGCATGCGGGCGAGCAAGGTGCGGCGGCTACGGCGCACGAGAGCGAGAACAGAGAGGGGGAAAAGGTTCGGTGGCTCACGGCGGTTGCAGCAGACGTCGAAGAGGGCTCGGGGAAGGCCGGACGGCGACAAGTCGACGATGGGGATCCGCGGTGGCCGACGACGAAGAAGAGGTCGGTGGCGGTGAGGGAGTCCTGGACTAGGGGGTGTCCGGACAGCCGGACTATCATCGTCCGCCGGACTCCAAGACTATGAAGATACAAGATTGAAGACTCCGTCCCGTGTCCGGATGGGACTTTCCTTGGCGTGGAAGGCAAGCTTGGCGATACGGATATGTAGATCTCCTACCATTGTAACCGACTGTAATTCCTAGCCTCCTCCGTGTCTATATAAACCGGAGGGCTTTAGTCCGTAGGACACAACATACATTACAACAATCATACCATAGGCTAGCTTTAGGGTTTAGCCTCCTTGATCTCGTGGTAGATCCACTATTGTACTACCCATATCATCAAATTAATCAAGCAGGACGTAGGGTTTTACCTCCATCAAGAGGGCCCGAACCTGGGTTAAACATCGTGTCCCTTGTCTCCTGTTACCATCCAACTAGACACACAGTTCGGGACCCCTACCCGAGATCCGCCGGTTTTGACAATCGACATTGGTGCTTTCATTGAGAGTTCCTCCGTGTCGCCACCGATAGGCTTGATGGCATCTTCAACCAACAACGCTGTCCAGGTGAGACTTTTCTCCCGGACAGATCTTCAGATTCGGCGGCCGCGCTCGCGGGCTAATTCGCTTGGCCATCCGGAGCAGATCGAAGCTACGCCTCGCCGCCGGTCAGATTCGAAGTCTAAACTTCACGGCCGACGTCCGCGGAGACTTGATCTTCGACGGACTCGAGCCACGCCAAGCGTGTCGATCGTTATTCGATGGGCATGATCTAGCTCTACCACCAACGGTGCCTTTGGTGGTCGCTGACACTAATCCGCTTCGCCTTTAGTCCGGAGCCGATCGCCCGACGAGGATCGATGGATGGACACCACCGGGGCTTCAACTTCCACGGCGATGGAGCCGAACGCTAATCTTGTCCCCGCGAAACTCATGATTCGAGGTGTCGGACTCTTGCGGACTCAACCTCCCACGCCCTACCAATCGATTCGGATTGGGCGCCGTTATGGAATTCGCGCGCGGACATCTTCCAACACTCGCCTTTGGCGACATCCTAAATTCGCTAAAGCATCTCTCGTTATCGGAGGGTCCCGCCGACTATGGCCGGATGGTTGGGATACGGACGACGAAGAAATTCAGAGCCCACCCACCACCCACTTTGTAGCCACTGTCGACGATCTAACCGACATGCTCGACTACGACTCCGAAGACATCGACGCTATGGACGACGATGCCAGAGACGAACAGGAACCAGCGCCTACAGGGCACTAGAAGACCACCTCGTCATACGACATATACATGGTGGACACCCCAAAAGACGGGGATGGCGAAGAAACAGCGGAGGAAGATTCTTTAAAGAAACAGCCTGTTGTCCGGCGCGCTGGCGCCGCCTAAATCCCGCCACAAAGAAGAATGGAGATTCCGCACAGAGATAATAATACCCCGAGAGTGCCGAAGATAACCCCTCCAAAGAAGACTCAAATAAGCAGAGGATGCGTAAGTAAGCCCTCACGATAGGGCGGCATTTAAGAGGTTGAGGATTATAACTATATGCCTCCTCCAAGACGAGGCAAGCCTCAACGACGACAATTAATTGCCGTGCCCGAGGATCCCGTCAACAAGAGCGTTTTAACGCAGGCTTATCGCCACGGCAAACAGCCAAAAGAAAAAGCAGCAGCAGCTTTAAGCTGATCAGGACCCGAACGCCCCTCCAAAAGCTACCCAACACGCAAGTTGCTTCCCCGATTAGAGGAGGAAGCATACATACCTCCATCACCAGCGCCGATATGGCCGACCGACCACCCGTGGTCGTGACAGAGGCATCCAGCCCCCAACCAAGACCGCACTCGGCATCGCTCCAAAAGTACGGGCCAAGAGGGAACGCGCCGGACTTGGCGAGATATATTGGAGGACAAAGCAAGGCAATCCAGATCCATCTACGGATCACGGGGGCGCCCCACGACCCATGACGAATATCGTCGCGCCGGATACAATAACCCCGGCCGGGCCGAACACAGCAGACAACGCTCTCTCGAGCTGCGTCGTGATATTGCTCAATACAGAGGCGCTGCACACCCGCTATGCTTCACTGATGAAGTAAAGGATCATCAAATCCCTGAAGGGTTTAAACCCGTAAACATTGAATCATATGATGGCACAACAGACCCCGCGGTTTGGATCGAAGATTATCTTCTCCACATCCATATGGCCCGCGGCGACGATCTCCATGCCATCAAGTATCTCCCACTCAAGCTTAAAGGACCAGCTCATCATTGGCTCAACAGCTTGCCCGCAGAGTCAATTGGGTGTTGGGAAGACCTGGAAGCCGCATTCCTCGACAACTTCCAGGGCACGTATGTGCGACCACCAGACGCCGATGGCCTAAGCAACATCATTCAGCAGCTGCATTTAATCGCCGGACAATTCGACACGGTTCTGACAAAGAAAACCAAATCATCGACTATCCGGATGCAGAGGCCCTTGCAGCCTTCAAACACAACATCCGGGACGAATGGCTAGCCCGGCACCTGGGACAAGAAAAGCCGAAATCCATGGCAGCCCTCACATCACTAATGACCCGCTTTTGTGCGGGAGAGGATAGCTGGCTAGCTCGCAGCAACAATCTCCGTAAAAATTCTGGCAGTCCAGATACTAAGGACAACAACGGCAGGTCACGTCGAAACAAAAACAAACGCCGCATTAACGGCGACGATAAGGAGGATACGGCAGTCAACGCCGGATTCCGAGGCTCTAAACCCGGTCAACGGAAGAAGCCATTCAAAAGAACCACTCCGGGTCCGTCCAATCTGGACCGAATACTCACCGCTATGCCGATACATGGCACTTCAAAAGCCAGCTAATCACACTAATAGAGATTGCTGGTGTTCAAACAGCAGGTAAGTTAATTGCCGAAAACAATGACAAGGGCTAAACAAAGAACGACGAGGAAGAGACCCGACCGCGAACAATAGAGGATGAAGGGTTTCCCCCACAAGTGCGGACGATGAACATGATTTACGCAACCCATATACCCAAGAGGGAGAGGAAGCGCGACTAAGGGACGCCTATGCGATGGAGCCACGCCTAAGTTCAATCCATGCTCCTCTTGTCCGATCACTTTCGATCAAGAGACCATCCGACCAGCATACGCCAGGAGGATTCGCCGCATTGGTTTTAGACCCAATCGCCGATGGATTTCACCTCACGAGAGTCCCGATGGACGGCGGTAGTAGCTGAACCTGCTTTATTAGGATACAAGGCGCAAGATGGGCATAGACCCTCAAGGATTAAACCTACAAAGACAACCTTTAAAGGTGTCATACCAGGTGTGGAAGCCAATCATGACAGCTCACCACACCGAAGTGGTCTTCGGATCCCCGGACAATTTCCGAGCGAGGAGTTAATCTTCGACATAGTCCCGCTTATAGCGGCTATCACGCTCGCCGAACGAACCGCGCTTGCAAAATTCAACGTGGTGCCGCATTATGCATACCTCAAGCTCAAGATGCCAGCCCTCGTGGAGTCATCACGGTCAACAGAATACGGAACGCCCTCCGAACGGAGGAACATACACAGCTCTCGCGCGAAGTACAGAGCAGCCTTTTGAGGCAATTCTCGAGTCCGGCCATTAAACGGCCGGATACAGCAAAACGCGCCCGAAGCAATACCAATCAAGACCACCTGGCGCGATCAGAGCACACGTAGCAATGCGGCCCCAACCCCCGCTCGCGCATGATTGCAAGAACAACCCTCCGCGTACATCATTACGCTTTGGAGATACCATGGGCACAGGGGAAGGGGCACGAACACAATGGACCCAGAGTGCGGCTCAACCACATCAAGGGCTCGCAAGTGTGCCCCTCCTTTTTTTTATTATCACTTTACTTTTTTATGTACACAGGACTCCGTTAACTAGATGCCCTGTCCGGCGGTGAACCTGCCGAACTCATGATGCAACAGCCAGGGAAGAAAGAAGGCTGCATTTAACACTCGTGGGTCTCAATTATGAGCATTAAATTCGATTATATACACCAAGTCCGCAGCTCACCCCTGGAGGGGGACATGTTTAATTAGTCCAAATCCCTTGCTTACCGCACTATTTGTATCAGTCCGCACTCATAGCAGACTTTCTTTAATAAATAATGTAGCACTTTTCGACGGCAATTGCATTACTTTTTATATATATATGTTCATTACATGACATCTTGCACCCGTATATTTTGGTACGGCCGAATACACCAGGGGCTTATGTTCCCCACACTATGGTGCGATAAGTCCGAACACTTTCATAAGTGCGGCACCCCGAACTTATAGCATTATATGAATCGGCTCCAATCATGTCTTGGGTCAATAGTTGGGCTTGCCTGCTCCCACGCTTTTGGTGCCTTACGCCCCATTCTCGTCGGCTAAGGTGGCACTGGAGAACCATCGCGATTGCGCCCGGTTGAGCCGGGCGAGCGCCAAAGGAGAAAGCTAAACCGACCGCATGATAAGGCGAGAGAGTGGTTGCTGTTCGAGAGGTTTTTTCGTCCTAAAGACTCACGCCGCTCGAGCGAAGTTCGACAATGTCCGACGAAGCGTGATAGCACCCCGGATTCGGTCTTCCGAATACCAGGGGCTTCGCCGAAATTTAAAATTATAGAATTCTATGGCTAAGTGAGAGTGTTCAAGCATTATAAGTCCGGTCGCCTTGTTCGTTGTGTTGAGCGCCTCCCTAGATGGACCCAAAAATGGGAACAAGAGTGCTCAAGTTTATCCCGAACACCCCAGCACTCGCGGCTTGGGGGCTGAAGCCAACGACTTGCCATCTCTTAGATTTTATAAACGGCCGCATAGAAGGTAATATTTTAAATTAAACAAGCGTTGCTCAAGGACCATATGAACAAAGTTTTCAGCGCACAGGATAATACATAGCGAGTTTACTCAAAGATTACATTTTTGGGGCACTCATCCACAATATCGCGGCCTCCCTTTAGGACAGTTTTATAATACATTTCAGGCGTGCGATACTCCTTGCCCGGTGGCGGTGGGTCCGTGAGAAGCTTCTCCGCATCCAACCTGCCCCAATGCACCTTCGTGCGGGCAAGGGCCCGACGAGCACCCTCAATACAAAGTGGAGCGCTTGATGACCTCCACCCAGGGGCACGATCCACCAGCCGCCGCGACAAGGCCGGTAGCTCCTGTGCATGGCCTGCTTAGGCCACGGCCGGATTATAAGGCCCTTCATGGCCTCCTCACCTACCTTAGGAGTTCGACCACTGCTTTCACTGGTCGCTTAGGGGCACTGGATGGCGGCCTCAACAGATCGAGACCGAAGATCTTCTCCGTCGAGCTCCCCTCCTCGGCACGATAGAATGCGGCGGCATCGGACGCACTACGCGGCAGATCTGCAAACGCCCCTGGAGAGCTCCGAATGCAGGTAAGTGTCAGGTAGTTTACATTAACATGCTTGCTTTGCATGAAAAATGCCTTACCCACCGCTATCTTCTTTAAATCTTCAACCTCCTAAAGGGCCTTATGGTCCTCGGCCCTGGCGGACTTGGCACTTTCGAGAGCCGAGGCAAGCTCGACTCGAGTCTTGAGTCACGCCCAAACTCTCATGCTTCTCCATGAGAGCCCGGAGCTCTTGCCGATTTCCGCCACCCGTGCCTCCTGCTTCCCCGCTCTGCCCGTTCATGACTGTGGTTCGGCCATGACACACCTCCTTCGTGGCTGCCACCTCGCTCGGGCCCCGCAATACCCATATTATCCTTGTTAATTTTATTGCAACCAAAATCCTTTTCAGAAGGTAATTATTCAAAGCGGTGTTACTCACCTTCTTTGTCCTCGAGCTGCTTCTTGGCATGGCCGAGCTCTTGCTCGACCGCCGAGATCTGCTTCAACACACCGACCTCCGCATCGGTCTTGCAGAGGTCAGCAAAGACAGCCTCGCAAACCCATATTGACATATTATAAGCAACCCTGCATATATCTTGTTAGATCCTCACCGCTTTTCTTTCCAACACCGAATCGAGCATCGAAACTACCGCCTATGCGGTATTACATTACATAACTTTAACTTCTTACCTCAAAGCCCGCTAGAAGGCTGCTGCAGGCTTCGTCAGCCCGCCTGGTGAGTGAACCTTTCAATCACCGCACTCATGAGAGTGCGGTGTTCTTCCTCGATGGAAGCGCCTTTAAGCGCCTCAACAAGTTGTCCGGCGCCCGGTTGACGGGGCCGCGGTGTCACAGTCCTACCCTTCTTTCGAGGGCCGCTTGCCGGACTCGAACCACTGCGGGTTCCGATGTAGAGTCCGGCGCAAAGTCCGGAGGTTGCCGACGGCGCCCGAGCCTCCTCCCGATGGGTCCTCTCGATCCCACCTCGGCGTCCTCGTCGGCGCTGGGTAGTGGCGATCGGGAAGCGAATCCACATCCGACGGGGCTAATGACCCGCTTCGATGAAGCGGGAGATCATCATCGGCCGGACTATCGATGTAACGCGGCATTAGAAGGACACTACGCAATACTGAAAAGAAATTGCATATCGTGGATCCGGATACTTACGATCTTGCCGGACGCCTGGCCCTTAAAGGCCACTCTTCCTCGCCAACGATGGTGTTGGCGAAACTGTCCGGGGGGATAGTCCTCCCCCTCTTCGACCCTTCGGCCTCCCCTATTGGGGAAGCCTTCCTCTTCTTCTCTCCCTCCTCCGGGAGAGAGTCTTCTTCCTCCTCCTCGTCTTTAGGGGAGGAGTCTGCCTCGTCATCATACGCCTGATTGCGGGAACTCTTTTGAGTCCCCGCACCACCTTCTTGGCCTTCTTCTCCCAACCACGCAGCAAGGTCTGAACCAGCAGCCCTGCTAGACGGGCGCTCACCGGGTCCTCTCGCATGGGAGCCGGGCTGATGAGCTGCTCGGCCTTCTCCATCCATTCTGTCAAGGGAAAAGAGAGATTGAAACCTCTTAGAATCAATTTGATTACCACAAGTGTCCCGTAAAGGGGTTGAATCACTTACCTCGTCACCGGATGTCTGCGAGCAAAATTCGCGATCTTCCGTCATGGATGCGGGGCTTCGGCGCCTTAAACAGCACCTCCAGCGCCTTCATATGTCGATCAAGAGCCCGCCAGCGCTGGTGCTGTTCGGATTGAACTCCCACAGATTGAATGCCCGTTTGGCATGGGAGAATCCGCGGATGAGCATGACTTGACCACGCCGACGAGCTCGAGCTTATTGCTCACCAGCTTCGGATGCAGGTTCGAGTCCCGCCGGCTCCTCGGATTGCCCCATAGCAAGCCCTTCTTCCGTGAGGTGAGCTGCGTGGGATGCCAGATCTAAACTCGGGGCCGCCGCCCATGTGGGCTCGCGCGCTCGGTGATGTAGAACCACCCCGATTGCCACCCCTTGACGGAGTCCACGAAGGCCCCTTCGAGCCAAAGGACGTTGGGTAACTTACCCAACATGGCGCCTCCGATTCCGCTTATGCGTTCTTCACAACCTTCGCTTGACGTTGAAGGTCTTGAGCCACAGGCGAAGTGGGGCGGATGCAGAGGAAGGTTTCGCACACGCACGATAAACGCCGAGATGTTGAGGATGAAGTTCGCGCCAGATCGTGGAAATCCAGCCGTAGTAAAACATGAGCCCCGGACGAACGGGTGGAGTGGAAAGCCCACCACGGAGGAAGTGGGGAAGAAAGACGACCTCTCACGGGCCCGGGTAGGGATGAGCTGCCCTCGTCGGGCAGCCGATCGCGATATCACCGGAGAGGTATCCGCGCCAAGCGAGCTCGGTGATGTGCTCCTCCTTGACGGTGGAGGCCAGCCATTTGCCTCCCGCTCCAGACATATTCGGGGAAGGTCGAGGCGAGATGTGCGAGCTTGGGCGTTGGAGCTTGAGTACGCGGAGATGGGTAAGCAAAGGAGGAAGAAGGCGTAGGTGAGAAGGTAAATCCTTATCCCTTATATATAGGTGGACGAAGACTATGTGTCCCCCGCCGGCCTGGTAAAACTCGCTTATCCCCCAAGTGCCACCATCAATGGCGCGGTTGGGTTACCCACGTCCGTATTGATGAGAATCCCGGAATAAGGGGACACGATCTCTGCTTCGATAAGACGTGCCAAGGAAACCGCTTTGCTAAACGTGCTGAGGTGGTATAATAAAAAAATGATTCGAATAAAGGCTTGGAAGCGGTGTGATGTCATGTCGCATAAGACGTCAGCAGATTGGATTTATGTGCATTATTCTCTCTACAGTGGAATGTGGAATTTATTTTGCAGAGCCGGACACTATCCTGGTGTTCATGATCTTCTCTGGATTATTCAAGGGAGGAACCCGCCTTGCAATGCCGAACATTATGCGCGCCGGACTTATCGTCATTGAAGCCCGGGTTCAGGGCTACCGAGGGAGTCTCGACTAGGGGTGTCCGGACAGCGGACTATCATCGTCCGCGGACTCCAAGACTACGAAGATACAAGATTGAAGACTCCGCCCCATGTCCGGATGGGACTTTCCTTGGCGTGGAAGGCAAGCTTGGCGATACGGATATGTAGATCTCCTACCATTGTAACCGACTCTGTAACCCCTAGCCTCCTCCGGTGTCTATATAAACCGGAGGGCTTTAGTCCGTAGGACACAACATACATTACAACAATCATACCATAGGCTAGCTTTAGGGTTTAGCCTCCTTGATCTCGTGGTAGATCCACTATTGTACTACCCATATCATCAAATTAATCAAGCAGGACGTAGGGTTTTACCTCCATCAAGAGGGCCCGAACCTGGGTAAAACATCGTGTCCCTTGTCTCCTGTAACCATCCACCTAGACACACAGTTCGGGACCCCCTACCCGAGATCCGCCGGTTTTGACACCGACAGGCGGCGTTTTGAGGTGTCCGGCGTCGAGTGAGTCGACCGGGAGGACGAGGGCATCGAGGCGGAGGCCATGGACACGTCGGCGAGGCGAGGGAGGGCCTGTGGCCGCGGTGGTTCTAGTCGGCGGCGATGGCTGCGCTCGGGTTCGGGCGAGAGAGAGGGAGCATAAGGGAGGAGGGGGTCCAGAGAGAGAGGGCGGTCGGGGTGTCGTGGCTTCACCAGGCGCCGAGGGGAAGCGGCAAGCGGGAGGTGGCCGGACGCGCGGCTTGCGCTGCAGCAGCAGCCACGCCCCTCCCCGGCAGGGAAGAAGACGCATGTGGGAGGCTAGGTGGGCTGGGCTGGCCACTTGGGGCACCGGTGGCTACACATATAAGTTAGGTAGGTTCCTTTCTCTCTCTTTTATTTCCTGTTTTCTATTTTTCTGCAACTTTGTGGCTTTACTAAAAATATCTAGGCATTTTCAAACATCGCCAGACTGTGCATGCCCAATGTTTAGAATATATCCAACATGGAACATTTTGGTTTGGGATTATTTGGACATTTAAAATATTTACTAGCATTTAAATGCCCAAATGCAATTAACTAATGATTTAATCAAGTGACCCTATGTTGTCCTATAAAAGTGTGCGCCATTTTTCTCAGAGGTTCTAGACCGAGGCAAAGATGATGAACATTTTAGAAGGGCATTTTGGGTTCATTGAAAATGATTTTAGTAAACCCTAGTTTGTTTAAGGGGGGTGCTGGGGGTTCTGTCATCCCCAATTCAAGTTAAAAAGAAATTAAACATGATGCAACACATGACTAGCTAACCCAGAGCGCACTGTAACTAGGATGTGACAACTCACCCCACTAAACAAGAATCTCGCCCCGAGATTCAAGACGTGAGGTAAGAAGACAAAGGGGACACAAACTAATAACATGAATTCCAAGATCCAACTGTCCTTCTCGAAGATGTGTTGCATCATCTTGATCTCGATGTCTTTCTTTGAGAACTTCATCCAACATGACCACGAGAGGAAAGGGAGAATTTTAGGAGAATCTATCTTCTTGAGGTTTGAGCAACTCAGGATCAACCCATGAAGTGAGACATAGGAACGTCTCTTGAGCTGAGACACAAAGCACACCCCTAGAGGAATGGAGTGGAACAGATGACGAGGTTCATTAGGTAGACAACAATTTCACACTTAAAAGGTGGTGAACGGTTGTCATCGTAGCGAGGAGTTGAATTGCCATGATACCATAACGAGACATCTTAGAGGAGGTGACTCGTAGAATATATCCCCCTTAAGTGGCAAAAGAATTACCTTTGATTCAGAGATCATTGAAACTCTTTATATCAGCCTAAGGCAAATCACAATCGATCATTTGGAGGAGTTTGGTAGAATGACATACTCGAACTAGTATGGATGATGTGGATTACCTTGTTGAAAACAACACAAGGGATGATTTTAGTAACTAGGGAGAAGCTCAACACTAGAGAGTGAGTCCACTGTTTGAAAAGTTATAGCATAACCGAGGAAACTGAGAGCAATCCCAGTTAGTGCCGATGATAACACCTAGCACTTGTGCGTGCTCTCAAGAACTTGAGCATCTCCATATTCATCAAGGTTTTACCAATATCAGTGTCAAAGATCCTGGCAACACAACATGCTACCATAATGAATACCGGTGGGAGATGCAGATGCGAAGGAAGATAACACCTTCTCATATTTCACCTTAGCAAGGCCAAGGAAACAAAATCTGGATGATCGACCGAGACACATTTAGCACTCCGCTTCTAATGTTCTCCTTGATGTACCAGCTTAACCCAATACCAGTCGGTATCTGGAACATCAAGTAAAGGTCTGACTTCGGGAGAACAAAGGGTCCATAAGGAACAACTTCTAAAATAAGTCGCACGACATCCTTATGGAGAGGATGGTCAACTTGCTCAGTTAAGATGCTACAATAATAGATCTTCGGCTAGGTGTGTCGGCCAACATCAACCTTGTCGGGACCTACATCATAGATCTTGGAAAATTACCAACCATCACATCTGCCTGAGATTCAGATCCAGCAGGTGACAGGATATTTCAGACAACATGTCCGAAAAGAAAGTTTATACACAAATCGATTTAGATGACGCTATGAGATTCTCGAAATGAACTACGATAGCAAGCTCCAAAACATGAGTTGGTTCTGCTACATACATGTGAACACACCGTCCCTGCATAAGCATGGTCACGTAGTAGTCTTATAATAAAACACTACCGAAGTTCGTGGAAATCCATCATCGAGGATATCAAGTCCTTGCATAAGGTATACTCTTAAGAAGGAACTTCTTCCTTGAACAAATCAATCGGTGGCTTGGTGAGCTAGGGATACATATAGAATGAAGATGATCAGTCTATCGCACCATAGAATACTTCGCACATGCATGACCGACTTGGGATGGTTCCGCATTTAAGTAAAAAACATGCTTTCTCGAATTCACGGCGGCAACTTGCATCAAATGCACATGAATTAGAAGAAGTCACTTCTTACATTCGAGCATATGCTTCATGGGAGGGTCATGAAGATAATGCTTATAAAAGTTTCCAATACTAGCTGGATGTTCAACACAAATCATGGAGAAGGTAAGGATATTGTTGATGGGCTCAACAACATTTCATCCAGAATCCCATGGAGATGGAATTCCATAACTATGTGAACAAGGTGATAGTATTGGTCAGACCCAAAAGACATAATGGTGTATGCTCGAGGAAATCCACGAGTAAGACAACATTATGAACATCGTTGATTCTGATTTGATTTGAGGATAGCCCATACTCAAAGCAAAGTTTTGGCAAGACAATAGCTCCAACAACTGGTCACGAGGATCAATCGATGAAGATATCATCTTTCTTCAACACACATACAAGATAACCCTTAATATGAACTAAGTCAGACAAGCTTTTATCTTCCAACTCTCCAAGTTGTTGTTTAGCTTGACCAACTAGCTCAGGGGTATCCCACACAGATTCTTGGAGAAGGGGTGGTTTACAAGAAACCATCTTGATCACGAACTCAACATAGCGGTCAGGTGACAACCTGGTAATACTTCCGAGAAGATATTCGGGAAATCACGAACCACCGATATGTTAATAAGCTCGAGAACAATCTTGCCTTTCAGGGCAAGACGATGTGATCAAGAGAGTGACGGATTGACACAATCCTAACTCATTGATCAAAGAGTGCACCAAAAATAAGGACTAGGTAGCACGATCAATCTTAGGATGATGATTTAATAACCAACACGCTAAGAATGAGAATATTGTCCATTAACTACCAAGCAATGAGGTTGCTAGGAGTATTGATTTCACACATCATGGTTCACTTGTCGGTATTCCGGTTGCAACAACACGGGACCGAGAAATGAAAATGATGGCGAGAAGTATCACTGCGTCAAGAATTCATAAGAGGTGGTGCAATTCTCATGACAATCCTGACATAAAGAAGGTAATACTTCAAGGTAGAACAGACCAGAAGCTGGATTGGCATTTTGATCTGTGGAACACAACTGCTTTGACCCAATCCTGGATGGAAAAGGGTACTGGAGTTTGTTTCTCCTAGTCATCCTGAATAGAATGGCTTGACGGACCACAAGAATAATAAGCATCAATAACACAAATGCACAACTACTCCTGACTATCAATTGATAGACGAAGATCGGAATACGACTAAAGAGGGACAACTCAAAGGAACATATATCTTTCTAAGTTGTGGATGCATAGATTAGTATGTCGAGAAAAGCTCAACATTTCTTCCGGATAACCCATGCAGAAAAGTTAAACTGGCAGATTCACAATGTAGAATGAAGAACTCATCAAGAGCACTCTGGTTGTGATCTTTTGGTTCAAAAGAACTCCTGCCAAGAATTGTTCATGGTATTTGGAAGAACGATATAGCATGGACCCCGAGGACTATCGCAAAGGTTACTAATATCCTAAAGGAACTAGCAACACTATCAACACGAGGTAAGTAGGGTGAATCTCGGGTTCAAAACCCAAGGAGTAGAATACCTACTACTAAGTGGCATCACGGGATGCTTTCGAGAATAAAGGCCAGAATCATCACACTGGGAACACAATACATGGCTAGATTACTAGGTGACACTCTAGACATCTAGGGTCATAATAATAGCTCCAACATATACGTCGAGGCAATAGAGTACTTCAACTCACCGTTTAGTGTGGTTAATCTGGCCCAAAGGGACATCGAAACGAGAGGAAAGGATTTTGCAAACGCTTGAGACTATTTAGAAACCTGGGATGACTCGAACAGCATAACGGCTATAAATGCTCAAAATGATTTGAGACATCCTGCAAAATGGTGGCATAACCACTTTATCATCATAATATCAAGGTTTCGAGATCAATAGTTAACATACGAAAGTGGTATGAACTGTACTGAGGCTTGAATCCAACAATCCTATAAGTCTACGGATTAGTAACATGTGATCCTAATAGAAAGAAGAGAAGGCCTAGTTCTTAACCCCGGTAGAAAAGAAGAGGCTGACTCAGATCAGAAGGGCATAAGGTAAAGGAGTAAAAAGAGCCTTACGTTCCATCCCACAATCAAGTCCCTTATATATCTAAAGCATTTCTAGACTCAACTTCGACCAGTTTGGCTTGGTAATCCTCTGAGCAACAAAGCTCGATACCAAAGCTGTCAGACCCGACTCAATGCCACATCGATCTAGCATGTAACACCTCATATCACTTTGCGCCTCACGCACGGTATTCCCACGGTGTCGCCTTACCTTTGTCCGGGACCGCTTATGCCTTTTGGCACACGATATGATAGTGTCGCTAGCATCCATATGATAAGGAGCCCGGCTGACATGGCTAGTCGTAAACCCAAAGTGGCACAAACTTACTAGGACAAGCATCCATGACCCAAAGATCGAACGTGTCGGTCATCACGAGTGAATCCAGTCAGTAGCACTAGGCTAGCAGACTCCATGAACCGGCTGTAGCAGGCTAACAGACTCCGGTATTCATCGTGACATTTCCCGAAGGATGCATACAGAACGAAGAAGGACACATGCCGGCCAGCCTAAGTGTTCCGAGCAAGAGCAAGCTACCATGGCTCAATGGAAACACTAGGAGACATTTCCCGGTAAGAGAGGCTACTAAGGATAAACAAGTAGATAGTCAGATCCCACACATACCAAGCATTTCAATAACATACACACAATATGCTCGATATGTGCAAATACAACATGGCATCACAACATGACTCTACAACTCAAGTATTTATTAAATAGGCTCCGAGGAGCGAGATATTACAAACATGGGTCTCACCACCCAACATTCAGAGAATACAAGTCAAAGCACAAGCGGAAGCTTAACATGTCTGGGTACAGACATCTACAAATGAAAAAGGCCGAGAAGCCCGACTATCTACTGATCTCGCCGAGGGCACAAGATCGTAGCTGAGGTAACAAGCTAAACGTCAAGTCCACATGGAACTACTAGTGAGACCAAGTCTCTCTCAAAAAACATAAAATAGGCAAACGTGAGTACAAATGTACCCAAAGAAGACTTACATAAAACTAACTACATATGCATCATTATCAACAAAGGATGGTGGGGTTTAATCGCAGAAAGCCAGCTTTGACTCGGTGGCTATCCCGAACTACGATCGCAATGTAACTCTTTTGAGGTGGCGCTACACGAGTCCACATATTCACCATCTCAATACACCACTATGGATCCGCCTCCTGTCTCCCTCACGAGAACGCAATCCATAGCACTCATGCTTATCTTGCGCATTTTAGAGTATCCACTTTCACTTGTCTATGAACTATGCAAGGGTCCAAGTTTCCATATCCGAGGAATCCGCTATTCAATAGATAATGATAACCCCGCAGGGTGTACTTCTTCACACACGCTCTCGCCACTTATCGCCTACATACACGCCATGTACCTCGGCAACCTTCAAGCGGAAACCGGCGAGGGAGTCGGCCACGACCGACTAACCAAACACGCCTCTCGTCCGTGTTTATCGCCTATTCGGTTCCATCCGCAAGGAGATCCGCCGGGGTGTCGCCACGGCCCCAAACGATGTGAGCAGGGTTCCCAAGCCCACCATCCAGTGCCACTTGGTACACCGTACATCAGTGCCTAGTCTGTCCCAAGCCCACCTGCATCGGTGCCACTTGGTAGACTACTAACACTACCTACAAACACCGAAACTAGTTGCAACTCCCGGACAGAGATCAAAGTTGATTAATAAGTCGAGAGGGCCGAGTTACCGTAACCCAATGTGTGGTAGTAGCTGTTCATGGATCACAAACACGTAACTCAGTTCTCGAGGACGGCTTCAATGAGACAACCCACCGCTTACTCCTACATGGCCTCTCACCGCTACCTTTACCAAATCGTGTTCACACACTTAGCTCTCAATAGTAGGACATGTTCACACACTCCAATTCATCCCGATGAATCGGACTGACACAACTCTAAGCAATAGCAGGCATGACAAACAAGCATGAACGAGTAGGCACATCGGGGGTTTTGCTTGCTGGTGAGGGAGTCTGGACTAGGGGTGTCCAACAGCCGACTATCAATATCCGCCGGACTCCCGCACTCACGAAGATAGAAGATTGAAGACTCGGCTCATGTCCGGATGGTACTTTCCTTGGCGTGGAAGGCAAGCTTGGCAATACGGATATGTAGATCTCCTACCATTGTAACCGACTACGTAACCCTAGCCCTCTCCGGTGTCTATTTAAACCGAGGGCCTTAGTCCGTGGGACGAACATACATCTCAACAATCATACCATAGGCTAGCTTCTAGGGTTTAGCCTCCTTGATCTCGTGGTAGATCTACTCTTGTACTACCCATATCATCAATATTAATCAAGCAGGGCGTGGGGTTTTACCTCCATTGAGAGGGCCCGACCTGGGTAAAACATTGTGTCCCTCGCCTCTTGTTACCATCCGCCTAGACGCACAGTTGGGACCCCCTACCGAGATCCGCCGGTTTTGACACCGACATTGGTGCTTTCATTGAGAGTTCCTCCGTGTCGTCACCGATAGGCTTGATGGCATCTTCAACCCGCAACGCTGTCCGTGGTGAGACTTTTCTCCCGGACAGATCTTCAGATTCGGCGGCTTTGCATCATGGGCCAATTCACTCGCCATCCGGAGCAGATCGAAGCTACGCCCGGCGTCGTGTCGATTTGAAGCTTAAACTTCACGGCCGATGACCGCGGAGACTTGATCTTCGACGGACTCGAGCCCACAGCCAAAATGCCCGACTTTGGACGATGGGCACTATCTAGCTCTGCCGCCGGACAGTCCCTTTGTGGCCGCACTCGGATCCGCTTTGGCCATTAGCCCGGAGCCGATCGCCCAGATCGAGGGTCGGTGGATAGACGCCGCCCCGGGGGCTTCAACATCCACGGCGATGGAGCCGAACACTGACCTTGTCCCCTGCGAGACTCGTGATTTTGAGGCGTCGGACTCCTCGCCGGACTCCGAACCTCCCGCGCCCCTACCAATCGGTCCGGATTGGGCACCGGTTATGGAATTCACCGCCGCGGACATATTCCAACACTCGCCTTTCGGCGATATCCTAAACTCATTAAAGCATCTCTCGTTATCGGGAGAATCCTGGCCGGACTATGGCCAGGATGGTTGGAGTACGGACGATAAAGAAATTCAGAGCCCACCCACCACCCACTTTGTAGCCACTGTCGAGGATTTAACCGACATGCTAGACTACGACTCCGAAGACATCGACGCTATGGACGATTTATGCCGAGATTTAACAGAACCAGCGCCACTGAGGCACCGGAAGGCCACCTCGTCATATGACATATACATGGTGGATACCCCAAAAGAAGGGGATGGCGAAGAAGCAGCGGAGGCAGACTCTTTAAAGAAGCAGCCCAACGCCGGCGTCAGCGGCGCCGCTCTAAATCCCGCCACAAAGAAGAATAGAGATTCCGCACAGAGATAACAATACCCCGTAGAGTGCCGAAGACAACCCCTCCAAAGAAGACTCAAAGCAGGAGGATGCGTAAGCAAGGCCTCATGAAATGGCGGCGATTTAAGAGGTTGAGGATCATAACTATATACCTCCTTCAAGACGGCAAGCCTCAATGATGACGAACTCGTCGCGCCCGAGGACCCCGTCCGAACAGAGTTTTAAGCGCAGGCTCATCGCCACAAAGAAGAAGCCCAAGAAGGAAAACGGAAGCTCAAAACAGCGGAAGACACGCCGTAATAAGATGGAGCAAAGTACTCAAAACCGCAGATAAATATGGCAATGGCCACCAATCGAAGAGCTACCCAAGCGTAAGCTGCTACGAGTCGATGAAGAGGCCATAGAGCCTCCACCGTCAAATGGCCCAGCCAGTCCATCTACGGACCCAAAAAGAAGGCCCTGTGAAGCAAGGCAACACGTCAAGTGTCCGTGATAGCGGCACATACAAGTCTGGGCGCCAGACACCCACTATGTTTCACCGATGAGGTGCCGGACCATGAATTCCCAGCAGGGTTTAAGCCCATGAACATAGAGGCCTCACGATGGAACAACGCACTCGGAGTCTGGATAGAAGATTATATATCGTGCATATACACATGGCGAGAGGAGACGATCTCCACGCCATAAAATATCTACCCTCAAGCTTAAAGGGCCAGCCCGTCATTGGCTCAAAAGCCTCCCAAAAACACTATTGGAAGTTGGGAAGAGCTCGAGGACGTTTAGAGCAAATTTTCAAGGGACTTATGTCCGCCTCCGGATGCGAGATGATCTAAGTCATATCACTCAATAGCCCGAGAGTCAGTAGCGAAATTTTGGAATAGGTTCCTTACCAAAAGAACCAAATAGTCGATTGTCCTGACGCCAAGCCTTAGCAGCTTTCAAGCACAATGTCCGAGACGAATGGCTCGCTGGCACCTCGGTCAAGAGAAACCGAGGACAATGTCCGCACTAACAAGCCTCATGACCCGCTTCGTGCGGAGAGAGATAGCTGGTTAGCAAGAAGCAGCACCAACACCCAAGTACATCCGAGATAAGGGATGGAACGGAAATCACAAATGCAGAAAGGAACAGCGCCGGAATAAAGAGAAAGGCCCAAAGAGCGCGGCAGTCAACGCCGGATTCAAAAGCTCGCGGCCCAATAACAAAACACAGCCTCTTAAGGATGACAGTGACGAATTATCCAACTTCAACAAAATTTTGGGTCGGATATGTAAAATCCACAGTACCCCCGGAAGGCCTGCAAATCACACCCACAGGGATTGTTGGGTTTTTAAACAGTCCAGCCGACTAAATGCCGAACACAAGGGGCTTGACGTGTCAAGCGAAGAAGATAAACCCCGCCAGCAGGGCACCGAAAAACAAAAGACTTTCCCACAAGGGGTCAAAGCAGTAAACTCACTTCAGGTGACAACACGGAAAAATAGTGCGGCACTTCCTAAAAAGAGCTTCGCACGGTCCAACCCAGCAGATCGTAGAGATTGGATATCAAAACCAATCACTTTCGACCACCGGACTATTCCGAGCGTCAAATGCGGGGCGGACTCCTCGATATTGAATCCCATAATAGACGGATTACAATTTACTAACGTCCAGATGGACGGAGGCAGTGACTTAAACCTGCTATATTCAAACACAATCCGCAGGATGGGGATAGACCCTACCAAAATTTGACACAGCCGCACTTCCTTCAAAGGAGTGACGCCAGGCCCTTACGCCAAGTACACAGGCTCTATATTACTAGAAGTCGTGTTCGGATCGCCGAACAATCGTTGACGTGAAAAAATAATTTTTCAAATCGTCCCATTTAAAAGTGAATATCAAGCACTCTTGGGACGAAAAGCTTTTGTCTGCTTCAATGCCATACCGCATCACGCGTCTCTTACACTCAAGATGCCCGGTCCACATGGCGCCATTTTAGTGCGCGGGTCACTTAAAGACCCCGGACTCGGATAGACGAATCCGGCCTCAGTAGGCTAGGGGCTCCCTAGCCGCATACCCCTTCACAAGGGGGCTGCACGCACAAACAATCACGGTTTCATATAAACCTTGCTTTAATTATTTATATTTCTTATTTTACATATTTTTAGCACGAATTGTTTCTAAAACTAAACAATCCTCTCTTCCTACAGATGAACAACGTGCATACCCGTCCAGGATAACGGCGCAACGGAGACACAAAGCGTGACGCAAGCAGGACCCGTTGCAAGGATTCTTTTCAGATTAAGACCCTGCGTAGACCTTTCTTATTGTCTCTTGTTGTTACTCTCCCTTGGTTTCTTCCTATAGCCAAAGCGGAGCCTGACGCTTTGGCATCGGCCGCGTCAGAAGACCATGCCCGTGTCTCGACACTAGGGCTTAGGCATCGTTCGCCCATTATTATAAAGTCCGAACACCTTCGGAGTGTTCGGCGTCTCGAGTTAGGCATTATATGCATCAGCACCAAATCATGTCTTTGGTCAAATGTTGGGTTTGCCGGCTCCGTGTTTTGCTGCCTTACGCTCCGATCATCCGCTAACGCGGCACCGTGGAGAACTATCTGCGACAGTGCCCGTTCGGCCGGGCGAGCACCTCAAGAGAGAAAGCCGAAAATTGATCGTCATGATACTGATGAGAGTCCGTCAACCACTCGATCGACTACCGGAATGTTTAGAATTTCGCTTTGACGAAGGACCGCTTTCGGTCAGCACATACGCACTTTAATCCGAGATGTGCGGTGCCACCAGGGCTATATCGTAGCCCCACCCTCGAGCTCCACAGCTAAGTGAAAGTGATAAAGCAT
This sequence comes from Aegilops speltoides, assembly GCA_021437245.1. Lineage (NCBI taxonomy): Eukaryota > Viridiplantae > Streptophyta > Magnoliopsida > Poales > Poaceae > Aegilops > Aegilops speltoides. The sequence goes on along the minus strand of CM038141.1, from coordinate 298,817,784 downwards.
TATAGTCCGGATTGCCTAGTTCGCTCGCTACCACCTCCTTATAACAGACCGAGACGCCGGATTAAGTGTGAAAACGCGCTATTTTTGCGAACACCCCAAACCTTGTGCGTGGGGGCTGAAGTCAAGACTGCCATCTTTCGGTTATACACAAGTATACATAAACGGCCGCAGACAGAGAAGTTTTACTTGGACGCTGAAGTATAAAAAGCAGTTATAATATAATCATTAATTTACAAGCTAATGCGCTCATTGAACGTTACATTCTTCGAAAGCACTGCGACTTATTATACGAAGGCGCCGCGCATGACTTCTCCGGTAGTGCTCGGCAGGAGCCGGCTTTCATCCGGACCACGAGGCAACAGCGGTGGCATCCATCTCCGGACAATGCGCTTTCACACGGGCAAGAGCCATCCGCGCGCCCTCGCAGCGAGCCGACCGCTTCATGTCCTTTATATGCGGCACCGCCCAAGGAATTGCTGCGAGAAGTCAAGTAGCTCGTCGCCTTGGACCTCTCCGCCGCACATGGGCCACGATGTCGATCATGGCAAGTCCGGACAATCTATTTAGCTCGCCCATTCGCCAACCGGTCTCATCAACGGAAGGGCGCGATCCGGACTGTGGAATTGAGACCAATACGCTCTTCCATCCCGCCATCCCCGCTCGAAGTGCTTAACGGCATCACCGCACTTGCGCTAAATCCATGTACGGATCCTCTGGACTCCACACCGCCAAATTGAGCATACTTTGCATCCATAAACCGGCGACGCAGCAGAATAGGCTTGCCAACCACGATTTCTCCGACTGGCGCAGCTCTCCTTCATGGCCCGCATTGCAGAGCGGGCATCCTTGGCTTCGGCGGTGGCCTTCTTCAGTCTTCCCGCCTCGATAAGCGCCTTTTCAAGAGCCTCATTGCGGTCGGTAGCATCTTTTAATTTCATGGCCAATTCGCCACCTCCGCTTTGCTTAGGCAAAGGCGCACCTTTTCGACTTTCAACTCTTCGCCGCCTTGAGGCAGCCGCGTCACTCCTTCGGGCTTGCTCCTTAGCTCGAGCAAGTTCGGCCCGAAGGCTCTCCACAGCAGCAGCACCATCTGTACAACAGCATACAATTTATCAGAGGAGGGCTTCGACCCCCCTTAAATAAAGCAACTGCGGAGAATTTATTTACCTTGCGACTCGTCAAGTCGCTGGTTGACAAGTGTGTGATGCCAGCATCTGCCACGTCAAGTTGCCGACTTAATTCGGCAAACTCATTAGTCCGGCTGGCCCCCAGACTATCCGCCACCTGTATCAGGACGGCGGTATTCATTACTTGAGATTTTGAGATTTCGATCCCCGGCACGACGGTGATCTTCTGAAATGGATGCCCTCTCAAGCAGATGCTTCAGTTCTCCCGGCCGGATACTAGTAGGTGCCGAACTCTCTGGCCCCTCCGACTCGGGATACCCTCGTGATGACACTTCGGTTCGCTTTGCCTCATCTGGCGGCGCTGCGGATGGAGGCGATCGCTCTCCATCATCTCCTGAAGAAGGTCCCCCGAAGATGAACTCATCTGAGAAGGCTGCAGATCCGAACTGCAATATAAATACTTCAGTTACCTACAGAAGCACAAATGAAGGTACTTCCTTACTAATTAATTCTCTCTTTTATACTCACGGCTCGCTGGAGGGCCGATCCTTTGGTGATGATTGTGCATCCGGATTCTCTCCGGGCGCCGGACCCCCCAGGAAAGATCTCTTCCCACGCTTAGGGGCTTTGGCCTCCGGATCTTCGGAGGCGGTCCTCTTCTCCCCCTGAAGGGAGGGATTCTTGGTTCCCTCCTCTTCTGTCGCCCCTTTGGGCGAAATATTAGCTCCTCTATTTTCCCCATTGCCCCCTTCTGTGGGAGCAACCTCCAACATTCTGACCAGCACGGGCTCCAGAGCGGTCTCTGGGAGGGGGGCCGGACACCTTATCAGCCTTGATCGCGCCACCCATTCCTGTAAAGAACAAAGGGTAAGGATGCGAACTCTAGAAAGGCACATAAACAGAATGTTCGGACTCTGAGCTATTTACACAGTATCCGGCGAATCGGCTTAGACCTGCATCCTCGGCTGAATCCGACACGCCACCGCGGTCCGAAGAACAACTTGTACATCTCCACGGGTGTTGCACCCATGAAGTGTTGGAGAATCTGAGGTCCTCTCGGATTGAACTCCCATAAACGGAGAGGACGACGCTTGCGGGCGTAAGATGCCCGATTAGCATAACTCGCATCACCTTGACCAGGTCGATCTCCCTTGCTTGGAGATCTCGAATCCGCCCTGCAGTGAGGGCACGCCTTGGACGGCACCCGCTTGAGCCCTTGGTTGATCCACGACATCGGTTGGCGTGGAGGTCCCATGGAATGAGGGCGGCGCTTTTGCTCGCTACCCCTGGGCGGTGATATAGAACCACTCCTGCTGCCACAGTCCGAGTTCCTCTTGGAAGGAACCCTCGAGCCACGGGGCATCGACCTTCCTGCTTATGGTCGCCCCGCCACACTCCGCTTGACGCCCCCCGATCATCTTCGGCTCCACCTTGAAGGTCTTCAGCCATAGGCCGATGTGGGGGATGACGCGGAGGAAGGCTTCACAGACGATGATGAATGCGGAGATATGGAGGATAGACTCCGGAGCCAAGTCATGAAAGTCCAGCCCGTAGTAGAACAGGAGCCCTCTCACGAAGGGATCCGTCGGGAAGCCTAAACCCCGACGGAGGTGGGATACGAAAACGACGTATTCGCCGAGCTCGCGGGCTGGCACAGCCTGCCCTTGGGCAGGCAACCTATGCGAAACCTCGTAGTCCAGGTACTTGGCCTCACGCAACTTCAGTATGTCCTCCTCCGTGATGGAGGAGGGCATCCACCGGCCCTGGAGGTCGGAGCCGGACATGATTGAGGATCCGGCGCCAACTGATGCTCGGGTGTTGGAACCGGGAGCGGGGAAAGATTCGATGCGAGATTGAAGAACAAGGGCTGGCCTTGGTCCTCTTATAAAGGGAGAAATACCAAGGGCCGCCTCCGTGACCGCTTGGGATTCCCCTTCGATAGAGGAGGCGCGGCGACGGAACGGTTGGGTTACCCACGCACGTATTGATGAGAATCCCGAATAAGGGGAACACGATCTCGCTCCGGCGGGACGTGCCAAGAAACCGCTTAGCTAAACGTCTTTGAGGTGGTATAGTAAAAACGATTCAAACAAAGGCTTGGTTGCGGTGTGATGACACGCCGCGTAATATGTCAGCAGATTGAACTAAGTGTACATTTTATTCTCTCTACGGTGGAATGTGGAATTTATTTTGCAGAGCCGGACACTATACTGGTGTTCATTACCCTCTCTGGATTATTCAAGGGAGGAACCCGCCTCGCAATGCCGAACATTATGCACGCCGGACTTATCGCCATTGAAGACTGGTTCAGGCTACCGAGGGAGTCTCGACTAGGGGTGTCCGACAGCCGGACTATCAATATCCGCCGGACTCCCGCACTCACGAAGATAGAAGATCAAGACTCGGCTCGTGTCCGGATGGTACTTTCCTTGGCGTGGAAGGCAAGCTTGGCAATACGGATATGTAGATCTCCTACCATTGTAACCGACTCTGTAAACCCTAGCCCTCTCCGTGTCTATATAAACCGGAGGGCCTTAGTCCGTGGGGACTAACATACATCTCAACAATCATACCATAGGCTAGCTTCTAGGGTTTAGCCTCCTTGATCTCGTGGTAGATCTACTCTTGTACTACCCATATCATCAATATTAATCAAGCGGACGAGGGTTTTACCTCCATCGAGAGGGCCCAACTCGGTAAAAATATTGTGTCCTCGTCTCTTGTTACCATCCGCCTAGACGCACAGTTCGGGACCCCCTACCCGAGATCCGCCGGTTTTGACACCGACACCTGGCACTTCTGAAGATAATATAGCTCTTCATTGGTGTCATCGAACTCATCGTCGAAACCACGTCTATCGAGAGGGGACAAACACCGGCAACAGAGAAGAAATACAATCAATGCAATGCACAATATGATGCATGATATGACATGGCAAAAATGAGTGTGTTTTGGCTAATGCAACTTAGAACAGATTAAATGAAGTTGGTTTGAACCAAGGGTTCAAATTCAAACTCCATATGTGAATATTTAAATGCCATTTATATGATTTTTTCTAAACAGCAGCTATAAGTTGTTCTAACATGCATGAAAACAGTACATATGGATAGATTGGATTTTTCTGATCACTTTTCATATATAACTTATTTCATTTGGAGTTACGGTTGATTTTATATGAATTTTAGAAGTTTATACTATTTTTTGGAATTTCCTATATAAGAATAAATCCAGAAAAGGATTTACTGCGTCAGCCTGGCGTCAGTGTGACGTCATTGGTCAACTGAGACGGTCCAGGTCAACCCTGACCTGTAGGTCCCATCTATCAGTGTCAATTAAACTAACTAAGTTTAGTTAGTGTTAAACTAATACTATCCTAGCTAGTTAATTAGTGCTAACTAGAGTAATTAGTCGGGCGGGGCCCGCAAGTCAGTGAGAGAGAGGGGTCAAACCCCTGCACAGACAGGGTCAAACCTCGTCGGTCAAAGCGGTCAACCCGCCGGCGTTTAGCCGCCGGCGAGGCCGGACGCGGCGGAGCGCGTCGGGAACCACCTACAGGGGCTCTTTGGCGCGCAGGGAGCAGCTACGGGAAGAGGGTGGAGTGGCGCATCCAACGGTGGCGGTGGCGGAGGCTGGGGTGGCCGGAGTTGTCACCGGCATCGACCCTAGTGGTCGCCGGAGCTCGGGTGAGTTCGGGGTCGACGCTACGGTGACCGGGGAGGCTCGTGCGGGGCACCTATGTGCTCTACGTAGCGCGGGAAGGGAGTTGAGCATGACGGCCGGACCGCTAGGTGGCCGGAGGCTCGTCGGCGGCGGTCACAGGCGGCGGCGCGTGCGAGGGAGCAAGGTGCGGCGGCTACGGCGCACGAGAGCGAGAACGGAGAGGGGGAAAAGGTTCGGTGGCTCACAGCGGTTCCAGCAGACGTCGAAGCGGGCTCGGGGAAGGCCGGACGGCGGCGATTTAGTCGACGATGGGGATCCGCGGCGGCCGACGCACGAAGAAGAGGTCGGTGGCGGCGTTTTGAGGCGTCCGCGCCGAGTGAGTCGACGGGAGGACGAGGGCATCGAGGCGAGGCCATGGACACGCCGGGCGAGGCGAGAGAGGGCCTGGGGCATGGTGGTTCTAGTCGGCGGCGATGGCTACGCTTCGGGTTGAGAGAGAGAGGGAGCAGAGGGGAGGAGGGGGTCCAGAGAGAGAGAGAGGGGTCGTCGGGGTGTCGTGGCTTCACCAGTATGCGTCGAGGGGAAGCGGCAAGCGAGGGTGGCAGGGGCGCGTGCCCGGCGCTGGCTGCGCCACGCTCGTCCTCTTCAAGGTGGGAAGAAGACGACAGTTGGAGGCTAGGTGGGCTGGGCTGGCCACTTGGGCCACCAGGTGGCTACACAGATAAGTTAGGTACGTTCCTTTCTCTCTCTTTTATTTCATGTTTTCTATTTTTCTGCAACTTTGTGGCTTTACTAAAAATATCTAGGCATTTTCAAACATCACTAGATTGTGCATGCCCAATGTTTAGAATATATCCAACATGGAACATTTTGGTTTGGGATTATTTGGACATTTAAAATATTTACTAGCATTTAAATGCCCAAATGCAATTAACTAATGATTTAATCAAGTGACCCTATGTTGTCCTAGAAAAGTGTGCACCATTTTTGTCAGAGGTTCTAGACCAAGGCAAAGATGATGAACATTTTAGAAGGGCATTTTGGGTTCATTGAAAATGATTTTAGTAAACCCTAGTTTGTTTAAGGGGGGTGCCGGGGGTTCTGTCGTCCCCAATTCAACTTAAAAAGAAATTAAACATGATGCAACACATGACTAGCTAACCCAGAGCAGACCAGAACTAGGGATGTGACACATACCATCCAACTCAAACATAGGTGGCTTCGACCACCGCCCTCTCTCCTCGAGAGGCTTTGTCGCTTGGTGGTTTCTTACTGTCCTCTTACCTCTGGTCTGTGCGTGCTCTTGTGGTTTCTTGTGTGCGAAAAGTTCCCGTGAAAAAGGCTTTTTCCTCTCGTGTTTGAAACCAGTGGTGACTTGAGCTCACGGTACTACCGCGGCCAGCCACGGTACTACCGCTGGTGGGAGCACGGTACTAACGTCCCCACGCGGCAGTAATTTTTTACTGCCGCCTGGTTGAGCGGTACTACCGCCTCGGCGCGGTACTTCCGCCCGAGCGGTACTACCGCGATGACACGCGGTACTACCACGCCGGTTCGAGCGCGTGGGGATAAGGACGGGCAGGGGGAGTTCTAATTCCCCATACCCATTTGTGTCCTCCCTCTCCACGTCGTCTCCTCCTCTCCCGTGCTCAAGAACGGAGCCGGCGTTCGTCGCCGGATCTCCTCCACCGGCTGCCCTCCCGTGATTCCGACCGGTGGGATCGTTCCCCACCACGTGCTCTTGCTATGGACCAAGGTTTTCCCCAACTCCCTCTCCTTTTGCTTGTGTTTAGTGCTTTTAGGTTTTGGGGGAGGCTTGTGTGTTCTTGAGATTCATAGGCTTAATCTCTGCAAGAGTAGGATGAAGGAGTGTGGTATTGCATAGGATTTATACTTGTATTGTTGTCTTGCACTAGATCTGATCACCGTAGCACCGCCATTGTTTCGCGGTTCTTTTCAGATTCAAATCACAAGTTAGATCTGACGCGACGCAGTACTACCGCCCATATGGCACGGTACTACCGCTTGCTTGGTACTACCGCCCCTCGGGAGCGGTACTACTGCGCCCTGTGCGGTACTAAGAGCTTACTTCCGCTCCAGCCATGGTACTACCGTGACCTCGCATGGTACTACCGTGTCTGGAGCAGTACTAACCTTTTAGTACCGCAGACAGTGGCAGTTCTACCGTGGCTCACATCTATCCCATGCCAACTTTCTCGTATGCCTTCTATGTGTTTCCTATGCTTTTTCGTGGCCTTTGCATTGATCTTCTTCGCGTTTTTGGTGCTTTGCGTGTGTGTCTCAGGTGGTGGCTCTTGCTGGTCCAATCCCAGTCGTGACACTGGCTCCAAGCATCTGCGCAACCCAGGAGAAGTTCCAGAGGGATTGTCTGCCTCCAAGCGCAATGTCAAGACCTCTGCTAGCAAGCACAAGGATTCCGCTATGGGCATGGATGAGATCGCCCCCACTGAGTATGTTTGTCTCAGGCAGCTTCACCCTTATGTGCATCCGTGTTCCACTGTCAGAGGTTGTGAGCTGTTCTGGAACAAGACATAGACCAACATCAATTTGGATGTCATCAAGAACAAGCAGAATACCTATGTGGAGGTGAAGTGGATTGATATGCACCACATGAGGAAGGACAAGTTCCGTGACTACTTTGGAGAGGCTCTGGACTTGGTGGAGCAGTTTGGCATTGAGCATGTGATCTCTTTCCACCTGGACTATGACCCTGAGATTATCTCGTCGGTTCTTTGCCTCGGTGTACTTTCACCCTAATGAAGAAAGAAGGATGACTGGATGACCAATGGCCGCCAACCGCGCTACCCGAAGGAGTTCATGGATTTGCTTCAGGTTCCTGATGATGGGCTTAACACTCCAGTAAGTGTTCGTCCCCATGGCAATGCTGATTCTACCAACAAGGACAAGCTTACCCCGTTCATGGTTGAGAAGGCACTCGCCAATGGCAAGACAACTTTGGTACTCAACCCCTTTCTGGATATCATGTATCGCATCTTCTGCAACTCCTTGTTCCCACGCATCGGTGACAAAGACAAGGTTCATGCCTATATGGTGGATATGATGCTCATTTGCCAGGAGGCTCGTTCGACTCAGTCTCAGCCACTTGATGTCTCCCACATCATGTGGTGTGAGCTTCGGTTTGGAGTGTTCAACCGCAAGGTGCCTATCTATGGGTGTCGGTGTCAAAACCGGCGGATCTCGGGTAGGGGGTCCCGAACTGTGCCTCTAGGCGGATGGTAACAAGAGACGAGGGACACAATGTTTTTACCCAGGTTCGGGCCCTCTCGATGGAGGTAATACCCTACGTCCTGCTTGATTAATATTGATGATATGGGTAGTACAAGAGTAGATCTACCACGAGATCAAGGAGGCTAAACCCTAAAAGCTAGCCTATGGTATGATTGTTGAGATGTAATGTTCGTCCTACGGACTAAGGCCCTCCGGTTTATATAGACACCAGAGAGGCTAGGGTTACACAGAGTCGGTTACAATGGTAGGAGATCTACATATCCGTATTGCCAAGCTTGCCTTCCACGCCAAGGATAGTACCTTCCGGACACGAGCCGGAGTCTTCAATCTTCTATCTTCGTAGTCTGGGAGTCCGGCGGATATTGATAGTCCGGCTATCCGGACACCCCCTAGTCCAGGACTCCCTCAGTAGCCCCCGAACCAGGCTTCAATGACGATAAGTCCAGCGTGCTTGTAGTCTTCGGTGTTGCAAGGCGGGTTCTCCCTTCAAATTCCATGTTCCTGCCGAATAGTGTCCGGCTTCACCTCGAATACTGTGCTCCTTGGCTTCTATGCCAAATTATGGCCCTCTTCCACGCGTCGCACGAATGCGAAAAGCCAGGGAGTCCTTTGCATTTTACCCCCTAATTGTGCGGGTCGCCTGCCTATTAAAGGGGCAGGGATCCAGATCCAAACCGCACCATCTTCCTCCCGCGTATACTCCATCGAAGCGCCTTTGACCCTAAAATCCATTCCACCATGGATCGTCAACGTGGCTCTTCCTCACGCGCTCCCAGCCCATCACCGGGGGATTGGAGGAGGTGCTCTGTTTCGCACAACGAGCTAGTAAAGCTCCAAACGGAGGGATTGCTTCCTCCGGCCTTCATGGTTCCGGTCCGAGCCGGACTGGTTACTTATCGAGATGGGAGGCAGGCGGAGGACACCCCAAGCCCTAACAAGGGGGAGCGGGTGTATTTCGTCCCCTATCTAATAAGGGGGCTCGGATTTCCAATACATCCGTTCCTCCGCGGGCTTCTGAAGTTCTATGGACTCCAGCTCCACCACCTCACGCCCGCTTCAGGCTGCACATCATGGGCTATGTAGCTCTTTGCGAGCTATTCACGGGCATCGAGCCCCGCTTGCATTGTGGAAGAGGCTGTTACGCCTCGTGCCCGTTCTCACCAGGGTCCATATATCAAGTGGCGGCGCCAAATATGGCGCATCGCCGGGACCGATACCTATCCGGCACTCCCAAGAGGGCGTCCAAGATCGCCCTGGAGTGGTTTTATATTGTAGACGCTCCATTGTCCGACCCATCCGGATTGGCCTCCGGAGTTTGATGCTGCTCCCTTGAAGAAACGCCTCAGTGGCGCCCATGAGCCCCTGTTTGGAGGAAGACAAGAGCGCCCATTACTTGATGGGCCGGATAAGATTAATGGCTCATTCCGCTTGACCATGATGGAGTCATGGCGGCGTGCATCAAGCGGGGTGCAGCCGCTGCAATCTGAGGCCACCCCATGTGGGATTTCAATGGGGAGGACGATGCCACCGCACGGCGCAGAAGGGCGGGGTTCGACCGAGGATCTGGTGAAGATCCCGTCCGGTCTGTACAAGGGGAGAAGGAGGACTTCCTTCGCCCAACCCTCTGGAGGGTTTTCCATGATCAATCCTGGAGGATGGGTAGCGAACACCTCAAAAGGGCCTTTACCCGTATCTCTGAAGTTTAAGCTTCTTACGCCTCGTCTTGATGTAGGGTCTACGCCGGATGTGGAGGACATGGTGAGTCTGCTCCACAACCCGAGGATCCGGAAGGATCCACGGTCCGACCTCCAAGAGGATCCGAACATCGGGTGGAGCTAATCGACAGGGTGTATCACCAGCTCAGCATTGATGATGCTTTGGTTGCCATTACGGCGGACTACCCCGGGCTAAGTTCGGCATCCCAGGTGACCAAGACCGAAGTCCGGACACCGTTAACTTATCCTTGCCTATTTCTGACCTTCGCGAACGATGGTATTTTGTAGGAAGCGCCATTACAGCCGGGAGCCGAGCCTGCGGCGGCCGACCTATAGAGGTCGGTCTGAACTAGCAGGAAGAGAAGGAGCGCCGTGCGGGCGGAATCGTCGCCGCAGAGGTATAGCTCGTGTTTGATCTTTTTTGAGCAACGTTCCAAGGAAACTTCTAAGTGCTCATGATCTTTATAGAAGAAAAAGCGCTCGCCGGACTGCGAGCACAGGAGTTGCCGACCCTACCAATGTCAGCCAGGCTCCAGCGCCTGGACTGGAGGGGGAGGCAAGCGCAAGACGCGAACCGGATCCTACTCCAATGGAGGATACCGACAGACTGTCTGCCACCAAGTCAGAGGTGGAGAGCGCTATGAATCATAGACGCCGCCGGACAGTTTTTCAAGAGGCGTGCTTTTCCCCTGAGGCATTGGGTGCCTTCAACGCAGGGGACGCGCATCTCCGGGCTGCTCAAAATGGTTTTACCAGGGCCACGGAGCAGTATGTTAAAGACATACGGGTAAAGATATTTTAATGGTTGTATACACCAGTAGCCCCCGAGACTTAAATTAGTTATGTTAACTGATTTAAGGATCACTTGAAATTTCAGGCTCTTAACGAGAAGAACGCCCAAATGTCTCGGGGCTGCAAGATTGCAAGGCCCAACTTGAGGCTGCACTTGCTGCCGCAGGAGGAGACAGAAAGACCCTCTGGTAACACATTTGTATAAATTAATATAAGCGCCAGCGGCATGCGCCATGAGTCTAAGAACGACATCGCAGTGCCGCCGAACAAGATCCGGACAGTAAGCACTATTGCGCCCGACTAAAGGCGGCGAGAGTGTGTGAACGAGTTCAGCAGAAAGGAACAAGCTCCAAGATGCCAACGCCAAGCTCGGAGAAGAGCTGAAAGGCGCCCGAGCCGAGCTGTCCGCTCCGTCAAGGAGAATCAACGGCTTCGTCGCGGCATCTATAGTAAGTGCTTGAGCGAACTCTCTAAGGAAAAAGAGTTCGGCGAGGAAGCGATTTGACATAATATGTCTTGTAGGTATACTCACGGGCCATCCTGCGGAGGAGATGCCCGTATCAATGGGTGATCAACTTCCCGAACTGTTGCAGCTGTTCGAACGAGTTCGGCAGGCAATGAGTGGCGTCGTACAGGCTTTATGGCCATCCCTTGCCCCGCCCGAGGGCCTAGGGGAGCTTGCAGAGAAGCTGCAGGAGTCTTGGCAGCGCCCGTTTATGGAAGGTTTCGCTTGCCGTCAAGGTGCCGGGAGGCTTGGGCCATGGTGAAGACGCGTTACAAGAAGGCGGATCCCAACCATATGGCGAGTTGGACCGGTGGGGCCCGGCGGGAAGGAGATCCTGTGAGTTTAGTGTACAGCCGGTAGAACTGGCTGCTAAATTTTCCCAACGGGATCAAACTAGACAGCTGTTAGGCGGGATTGAGGAGGAATACAATCAATAAACTTGACAATGTATGTTATCCTTTAAAAATGACATGTGAAATTCCTTCTAGCCGAATTGTAGATCGCTTGTCGTTGCCGACCTTTTAAGCCGACCTCGGGACCCTAGAGTCCGGAGTGTGTCCGAATACCTTTTGGTTAAGAAATAACCGTGGTATGCATGGAGACTAGGCGTAGGGGTCATTAGTGCTTTATCGCACAAGTGCCCAACTAGTTATGTTATATTACATGGTTAGTAAGAAACATCTTCCAGGAGAATAGTTCCGTTAAGGGTTCCTTTATTTGGGGAGGCATGCCCTAAAGTGCATGTCCGGACTGCCAAGAGAGCGATACAACATCCGGGGTAGATGGGAAAAATAGGTAAAAGTCATCTTTTAAATCACCGATCGAATATTCCCTTAAGAACGCTAGCTTTGGCTTCACCTACCGAGGTACACATCCGGTGACCCGGCAAGAACAATCGCAGAGGTGCTCCTTTACCACCTAGCCGAACAATCGGGAACGTGGGGTAAGCACAAGAGCCGAGCAACCTAGCTTGGCCAAAACTTAAGTCATATCGATGCATATAATGGCGAGTAAAAGGTACATGTGGGCGTGACACATGTGTTGGGTATAAAACCAGATAGTTGAGCTTCGTAAAAGAAGCCCCGGGAATAACGAGTGCGGATGGCACATCGTGTGTATGCAAAAAATGCGAAAATAGGCCCCGAGGGGCTTTGTTAATTTAAAAGGATAGAAAGAGAAAAAGAAGACAACCGAAATATAAAAGGTTGGACGGGGGAAGGGGACGAACTCTTTGTCCGGCACTAGGCATAGAATCGTCGGAGTCGGGCTGTGTTCCATGGGTTCGGCTCGAGTCGGTTGTCCGACGCATTTCGTAGACGGTATGCTCCGCCGGTCAGTACTTGATCAATAATGAAGGGGCCTTCCCATCTGGGCTTGAGGTTGTCCTTTTTCTTGTCCGGCAGGCGTAGAACTAGTTCACCAACGTTATAGGTCTTGGCCCATACTTCTCTGCTTTGATATCTTCGGGCCTGCTGCTGATAGAATGCGGAACGAGCCTTCGCGACGTCACGTTCTTCCTCCAATGTGTCCAAGCTGTCATGCCGATCTAGCTCGGCTTCTCTTTCCTCATACATGCGCACTCGAGGTGAGTCATGAATAATGTCGCAGGGCAAAACTGCCTCTGCGCCGTATACCATAAAAAATGGTGTGAATCCGGTAGTGCGGTTAGGCGTTGTCCGCAGCCCCCAGAGTACGGAGTCGAGCTCCTCAACCCATTGGGTATCGGATTTGGTGAGTGACCTCACCAATCTGGGTTTAATGCCACTCATTATTAGACCGTTTGCTCTTTCCACTTGACCGTTGGTTTGAGGGTGATAGACTGACGCATAGTCGAGCTTAATGCCCATATTTTTGCACCATGACTTGACCTCATCGGCCGTGAAGTTTGTGCCGTTGTCGGTGATGATGCTGTGGGGGACTCCGTAACGATGTACCACCTCTGATATAAAGTCTATCGCTGGTCCGGACTCTGCTTTTGACCGGTTTGGCCTCTATCCATTTGGTGAACTTATCCACCATGACCAATGGTATTTTTTTCTTGTGGGTTCCCTTTAAGGGTCCGACCATATCAAGCCCCTGCACCATGAACGGCCGGGTAATGGGTATGGTTTTGAGGGGTGGGTGGCATATGGCTCGATTAGCAAAGAGTCGACAACCAACGATCGCCGGACCAAGTCCTGTGCATCCGCCCGAGCCGTCGGCCAATAAAATCTCTGACGGAATGCCTTTCCTACCAGGGCCTGGGCTGCTGCGTGGTGTCCACCTAGTCCGCATGGATTTCAGCCAGAGGTTTCGCCCTTCTTCTTCGGAGATACACCTTTGAAGGACTCGGTTGTACTTTTCTTATAAAGTTCTCCCTCATGGACCTTGTAGGCCTTCGATCGCGGACTATGCAATGGGCCTCATTTTGGTCTTCGGAAGTTCCCGCCTAAGTAAGTAGGCTAGGAAAGGTTCATCCATGCGGCGATTCCTGCCATTATATCGTGGGCGGATGGTGTTATGTCGTCTGCTGAATCACCAGTTGGTGCGGCTTTCTCCGGTTTGTCACTACCGGACTCCTCCTCCCATAGTACGAATGGCTTGAAGAGCCGCTTCGTGAAGATATTTGAGGGGCAGATCACGTTTAGCACCGATGCGTGCGGGACATCGGCCGCTTGGTTATTATCTCGGGCTATGTGATGGAATTGAGTCCTTCAAACCGAGTGACATTTTCGGGACAGCATTACGATATGCTGCCATTTTCGGATCCTTGGCATCAAAGTCTCCATTTATTTGGGATATTGCGAGGTTTGAATCCTCGCACCTCTAGGCGTTGATGCCCATGGAGACCGCCATCCGGAGACCATGTAACAGGCCTCGTGTTCGCTGCATTGTTGGAGTCCGTGTACATTATTTGAAGTACATCTTGGATCAGATCTCCGGTGGGGATGTCGAGACAACGCCAAATTTCCCCGATCCGCCAACATTTTGGAGCCGTCGAAGTGCATAGTCCAATTGGAGTATGCGCCGTACTCTTTAGGTAGTTCGGCTTCACTCCATTTGGCGACGAAGTCAGCCAAAACTTGTGACTTTATGGCTCCTCGAGGTTTGTAAGTTATGTCGAATGGCAAGAGCTCAATGGCCCATTTTGCAATCCTGCCCGTTGCGTCGCGGTTATTTATAATGACATTGAGTGGTACTTCAGAGGCCACTGTTATCGAACACTCTTGAAAGTAGTGCCTGAGCTTCCGAGACGCCATGAACACCGCATATGCTATCTTTTGATAGTGCGGGTAACGGGATTTGCAGGGGGTTAACACAGTGGATACGTAATACACTGGTTTTTAAAGAGGGAATTTATGCCCTTCTGTTGCTCGTTCGACGACGAGGACCGCGCTTACAACTTGGTGTGTTGCAGCGATGTATAACAACATTGGTTCGCCCAGAGTGGGCGCAGCCAGGACCGGATTTGTTGCCAATATGGCCTTTATTTCTTCGAGTCCCAAGAAGGCGGCATCCGCCCACTCGGTGTTCGATGCGCCTTAGGAGGCGATAAAGGGCAACGCCTTCTCTCCTAAACGGGAGATAAACGGCTAAGAGCTGCCACGCATCCCGTTAACTTTTGTATTTGCTTGAGGTCTTTTGGAATATCCAAGCGTGATGAGCTCGGATTTTGGCGGATTTGCTTCAATTCCTCTACCGGATCGATGAAGCCCAATGAGCTTCCGGTGGTACAATCAAAAACATTTTTCCGGATTCAGCTTGATGTCATATGCTCTAAGGTTGTTGAATGTGAGCCTCAAATCGCCTACTAAAGTTTCGACGTGTTTTGTTTTGACGACTCACGCCGCTCACGTGTGCCTCGATTGTTTTGCCTATCCGGGTAGCGGACATGTTTGAATCATGCGCTGATATGTTGCGCCGGCGTTTTTAAGTCCGAAGGGCATCGTGTTGAAGCGTAATGGTCCGTATGGAGTAATGAATGACGCTGCGGCTTGATTCGCTTCCGCCATCTTGATTTGATGATAGCCGAGTATGCGCCCGTGAAGCACAACGAGTCGTGTCTGCCGTGGCGTCGATAATTTGATCGATGCGGGGAGGGGAAAGGATCCTTTGGGCAAGCCTTATTGAGGTCTTTGAAGTCGACCCAGAGGCGCCAGGATTTATCCTTCTTTGGTACCATCACCAAATTTGCTAGCCAGTCCGGATGTTTGATATCTCTAATGAATCCGGCTTCCAATAACTTGGCTAGCTCTTCTCCCATTGCCTGTCTATTGGGCTCGGAAAATCATCGAAGAGCACGCTTGATAGCTTGAACTTTTAGGATGTTTAGGCTGTGTTCTGCCAACCTGCGAGGGATTCCGGGCATGTCCGAAGGGTGCCAGGCGAAGATGTCCCAATTTTCCCGAAGGAATTCGCGTAGTGCAGCGTCAACTTCGGGGTTCAACTGTGCCCCGATGGAGGCCGTCTTTGTTGGGTCCGTTGGGTGGACCTGAAATTTAATTATCTCATCTGCTGGTTTGAAGGAGGTGGACTTGGATCTTTTATCAAGTATCACATCGTCCCTGTTACCGTGAGAGCGCAAGCTGGTGAGTTCCTCTGCCGCTAAGGCTTGGATAGTGCTTGAGGGCTAGTGCGGCTGTCTTGTTTTCGGTAGCGGTCTTGTGTCCGGATCACCGACGAGTGATTATTCCATTGGGCCCGGGCATTTTGAGCTTCATGTACCCGTAATGAGGTATTGCTTGAAAATTGTGAATGCCTCTCGTCCTAATATGGCGTGATAGCCGCTGCTGAGCAGGGCCACAGAACGTGACTTCTTCGGATCTGTAATTGTCCGGAGAGCCAACACCACATCGAGTGTGATTTTTCCGTCAGCGCGCTTCCGACTCTGGATTATTCCTCTGAAGGTTGTCTTGCTTCGCTCAATACGGCTCGATCGATTTCCATTTTCATGAGGTTTCCTCATAAATGAGGTTTAGTCCATTGCCGCCGTCCATGAGGACTTTTGTCGGTCAAAGCCGTCCACTATGGGACTAAGTACCGGTCTTGGTGGGGCTCTAGTAGTTCGAGATGTGGGCTCGTCGTTGGCGCCAAGGTAATAGCTGTGTCGCTCCATGGATTTGTTGTTGCTACTTGGTAGACTTCGGCGAGTTCGCGGATTGTTCGTTTTCGCATATTATTTGATGCGAAAGTCTCAAAGACTGCTGATACCGTGCTGGTATTGTTGGAGTGGTTTCCCGGAGCTAGAAGCTCTTCGCCACTTTTGGCCACCTGCCGTAATATCCAACATGCTCGAAGGCTATGTGTTGGGACAGCTCCTCTCAGATTATGAAGTTTACAGGTCCATTGAGCCATCCCTCCAAAGACGTTCCGCTTCCCTTCTTTGGGTTTTTGCTTTTTGGTTTTTGCATCCGAGGCCTGATTGTGAGGCGCCTTTTACCGTGGACTGGGTTTGGGGCCGGATTATCCCAAAATTGATTTTCAGTTTTCCGAAACTTTCCATCGCACAGTACTTTCGTACTATGGACGCCAGATCGGTAAAACGTGTAATCTTGCGACGATCAATGGCGTTCAGATTCCCTTGTCTGTGCGATTATTGCGTAAGATTGAGATTATGTTTTCCTCAGCAGTCCTTTATCCCGCCCATAACCAGAGGAATCGCCCAAGAATGATGTACTGTTTCAAGGCTCTTGCCGAATTAGAGATAGGTCGATATGTCTGGGCGGGTGGGTGGAATAAAATCCGGATCCCTGCCCATCTTTGGGCTCAAAGGCCGAGGGACTTCCGAATTCGGAAGCTTGATTTGCTGGAGACAGTCCAGCGAGTCCGGAGCGACGCATGATCTTAAGTTCAACGCTCGATTGGAGTCCGTCCCTCCGCGAGAATCCGGCATGGAGGGTTCGGGAATCCGGATACGGACTGTTTTCAACACTAGCAAAGAATTGCCGAATTGTTCCTCCACCACCTCGACGTGGTGGGTAGCCTGGGGAGAGTTAATTTCTCTCAGATCGGTTTTAAGCCCGATCTGATTGTAGTCCGTCGCGACTCCTGAGGCGGCGATCGATCCAAGAGTTCGTTAATGCAGCGAGAGCTCAATTGGATCTAACTGCTTACGGCAGCTTTAGGGCTGATACGAAGATTGCTTCCGACGACTTGAGAAGTCATTGCGAAGCGGAGGCGGACAAAGCGGTCATAAGAAAGCCACCAAGCCGGATTGTCGACCGCGGCCAAGGCCCTCCGGCGCTCACCGTCTTTGAAGACGGGTAGAGGCATCCGCTCTATCGGCGATTTACACGGAGGAACTCTCAATGAAAGCACCAATGTCGGTGTCAAACCGCGGATCTCGGTAGGGGTCCCGAATCGTGCGTCTAGGCGGATGGTAACAAGAGACGAGGACACAATGTTTTTACCTGTGTTCGGCCCTCTCGATGGAGGTAATACCCTCGCCCCGCTTGATTAATATTGATGATATGGGTAGTACAAGAGTAGATCTACCACGAGATCAAGGAGGCTAAACCCTAAAAGCTAGCCTATGGTATGATTGTTGAGATGTAATGTTAGTCCCCACGGACTAAGGCCCTCCGGTTTATATAGACACCGAGAGGCTAGGGTTACAGAGTCGGTTACAATGGTAGGAGATCTACATATCCGTATTGCCAAGCTTGCCTTCCACGCCAAGGATAGTACCTTCCGGACACGAGCCGGAGTCTTCAATCTTCTATCTTCGTAGTCTGGGAGTCCGGCGGATATTGATAGTCCGGCTATCCGGACACCCCCTAGTCCAGGACTCCCTCAATGGGCCCTATCTGTTTCGGCTGATCTCGAAGACTTGGGCGAAGATGTACCCTGATGAGGAGTTCCTTGCTCCTGACTGGATTCGCCATGAGCCCATCTGTCTGCGCATTAAATCCAACTGGGCCAACACCGCTACTCGTGCGATCGCGCTCGCTGCTCGGGCTGCTGTTGATGAGGAGGATGTCAGCGCAGAGGATGTTGCTTGAGGGCAGGCTTGCTAGGCCTTCCCACAGTGCCCCTATGCCATCATGGGCTCAAGTCAAGGACAAGATGAAGACACTGCTCGCATGCAAGCCAAGGGCGACAGACTCACGTGGAGTCCAAGGAGAGTCGTCGCCGGCACAACAAGATCTTGCAGCTCTATGGTGAGGAAGTGTCTGGCAGGTCTGAGGAGCGCATCACTCCTGAGGCCGAGTTGATGGAGAAGCAAGGTTACAAGTGGACTGAGTCTGAGGAGGATGTCGAGGAGACCACCCCAGCTGTCGAGGGGACCGACGGAGAGGGCTGGGATGAGTTCTCTGCTTGAGCCACCTCGTGTGTGTAGGTGTCCTCTCTGCCTTTTTGGCGTCTCGATGTCAAAGGGGGAAAGAGTGTAGGGATTTGCGAGTTTGCGAGTCGTGTGTGTCGTGTGTTTGCTGCTTTGTGTTTGTTGCTTTCTTGGTTGAACTATTTGCTGCTTTCTCGTTCGAACTTTGCTTACTTTACTTCGTATAGTGTAAGACATATGCACTCTATCTATCCTAGCAAGCTTGTGTTATATTGTGCTATGCTATGCTTATTATCATGCTATGCTATGCTTATTATCATGCCTTGGTCTCTAAAATATAGTGGGAGTGTTGATCCTAGTCTGTGTGCTATGCAGTCCAAAGCATTCATCTAAAGTGCACACATCTAGGGGGAGCCCGTCTATATCTTAGAGAGCTGGGGTTTGCCCCTGCTCTCAATTATCTTATCTATGTGCAAATCCCGTGTTGTCATCAATCCACCAAAAAGGGGGAGATTGTAAGGGCATATTTATCCCTTAAGTGTTTTGGTGATTGATGACAATGCTTTTGCGGACTAATCGTGTGCCTTGAGTCTCTCAGATACTTCATCACTAGGCACAAGACGATTCGGTGCCCCTCGGAGACTACTGAAGTCGGCGTTGTTCTACGTTTCTCTTTGGTGGAGTTGAGTCATAGGAGAGCCGTACTATTAAGAGGGGGTCCGCGTTGAAAAGGTTTGGGTGGAATCAACACGTACACTTGTCCCTCCTTTCCCTGCACTTTGGAGCTGCCCTTCGTTATCTTGGTTGTGCGGAAACCTGGCAACTACTGCTGTACTTGCGGTATACCGCAGGTACAAGCGGTAGTACTGCTGGGTGTCACGGTAGTACCGCCCCTCTGGAGCGGTAGTACCACGGCACCTGTGCCTTGTGCTGCTCGGTCGGTAGTAGGGGCGGATATAATTTTACATCCGCGCCACCACGGTAGTACCGCTCGTCAGGTAGCGGTAGTACTGCTGGGCTCACGGTAGTACCGCCCCTAGAGTCATAGTACCGTGGCCCTCCGACCTAGTACCGCGAAGTCACACGTAGTAGGCGCGATGTAATTTTTACATCCGCGCCCGCCACGGTAGTATCAGCGCCGCGAGCGGTAGTACCGCGTCGGGTTTTTGCACCACCCGGTTTAGCGAAGTAGGCACGGATGTAATTTATTTCGTCCGCACCCTTCCCAGGCCGTGACTCTCTGCCCTTGCGGTAGTACCGCAAGGGGAGCGGTAGTACCGCATAGCGGTAGTATCGCCCCTAGTCGCTAGTTCCGGCTGTCTCTTCTGCCATGTAGTACCGTGGTTGTCCATGGTAGTACCGTGCAGCCTTGCGGTAGTACCGCGCCCCTGGAGCGGTAGTACCGTGTGTCGCGGGCTGAACATGTGGATAATGGTTGGATTTTTCCCACGACTATATAAGGGGTGTCTTCTACCTCTAGTTGACCATCTCTTCCATCTCTAAGCTCCATTGTTGCTTCAAGCTCCATTTTCGCCCAATCTCTCTCCCTAGCCAATCAAACTTGTTGATTTGCTCGGGATTGGGTGACAAGGGTTCGATCTACATTTCCACCACAGGATATGTCATTCCCCCCACTTATCCCTTGCGGATCTTGTTACTCTTGGGTCTTGAGCACCCTAGACGGTTGAGGTCACCTCGAAGCCATACTCCATTGTGGTGAAGCTTCGTGGTGTTGTTGTTGTTGGGAGCCTCCGTTTGTTGTGGAGATTGCCCCAACCTTGCTTGTAAAGGTTCGGTTGCCGCCTTCAAGGGCACCAATAGTGGAATCACGGCATCTCGCATCGTGTGAGGGCGTGAGGAGAATACGGTGGCCCTAGTGGCTTCTTGGGGAGCATTGTGCCTCCACACCGCTCTAACGGAGACGTACTTCCCCTTAAAAGGAAGGAACTCCGGTAACACATCCTCGTCTCCACCGGCTCCACTCTTGGTTATTTTGTGCCTTTACTTTTGCAAGCCTACTTGTTTTACATCCTTTGCTTGCTTGTGTGCTAGTTGTTATTGCATCATATAGGTTGCTCACCTAGTTGCACATCTAGACAACCTATTTTGTTGCAAAGTTTAATTTGGTAAAGAAAAGCTTAAAAAATTGTTAGTTGCCTATTCACCCCCCCCCCTCTAGTCAACCATATCGATCCTTTCAATGGGTCTCCTACGGGCCGTAGGATCCATGGGTCTCCTATGGGCCGACGATAAATGGGCCTCCAACAGGGCCGTAGAATCGGTGGGCCTCGGGCCATCGGATAAATGGGTCTATATGGGCCGTGGCGGCATAATTGGTACCGCCCAAAGACGCAGTACGGGCTATTAACAGTAGTAGGACAGCAAAGGCTTAATTCTGTCACAGGCATAACGGGTCATTAATGGGCCCGAATATAGGATGGGCTGGAAACAGCGCAACGGGTTAACAGGCCAGAAATGGGCCGACTCTTGCCATGGGCCAAATTTGGCCCATTAGGGTAACAGGCCAGTAACGGGCCGACTCTTGCCATGGGCCGAATTTGCCCCATTAGGGGAATAGGCCAGTAACGGGCCGAAAGTAATCGAGGGCTGAAAAGGAGCCCAAGAACGTATGGGCCGTCAATAGGCCGAAAGCTAACATGGGCTGGAAACAGCCCATGTAAATCATGGGCGTTAACGGTTATAAAGAAAATTACTGTTCATTATGGGCTAGAGTCACCGTGGGCCTGTAAAGGGCTGAAAGATACGAAGGCCTCATATAGGCCGAGAGACATCATGGGCCATACATGGGCCGAAAGTGAAATGGGCTGGTGTTATATTCGAAGGCCCACATGACGTTATTGGGCCGATTTCCTTTAGGGCCTAACGGGTCGTGAGTTAACGGGCCGTAAAATGGGCTTTTTGCAAAGAGACCATTAACATGCTTTTCATGGGCCAGCCCGTTAACTTTTGACCAAGTCAAACGGGTCGGCTTTGTAAGCTAAATGGGCCAATGGTGGGCCGTGGCACGTGTCGACATATCATAGGCGCCTATCTGACCCACTGACGAGATGACACGTGTTTCATCCGGCCAATAAGAATTTTACACGTGGAAATTTCCCATTGGTCGGGGTTGTTAACGGGTTATCGGATCCAAAACCCGACCCAATAGCTTAACGGCATTCCGTTATGGTGGATGCCACGTGTTGATCACCCTTGACGAAAGCACTTCTGTGACGCACGATTTATCGTCATGGAAGTGGACACTTCCGTGATGACAATTTTGGTAACGTCATGGAATACTTCTACGACAGCACAGGTATGACTATCTTGATTCTGTCATAAAATCGTCATGGATGTATATGCATGACAAAAAACGTGACCTACTGTGACAAACACGTATCATCACGGAAGTGTATTTTTTTTGTAGTGCATGTTCATGAATCCTTCTTGCAAACAATATGTGCAGCAGCAGGAGATCATCATGCAGATGAGTGTGATGCATATACTTACCTTGTGGTCTTGAGCTGGCTTTGGAAGAGATGATCTTGAGAAAATAAGATTAGATAACACAAGAACACTCTAAATAAAGCAAGTTCAGGAAACCACAAGAGTACCAAGACTGGGATGACATGTAATGAGTGAGTACTTAGTACTCCATTTGGATATGGACATGTCCCCAAAGATTAAAGGTATGCAATGAATTCCAAAGATTTTCGTCCCTTAGATTTGAACTCTTTCTCCCCCTGAATCTGATATTGGACAATGGGAGAAGGTAGGGTAAGAGAAAATCAGAGCAAGAACCATTAACACAAGAAATGGTACAAACAATCAAGTATTAACATGTCTTTCCCCTCTTGAAGACATGTGGCTTCTCTCCTCTATTGACAACAAGCATCTGGGGAGGCTAAGATGTGCTTTCTCTCCCGTGTGATATAAGCTTTGATGTGTTCTCTCTCCCCCTTTGGCATCAATTTCCAAGAAGGGATCTTCTGAAGTATTGGCCAAATAGGTTTGGTCCTTGAGACACACTTCAAAGCAGCATGTAGATTATGATGCGGGTAGAGGATAAGAATCATTGAGTGGAGCTGTAAAGATGTGCAGAATGCAAAGGCAAAAAGTTTTTTTCAGCAATGAAATCAGTAACGTCGATCCGTTGTCATCTGTGACACCGAGTTGGCGAAGTCACATAGGATTCTGATCGGTGCAACTGAGTTAGACTGTGTCGGTTGGACTGATGATCTATTCACAAGGATACCTTGTGTTTCGGTTAGGACGATAGGTTTGAATCGGAGAGACCGAGTTCAACATAGAGTAAAGACTTTGTCAACTCAGCTCACTTGGCAAATAAAATCACTTAAGGATTTTCAATGAATTTAATAAATGATTTGCAAGGAATTAGAAAAAACACATAAGAGAAGAGATCTAGGTGAAGTTTTTTTTAATAACGGAAACACATAGACAGAAACAAAGAAAACAAGAAACAAAGAAACACTAGAGAACTTCATCTAGAAGGGGTCGGCGACAAAGTCACCTATGTTAGAGTATATTGACTTAGGAGTCAAGTGAAGTCACTTGATCAAAGGTCATACTCATCGTTTAAGCTCAACATGGGGTTACAATTTTTTGTATAAGCACTTTGATGTATTCTTATCTTGTTGAGTTGCTTTAACTAATGACTTAGGTCAAAGCTTCTCTAAGATGGAATAACATACCTTGGGTGATCTTGGTCATGTAGTTGAATTTGTGTTGGATGCTCATGGTTGATGTAGTCCACCAAAGGTTGAGAGCACCACTAGAATTTTGAGTTCATATTCCTACATGGGTTAGTCTTGCAAGGAAGAGCACTTGTGTATCCAAAATGACAAACATGTAACTTGATACCAAATGAAATTTGATATATGGGAATTGTCAAAGGATATGTTGAGTGAGGTCATCCTTCCTTGTATTCCACAACCATATAGTAGAAACTTGGTGATGCAGAGATTGCTTAAGATGTGAGTGGCTTGCAATCTCATGGATTTGAGCTCATCCAATTACCTACAAGGGTTAGATAACATGCAAGGGTGTAAGTAGATCCAAGACATGTGATCATCAACTTAAGAGAAATATCAAGGATTAGTCATAGAAAGGCTCATGCATTACATGCATCTAGATGGAGTTCCTACTCCAAGTTTGAGGCATAAATGATGTTCACTTCACCTCTCAAACGGCAAAACACTTTCTCATCAAGCAGTTTGGTGAATATATCTGTCAATTGCTTATCGGTACGAACATGCTTAAGATCAATGTCTCCTTTAGCAACATGATCTCGAATGAAATGATGACGAACTTCAATATGCTTAGTACGAGAGTGTTGCACGGGATTATGAGCAATCTTAATAGCACTTTCATTGTCACAAAGCAGTGGAACATGTTTCACATGTATCCCATAATCTTTAAGGGTTTGGGTCATCCAAAGTAATTGATCACAACATGATCCGGCGGCAATGTATTCCGCTTCGGCAGTGGATAAGGATACCTAGTTTGTTTCTTGGAGGACCAAGATACAAGAGATCTACCAAGAATTTGACAAGTACCCGAAGTGGATTTTCTATCAACCTTTTCTCCAGCATAGTTCGAGTCGGAGTAGCCAAAAAGATCAAAATAAGACCTCTTAGGATACCAAATGCCAAAGTTTGGTGTATGAATTAGGTATCTCACTATCCTTTTCACAGCCTTAAGATGACATTCTTTAGGGGCCGCTTGATATCATGCACACATGCACACACTTAGCATAATATCGGGATGGGAGGCACATAGATATAACAATGAACCAATCATAGAGCGGTAAACCTTTTGGTCAACCGGTTTTCCATCCTTAGTTAAGTCAAGATGTCCACTAGTAGGCATGGGTGTTTTCATACCTCTGCTTTCTTGCATGTTGAACTTCTTGAATAAGTCCTTGGTATACTTTGTTTGGGAAACAAAGGTACCCTCCTTATTTTGCTTGATTTGCAAACCAAGAAAGAATTTGAGTTCACACATCATAGACATTTCAAACTTCTCCGACATTAGCCTTCCAAACTTTTCACTAAAATGAGGGTTAGTTGAACAAAATATGATATCATCCACATAAACTTTGCACACAAATAATTCACCATTAACCCTTTTAGTAAAAAATGTAGAATCAGTTTTCCCAATTTCAAAGCCTTTTCAATTAGAAACTTAGTCAAGCATTTATACCATGCTCTAGGAGCTTGTTTAAGACCATAAAGAGCTTTGTGAAGTTTGTAAACATGATCGGGTTTCTTAGGATTAACAAAGCCAGGAGGTTGTTTAACATAAACTTCCTGCTCAATTTCACCATTTAGAAAAGCACTTTTTATGACCATCTGAGATAAAGTAATGTCATGATGATTGGCATAAGCAAGTAAGATGTGTATGGACTCAAGTCTAGCAACGGGGGCATATGTATCACCATAGTCCATACCTTTGACTTGAGTGTAGCCTTGAGAGACGAGACGAGCCTTGTTGCGCACAACTTGTCCATATTCATCTTGCTTATTCCGAAACACCCATTTGGTTCCAATGACATTGTGCTTCTCATCGGGCTTTTCAAGCAACGTCCATACTTGGTTCCTCTCGAAATTGTGTAGCTCTTCATGCATAACGTTCACCCAATCCGGATCATCAAGAGCTTCTTCAACCTTCATAGGTTCAATACTATAAATGAATGATTAGTGTTCACAAAAGTTTGCCAAATGAGTTTTAGAGCGAGTAATTCTCCCGGTTTGAACATCATCAAAGATTTGTTCGACGGGATGATCTCTTGAGACTCTTGCTCAAACTCGTGAGAGCTTTTGTTTGGGTCAGGGTGGAACATCCTCTTCATTGTCTTGTTCTTCCTCTTGTCTTTCTTCATTGTCGTTGGCGTTGTTGTTCTCATGTGGAGGTGGAGAGGGAGGTCGATGAGGTTCATCTTGTTGTACATCCTCGTTTCCATCATCTAGATGTGTTCCACTTGTGGATGCCTCCAAGTCAACTTGTGGTTAACCTTGGTGTGAAGTTGAGGCTTCCACTTGAACGGCCAAGGTACTCTCCTTCACCTCCATTGGGCGAATCATGCAAATAGACAAGTCTTGAATTGCTTCCGAGGGATCTTTGTCTCCTACATCAATCGGCAATTGCTCTTCTTGCAAGCTGTTAGATTCATCAAACTTCACATCTATTGTCTCTTCAACCTTTCGGGTGAAATTATCGTAGACACGGTAAGTGTGAGAGTTTGAGCCGTAACCGAGTAGAAAACCTTCATGAGACTTAGGGGCAAACTTCGAACGACGATGCTTATCAAGAATGTAATATTTTGAGACAAATACTTGAAAGTATCCAACTTGGGGTTTGTTACTGTGAGAAGCTCGTAAGACGTCTTCCCAAGAAGCTTGTGAAGATATAGTCGATTTGTTGCATGACAAGCCATCTCAATTGCTTTCGCCCAAAAATGTCTTGGTGTCTTGTATTCATATAGAATCGTTCTTGACATCTAAATGAGTGTCTGGTTCTTCCTCTCAACAACTCCATTTTGTTGAGGCATGTACGTAGCCGAGAACTCATGTGAAATCCCTTCTCAAGAAAGGTGTCCACATTGGCGTTCTTGAACTCCTTTCTGTTGTCACTCCAAAACTTCTTGATCTTCACTTCAAATTGATTTTCGGCCTTCCTAGCGAAGTTCTTGAAGATCTTTTGGACCTACAATTTATCACCAAGAAAGAACACCCACGTAAATCTGGAAAAATCAACAATAATGACCAAATCGAACGAGTTACCACCGAGACTCTTGTAGGCGTTGGGACCAAAAAGATCCATATGATGCAACTTGAGTGGTCCTCGTGGTCATGATGTTCTACACGAGATGACTTCCGCCAACTTGCTTTCCTGCTTGACAAGCACTGCAAAGTCTATCCTTGTCAAATATGACATCTTTAACTCCAAGGATATGATCACCTTTAATAATCTTATCAAGATTTTGCATGCCCACATGACCTAACCTTCTATGCCACAACCAACCTTTAGAAGATTTAGCGATTAAGCAAGTTCTAGGTTGAGCCTTTTTAGTGAAATCAACAATGTATAGATCACCTCTATGTATACCGGTAAAGACCATACTATGATTATCTCTTCGAAACACTTGGCAATCTACTTCAGTAAATAGGACATTGAAGCCAAAATCGGCTAGTCTAGATAAGGAAAGCAAATTGTAGCCAAGAGATTCAACGAACATAAAATTTTGAATGGAGTTGTCATGTGAGATGGCCACCTTACCAAGGCCAACCACCTTACCAAGGCCAACCACCTTACCCTTTGAGTTATCACCAAAAGTGACATACTTTTGGGGACAATTATTTTCAGCAAGCTCTTGAATGATATCCTTGTCTCCGGTCATGTGATCGGTACATCCACTATCAAGGACCCATTCCTTTCCTCCAGCCATGTAATCATGAAGGTTAGCCATAAGACAAAGTGTCTCGTTGACTCATCAAGATCAAAGTCACTATCATCATCCTCATCATAATATCCATGTTTAACATCGTGTTGGGATTGATATGTTGGAAATATACCCTAGAGGCAATAATAAAATGGTTATTATTATATTTCCTTGTTCATGATAATTGTCTATCGTTCATGCTATAATTGTGTTATCCGGAAATCGTAATACATGTGTGAATGCATAGACCACAACATGTCCCTAGTGAGCCTCTAGTTGACTAGCTCGTTGATCAATGGATGGTTACGGTTTCCTGACCATGGACATTGTATGTCATTGATAATGGGATCATATCATTGGGAGAATGATGTGATGGACAAGACCCAATCCTAAGCATAGCACAAGATCATGTAGTTTGTCTGCTAGAGCTTTTCTAATGTCAAGTATCATTTCCTTAGACCATGAGATCGTGCAACTCCCGGATACCGTAGGAGTGCCTTGGGTGTACCAAACGTCACAACATAACTGGGTGGCTATAAAGGTGCACTACAGGTATCTCCGAAAGTGTCTGTTGGGTTGGCACGAATCGAGACTGGGATTTGTCACTCCGTATGACGGAGAGGTATCTCTGGGCCCACTCGGTGATGCATCATCATAATGAGCTCAAGGTGAACAAGTGGTTGGTCACAGGATCATGCATTACGGTACGAGTAAAGTGACTTGCCGGTAACGAGATTGAATGAGGTATTGGGATACCAACGATCAAATCTCGAGCAAGTAACGTACCGATTGACAAAGGGAATTGTATACGGGATTACTTGAATCCTCGACATCGTGGTTCATTCGGTGAGATCATCGTGGAACATGTGGGAGCCAACATGGGTATCTAGATCCCGCTGTTGGTTATTGTCCAGAGAGCTGTCTCGGTCATGTCTGCGTGATTCCCGAACCCGTAGGGTCTACACACTTAAGGTTCGATGATGCTAGGGTTATTAGGAAGACTTGTATGTGATTACCGAATGTTGTTTGGAGTCCCGGATGAGATCCCGGACGTCACGAGGAGTTCTGGAATGGTCCGGAGGTGAAGATTTATATATGGGAAGTTCTCATACGGTCGCCGAAAAGTCCGGGGGCATTTCGGTATTGTACCGGGGCCACCGGAGGGGTTCCGGGGTTCCACCGGGAGGGGACACCTCTCTCGAAGGGCCTCATGGGCCGTAGAGGAAATGGAACCAGCCCTTAGGGGGCTGGGCACATCACCCCTTGGGCCCATGCGCCTAGGGTTGAGGGGGAAACCCTAGAGGGGGTGCCCCCTTGCTTGGGGGGCAAGCCCCCTCCCCTTGCCCCCCCCCCTCTAGATCTCATCTAGAGGGGGCCGGCCCCCTTCCCCCTTACCCTATAAATAGAGGGGCGAGGGGAGGGCTGCACACCACACCAAAGGCGCAGCCCCTCCCCTCCCCAACACCTCTCCTCCTCCGTTAAGAGCTTGGTGAAGCGCTGCCGGAGTACTACCGCTCCACCACCACCACACCGTCGTGCTGCTGTTGGAGCTCTCTTCCTCAACCTCTCCCTCCTCCTTGCTGGATCAAGGCACGGGAGACGTCTCCGCTCCGTACGTGTGTTGGACGCAGAGGTGCCATCCGTTCAGCGCTAGGATCATCGGTGATTTGGATCACGACAAGTACGACTCCATCAACCCCGTTCTCTTAAACGCTTCCGCTCGCGATCTACAAGGGTATGTAGATGCACTCCTCTCCCTCTCGTTGCTAGATGACTCCATAGATTGATCTTGGTGATGCGTAGAAAATTTTAAATTTCTGCTACGATCCCCAACATGATCATCGCCTAGAGAAGGTGATTCATTAGATTTATGATCATGAAAATGTGCATCTTTATGAATTCTAATGACTTGAGAAATGATGCTACTAATGACTCCAACATCTCCTTTGGCACGCATGAGATCACGAAGCTCAAATAGGCAATCATCAAATTTAGGATCACTAGGTTCCATCTTATGAAAAGCTATGGACTAATCTCATCTAGATTTTTCAAAGAGTAGTTTGGAAAGAGTTCCTCAAGATATCTCCATATAGTGTAACCACATTCAAATGTAGGCAAGCATACAAGCAAATTTCTAGGCAATCCTCTTATGATAAGATTGATAGCTCTAAGATTGCGGGTCATGTCAAGATACTCAGGAGTAGGATGCAAGTGATCAATAGGAGGCCCACAACGGCTAGTAATGTAGTTGTTCAAATCACATTCATTGAAAAGCTCAAGCATCTCATTTTTCCAAGCATTCAATAACTCCCCGTCAAGCATAGGCACTCTACGTCTAATACTCCCAACAGTAGACTCATCCATCTTCCTCCAATGATGATTAAACCAAAGCAATGGAAATCAATGCCCTGATACCAATTCAAAAGATCGAGAAGAGGTGTCTAGAGGGGGGTGATTAGACCCTCAACAAGCAAAGGTAGCAATTTTTAAGGTCTTCAAGTTCAGGTTGAAAACTAGCACAATTTTAAACATTCCCAACACAATTCAAGCAAGCATGCCAAGAGTATAAGCAGCGGGAAGAGTAAAGCATGCTAGTTGCAAGAAAGTAAAGGGATGGGATTGGAGTGTGCAAACGCAATGAATACACGGAGAGTTTTCGCGTGGTTCCGATAGGTGGTGCTATCGTACATCCACGTTGATGGAGACTTCAACCCACGAAGGGTAACGGTTGCGCGAGTCCACGCAGAGGGCTCCACCCACGAAGGGTACACGAAGAAGCAACCTTGCCTATCCCACCATGGCCACGCTCACAAAGGACTTGCCTCACTTGGGTAGATCTTCACGAACTAGGCGATCTCCTTGCCCTTACGAACTCCTTGGTTCAACTCCACAATCTTGATGGAGGCTCCCAAGTGACACCAAACCAATCTAGGAGAGACCACTCTCCAAAAGGTAATATATGGTGTGTTGATGATCAACTCCTTGCTCTTGTGCTTCAAATGATAGTCTCCCCAACACTCAACTCTCTCTCACAGATTTGGCTATGGTGGAAAGATGATTTGAGTGGAAAGAACCTTGGGGAAGGCTAGAGATCAAGATTCTTGTGGTTGGATTGGAATGTCTTGGTCTCAACACATGAGTAGGTGGTTCTCTCTCAGAAATTGAGTAGTGGAAGTGTAGGCACGTTCTGAGGGCTCTCTCTTAGATGGAGAAGGGGTGGAGGGGTATATATAGCCTCCACACAAAATCCAACTGTTAAACACTTTTTACCCAACTCGGTCAGACCGAATAGAACAACTCGGTGAGACCAATTTAGTTCAAAATGTGAATGTTAGAAATCTTGGTGGGACCGACAAGATCAACTCGATGGGACCGATGTGCTAGGGCTACGGCAAAAGCTCATCTGGGTGAGACCAGTCGCATGAACTCAGTGAGACCGATTTCAGCAATGATCAAACAGAGAGTTGGTCAGGCAAACTCGGTGCGTCCGATTGCACATTTCGGTGGGACCAAAATAATTGCAACAGACAACAGAGAGTTTGCAAGGCCATCTCGGTGAGACCGAGATCCGTATCGGTGTGACCGAACTGATTAGGGTTTCTGGTAGTGGCTATGTCAAATGAACTCGGTGGCGCCGGATAAATCAAATCGGTGGTTCCGAGTTTGATTTTAGGTTTTGGGCCTATGAGGAAATGAGAAAGTGGCTGAGGGTTTTGGAGCAATATCACTAAGCACTTTGAGCAAGTAGACCATTAAGCAACACCTCATCGCCTTTTAATAGTATTGGCTTTCCTATGGACACAATGTGATCTTGGATCACTAAAATGAAAATGAAGAGTCTTGAGCCTTTGACAATCTTTGTCCTTAGCATTTTGAAGGGGTTCCACATCCTATTGTCCTTGCCACTCAATTGTTGAACTCATCTGAAATGCACTTGATAAAAATATTAGTCCAATAAGAGATATGTTCACATTAATTAGAAAAACCACCCAGGGAGCACTTGTGCTTTCACGTGTGTAGATTTTTTTTGTTTTCCATGCAACGTTTCCCAACTGTGGCATCCAAGCCAGGTCTATGCATAGATGATATGCACGAGTAGAACAAAAAAAGTTGTGGGCAGTGATAGTCATACTGCTTACCACCAACGTCTTATTTTGATTCGGTGGTATTGTAAGATGAAGCGGCCCATACCAACCTTACATATCCACGTACATGAGACCGGCTCCACTGATAGACATGCAACTAGATTTTCATAAAGGTGGATGGCGGGTGTCTGTTTCTCCTACTTTAGTTGAATCAAATTTAACAATCGTCGGTCTTTAAAGAAGCTCAAAACAACAAACTTGATAAATCACCGTTGTGGTTTTTGCCGTAGGTAAGAACGGTTCTTGCTAGAATCCCGTAGCAGCCACGTAAAACTTGCAACAACAAAGTAGAGGACGTCTAAGTTATTTTTGCAGGGCATGTCGTGATGTGATATGGTCAAGACATGACGTGATATACGTTATTGTATGAGATGATCATGTTTTGTAATTTATCGGCAACTAACAGGAGCCTTATGGTTGTCTCTTTATTGTATGAAATGCAAGCGCCATGTTGCTTTACTTTCTTGCTATGCGTTAGCAATAGTTGTAGAAGTAATAGTTGGCGAGACGACCCCGGCGCAACGATGGAGATCAAAGTGTCGAGCCGGTGATGATGGAGATCATGACGATGCTTTGGAGATGGAAATCAAAGGCACAAGATGGTGATGGCCATATCATGTCACATATTTTGATTGCATGTGATGTTTATCCCTTATGCATCTTATTTTGCTGATGACAGTAGCATTATAAGATGACCCCTTCACTAAATTTCAAGATAAAAGTGTTCTCCCCAAGTATGCACCATTGCTAAAGTTCGTCATTTCGAAGCACCTCGTGATGATCGGGTGTGATAGACTCTACGTTCGCATACAATGGGTGTAAGCCATTTTTACACAAGAAGAATACTTGGGTTAAACTTGACGAGCCTAGCATGTACAGACATGGTCTCGTAACACTGGAGACCGAAAGGTCGAACATGAGTCATATAGTAGATATGATCAACATAAAGATGTTCACCATTGATGACTACCCCATCTCACGTGATGATCGGACATGGGTTAATTGATATGGAGCACGTATCACTTAGATAACTTGAGGGATGTTTATTTAAGTGGGAGTTCATTATTAATTTGATTAACTGAACTTAATTTATCATGAACTTAGTCTTAATAGTTTTGCATATCTATGTTGTAGATTAATGGCCCTTGCTACCGTTCCCCTAAATTTTAATGCGTTCCTAAAGAAAGCTAAGTTGAAAGATGATGGTAGGAACTACACGGACTGAGTCCATAACTTGAGGATTATCCTCATTGCTGCATAGAAGAATTATGTCCTTGATGCACCGCTAGGTGACAGACCTGCTGCAAGAGCTGATGCGGATGTTATGAACGTCTGGCAGGCTTGATTCGATGACTACTGAATAGTTTAGTGTGCCATGCTTTATGGCTTAGAACCGGGATTTCAAAGACGTTTTGAGCGGCATGGAGCATATGAGATGTTCTAAGAGTTGAAGTTAATATTTCAAGCAAATACCCGGGTTGAGAGATATGAAGTCTCCAACAAGTTCTATAGCTGCAAGATGGAGGAGAACAGTTCTGTCAGTGAACACACACTCAAAATGTCTGGGTATCATAAGCACTTGACTCAGCTAGGAATTGATCTTCCAGTTGATAGTGTTATCGACAGAGTTCTTCAATCACTGCCACCAAGCTACAAAGGCTTCGTGATGAACTACAATATGCAAGGGATGAATAAAATGATTCCTGAGCTCTTCGCAATGCTTAAGGCCACGGAGGTAGAAATCGAGAAGGAGCATCAAGTGTTGATGGTTAACAAGACCACTAGTTTCAAGAAAAAGGGCAAAGAAAAGAAAGGGAACTCAAGGAAGAACGGCAAGTAGGTTGCCGCTCTCGGGAAGAAACCCAAAGCTGGACCTAAGCCTAAAACTGAGTGCTTCCACTGCAAAGGGAATAGTCACTGGAAGCGGAGCTGCCCGAAGTAGTTGGCGGATAAGAAGGATGGGAAAGTGAACAAAGGTATATTTGATATACATCTAATTGATGTGTTCCTTACTAATGCTCATAGTAGCGCCTTGGTATTTGATACTGGTTCGGTTGCTCATATTTGTAATTCGAAATAGGAGCTGCAGAATAAACGAAGAATGGCTAAGGACGAGGTGACGATGCGCGTCGGGAATGGTTCCAAGGTTGATGTGATCGCCATTGGCATGCTACCTCTACATCTACCTTCGGGATTAGTTTTAGACCTCAATAATTGTTATTTGGTGCCAGCGTTGAGCATGAACATTATATCTGGATCTTGTTTATTGCGAGACGGTTATTCATTTAAGTCAGAGAATAATGGTTGTTTTGTTTATATGAATAATATCTTTTATGGTCATGCACACTTGAAGAATGGTCTATTCTTGTTGAATCTCGATTGTAGTGATACACGAATTCATAATATTGAAGCCAAAAGATGCAAAGTAGAAAATGATAATGCAACATACCTATGGCACTACCGTTTAGGTCATATTGGTGTAAAGCGCATGAAGAAACTCCATGCAGATGGACTTTTGGAGTCACTTGATTATGAATCATTTGATACTTGCAAACCATGACTCATGGGCAAGATGACCAAAACTCATATCTCCGGAACAATGGAGCGAGCTAATGACTTATTGGATAATACATACCGATGTATGCGGTCCAATGAGTGCTGAAGCACATGGCGGGTATTGTTATTTTCTGAACTTCACAGATGATTTGAGAATATATGGGTATATCTACTTAATTAAACACAAGTCTAAAACATTTGAAAAGTTCAAAGAATTTCAGAGTGAAGTGGAGAATCATTGTAACCAGAAAATAAAGTTTCTATGATCTGATTGTGGAGGCGAATATTTAAGTTACGAGTTTGGCCTTCATTTAAAACAACGTGGAATTGTTTCACAAATGCCACGTGGAACACCACAGCATAATGGTGTGTCCGAACGTCGTAACCGTACTTTATTGGATATGGTGCGTTCTATGATGTCTCTTACCGATTTACCACTATAGTTTTGGGGTTATGCATTAGATATAGACGCATTCATGTTAAATAGGGCACCGTCTAAATCCATTGAGACGACACCATATGAACTGTGGTTTGGCAAGAAACCTAAGCTATCGTTTCTTAAAATTTGGGGATGCGACACTTATGTCAAAAGGCTTCAGCCTGATAAGCTCGAACCTAAATCGGAGAAGTGCACCTTCATAGGATACCCTAAGGAAACTATTGGGTACACCTTCTACCACAGATCCGAAGGCAAGATCTTTGTTGCTAAGAATGGGTCCTTTCTAGAGCAGGAGTTTCTCTTGAAAGAAGTGAGTGGGAGGAAAGTAGAACTTGATGAGGTAAATGTACCTTCTCTCGAATTGGAAAGTAGCACATCACAGAAGACCGTTCTCGTGATGCTTACGCCAACTAGAGAGGAAGCTAATGATGATGATCATGAAAGTTCAGATCAAGTTACTACCGAACTTCGTAGGTTAGCCAGAGCACAATCCGCACCCGACTGGTACGGTAATCCTATCCTGGAAGTCATGTTACTAGACCAAGGAGAACCTACGAGCTATGAAGAAGCTATGATGAGCCCAGATTCCGATAGAAGGCTTGAGGCCATGAAACCTGAGATAGGATCTATGTATGAGAACAGAGTGTGGACTTTGGTGGACTTGCCCGGTGATCGGCAAGCCATAGAGAATAAATGGATCTTCGAGAAGAAGACTGACACTGATGGTAATGTTACTGTCTACAAAGCTCGAGTTGTCGCAAAAGGTTTTCGACAAGTTCAAGGGGTTGACTACGATGAGACTTTCGCACCTATAGCGATGCTTAAGTCCGTCTGAATCATGTTAGCAATTGCCGCATTTTATGATTATGAAATCTGGCAAATGGACGTCAAAACTGCATTCCTTAATGTATTTCTTAAAGAAGAGTTGTATATGACGCAACCAGAAGGTTTTGTCGATCCTAAAGGTGCTAACAAAGTGTGCAAGCTCTAGCGATCCACCTATGGACTGGTGCAAGCATCTCGGAGTTGGAATATACGCTTTAATGAGGTGATCAAAACATATGGTTTTATACAGACTTACGGTGAAGCCTGTATTTACAAGAAAGTGAGTGGGAGCTCTGTAGCATTTCTGATATTATATGTGGATGACATATTATTGATTGGAAATGACATAGAATTTTTGGATAGCATAAAAGGATACTTGAATAAGAATTTTTTCAATGAAAGACCTCGGTGAAGCTGCTTATATATTGGGCATCAAGATCTGTAGGGATAGATCGAGACGCTTAATAGGACTTTCACAAAGCACATACCTTGACAAAGTTTTGAAGAAGTTCAAAATGGATCAGTCAAAGAAAGGGTTCTTGCCTGTGTTACAAGGTGCGGAATTGAGTTAGACTCAAAGCCCGACCACTACAGAAGATAGAGAGAGAATGAAAGTCATTCCCTATGCCTCAGCCATGGGTTCTATCATGTATGATATGCTGTGTACCAGACCTGATGTGTTGCCTTGACATAAGTCTGGCAAGGAGGTACCAAAGTAATCCAGGAGTGGATCACTAGACAGCGGTCAAAAACATCCTGAAGTACCTGAAAAGGACCAAGGATATGTTTCTCGCTTATGGAGGTGACAAAGAGCTCGTCATAAATGGTTACGTCGATGCTAGTTTTGACACTGATCCGGATGACTCTAAGTCTCAAACTGGATACGTATTTATATTGAATGGTGGAGCTGTCAGTTGGTGCAGTTCCAAGCAAAGCGTCGTGGAGGGATCTACGTGTGAAGCGGAATACATAGCTGCTTCAGAAGCTGTAAATGAAGGAGTCTGGATGATGGAGTTCATATCCGATCTGGGTGTAATACCCAGTTGATTGGGTCCAATGAAAATCTTTTGTGACAACAATGGAGCAATTGCTTTGGCGAAGGAATCCAGGTTTCACAAGAGAACCAAACACATCAAGAGACGCTTCAACTCCATTTGTGAACAAGTCAAGGATGGAGACATAGAAGTTTGCAAAATACATACCCGTTGACTAAACCTCTTCCACGAGCAAAACATGATCAACACCAAGACTCCATGGGTGTTAGATTCATTACAATGTAATCTAGATTATTGACTCTAGTGCAAGTGGGAGTTGAAGGAAATATACCCTAGAGGCAATAATAAAGTTTTTCTATATATATTTGCTTATTCATGATAAAGGTTTATTATTCATGCTAGAATTGTATTGATCAGAAACTTAAATACATTTGTGAATACATAAACAAATACTATGTCCATAGTAAGCCTCTACTAGACTAGCTCGTTGATCAAAGATGGTTAAGGTTTCCTAACCATAGACATGTGTTGTCATTTGATAATGGGATCACATCATTAGGAGAATGATGTGATGGACGAGACCCATCCGTTAGCTTAGCATATTGATTGTTGAGTTTGTTGCTATTGCTTTCTTGATGACAAATACATATTCCTTCAACTATGAGATTATGCAACTCCCGAATACCAGAGGAATACCTTGTGCGCTATCAAATTTCACAACGTAACTGGGTGATCATAAAGATGCTCTACATGTATATCCGAAGGTGTTTGTTGAGTTGGCATAGATCAAGATTAGGATTTGTCACTCCGAGTATCGAAGAAGTATCTCTGGGCCCTCTCGGTAATGCACATCATAAGCTTGCAAGCAAATGACTAAGGAGTTAGTTATGAGATGGTGTATTACGGTACGAGTAAAGAGACTTGCCGATAACGAGATTGAACTAGGTATGAAGATACCGATGATCGAATCTCGGGCAAGTAACATACCAACAAACAAATGGAATTACGTATGTTGTCATAACGGTTCGACCAATAAAGATCTTCATATAATATGTAGGAACCAATATGGGCATCCAGGTTCCGCTATTGGTTATTGACTGGAGAGGTGTCTCGGTCATGTCTACATAGTTCTCAAACCCGTAGAGTCCGCACGCTTAACGTTCGTTGATGATATAGTGTTAGATGAGTTATATGATTTTGGTGACCGAATGTTGTTCGGAGTCCCGGATGAGATCACGGACATGACGAGGAGCTCAGGAATGGTCCAGAGGTAAAGATTGATATATAGGACGATGGTATTCGGACACCGGAATATTTTCGGAGTGCACCTGGTGGTCATCGGTTCACCGAAAGGAGTTCTAGAAACCCCTGGTAAGTCTATGGGCTTAATGGGCCAAAGGAGGGGACATACCAGCCCACTAGGGGGCTGGCTGGTGGTATAGTGTGGTGTCTTTATAATATATTTAGACAGTTGGAGCCTTTCCTACTGTTTCAGGGTAAAAAAAACTAGGGGGCTGGTGCCCCCTCTACATGGACGGCCGGTCTTAGGGGAAGGAAAGGGGAGGGGTGGCCCCTCCTGCCTTTCCCTCCTCAGGAGAGAAAGGAAAGGACGGGGGGCGACTACCTCCTTCCTTCCTCCCGCACTCAAATAAGGAAAGGGGGGCGCCACTTGGGAGATACCCCAAGTAGGATTCAACCTACTTGGGGCGCCTCCTTGGTTGTTCCTTCCTCCCCCCACCTATATATTATTGGGAAGGGGGTGCCACACATAACCATGACAATCTCTTAGCCGTGTGCGGCGCCCCCCCTCCATCGTTTGCACCCTCGGTCATATTTTCGTAGTGCTTAGGCGAAGCCCAGCGGAGATAGCATCACCATCACCGTCACCACGCCGTCGTGCTGTCGGAACTCATCCACTACCTCGCTGTCTTGCTGGATCAAGAAGGCGTGGAAGTCACCGAGCTGAACATGTGCTGAATGCGGAGGTGTCGTACGTTCGGTACTCGATCGACTTGATCATGAAGAAGTTCGACTACATCAACCGCGTTACTAAACGCTTCCACTTACGGTCTACGAGGGTATGAAGACACTCTCTCTCTCGGTGTTATGCATCTCCATGGATAGATCTTGCGTATGCGCAGAATTTTTTTTGTTTTCCATGCAACGTTTCCCAACATCGGCATGCTTTATCACTGATCGCAACCAACCATTTGTAAACCCTAGGTACCCCTGGTGTCTATATTAGCCGTAGGGTTTAGACTGCAGAGACACATTCGTAAGGTTTAGAGCTTAGAACATCTTCATACGATCGCGAGGTAGATCGATCTGTATTTCGTACGCCATCACAATCAATATATAAGAAGCATGATGTAGGTTTTACCTTATCAAGAGGGCCCGAACCTGGGTAAAACATCGTGTCCCTGTCCATTGCTTGGGACCCCCGACACGAAATCTGCCAATTTTAGCACTGACAATGTGATCCAGGCGATGGCAACGATGGAAGAGGGAGGTAATGAACTTGGGGAAGCAGGTGGCGAGCTCGGTCTGTGCTAGTGGGTGGATTTCTGCTATATGCGAGCATGTACAAATGATAGCAAAGCAATGCGTACCACTACACACAATACACGCCCTAGCTATGTTTGACTATGGTATAAGGGCATCTCCAGCCGTTGGCCCCCCAGGAGGCGTTATTTTCGCCGCCTGGGGGGTCTGCCGGCGAAGATTTTGACCCTGGGACGAAATTTTTCCCAGCCGTCCCCCACCCAAGACGCATTTCGAGGACGCGTGGCGGCACCGCAGCTCGACACCGTCTCCAGCACCATCGAGGACGCCCGCCACCGTCCGCCGCATGCTCCTTGGCACGGGCCTCGCCGCCGCGTACCACCATCCCTCCATCGAGCTCGAGCGCGAGCCCCGCCACGGCATGTGCAGCATCCACACCGCCCGCGAGGTCAAGGAGCGAGGAGAGGAGGGAGGAGGAAGGAGGAGGAAGGGGCGCTGGCGCGCCAGCGCCGCCGCCGCCCGCCCGCCTGGCCACGCGCACCCTCCGTGGCCGTCGCCGCCGACGAGGACGGAGAGGAGGGAGGAGGAGGAAGGGGGCGCCTACGTCGACCCCGACTCTGCGCAGGTCTGCACCGCCCCACTCGGCCTCCGGTCCCACGCCTCGGCCGTCTTCGCACTGGCCCGGCCTTCGCCTGATCCCTCGGCGCTCAGCCAGGCCGTCTCACGTGCCCGCGTCCGGCCCTGCCCCCGAGCCGGCTGCTGCTCCGTGGTCGGCAGGAAGCTCCGTCGACACGCCCACCTCATCCGGGCCAGTGCGCCCGGTCGCCGTCGCCGGGTCCCCGCACCTCCCTACGGCCCGTGCGCGTTGCAGATCGCCGCGTGGCCCGCGCCGTCTCGCCAGAGCTTCGCCGCCGCTGGCTTGCGGCCGCCTCCCGGACGGCTACGAGGCGCCGGAGAGGATTCGGGCTCCTCGAGCACGCCGGACGCCGACCACGCCCGCCCGAGCTGGACACCGGACTCCTCCAGCGCCACTCCGCCCACTGACAGCCCAAGGCCGAGAGAGAGAGGGCAAGGCGAGAAGAAAGAGGAAAAGAGAGGAGAGAGGTTGTGGGAGGCGAGACAGGGCCAACCGCCGCAAGAAAAAGTCATCGCTGCACGCCAAATTGCTCCCAGGGGCTGGGTTTGGGGTGGTACTGCCGGCGTCAACTTTCTCTAAATCCGGCGAAAAGTGGGGCTTTGGGGGCGCGAGTGGGGAGATATTTTACTGCCGGCGCCCAAAAAGTGGCCATGGGGGGCGTCTTGGGGGGCCGGCTGGAGATGCCCTTAGTATGCTTCAAATCAACGCACCATCGTACAATTGCAGTCTATCTGGTAGAAACCGGTTCCGCTACAATTTCTTTTCCGCCATTATTGTGCCATAGAGACGATGAATGTCATATAAAGAAGAGTGAATTCCATATTTAACCCCCCTACATTGATATATTTTATGCTAGTTACCCTATTTGACAGTTTTCATCTGAATTACTCCATTTAGCAAAACTTGTACCAATTTTTACCAACTTTAAAGTATTTTAGGTGCGTATAGCATCTCGAGTGGTTCTTTTACAGGACAAAGTGCCGATGAAAGTTATGTCTAGTACAGTGCAACACCCGAAAAGTAAATGCGGTGAAGAAGAATGAGGTGGAAGCAATGAACAAGGACCTGCATATCCCAAAGAAAAAACTCATCATCAAAGTAAAGCAATGTGTACATACACTATGAGAACAAAAAGTCCTGCCAAGCCAATGTCTAGCCCGGGTATGGGAAAAAATGTCAGGAGAAAAATTGCGACTTGGGTCGCCTCGTATACCGGATGGTACAACTGATAGACTGGTAATTGTGGTAAAAACTCATAAAACTTTCGCTAAATGTGATAAGAACGAGTAAATATTTTGCTACATGAGTAATTCAAATGAAAATCTATTAAATTGAATAATTTACGTAAAAATGTCGTAGTAGGGGATAAAAACTGCAATTCACTATCTAAAGAATGGGTAACATTTAACGGTCTTGCTAAAACTCATTCAGCTGAGAATTCTTTTGGTCTCACTCACTTTTTCCACCGTAGGATCCAATCACGTCGCGATTCATATTTTGTCGAGGGGGAGAGCTTCGTAGCGAACAAGGCGCAGCCCATGTGTTTTCGGCTCTCAGCCCGTTTCCTCTTTTTTTTGTCGCACCATTTTTCTTTTCTCCCGCTGGGCATGTGTGGGCTTGTGACGTTGGGTCCGTTCTATTTTCTCTTTTTGTCCTACGCTACCGGGGTGCACGGGAGATAATAAGGGAACAAGTGACGTTTTTTCTTCTGCATTTCGTTTTTCTTTGTTGTTTTATTTTTTATCCGTTATTCCTATTTAACTTTCTATTTTACCTTCCTTTTTCTAATTTTTTTGTTTTCATATTTTGGATGGGAGAGAAAATGTAAAGTTTTTCCTTTTTCTAATTTTTTTGTTTTCATATTTTGGATTGGGTTAATTTTTTTAAATGTACTAGAAGATAAATTTTTAGACCTTTATTTTGTGTTCCCGGTTTTTTTCTCTCTCATTTCTGTTTTCTTTTTTATTCTTATCATATTCTTATTTTAGAGTCTAGAATCGAAGAGAGAGCGAATGGGAGTAGTGGTTCCATCGGTTTTCTTTTATCTCCTCTGATTGCATTACAAGGGGATCGAAGGAGTAGTAGTTCTAGATTTTCTTTTTCTGTTTTCCGTTGATATTTTTGGATTTTTGATGTTGTTCTATTTTTTGTAAGTTCATATTTTTACCCATGCTTCCCTTTCTTATTTTATTTTTATTTTCTCATTTTGTCATTTTCTTCTTGATGTTTTTTTTTCTTCATCTATTTAAAAGTTCTTCATTTCCTACTATCTCGTAAGCAGATGCATACAATCGCAAGCATCGCATCACACACGCAATAACAAGCCTGGCAAGATGCATGTAATTGTAAGCGCCACGCCGAAAGAATCGCAAGCACCGCCACACATGAGTAACTATGAGAAATTCATCTTTTGTCACTATACATGTAACGACCGATTGCAAATCGCACGAGCACAAAGACAATGCAATCGGGTCGAGAGGGAGGTTGTCGGGCGAGTTACATGTCCGCTACTAGCATGCAACGACAAGTGTTGTAACCCGACAACAATCGCATTTCCACAAAGAGATCGCAATCGCAACTCATCACACGCAAGCGCAATCGCAAGATGTATAATGTGACCGCAATCGGGGTCGGAGGGAGGTTTGTCGGCGTCGGTGAAGTCTTTTCATTAATTTTTTTAGTAGTTGCAATTGTCTCAACTCGGTAATCGCAACTCGTCACACCCAAGCGCAACTGCAAGACGTATAATGTGGCTGCAACCGGGGGCGGGAGGAGGTTTGTCGGCACCGACGAAGTCTTTTCATTTCATTTTTTATTGTAGTAGTTGCAATCGCTCCACCCCGAGCGCAACTGCAAGACGTATAATGTGACCGCAACCGAGGGTCGGGTGGAGGGTTGTCGGCTCCGGCGAAGTCTTTTATTTTTAACTTTTTGTTATAGTTGCAATCACCCACCCGAGTGCAACTGCAACTCATCACACCCAAGCGCAACTACAAGCCGTATAATGTGACCGCAACCGGGGTCGGGGGAGGGTGGTCGGTGCCGACGTAGTTTTTTATTTTTTTTTTTAGTAGGTGAAGTCAACCCAAACCCGATTGCAACTGCAACTCATCACACCAAAGCGCAATCGCAAGACGATAATGTGATCGCAACCGGGGTCGGGGAGGGTTGTCGGTGTCGACGAAGTGTTTCATTTTAGTTTTTTTATAGTTGTGATTGCCCCAACTCGAGTGCAAC
Organism: Aegilops speltoides; assembly: GCA_021437245.1. Lineage (NCBI taxonomy): Eukaryota > Viridiplantae > Streptophyta > Magnoliopsida > Poales > Poaceae > Aegilops > Aegilops speltoides. The sequence goes on along the minus strand of CM038141.1, from coordinate 298,775,657 downwards.
GCAACTCATCACAAGCAAAGCAACTGCAACACGATAATGTGACCGTAATTAAGGGTCTGGAGGAGGTTTGTCGGCATCGATGAAGTCTTTTCATTAAAAAATTAGTAGTTGTAGCCGCTTCAACTGAGGGCAATCGCAGCTCGTCACACCCAAGTGCAATCGCAAAACGATAATGTGGCCGCAATCGGGGTCGGGAGGAGGTTTGTCGGCAAATAAGTCTTCTCATTTAATTTTTGTTGTATTAGTTGCAACCGCCCCACCCAACCGCAAATCGCAAGACGATAATATGACCGCAATCGTGGTCGGGGTTGTCGTGGCAACAAAGTTTTTCTTTTTATATATTTTTGTTGTAGTTGTAGTCGCCTAACCCGCAAAATGCAACTTTTTCCAAGTACATGGTGAATACATGGTGCCATACTCTTTCCAAATACTCGGTGCACTTTTTGATACCGACATTTTCTAAAAATACACGGTGAATATATTATGCAATAAACTTTTTATGTACTTACATATTTTCGTATTTTTCACAGTATGTTTTTCCTTTTCTAGCTGTGTAACATTTCCTTTTTAGAAGATTTGTTTGAAAAAGTTAATAATATCTGGCACAAAAAAACTAAAAACAACAATGGAAAAATGCTCACAAAACCAGAGTACGGGCTTAGCTGCTCCATAGGCTCCCTCGTCAACGTCAAACAATAAAGAACTTTTGTCGTTGTACACGGGCCCAAGAAAAAAACTAAAAAGGCTCACAAGTCACAACCCACAGACAACCGCACAGACAAACAAACTAAAATAGCCCACACGAAGGCACGATGATCAGCCCGCCAACATTGGCCCATTGAACAAACAAACTATGGTTCAGCCTGAAACAAAAACGACCTGGAACAACAAACAGTGATGTGGATCTAAAAAAACGAAAAAAAACAAACAGTGATGTCATCTACACGTCACCTGAATGAGACCATTTTAAATATCATCTAGATGAGTTCTAGGCACTTCCAACATTTAAATGCTGAGAATTCTGTAAACACTGCACGAATGCAGTCTAACATTGTCTGCATATCTACGAGGTCCATATACAGTATACTACTGGAATCTGCATATTCTATATCATGAAGTCTACCAAGTACCAACACATCCACTCTGTCGCATCAGCTCGACCACCGCCCATGTCACGTGCTGCCGGCGGCGCTGATCTTCACGTCCGGGTTCCGCACCGTCTTGAGCCACATCCCGGCGAGCACCCTCGACGACAGGCTCCAGACGACGTCCGGCCGCCGCTGCTGCTGCCTCGCCCTCGCAGCCTGCGACGATGGCGGCGTCTGCACCCTCTTGGCGGCGCGGCCCGGCCCGTGGGCGAGCGTCCACTGCATCGCCGTCAGCTTCTGCCGCTCGGCGCGCCAGCTCGCGCTTCCGCCGACTCCCGACAAACACCTCGTCTGCACGCCGCCCACGTGCAGGCTCCTCACTTTGAACCTCCCCCCGCTAAGCCCCGCAGCGCCCAGCATCCGCGCCGACTGGACGACGGCGATCATCGGCGCGCCCACCGCCTCGTAGCGCCGGGACGGATCACGCAGCTGGATGGCCGCCACCAGCGTGACGCGGCCGTCCGAGCCGCCACGGGACTCGGACCACTCGTCGGACGGCACCAGCGCGTCGAACACGTTCGCTTCTCCCGCAGCCGGCGCTACCTCGAACGGCGCCTCCTCGTCGGCCATCTCGGCCTGGATCATGAGCGCGTCCACCGCCATCGCCTCGAGCTTCTGTAACGAGAATGCGAGTACCTCATCCAAGGTCTCCGGATCGTTTCCCGCGCTCCAGATGCCGGTGGCGACGCGCTCCATCCGGCCCTCGGACAAGGCGGTGGCGAGCTTCCGGACGAGCCTGACCGACCGCGCCGCGCTTGAGCTCGCGCCGCCCTCGGTCCGTCTACCGCCGATGACCGCCTCCGCGATGCCCTCGAAACCCACCTGCTCGGGCGTCTTTCCGGTAAGGCTTTCCATGCGCCCTAGCGACGCCACCTTGTCCCGAACCTCGTCGGGTCCGCCCGCGGCCGCCATCTTCTGGAGCACATCGAATCCAGTCGCGGCCATGGCACTTGGCAGCACGAACGGCCTCGACACCTGCATGGCGAGCACCGGGGGTACGTCTCTGCTTGCAAGCGGCACGTTGTACGGGTTCATCGACACCAAGAACCCGCCGTCACGCGTTTGCACCGCCGGGCCAAGGCTCTGTCCCAAGTCCGGCACCACGGGCGCCTTCTTCTGCGACTCGCTTGACCTTGGTGTCATCGGCTGCTTCAGCTTCCTGAACTTGTCGTCGTCCACTGCCTCGAGCTTCCTAAGGAACTCAACGGTCACCATCTCTTCATCCGCATCGAGGCGCGGCTGATGACCGGCTCCCCCGGGCGACTTCTTGCCGCCGCTCGCCATCAGCGCCTCGATGGCCTCGATCTGCTCGCCAATGGAGTCGAGCTCGCGTAGCACGTCGCGCTGGTCCTGGAAGTGGACGACCTCTTTGACCGTCTCGACGCCCTTGTCGACCACCTCGTACTCCGGGATGACATAGTCGACGTCGCCAGCGCCACTTGCGGTGGAGAGCTCGTCGTCTTCGGGACGCTTGTCGACGTTGAGCCTGTCTACCAGCTGCCTGTAGGCTCTCATGGAAGGCGAGATGGCTCCGTCGGACGTTGAAAGCTTGGGCGTCGTACTGGCGACGCTGAACGAGTTCTTGTTGTGAACCCTCGCACGGGAGGGAGACACGGACACGTCCCTCGACGATCTTCCCGCGGCTTGCGTGTAGAGACGGAGCCCCGCGTCCTCCATGAGCTGGAACCCCAGCTTGAGCAGGAGCTCGCCACCGGTGGCCTTGCCGGCGAGCCCGAAGGCCCTGTCGAACCACCGGACGCGGCGTCCCTCGGAGCTCTTCTGGAGGGAGTCGAGCACGAGCGAGCTCACGTCGACGGTGTACGTCCCCAGACGGATGTCCGGCACCTCGACGGGGACGACGGACACCACGAACCGGCGAGGCTCGAGCTTGAGGGGCTTCCCGGTGCCCGGGCCGCCGGTGAAGTAGAGGTTGCATTTGACGAAGAGCGTCTCGTCGAACTCCGCGGTGCCATCGTGCGACACCCGGGCCGGCATGGTCTGCATCGCGCCGTCCTTGGTCTCGGCCTTGCGGACGGAGACGGCGAGTCGGAGGCCGTCCATGGAGGCCGGCACGCCGCGCACGGTGGCCACCTCGATGGAGAAGAGGCAGCCGGCCCGGCGCTTCCCGATGCGAGAGAGCGCGCGCACGGGCTTCCAGCTGCTCCACGACGACTGCCTCCCCTTGGCGGTGCTACTCCCCTCGAATTCTCGGCTTCTCGAGTCCACGGACGTGGTGTCGTCGGCCGGCAGAGGCCTGGAGCGCGGCCCGAGCCACGACGACAGCGAGAGACGGCGCGACGAGCGCGCCCTCCGACCCTCGCGCCCAACCCCATCCATGATGCGCGGGCCATCGTCGCCGGACCGCGCGATGGCGAGCGACGCGGTGCGGCGGTGGATGGCGTCGGGCCGGTCGAGGTAGTCGCTGAGCCCGCCGCCTCCTCCCAGTCCGGCCATGTGAGCGCACGCTGCACGTACCCGCTCTCCTCCTCGACCAGCCTATCCACAATTCCGCGCACACCTTGCCAAGCTTTTCTCGAGCTGGACCATGATCCCGTGGCTGTTGAACCGTGGACCGCGATAGATATAGCTTTCGACGACCCCTCCGCGCTGCCGTCGTGTACCGCGTTGGCGCCAAGGAAGTTGAAGTTGAGCGAATAACCCGGGAAGCCGACCTACCAGCCAATCAAACCGCCGCCCTAATCGTGCACCGTCGCCCCATCGGACGGCCACGGTCCGGCACGTCCGCACGTCGTTGGTCCGATCCACGGCTCAGGAAGCTCCCGCCCTGGCAGGACTTGTCAGCGCTCAACAGGACGGACGAAGCGGCGGAATCGTGGCCACGGGATTTGGTTATGGATCTCGTTTGATCGGGGGTCAGGGGCAAAGTTGATGGTGATCCGGCGTTAATGCGGCGGGGAAAACGCGCCCTCCCGCGGACGTGTAGGCGGGATCAGCCGCGGCCCGGGCGACTGGGCCGGGATGGGCGAGCGTGTCGCCTTGCCCGCGAGCCGTCGCCGTCTCGCGGTCCCGGGCGAAGCTGGGAGAGCGTTCCGATTCGCGCGGCTTGCTTCGCCTGGATTACGTACGTGACGTCGGTGTGGTGCACGTTGGGGCGTCTGTGGATGGATAGGACGGCGATTCGTTTCGCGGGTCCTGTCGAGGAGCAGTGGTGGTGGGTGCCGGGTCTGATTGGGTTGTGAACTGTGGTCAGGGCTAGTTAGTTAGTTAGTGTTTGATTGATTGATTAGCCCGTGTGGTGCGTGTCGACTCGTGTGCACGCAACGAGATCGGGGATCTTTTTCAGGAAGTCGTCGACGTACTCCTCCGTCTTCGGCGTTCGTCACGGTGGCGGAGGCTGGAGATTTGATCCAAAGAAGAACGAGTCCACGGCAAATCTCTACGCGTGTGCTATTGCTAATCACTTCAAACAGCATGCATACCCTGTGTTCAGTGTTTTGTCAAAGTTCTACTACTTTCTTTTTCAGCACGACAAATTCTACTCTCTTGTCTGCTAAGTAAAGCTGGCAGTCAGGCCCTCGCGAGGGAAAAAGTCAGACCATTTGGTTCCCACAGTTTGGACGTTGGGGCGAGACGGCAGGTGTATATATCTACTAAAAATTGGCGGAAGATTTTGGTTTGCAGTTGAACGTGGGAGGGTCCAGGTGATTTGAGCTGTTGATGCAGGTGCGCAGTACGCACGTTCGTACAAGGGGCGTACGGAGAAGGTCGTTGCTCAGTTCGTTGCAAGGTCGTTTCCATGTGCCGTGCTGGCGAATAGCGAAATGTTTGTTTGTTTTAGAATCGAAGAAATGTTATGTAACGTGTTCACGCCAAAAGGATGGATATTTTAGTCGGCGGACTTTTCTTGTTCGGAGACGTGACGGCCTACCAGTCCACCACCTTGATCAGATCTCTGATCTTGTATAGTCACTTCAAAGCGCAAAGGAGAGACCACCGCAAAGATGAGACAGAGGGAGACAGAGAAAGCGTGCACAATGAGTCATTAGCAGATTTGGGCTTCCGAATTATTATACAGGATTCCTTGTTCGAATGGAAGGAAGAGGTCAAAAAAATGTTCTATGGTCTCGGGGTCAAAAAAAAAAAATGGAAGGAGGAGGGGTACAGTAGACATAAATGGGAATATAGAAAAGAAATGAGTAAGACACAAGCAATTAGCGAAATATTTTATTCAAACAAATGCAGAACCAAAATGGATGATTTTCTACTTATTACCGGATCTTCCCCCGGATAGAAATCTATTGTTTATAAGTCTACTAGAGATAAAGTAGTGACTTAAAATATTAATGAACATATCAGAGAGTTATCCATCGGAACAATAATCTTGCCTATCTATTAAAAATAGGTGAATTTAGGCCAGCAGATTTAGTAATGTGCCAAGCATAATTGGTATAAGGAGCCATGGAAACACTTCTTGATAATGGGTCTCACAAACAACCAACAAGGGATGGTCATAGTAAAGTATACAAATCACTTTCAAATGTAAATGAAGGTAAAGAAGGATGGTTTAGCGAGACTCTGCTTGAGAACGGGTCAATTACTCGTGGTGTCCTGTCACTGTTGTGGGTCCTTCGCTTTCATTACATCAATGTGGACTACCGCTAGACATAGAGATAAAGTTCTTTCAACTATTTGTAATTTGCGATTTTTTTTAAAAAAAACCACCCATATATTAATTAAATTAATATGTTCATACAATCATTCGTTGCAGCATTTGTCACGCAGGCCGGAACACTATTAACAAGAGCACCATCAAACCTATTAATAAAACTAAACTTAGCCAGCTCATGTGCCACTATATTAGCTTTCCTGCTAATCTTGCAGATCTTTAAATTCGGCAACATCTTAGAGATACTCAAAGCTTCCTTCTTTAGGTCAACAAGGGGTGACCCGTCGATACTGCCTTTTCCAAAAACAGAGGCCACAAAAGAACAATCAGTTTCTAAAATGATGGGTTTGTGAGGAAATGACAACTTCTCCAGAATGGTTTCTGACAACCACCCCCACACTCGCCACGTTAATAGCCTCCACAAAACTTGCGTCGACAATAATATTAAAGAACTCCACGGTGGGAGGTTGCCAAGCAGAAGAATTCCTCTCCATGTTATTTGAAGCCAGAAGTCCATCCCCCACTTCCTTGCCTTTGTTACTCATCTCTACCTGCACTTTTGCATGACAAGATGAAAAGGAAGCCCAATAATTTTGTACAAAATTCACATAGGCTGAGATGGATTCTTTTCCCTTACCAAAGATTAGATCATTCCTCAAGTGCCAAGCTATCCAAAACATGAATATAGTTTGCTCATGCGCTGACGAACTTAGTTGATCCAATAAAATAAGAAGCAAATCCGGCCCCATATTTCTGAAAATCTCTTCGGCCGGCAAATTCCATACCTCCCTCAAAGCTATACGAAGTGCACGAGTCTTTGTACAATTCACCAATGCTTGAAAAGTGCCTTCATCTTCAACACCACACATTGTACACGTACCTTGGATAGCTTGATGGTGCTTTACTCCGTGAACTTGAACCGCCAAAGTATTAGCAGCAAATCCTTTGAGGGACATTATCCTTCCAAATAATATTCCAGACCCTTCTTTCCCCATTTACTGCTATGCTAGAATTCCCCAGATTAACCTTGGAATCCATGAGATTCGGTGCTAGCCTATACGCACTCTTCACAGAAAACATGCCACTTTTCTCATGGTGCCAGGCAATAAGATCTCCCTCACCCAATTTCAGAGTACGCAACTTTAAGATTTCCTCTGCATCATGAGGGTAAAACAGATGCTTGCTCAAATTTTCATCCCACCTCCTAGAACCAGTCATGAATAACTCAGATACCCATTAGATCCTCGTTCTATTTTTCTTAGCAGTAATATTTAGGCCAGACTCCTAGGAGTCCAGTTATCCCTCCATATGTTTATACTGGCCCCATCAACAACTCTCCATATGACGCCCTGTTAGAATAATTCAGGGCCATGCATAATACCTTGCCATGGGAGTGACATCGATTGAGGGAAGACGATATCAATAAGTTGCCCATGAGAATAATATTTTGCTTTCATCACCTTAGCACACAAGGATTCCGGGAAAACCAATAAACATCATGCTTGTTTGGCCAAAATGGTTTGATTAAATAGCCTAAGATCACGAAAGCCCATAACCCCTTCACATTTTGGTCTTGTCACCTAATCCCAAACCAGCCAATGAGTTCTCTTTCTATTCTCCTCATCAACCCAGCAAAAATTCCTAATTATCTGGGATAAATCATCACAGAGGGGCATGAGAAATTTAAATATACCCATGGCATAGACCGAAATGCTTGAATGACAGACTTGATTGGGTTTCCTTCGCCCCGCTAGACGCATATTTTTCAATCCAGTCTGCCACCCGCTTAAGAGCTTTATCTTTGGTAGATTGAAGTTTGCTAGCCTTCATACGACCTTCTAGCACTCATAAACCCAGATTTTTATTGAAAGCACAAGTGCTCTCTGGGTGGATTTGGTAATTAATGTTAACATATCTCTTGTTGGACTAATGGTTTTATCTAGTATATTTCAGACAAGTTCAAAAGTGGCGTGGCAAGGACAAGAGGACGTGGAACCCCTTCAAAATGCTAAGGACATACATTGGCAAAAGCTAAAGACTCTTCATCTTTATTTTAGTGATCCAAGATCACATTGAGTCCATAGAAAATCGAATACTATTAAAAGGGTATGAGGTGTTGCTTAATGGCTTGCTTGCTCAAATGCTTAGTGATATTGCTCGAAAACCCTCAACCACTTTCTCCATCCAAATATGTCAAATCCCTAAACTCCAACTTGGCCCCATCGATTCTTTCTACTAGGAGCCACTGAGTTCATATGACATAGCCACTACCAGAAACCATAGCAATTCTGTTTCACCGATACGGGTCTCGGGTCTCACCGAGATGGCCTTGCCAACGCTCTGTGACTTGTTGCATTTATTCTGGTCTCACTGTTGGGGGGATAGACCCCGGGTAGCCTCATCAGCACCCAAAGATATTTCAAGACATTGGGGCTAGCTAAGCCCCTCGTGCTGACCGGTCACATGGCCGGCTTCGGAGTCGGCTGGTGCCATGCGGCCGACCTCCAGAAGACGGTGTGCTCCCAGAAGACGGCTTGGGTACGGTCCGGCCCCAAGCAGCCGGTCCGCCCCCTCCCTCGGAGCTTGCACCCAACCACTACGACAAGACGGAGTATGGCACCAGTGCCACCTGCTCCCCTCGAACCTCGGCGGGGCACGCCTATAGTAGGCCCTGACCATGCGGCTCCTAACGCCGTCCTCGTCAGCAACGATGGTGCTACAACAAAAGTCAATTAGAGGGGCCCGCAGGCGGCGGGCCCTACATGTCGGTAGGATTCTCGACAGCCGGCGGGGCCCTCCAGGGGAGGGCCCCAGATTCCGGCGAAGAACCCGGCGACCCTAGACGCTGACACCCGGGTCCTACACCCGGCCTTATTACCATTGTACCCCTGGGGGTTGGCCTATAACCCCCCCCCCAGGACTCACCCATGCAAAGGGTTCACCTCAGTTCAGCACACACACCGCTCCACACACCATAGCTAGGAGAAGAGAGCTACCCTTGCCCTTCTTCCTCCCCTAGCAACACAGCTCAAGGAGCAACCTTGTACTCATATTGATCATCGTCATCATGCGGAGACCCCACAGAGCAGGACTAGGGGTGTTATCTCTCTGGAGAGTCCTGAATATGGGTACGTCTCGTGTCCGATCGAGCTCGTGTTCACTCCCGCTTCCAGGGCCCGACGACATCCTCTTGGCCCCATCCATGATAAGCCACCCCCTGGCATGTGATGTGAGATTACCATGGTTGGCACCCACCATGGGGCCATCCGCGGTGTTGGCCGGAGACACGTTCTGGGCGGGAACCGCTTTCCTCTCCGGCGAGCGCGTCGCGGCTGGTTTGATCAGCCAGCTAGATGTGCTCGCTTGCACCTGTACCTGCGCATCGCTTGATGCCGGAGCCATCTGCCCTGCGAGCTGCCTCGTCGACCTCTTTGGCAAGCTCTCCCTCTCCAACACGGCTACTGCCGACCGCTTCCCCAGTGACGTCATGGTCATCGACGACCCACTCCCTCCTATCGCCAGCGACGCCTTTGCCAGCGCGCTCGGCGCTGGCGTCTTTGTGGAGGGGATAGTCACTGGCGATAGCCAGAACATTGGCGGGTCCGCTCCGGGTTCGTTGCGAGCGGCCATGCAAGACCTGGCTACTCCCATCCTCCTGATGTTGGCCGGGAGGAGCTAGAGGAATTCCGTGTCAAGCTCCTTGACAGCGCCACCAAGATGGCGGCCATGAAGCACCGCGTTGAGGCCAACCAGCGCGAGAACGACCGCATAGCGGGCGACACGCCGGTTGGTGGCGAGCCCACCGGACAAAGTCGCCCAACAGGTATGCGCGCCATTGCCACCATGCCGAGTCGGACGCCCGATCTCGAGACCCTGTGCGTAACTCGCATGCTACACAAAGCATGTAAGAACTCGAGAACATGGAGGGCGAGGAACGGCGCAGCCAGATGCGCCACCTCCAGGAGCTCCTCAACGCTGCGAACACGCAATAAGACGCGTGCGACCGTTTGGTTGGAGCCGTCCGACAGGCTGAGAACCTGCCACCCCGCCGTGAGAATGGAGCGACCTCCCGGTCCCCTAGCGGCGGTGGTCGCAACCTGCGGAACTCGGAGCCGGCAACTAGCCGCAGCCGGCACTCGCGTGGTACGGTTGTGGCTAGCCGGCAAGACCTCCGAACTCGTAGGGCCGGCGCCAGCCGGATGAACACCCGCCTCCTCGCAGGGAGAGGGCGGCCTCTCTGGCGCCGGCTGATCACCTGACTCTCGGCGGTCGGTTAGGCCCCCGCGAAGTAGTCGGCGAGAACGACGCTCGTCGCCGGATCAAGCAGTTGGCTCGGTCCTTGGCAGTGGAGGAGGAAGACACGATCGGTCCATCCCGCTTCAGCCCCCGCATCCGCGATGAGCCCTTCTCCAAAGGGTTCACACTCCCTCGAGATACTCCCAAGTACACCCGCTCTGTGAAGCCGGAGGGCTGGTTGATCGACTACGCCACAACCGTCATCATAGCAAACAGCAACAAGCACATTGCCATGAAGTATGTCACGCTCATGCTCCATGGCACGGCCCGGACATGGCTGAACAGCCTCAACAGCTGGTTCGATTTTAGCGACGTCTTCGTCCGCAACTTCACCAGCACTTACAAGCGCCTCCCAAGCCTCACCAGCTCTCCATGTGCGTTCAGGGGCCAACCGAGTCCACCCGCGAGTACCTGACGTGTCAAGTTGCGCAACTCCTACGAGGGGGTCCACGAGGTGCAGGCCATCGAGTACTTCACCGCCGGGTGCAGAGAGGGCACCCTGCTCAAGCACAAGCTTCTGTGCGATGAGCCAGCTACATTGGATGAGCTCCTGGTTGTGGCTTGGCACCCCGAACTTATAGCATTATATGCATCGGCTCCGAATCATGTCTTTGGTCAATAGTTGGGTTGCCCGGCTCCTGTGCTTACTACCTTACGTTACGCTATATCGTCTAGGGTAGTAAAGGGAGAACTACTGCGATTGCATCCCGGTTCTTTTGGACGAGCACCTCAGTAGAGAAAGCCAGAAGTTGACTGTCATGATGCGGCGAGAGCTGGTCAGCTGTTCAAGAGGTTTCAAATCATTAGAGATTTTCCCCGCATTATGCGATGAGTCGGTCTTTATCCGATTAGGCGTGTATAGCGCCCCGACTTGAGCCTTCCAAACACCAGGGGCTGAGCCAAAATTTTCATTGTCAAACTCCTATGGCTAAGTGAGGGTGATAAAGCCGTATAGTCCATTTTCCTTGTTCATTGCGTTAAACACCTCCTTTAAGGACCAAAATTTGGAGTAAAGAGTGTTTATATTTATCCCGAACACCCTCGTACTATCTACGTGGGGGCCAACTCTCAGATTTAATAAACGGCCGCACAGGGGGTAAATTTTTAAATAAACAAGCATTATATTACATAAAGATCTTGTTTCATCTTACAGGACATGATAAGATGAGTGTATTCATGGGAATATGATATCCTTGCCACATTGCTCTGCCACAAGGCGGGATCCCTCCAGGACGCTATCAAAATATAGTTCGGGTCGGCGGTGCTTCTTGCCCTCAGGCGGCACGTCGGTCATCAGCTTCGTGGCGTCCATCTTCGCGCAATGCATCTTCGCGCGGGCAAAGGCCTGCTACGTCTTGAGCTTGCGTTGGTTTTCCTCGAAGAGGAGAGGGTGATGCAGCGATAGTAGCGTAAGTATTTCCCTCAGTTTTTGAGAACCAAGGTATCAATCCAGTAGGAGGCTCCTCAAAAGTCCCACGCACCTACACAAACAACCGAGAACTCAAGAACCAACACAATAAAGGGCTTGTCAATCCCTTCACAGCCACTTCATAAAGTGAGATCTAATAAAGATAGTATGATAAGATAAATATATTTTGGTATTTTATAATATAGATGCAAAAAGTAAAGATGCAAATAAAAGTAGATTGAAAGCAAATATGATAAGAGATAGACCGGGGCCATAGGTTTCACTAGTGGCTTCTCTCAAGATAGCATAAGTATTATGGTGGGTGAACAAATTATCGTCCAGCAATTGATAGAAAAGCGCATAGTTATGAGATTATCTAGGCATGATCATGTATATAGGCATCACGTCCATAACAAGTAGACCGACTCCTGCCTGCATCTACTACTATTACTCCACACATCGACCGACTCCTGCCTGCATCTAGAGTATTAAGTTCATAAGAACAGAGTAACGCATTAAGCAAGATGGCATGATGTAGAGGGATAAACTCAAGCAATATGATATAAACCTCATATTGTTATCCTCGATGGCAACAATACAATACGTGCCTTGCAACCCTTTCTGTCACTGGGTAAGGACACCGCAAGATTGAACCCAAAGCTAAGCACTTCTCTCATGGCAAGAAAGATCAATCTAGTAGGCCAAACCAAACTGATAATTCGAAGAGACTTGCAAAGATAACTCAATCATACATAAAAGAATTCAGAGAAGATTCAAATATTATTCATAGATAAACTTGATCATAAACCCACAATTCATCGGATCTCGACAAACACACCGCAAAAAGAGTTTACATCGAATAGATCTCCATAAGAGAGGGGGAGAACATTGTATTGAGATCCAAAAGAGAGAAGAAGCCATCTAGCTAATAACTATGGACCCGTGAGGTCTGTGGTAAACTACTCACAACTCATCAAGGGCAAGGATGTTGATGTAGAAGCCCTTCATGGTCGATTCCCTCCAAAGAGAGTGCGGTGAAGGCTCCAAGATGAGATCTCGGGATCTGTAAGGTTACGGTGGTGGAAATTGTGTTTCGTCCTGCTCCTGGATGTTTTCGGGGTACGTAGGTATATATAGGAGGAAGAAGTACGTCGGTGGCTGCCCGAGTGGCCCACAAGACAGGGGGCGCAACCTCCTATCTCGTGGGAGCCTCTACAGCTTCTTGGCTTGCACTCCAAGTCCTCTGGATCACGTCTGTTCCAAAAATCACGCTCCCGAAGGTTTCATTCCGTTTGGACTCTGTTTGATATTCCTTTTCTTCGAAATACTGAAATAGGCAAAAAAAAACAGCAATATGGGTTGGGCCTCCGGTTAGTAGGTTAGTCCCAAAAATGATATAAATGTGTAAAATAAAGCCCATAAACATCCAAAAGGGGTAATATAATAGCATGGAACAATCAAAAATTATAGATACATTGGAGACGTATCAAGCATCCCCAAGCTTAATTCCTGCTCGTCCTCAAGTAGGTAAATGATAAAAAGAGAATTTTTTATGTGGAATGCTAACTAGCATAATTCATAATGTAATTTTCTTTATTGTGGCATGAATGTTCAGATCCAAATGATTCAAAATAAAAGTTCATATTGATAAAAGAAATAGTAACATTCAAGCATACTAATCAAAGTAATCATGTCTTCTCAAAATAACATGGCAAAAGAAAGTTCATCCCTACAAAATCATACAGTTAGGCTATGCTTCATTTTCGTCACACAAAGATGTTCGCAACTTCTATACCCCCGATGACAAGCCAAGCAATTGTTTCATACTTAAATAATCTCAAACTTTTTCAACCTTCACGCAATACATGAGCGTGAGCCATGGATATAGCACTATGGGTGGAATAGAGTATGATGATGGGGATTGTGTGGAGAAGACAAAAAAGGAGAAAGTCTCACATTAATGAGGATAATCAAAGGGCTATGGAGATGCCCACCAATTGATGTCAACATGAGGAGTAGGGATTGCCATGCAACGAATGCACTAGAGCTATAAAAGAATGCTCAACAAAAGAAAACTAGTGGGTGTGCATCCAACTTGCTTGCTCACGAATACCTAGGGCATTTGAGGAAGCCCATCATAGGAATATACAAGCCAAGTTCTATAATGAAAATTCTCACTAGTATGAAAAAGATAACTTATGAGACTCACTATATGAAAAACATGGTGCTACTTTGAAGCACAATATATGAGACTAATTACATGAAGAACAAGGTGCTACTTTGAAGCACAAGTGTGGAAAAGGAGATAGTAACATTGCCCTTTTTATTTATTTTCTTTTTTTCTCTTTCTTTTTTTCTTTTTTTTCTTTTTCTTTTTTTTGGGCCTTTCTTTTTTTTATTTTTGTCCTTTCTTCTTTTTTTTCTTTTTTTCTTTGGCCAATGTTCTAATAATGATGATCATCACACTTCTATTGATTACAACATAAGAATTACAACTCGAAACTAGAACAAGATATGACTCTATATGAATGCCTCCGTGATGTAATCGGGATGGTGCAATGAATCAAGAGTGACATGTATGAAAAATAATGCATGGTGGCTTTGCCACAAATATGATGTCAACTACATGATCATGCAATGGCAATATGACAAAAGTAAAGTATGTCATGATGATGATGAACGGAACGGTGGAAAGTTGCATGGCAATATATCTCGAATGGCTATGGAAATGCCATAATAGGTAGGTATGGTGGATGTTTTGAGGAAGATATAGGAGGTTTATGTGTGATATAGCGTATCGTATCACGGGTTTGATGCACCGCTAAGTTTGCACCAACTCTCAAGGTGAGAAAGAGCAATGCACGGTACCGAAGAGGCTAGCAAAGGCGGAAAGGTAAAAGTGTGTATAATCCATGGACTCAACATTAGTCAAAAGAACTCATATAGTTATTGCAAAGATTTAGAAGTCATCAAAAACCAAGTACTACGCGCATGCTCCTAGGGGGATAGATTGGTAGGAAAAGACCATCGCTCGTCCCCGACCGCCACTCATAAGGATGCACAAGCCAGGTACACTTCATGTTTCAAATTTGTTACACAACTTTAACCATACGTGCATGCTACGGGACTTGCTAACTTCAACACAAGCATTCTTTAAATTCATAATCACCCAACTAGCATGACTTTAATATCACTACCTCCATATCTCAAAACAATTATCAAGTATCAAATTGATCATAGCATCCAATTCACTTCCTATGATAGTTTTTATTATACCCAACTTGGATGCCTACCATTCTAGGACCAATTTTATAACCATAGAAAATACCATGATGTTCTAAAAGACTCTCAAAATAATATAAGTTAAGCATGAGAGATTAGTAATTTCTACAAAAATAAATCACTACATGCTCTAAAAGATACTCCCTCCGTTCCTAAATACTTGTCTTTCTAGAGATTTCAACAAGTGACTACATACGGTGCAAAATGAGTGAATCTACATTTTAAAATATGTCTACATACAACCGTATGTTGAGTCCATTTGAAATGCCTAGAAAGACAAGTATTTGGGAACGGAGGGAGTATAAGTGAAGCACTAGAGCAAAAACCATCAAGCTCAAACGATATAAGTGAAGCACATAGAGTATTCTAGCAAATTCTAATCAAATAGGCTTCTCCCAAAAGGTGTGTACAGCAAGTATGATTGTGGTAAACGAAAAAGCAAAGACTAATATAATACACGACGCTCCAAGCAAAACACATATCATGTGGCGAATAAAAATATAGCTCCAAGTAAAGTTACCAATGAACGAAGACGAAAGAGGGGATGCCTTCCCGGAGCATCCCCAAGCTTAGGCTTTTGGCTATTCTTGAATATCTTGGGGTGCCTTGGGCATCCCCAAGCTTAGGCTCTTGCCACCCTTTATTCCATAGTCCATAAAGGCTTTACCCAAAACTTGAAAACTTCACAACACAAAACTCAACAGGAAATCTTATAAGCTCCGTTAGTGAAAGAAAACAAAACCACCACATAAGGTACTGCAATGAACTCATTCTTTATTTATTTTGGTGTTAAACCTACTGTATTCCAACTTCTCTATGGTTTATAAACTATTTCACTAGCCATAGATGCATCAAAATAACCAAACAACACACAAAAAACAGAATCTGTCAAAAACAGAACACTCTGTAGCAATCTGTAACTAACGCAAACTTCGAACTATAAAAATCCTAACAAAATAGGAAGTCCTGGAAAATTTGTTTATTGAACAACAACAAAAAAATCAATGCAAAAGCACGTTCCTGTGATTTAACAAAATTATATTCGTGCACGCAAAGTTTCTGTTTTTCAGCAGAATCAAATCAACTATTATCGTAGGTTATCCTATAGGTTCTACTTGGCACAAACACTAATTAAAAGATAAAAACACATCTAAACAGAAGGTAGATGCAAGATTTATTACTAAACAGGAGCAAAACCAGAAAACATAAAGAAAATTGGGTTGCCTCCCAACTAGCGCTATCGTTTAACGCCCCTAGCTAGGCATAAAAGCAAAGATAGATCTAACGAGTGCCCTCTTTGGCACTAAATTCATAAGTAGCCCGTATGATAGATTCATAAGGTAATTTGACTTTCTTTCTTGGAAAGTACTCCATGCCTTTCTTTAATGGAAATTGGAATCTAATATTTCCTTCCTTCATATCAACAATCGCGCCAATCGTTCTAAGGAAAGGTCTACCAAGAATAATAGGGCAAGAAAGATTGCAATCTATATCAAGAACGATAAAATCCACGGGCACCAAATTCCTATTTGCAACAATAAGAACATCATTGATCCTTCCCATTGGCTTTTTAATGGTGGAATCCGCAAGGTGCAAATTTAAAGAGCAATCATCAAGATCATGGAAACCTAGAATATCAAATAAAGTTTTTGGAATCGTGGAAACACTAGCACCCAAATCACACAAAGCAAAACACACATAATCTTTAATTCTAATTTTTATAGTAGTTCCCACTCATCATTAAGTTTTCTAGGTATAGAAACTTCCAAATTAAGTTTTTCATCATAAGATTGCATCAAGGCATCAACGATATGTTTGGTAAAAGCTTTATTTTGACTATAAGCATGAGGAGAATTAACAACGGATTGCAACAAGGAGATACAACCTTTTAAAGAGCAATTATCATAATCAAATTCCTTGAAATCCGAGGTAGTAGGTTCAATATTATTAGAGCTTGAGGACTCACCAATCTCACTTTTACCAAATTTAGCATCAAGATCTAAAAACTCTGAATTCTTAGGACGCCTTCTAGGCAAAGTTGATTCATCGTCAGTCCCATAATAATCAAAATTCATATTGCAAAACATAGATCTAATAGGAGACGCATCGATAACTTTAAGATCCTCATCATTATTTTCATGGAAACTAGAAGAACACACTTTTATAAAGCTATCTTTCTTAGCATGCAATCTAGCGGTTCTTTCCTTACACTCATCGATGGAAATTCTCATTACTTTGAGAGACTCATTGATATCATGCTTAGGAGGAGAAGATCTAAGTTTAAGAGAATCAACATCAAGCGAAAGTCTATCAACGTTCCTAGCCAAATCATCAACTTTGAGCAATTTTTCTTCAAGCAAAGCATTAAAATTCTTTTGAGAAATCATAAATTCTTTCACACTATTGTCAAAATCAGAGGGCATCTTATTAAAATTACCATAGGAATTATTGTAGGAATTTCCATAATTATTAGAGGAATTACTAGGGAACGGTCTAGCATTAAAGTTTCCTCTATAAGCATTGTTTCCAAAACTATTCCTACCAACAAAATTCACATCCATAGATTCATTATTATTCTCAATCAAAGAAGACAAAGGCATATCATTGGGATCAAGAGGAGTATTTTTAGTAGCAAATAATTTCATAAGTTCATCCATATTTCCACTCAAAACATTGATTTCTTATATAGCATGCACTTTTTTACAAGAAGATCTTTCGGTGTGCCATTGAGAATAATTAGCCATAATATTATCAAGAAGTTTTGTAGCATCTCCTAACGTGATTTCCATAAACGTGCCTCCCGCGGCCGAATCTAAAAGGTTTCTAGAAGCAAAGTTCAAACCAGCATAAAAATTTTGTATGATCATCCATAAATTCAAACCATGAGTAGGGCAATTGCGAAGCATCAATTTCATTCTTTCCAAGATTGGGCAACATGCTCATGATCAAGTTGTTTAAAATTCATAATATCGTTCCTAAGAGTGATAATCTTAGCAGGAGGAAAAAATTTAGAGATAAAACCATCTTTGCACTTGTTCCAAGAATCGATACTATTTTTAGGCAAAGACGAAAACCAAACTTTAGCACGATCTCTAAGTGAAAACGGAAACAACTTCAATTTGACAATATTGTTATCTGTATCTTTTTTCTTTTGCATATCACACAAATCAACAAAATTGTTTAGATGAGTAGCGGCATCTTCACTAGGAAGGCCGGCGAATTGATATTTCATAACAAGATTCAAAAAAGCGGTATTGATTTCACAAGACTCAACATCATTAAGAGGAGCAATCGGAGAACTAAGGAAATCATTATTATATGTATTCGAGAAATCACACAATTTGGTATTATCTTGTGCCATGGCAACAAGTAGTCCAACACACAAGCAAACAGAAAAACGGCAAGTGAAAAAGAGAGATAGATAGAGAGAGAGAGAGAGAGAGAGATTGGGAAAGAGAGGGCAAATAAAACGGCAACGGTGAAGTTGGGGAGAGGAAAACGAGAGGCAAATGGCAAATAATGTAAATGCGAGGGAGATGGGTTTGTGATGGGTACTTGGTATGTCTTGACTTGAGCGAAGACCTCCCGAACAGCGCGCCGAAATCCTTCTTGCTACATCTTGAGCTTATGTTGGTTTTCCTCGAAGAGGAGAGGTGATGCAGCGATAGTAGCATAAGTATTTCCCTCAGTTTTGAGAACCAAGGTATCAATCCAAAGAGGAGGCTCCCAAAAGTCCCACGCACCTACACAAACAAACCGAGAACTCAAGAACCAACGCAATAAAGGGCTTGTCAATCCCTTCACGGCCACTTGCAAAAGTGAGATCTAATAAAGATAGTATGATAAGATAAATATATTTTGGTATTTTATAATATAGATGCAAAAAGTAAAGATGAAAATAAAAGTAGATTGAAAGCAAATATGATAAGAGATAGACCCGGGGGCCATAGGTTTCACTAGTGGCTTCTCTCAAGATAGCATAAGTATTACGATGGGTGAACAAATTACTGTCGAGCAATTGATAGAAAAGCGCATAGTTATGAGATTATCTAGGCATGATCATGTGTATAGGCATCACGTCCATAACAAGTAGACCGACTCCTGCCTGCATCTACTACTATTACTCCACACATCGACCGACTCATGCCTGCATCTAGAGTATTAAGTTCATAAGAAGAGAGTAACACATTAAGCAAGATGACATGATGTAGAGGGATAAACTCAAGCAATATGATATAAACCCCATCTTGTTATCCTCGATGGCAACAACACAATACGCGCCTTGCAACCCTTTCTGTCACTGGGTAAGGACACCGCAAGATTGAACCCAAAGCTAAGCACTTCTCCCATGGCAAGAAAGATCAATCTAGTAGGCCAAACCAAACTGATAATTCGAAGAGACTTGCAAAGATAACTCAATCATACATAAAAGAATTCAGAGAAGATTCAAATATTATTCATAGATAAACTTGACCATAAACCCACAATTCATCGGATCTCGACAAACACACCGCAAAAAGAGTTTACATCGAATAGATCTCCACAAGAGAGGGGGAGAACATTGTATTGAGATCCAAAAAGAGAGAAGAAGCCATCTAGCTAATAACTATGGACCCGTAGGTCTGTGGTAAACTACTCACAACTCATCGAAGGGGCAAGGATGTTGATGTAGAAGCCCTCTGTGGTCGATTCCCCCTTCGGCAGAGTGCCGGTGAAGGCTCCAAGATGAGATCTCGGGGATACAGAAGGTTACGGTGGTGGAAATTGTGTTTCGTCCTGCTCCTGGATGTTTTCGTGGTATGTAGGTATATATAGGAGGAAGAAGTACATCGGTGGCTGCCCGAGGGGCCCACAAGACAGGGGGCGCGCCCTATAGGGGGGCGCCCTCCTATCTCGTGGGAGCCTCTACAGCTTCTTGGCTTGCACTCCAAGTCCTCTGGATCACGTCTGTTCCAAAAATCACGCTCCCGAAGGTTTCATTCCGTTTGGACTCCGTTTGATATTCCTTTTCTTGAAATATCAAATAGGCAAAAAAACAGCAATATGGGTTGGGCCTCCGGTTAGTAGGTTAGTCCCAAAAATGATATAAATGTGTAAAATAAAGCCCATAAACATCCAAAAGGGGTAATATAATAGCATGGAACAATCAAAAATTATAGATACATTGAAGACGTATCAAGGCCATCCGCGCGCCTTCGATACAGACCGACCGCTTGATGGCTTCAAGCCGTGGGCAGGTACTGAAAAGCCGCTTCACAAGTCTGAAGTAGCTGTTGGGCATCGACTCGGCAGGCCATAGCCGGATTGACAAATCCTTCATGGCTAGTTTGGCCGCCTTATGCAGCTCGACCAGCTGTTTCAGCTGATCGCTAAAGGGCACTAGATGTTCTGACCCAAGGTATTGCAACCAGAAGAGCTTCTCCGTGGAGCTCCCTTCTTCGGCTCGATAGAATTCGGCAGCGTCTGACACGCTGGGCGGCAGATCCACAAACGCCCCTGGAGAGCTCCAAATTCGGGTAAGTAAAAGGAACCTTTCCATCACATATCTGTTTTGCATAATGAAAGCCTTACCCGCCGTAATCTTATTGGCCGCCTGGATTTCCTGGAGGGCGCTCTGGGCTTCGGCTCGGGCATCTTGTGCGCTCTAGCGGGCCTTGCAAGTTCGGACTCTCGATCTTTAAAATCGCGCTCCAAGGACTCGTACTTCTTGACGGCATCCTGGAGCTCTTGCTGGACCTCGCTGACCCAGGCCTCCTGCTTCTCACGCGCGGCGTGTTCCTTGGCTGCTTTGTCCTCGGCCTCGGCCAATGCCTTCTTGAGGGCCGCTACTTCGGTCGTGGCCTCTAATAAAGTTCATGACACTTTAGTCAGCACGAATCATTCGTCCTTCCTGAATAAATACAAGGGTACTACATACCTCGACTGTCCTCCAACTGCTTCTTCACGTGGCCGAGCTCTTCCTCGGCTTTGCTCCAGATCTGCTTGATCCCGAGACTTCAGCAGGTGTGGCGATCGCGCCGCCAGCCGACGCTGCTTATTCACATAGACATATCAGATTAGACTCCTGCGAAAATCATTTGATCCTCTGTTCGGCTTTTCTTTCTGAACACCGGACAGAGTATCAGGGGCTACTGTCTATACTGTGACATTCCTTTTCTAATTACGTTGCTTAACTCAAAGCCTGTTAGAAGGCTAGTGCGGGCTTCGGTCAGTCCGCTTTTGGCGGACTGGATCTTCTCAATCATCGTACTCATAAGAGTACGGTGTTCTTCAACGATGGACGCGCCTCGCAGCGCTTCCGGCAATCTATCCAGTGCCTCTGGATGGACGGAGGTCTCTAGTGGAGTTGTCTCACCCCCCCTCTTTTGAAATAGGCAGCCTGCCTGAGTCCGGAGCCACATGGGCCTCCGGAGCTGTATTCGGCTGGGGGCTGAATTGGGTATAGCCCCCATCGTCGGTGTCCATAGGGGTCTGTCCCCCAATATGTTCGGCAACCGGGGTTTTACCCTCCGGCACCACCGGGACGGCCTCCTGAGCCTCTCCCTGGCCTGAGATCCTTCGATACAACACCTTGGTGTTTTACGTGGCCTTGTGGGAGGAGGCCGTCGGAAGGGACCTGTTGTCCATCGCCGACGGGTCTAGCGATCCCTCTGAAGAGGAGGACAGCTCGATGTTGGACTGAGCCGGACTACAAGTGCATAATCCATCACATTAGAAAAATAATAAAGTAGAAAGGCCGGAAATACTACCGTGTCCGGACACTTATGGTTTGGCCAAGGGCTTGACCCTAGGTTCCCACTTCCCGCCGCTATTGGTGGCCGCCGCGGAGCTGTCCGGAAGGGAAGTTTTCCCCTTCTTGGACGCCTCGGCCTCCCCATGTGTGGAGGTCGTCCTCTTCTTTCTCCCCCTGCAGGGGGAATGGATCTCTTCTTCCTCATCCTCCTCTTCCTCGTCGTCTTCAGCGACGGAGGAGCGATCCTCGATGTCTTCGGACATTGCGTCTGAAGCGCCCCTGCGACGGAGACCATCTTTGGCCCCCTTGGCCTTCTTTTTGGCCTTCTTCTACGGCACCTCATAAGGCGCCAGAAATAGCATCTTTGTCAGAAGAGGGGTTTCTAGATTTTTGGCAGCGGAGCCGGACAGTTAATCTGCTCCGCTATCTCTATCCAGGCCTGAAAAAATTGGTAGGGAGGCTTAGATTCCTCCCTCAAATATTCCAGTAAAGGGTATACCTTGAAAACATGAAAGAACTTACCTGATTAGTCTGGCATTTTGAGCTAAGCCCACGATCCTCGGTCGTGGGTGGTGATTTCTCGCCGGACTTGAAGAGCACCTTACAGATGTCTTCGTGCATCGTGCCGAAGAGCTCCAGCAGCGTCTGGTGCTTGGCCGGGTCGAACTCCCACAAATTGCAAGTCTGGCGTTGGCACGGAAGGATCCGGCGGACGAGCATAACCTGGACCATGTTGACAAGTTTGATTCTCTTGTTTATCATGTTCTGGACATACGTCTGGAGCCCCATCAGCTCGTCTGAAGAGCCCCAGGCCAGGCCCTTCTCTTGCCAGGAGGTGAGCCGCATCGGGACTCCGGATCGGAATTCGGGGGCCGCTGCCCAGTTGGTGCCGCGCGGCTCGGTGATGTAGAACCATCCCGACTGCCATCCCTTTACAGTCTCCACAAAGGAGCCTTCAGGCCAGGTGACATTGGGCATCTTGCCCACCATGGCGCCTCCACACTCTGCTTGTTGGCCGCTCACCACCTTGGTTTCACATTGAAGGTCTTCAGCCATTGGCCAAAGTGAGGTGGGATGCGGAGGAAGGCCTCGCACACAACAACAAATGTCGAGATGTTGAGGATAGAGTTGGGGGCCAAGTCATGGAAGTCTAGCCTGTAGTAAAACATCAGTCCGCAGATGAACGGGTGGAGGGGGAATCCCAGCCCGCGGACGAAGTGTGGGAGAAACACCACCCTTTCCTGGTGCTCCAGGGTGGGGACAATCTATCCCTTGGCCAGGTACCCGGCCTCCCGGAGCTCCTTGATGTCCTTCTTCTTCACGGAGGAGGCCATCCACTTGCCTCCTGCTCCGCATCCGGACATGATTAGAGTGCTTTTTTTGGGTGGAAAGGGCGAGAGCTTGGGCGCTGGAGCTCGAGAATGGATGGGCAGAGGAAGGAGAAGGCGTGGGAAAACGAGGATGAATCCTTATCCCTTTATAAAGGCAGTAAAAGTCATGCGCCTCCCTACTCGCCTTAAAATCCGCCTATTCCCCAAGCACCATGCAGATGGCACGGTTGGGTTAACCACGCCCGTATTGATGAGAATCCCGTGATAAGGGGACATGATCTCTGCTTCGACAAGACATGCCAGTGAAACCGCACCTCGAAATACGTAGCGGCAGGCCAAAAAACGGTTCGAATAATGACCGGGTAGTGGCGTGATGTCATGCTACAAAAAGTTGTCAGCGGATTGGACTCGTGAAATATTATACTCTCTACGGTTGTGTGTGGTACTTGTTTTGCAGAGCCGGACACGTTTTCTATGTTCAGAGAGCTATGTTGGAGTATTCGGAGAAGGAACCCGCCTTGCAATGCTAAAGACAATCTGCGTGCCGGACTCATCGTCATTGTAGCCTGGTTCAGGGGCTACTGAGGGAGTCCTGGACTAAGGGGTCCCCAGACTGCCGGACTTTATACTTTGGCCGGACTGTTGGACTATGAAGATACAAGATAGAAGACTTCATCCCGTGTCCGGATGGGACTCTCCTTTGCGTGGAAGGCAAGCTTGGCGATTTGGATATGTAGATTTCTTTCTCTGTAACCGACTTTGTACCACCCTAGTCCCCCCCGGTGTCTATATAAACCAGAGGGTTTAGACTTCTAGAATTTAGCCACAACTATCATAACCTCGTAGGCTAGACTTCTAGGGTTTAGCCATTACGATCTCGTGGTAGATCAACTCTTGTAATACTCATATCATCAAGATCAATCAAGCAGGAAGTAGGGTATTACCTCCATAGAGAGGGCCCGAATTTGGGTAAACATTGTGTCCCCCGCCTCCTGTTACCATTAGCCTTAGACGCACAGTTCGGGACCCCCTACCTGAGATCCTCCGGTTTTGACACCGACAGTGGTGGACCCCGACCTACATCTTCTAGGTCCGGTTCTACCACGCAGTCCGCTGCCACACCGACCCCCTCCTCGTCGCCCCACTCTCCATCGGCCACGCGGCCCTCTCTGCATCAGCATTGCAATATTCAGTCGGGCCTTCGCCACCGCCCTCCTCGCCAGCTTCCTCCACCTCCCGCATCTCCTAGATGTGTGGCCACCCATCTCTTCTATCGGCCGTTGTCGTGTGCTACTTGTTGCGTTCTCCCCTAGTAGCGGTTGCAGAGCTGGCCCTCGAGCAACGTGCCCTCCTGGCGATCGTGGCGGGCGCAAGGTCGGGTATCCCCTGCTTCGAGGTCTATGCTCTGCTACCTCTTGAGCACTGCGTTGGATTTCCCCGAAGAGGAGAGGATGATGCAGCAAAGTAGCGTAAGTATTTCCCTCAGTTTTTGAGAACCATGGTATCAATCCAGTAGGAGACCACACACAAGTCCCTCGTACCTACACAAAACGGTAGCTACTCGCAACCAACGCGATTAGGGGTTGTCAATCCCTTCACGGTCACTTACGAGAGTGAGATCTGATAGAGAAGATAAATAATATTTTTGGTATTTTTGATAGATAGATGCAAAGTGAAAAGTAAAAGGCAAAGTAAAAGCAAAGCAAGTAATAAAGTAATGGAGATTGATATGATGAGAATAGACCCGGGGGCCATAGGTTTCACTAGTGGCTTCTCTCAAGAGCATAAATATTCTACGGTGGGTGAACAAATTACTGTTGAGCAATTGACAGAATTGAGCATAGTTATGAGTATATCTAGGCAATGATCATGTATATAGGCATCACGTCCAAGACAAGTAGATCAAAATGATTCTGCATCTACTACTATTACTCCACTCATCGACTGCTATCCAGCATTCATCTAGAGTATTAAGTTAAAAAGAGTAACGCTCAAGCAAGATGACATGATGTAGAGGATAAATTCATGCAATATGATAAAAAACATCTTGTTATCCTCGATGGCAACAATACAATACGTGCCTTGTCGCCCTCATCCACCGGGAAAGGACACCGCAAGATTGAACCCAAAGCTAAGCACTTCTCCCATTGCAAGAACTACCAATCTAGTTGGCCAAACCAAAAAGGATAATTCGAAGAGACTTGCAAAGATAACTCAATCATACATAAAAGAATTCAAAGAAGATTCAAATATTTTCCATACATAATACTTGATCATAAACCCACAATTCATCGGTCTCAACAAACACACCGCAAAAAAGAAGATTACATCGAATAGATCTCCACAAGAGAGGGGGAGAACATTGTATTGAGATCCAAAAAGAGAGAAGAAGCCATCTAGCTACTAGCTATGGATCCGAAGGTCTGAAGTAAACTACTCACACTTCATCAGAGGGGCTATGGTGTTGATGTAGAAGCCCTCCATGGTGGATGCCCCCTCCGGCGGAGCTCCGGAACAGGCCCCAAGATGGGATCTCATGGATACAGAAGGTTGCGACGGTGGAATTAGGTTTTTGGCTCCTTTTCTGATTGTTTGGGGATATGTCGGTATATATAGGAGGAAGGAGTACGTCGGTGGAGCAGCAGGGGGCCCACGAGGTAGGGGCGCGCCCAGGGGGCACGCCCTCCACCCTCGTGACCGCCTCTTTTGTTCCATGGAGCAGGGTCCAAGTCTCCTGGATCACGTTCGGTGAGAAAATCACGTCCCCGAAGGTTTCATTCCGTTTGGACTCCGTTTGATATTCCGTTTCTTCGAAACACCGAAATAGGCAAAAAACAGCAATTTCAGGTTGGGCCTCCGGTTAATAGGTTAGTCCCAAAAATAATATAAAAGTGGAAAATAAACCCAATATAGTCCAAAACAGTAGATAAAGTAGCATGGAGCAATAAAAAATTATAGATACGTTGGAGACGTGTCATGCTCTCCTTCGAGACAGGTTTCATCTAGCGGACGACGCGCTCTCCATTCATCTGCGCCGCGATGGCAAATTCCTCCTCCGGTTCCGTGACATGGCTGACCGCGCACGCGTCGCCGCCGGGAACGTAAGGGGAAGTCGCTTCCATTTGCTGATTCTTACCTGGAGTAAGTTGGCCGGTGGTGAGCCAGTCACTGCGTGCTTCCATGTCCGTATCGAGATGGTTGGTATTTCGTACCATGCCTGGCACCGCGCCTCGACTGAGACACTACATTCGCCGTTCTGCGACATCTCCGAGCTTGCGTCGGAGACGGTGGACATGTCAGACATGACCACCTTTTGCCTCTCTGCCTGGACCCTCAACCCGGATTCCATTCCCGCCTCTCTTAGCTGCTTCTCCCGACGTCGGGCGCGGCCTTGGAGGACACCGATATCACGCCCAATATGTGACCCTATCCTAAAGGAACTTGAAGGTCCCACCAAGGATAGAAGCGCATATTGGAGACGCTTTGGCAAGGTGGATATCATTACATCGTACCATTACATAATAGTTGGGGATACATACAAGAGGCATACAATGCCACATGAATACAACATCATCATACATAAGAGCAACATCTGACTACGGATGAAACACAAACAGAAACTCAAACGACATCCACCCTGCTAGCCCAGGCTACCGACCAGGAACCTATCTCCTGAACGATGAAGCGGAAGAAGAACTCAAGACAAACAAGCGTCGCTCTCACGTCATGCTCATCGCATTACCTGTACCGGCAGCTGTTGTTGTAGTAATCCATGTGCCATGAGGACTCAGCAATCCCATTAGCATGGGTATCAAGACTAGCAAAGCTTAAAGGGTATGGAATGGATAAGTGGTAAGGTTGCAGCAGCGACTAAGCAATGTACGGTGGCTAACTTACGACAACAAGAATGAGATGAGAAGCTACGCAAACGGTCGCAAACTAGTAATGATCAATAAGTGATCCTGAACTACTTACGGTCAAACATAACACCACCGTGTTCTCTTCTCGGCCCACTCGAAAAGAGACCATCACAGTTACACACGCGGTTGGGTATTTTAGTTCGAGTCTGCTGTCAAGTTCTCTACAACCGGATATTAACAAATTCCCATCTGCCACATAACCGTGGGAACGACTCTCGAAAGTTTAAACCCAGGGGTGTCCCAACTTAGCCCATTATAAGCTCACGATCCACGGAGACAATCCTCCACGCGGGACATCCGATCAGACTCGGGATCCCGGTGCACAAAACATTTTGACAATGGTAAAACACAAATGTGTGTGTTGATGCATGTGTTACATGCGATCGTGCGAGGGACGGACGAATTGAGAGAGATGGTTGTTGTGTTACGGATGCTCCTCTCTCTCTCTCTCTCTCTCTTTCTCTCTCTCTCTCTCTATCACACACACACACAAGTAAAATAGAAGACCGTTCTCTCATGTGTACACAATGTATCAGCATCTGTCTAGGTCTCACTCATGCATGATCATTTGAACATTCACACCTCTCTATGTCTCTATCACACGCACACCGTCTCCACATTGCCCTTCCGCCACAACACACATATGGACACATACACACGTTCTCTCTCAGTAACACACGCAAAATCAGTATTAAAAAAACTAGGGCGCACCTAAAACGTCCAAATCCAAATAAACATGAATTGGAGCTAAATTCAAATATATGGAAATATTCTAGCGTCAAGAACTTTTCCAGGAAAAAAAGTTGAGTTTTCGGGGATTGTTTTCACACACATGAAAAGGTTCGGTGGATGTCCTTCAAGCGCGACACGGTGACGCACCGTTCGATTGACCGCGTGGCCGCGGTTCATGCGCTTGCACAGGATTCCGTATCATGGCCGTGGTAACTAATATAAGCGATGCCTCAGTCTAATGTTTACATGTACTAGTACGGTTTGTTTGACCAACCCTATATAAAAATAAACTAAGCTCCCATACACGCACTCATCAATATGCCGCCGCCGTTGCGCATGCCGGCACCCACCTGCTCCGGCCAACAATTTCTCGCCCATCACCGCCGTGTCGCCGCCATCCCTGTGCCATGAAGCCGAAGGCTCGCCCGCTCACGTCGTCTGCAGTCCCTCCTCGCGATGCCGTCGCGCTTCCAAGCACGCGAGCAATAGGTGGAGCCACGTCTATGCACGCAGCATACAAAGAGGAGGACGAGCGCATGCTCCAGCACACCAGCGAGGAGGACCTACCGTGTCATTGTCGTCTTTGCCCGCTTGGAGGAGGCGCGCATGGTGGCTGTCGCGGTGGAAGCCGCTCGCGCCCGCGCCGAGCCCACAAACCGGGTGCGGACGTGGAATCTACCTTCGAGACCTTGAATGCCACATGGGTCCTGCAATCTGAAGGAGCAATTTGGGTCAACTGACTCTTGTGAGCCGTTGGATGCAACATGGATGGCTAGAAGGGCTTCTTCAACTTCCTAAATTGATGCACGCTTCATCTTCTCAGCCCGCCACACGCCTAACCGCCTGCCGCCGCTGCCCCGCCCTCCCCTAAACCGCCTGCCACCGCCATGCTCCCCCCACCCCCGCCATCACCCCGGGAACGATCCATTTTTTCCGACGAACTGAATTCCACACCCAACACTCATAAGATAGATCATGGGCACCCTGCCACCCTAATATAGATACAGGGGTAGCTTCTCTGCCGTCTTCTTCCTTCTCTCCGTCGAACTTCTTTCACAAATCAACTGAACCAAACTATACTACTAGTACAAATGTATTAAGTATAGTATGAACACGAAGATACAAGCAGTAGTACCAACTGCAAGAAGAACAGTAGTAAGACATAGTACTAGTACTACTGTACATACTAAAGAGTTCAAATAACGAGAAAGAACATAAAGTTCAAATAACGAGAAAGAACATAAACATAGTTCTGCTGGGGGCTCAGCACAACACACCCCTAAAAAAACTAAGCAACTAGTCTGCTTGACACTGCAGTAGAACCAGCATGAGCGACGGCACTGCCACCTTACTCGGAGTCTGATTCCATGTCCTCAACTTTGTCCTCGTCCCTCTTCCTCTTCGCGGACGCTTCTTTGCTTGAACCGGACACTGGGCTCTTCATCCAACCCTTGTAGATATTTAAACAAAGGTAGGCATCCATTGTTGCGTACATCATCTAATGTCTTCGACTCCCATGCATGATGAAACTCGTGGTGAGGTTTCTTCAGTTTAGTGTATGAATGATCAATCATGGCTGCTGCCAGGGTCAGGATTGAAGGCTGAGAGGAGGACACCAGGCTTGCCTTCTAGAGATCAAAGGGCTGGCCTACAACAAGGCCTATCCGACCTAGGACATCGCTGTCGTTCCTAAAGTCTACAGTAATTAATTTCACTCTTTCGTCCTTGAGGAAGTTCTTAAAATCCTGGCACTCAACATCGGCATGGCATATGTGGTAGACCAAGCACACGTTATGTACGCAAACCTGGATCACGGTGGGCTTCTTCTTCTCTGCCTCCTTTAGAATCTTCTCTCTTTCCAGGACTGTGGTGTACTCAACATCTAGCCCAGCGACCCACTCATCCTTTGAATTGTTGAACATGCATAGGAAGCGAGCAAGGCATGCTTTCACCGTCGCGGATCCACGTGTGTAGATGATGATGAACTCATCGCCGGTGATGGCTCTAACCTGGTACTCAGCGGCGACCATGGAGATTTGGGAGGCCATGGATTTTGGAGGAGGGTTAGGAGAAGTTGAACTGGTGTAATGTGAAAGGACGGATGACTGGGACCGAACTGTTGTAAGGTACTGTACTAGTAGAAGACGGGGACGAGTAGGGCGTGCGAATGACGAGGGGTTGTTGGCTTGCCCGGTGGATAAACGGTTGCAAGCCCCCAAAGAGTTCTCGAGTACTATGCGGGACCCACTAGATTTAATGTCTACTAGACCAATATCGTAGGCCTGACGGTATAGCTTCTACCTGTTTGCACGCCATGCCGGCGCGTGGATGTAACTTCACTTAATTCCGTCAACCGTCGCGCCTCCCACGACCTTCTCCTCCCTCGCACGGTCGCGCCCTTTGAGACTTCGACCGGCTATAAATGAGCAATTTTTTTGCCTACTCCGCATGCATGATACTCCTTCTGGTCCTTTTTACTTCCGTCAACCATTTGCAAAGTGTTTGACCAAATTTATAATAAAAATATCAATATCTACAATACAGATAATAATAAGTATAAGAACTACGTTTTATAATGAGTATACAAATATTGATTTGACATTGTGAATGTTGATACATTTTTCTATAAGTTTGGTCAAAGTAGAGGTACATTGACTTCAGACAAAACTTAAATGCACAATGCAGACTAGTTCCTCCATCCAGGTGCATGCCATATCCTATCTAGTCATCACAACAAGGTTAGCTATTAGAGTACTACTACCTCCCTTCCAGTTTAAAGGGCTCGATTCAAAAAAATTCACCTACTCTTAGCAAGATAGATGCGGTGGAATAGTTTTTGTAGTCTACAAAAGTACTCAACTAATGTTGTTGTTCTTCACAAAAAAATGTGTTTACCAATGCATTATCGCATTGCATGCATGCATGAACACTAGTTACTCTAACCCCGTTCTCTTCTTTAATTCTTTGCCACATCAACATGTTTGTTATTCACGTGTGCATGATACCAGCTAAGATACCACCATTATGGCCAGCCTTAATCATCGCACGCAATAATTTAGTGCACCTTGAAATATGAACATGTGTGGGGCATGTATATTTTTAATGACTTGAGACTATACCTAGCCCAGCATGCAAGATGACTTATTATGCACCGTTCCCCATACCTGCAGGAAGCCCGTTCGTCTCCAAATATTTTCCTCTCCATGTGTGAAAATAGTATGCCCGCCAGATTCTCCTTCTCCCTCTGGCGGTCCCACCACTCCACCCCGTGTGGGAAAAATCTGCATGCATGACTCTCCTCCCCCACGCTCGTCCAATCCGTTGTGACCATCAATATTTCCACCCCTTCCCTCCCCCGTAATTTACTCCAACAAATATGCCCACATAGTTGTTACGTTAATCACGCAACATATCTTACGGGACGCTGCTTCAGTTACTTAACTGCAGGTGCATTGGGTCACTGACATATGGGCCCAACAGGGGTGAGGGAGTCCCGGACTAGGGGGTGTCCGGATAGCCGAACTATCATCTTCGGCCGTACTCCTGGACTATGAAGATACAAGATTGAAGACTTCGTCCCATGTCCGGATGGGACTTTCCTTGGCGTGGAAGGCAAGCTTGGCGATACGGACATGTAGATCTCCTACCATTGTAACCGACTCTGTGTAACCCTAACCCTCTTTGGTGCCTATATAAACCGGAGGGTTTTAGTCCGTAGGACGAACAACAATCATACCATAGGCTAGCTTCTAGGGTTTAGCCTCTCTGATCTCGTGGTAGATCTACTCTTGTACTACCCATATCAGCAATATCGATCAAGTAGGAGTAGGGTTTTACCTCCATCGAGAGGGCCCGAACCTGGGTAAAAACATCGTGTCCCTTGTCTCCTGTTACCATCTGCCTAGACGCATAGTTCGGGACCCCCTACCCGAGATCCCCGGTTTTGACACCGACATTGGTGCTTTCATTGAGAGTTCCTCTGTGTCGTCATCTTTAGGCCTGATGGCTCCTCCGATCATCAACAACGATGCGGTCCAGGGTGAGACTTTTCTCCCCGGACAGATCTTCGTATTCGGCGACTTTGCATCGGGCAATTCTCTTGGCCATCCGGAGCAGATTGAAAGCTATGCCCCGCCATCGTCGATTTGGAAGTTTGAACTATACGGCTGACGTCCGCGGGGACTTGATCTTCGACGGGTTCGAGCCACAGCCAAGCGCGCCGCACTGTCACGATGGGCATGATCTAGCTCTGCTGCCGGACAGTGCCCTGGAGGCCGCACAAGTGTCCGCTCTGACCCTTAGCTCGGAGCCGACTGCGCCGATCGAGGATGGGTGGCTGGACACCGCCTCGGGGGCTGCTATCTCTACGGTGATTGAGCCGAACACCAACCCTGTCCTTTGCGAAGCTTGTGATTCCAAGGCACCAGACTTTGAACCTTCCGCGCCCCTGCCAATCGAATCCAGTTGGGCGCCGATCATGGAGTTCACTGCCGCGGACATCTTTCAGCACTCGTCTTTTGGCGATATCCTGAATTTACTAATGTCTCTCTCTTTATCAAGAGAGCCCTGGCCGGACTATGGTCAACAAGGTTGCGATGCGGACGACGAAGAAATTCGAACCCCACCCACCACCCACCTCGTAGCCACTGTCGAAAGTTTAAACGACGTGCTCGACTTCGACTCCGAAGACATCGACAGTATGGACGACGATGTAGGAGACAAACATGAACCAGCACCTATAGGGCACTGGACAGCCACCTCATCTCACGATGTATACATGGTGGACACACCTAAAGGAAGCGACGACGAGGAACAACGGGATGTCACGAGGGATCATTCCCTCGAAAAGCAGTCAAAACAACGACGTAAGCGCCGCTCAAAGTCCCGCCTCGACAAAGACAGCAGCCATATAGACCCAGCCATAGAGCAGGGCGAACCGGTGGATGACGAACATGCTATCGAGCAACCGTCCGAACAGGACAATCTGGATAAACAACCCATCCCCGGCGAAGATAACAGTCCGGGCGATCTCACGCCAGACAAGTTACTGGAGCAGAAGAACCTCCACAAAAGGCTTGTCGCCGCTGCGCGTAGCCTGAAAAAGCAGAAGCGGAAGCTCAAAACAGCGGAAGATGCGCTCAGAATCAGATGGAGCAAAGTACTCAACACCGCAGACAAATACGGCGATAGTCGCCAAACAAAGAGCTACCTGAAGCGAAAACTACTGCCCGAATTCGATGAGGAGGCCGTAGAGCCCCCACAATCAAAGAACAAGGAGACCACTCGGTCGGATAACGACCCCATGGCAAACATAGAGCGGCAAACGGCGCCGCACACAAGCCAGCCCGCGATCCGCACACGGATTCGCATCAAAAAGATGGCCCAGTTAGATCTATCTACGGGCCAAGAAAGCAAGCTCTAGTAAGCAATGCAACACATCAAGTATCCGAATATTACGGCACACCTAAACATAGGGGTGCCGCACACCCCTATGTTTTACTGATGAGGTTCTGGATTATGAATTTCCAGGTGGATTCAAGCCCGTAAACATAGAGGCATATGACGGAACAACAGACCCTGGAGTCTGGATCAAGGACTACATCCTCCACATACACATGGCTAGAGGAGATGACCTCCACGCCATAAAATACTTACCCCTCAAGCTCAAAGGGCCAGCCAGGCATTGGCTCAAAAGCCTCCCCGAAAACACCATTCAAAGTTGGGAACAGCTTGAGGATGCTTTTCGGGCAAATTTTCAAGGGACCTATGTCCGACCTCCGGATGCAGACGATTTAAGTCACATAACTCAACAACCCGGAGAGTCAGCCCGGAAATTCTGGAACAGATTCCTTACTAAAAAGAACCAAATAGTCGACTGTCCGGACGCCAAAGCTTTAGCAGCTTTCAAACACAACGTCCGAGATGAATGGCTCGCCAGACACCTCGGCCAAGAAAAGCCAAGAACAATGGCCGCATCAACAAGCCTCATGACCCGCTTTTGCGCGGGAGAGGATAGCTGGCTGGCAAGATGCGGTACCAGCGACCCAAGTACATCTGAAGTCAGGGATGGAAACGGGAAACCACGACGAAGCAAGAACCAGCGCCGGACTAAGGGAAACAGCCCTAAGAGCACGACACTCAATGCCGGATTCAAAAGCTCACGGCAGAATCATAAAAAACTGCCCCTTAAGGATAACAGGGACGAGCTATCTAACTTAAACAAAATCTTGGACAAGATATGCGGATCCACAAGACTCTGGAAGCACGCAAACCATACCCACGAGATTGTTGGGTCTTCAAGCAGTCCGGCAAACTCAACGCCGAACACAAGGGGCTCGACGCACCAAGCAAGGACGATGACGAACCCCACAAGCAGAGCACCGGAAAACAAAAGAATTTCCCACAAGAAATCAAAATAGTAAACTCACTTTACGTGACAAAAGGGAAAAATAGAATGGCGCCCATAGATATACGCGCCATACGGCCTATCCCAGAGGAGTCCCGCCACTGGTTGTTAAAACCAATCACCTTCGACCATCAGGATTACTCTAGAAGT
The DNA here is from genome assembly GCA_021437245.1 of Aegilops speltoides. Lineage (NCBI taxonomy): Eukaryota > Viridiplantae > Streptophyta > Magnoliopsida > Poales > Poaceae > Aegilops > Aegilops speltoides. Next base: position 298,741,624 of record CM038141.1, on the reverse strand, counting down.
ATCTGGAATGCAGGGTGGACTGCCTTGATATTAGATCCGATAATCGACGGACTCCAATTTACACAAGTCCTAATGGACGGCGGCAGTGATCTAAACCTGGTATATCAGGACACAATCCGCAAAATGGGGATAGACCCAACCAAAATTCGCCAAAGCAACACTTCCTTTCAAGGGGTAATGCCAGGCCGATATGCCCATTGTATGGGCTCTCTATTGCTAGAAGTTGTGTTCGGCTCACCCGACAAGTTCCGCCGCAAAAATTTAACCTTCCACCTCGCCCCATTTACAAGTAGCTATCAAGCACTACTGGGGCGTGAAGCTTTCGCCCGCTTTAACGCAATACCGCATTATGCATCCCTCACACTTAAAATGCCCGGTCCACGAGGCATCATCTCCTTAAAGGGAAATATCGAGTGTTCCTCTAGCGCGGAAGATTGTGTGACTGCCTCGACAGCCACACACTAAACCGGCTTCACTAATCCAAGCACCTAAACAGGTTGTTCAGACCACGGACATGGTTAGACGAGTCCGGCGTAAACATACAGGGGCTTACCAGCCGCACACCCCCGCACAAGGGGCTCCGCGCATATACAACAAGAGACAATAAAGCTCAATTTTATTAATTTTTTGAAACGTACTTTGTTTATTTAATATAATGTACATTTTTGCACGATCTTTTTCTACTAAGTTCCTCTCTTTTACAGATGAACACCGTGCGACACCCGTCCAGGATACGGCACAACGGAGACACAAGCGCAGACGTGCAGTAGGGACCCGTTGGAAGGATTCTTTTCAGATTAAGACCCTGCGTAAACCTTTTTTACTGTCTCTTGTTGATACACATCCCCTGGTTTCTTGCTATAACCGAGGAGGAGGCTGGTGTTTTGGCATGGGCCATGTCAGAATTCTGACGTACCTGGACACCAGGGGCTTATTACCAAGGGCGTTGTTCGGCCCGTTTTCATAAAGACCGAATACCTTAGGGAGTGTTCGGCGTCTCAAGTTAGGCCTTATATGCATCAGCTCCGAATCATGTCTTTGGTCAAATGTTGGGTTTGCCCGGCTCCTGTGTTTTGCTGCCTTACGTTCCGCTCTATCGGCTAACGCGGCACCAGGAGAACTACTGCGATTGTGCCCCGGTTCGTCCAGGCGAGCACCTCAGTAGAGAAAGCCGAAAACTGACTGTCATGATATAGCGTGAGATTGGTCAACCACTCGATGACCCGCCGGAATCTATAGGATTCCTCCGCGCCAGACGAAGGGTCGCTTTCGGTCAGCACATACGGCGCCCGAATTCGGGTGGCGCGATGCCCCTAGGGGCTATATAGTAGCCCCACCACAAACTCCTATGGCTAAGTGAAAGTGATAAATCATTATAGTCCGGTTGCCTAGTTTGCTACGCTACCACCTCCTTTATAGGACCAAGACGTTGGATCAAGTGTGAAAATGTGCCTTTTGCAAACACCCCCGCATTATATGCGTGGGGGCTAAAGCCGAAGACTGCCATCTTTCAGGTTATATACACATATACATTAACGGCCGCACAGGAGGTATTTTAATTCTTGAAGGCACAAGTATAAAAAGCTTTTATATTTCATCGAAACATTGTTTCACAATAATACATGTTATTCGAACATAATATCCTTTGAGCACTGCGTCTCTATTAAACGGGCGCCCTGCAGAACTTCCTGAAAATATTGCTCGACAGGTACTCGGCTTCCATCCAAATCTGGGGATGCAACATCGGTGGCCTTCATCTCTGCCCAGTATGTCTTGACATGGGCAAGAGCCATCCGTGCACCCTCTATGCATGCCGACCTCCTCATTGCATTGATATACGGCACCGCACCAAGCCAAAATAACTCTTCGGCTCGGGCCTCTTCGGCCACAAAAGACTCATGACATCCTTCATGGCAAGTGGGCGCTCTGGATTATGGAACTGCGACCAAAAAACCTTTTCCATTTCATGATCCTTTTGATCTCAGAAGTGTTCGGCCGCGTCCGTGGCACTTGCCGCCAAGTCCAGATAAGCACCCTCCACATTCCACAGCCGGTCCAACCGAGCATATTTAGGATCCATGAATTTCCTCCGCAGTAGAAAGGGCTTTCCAGCCGTGATATCTCCGGCCTGACGCAGCTCCTCCTTCATAGCTCTCATCGCAGAGCGAGCATTCTTCAGGTCCTCTTGTACCGCTCAATCTTCTTTTTCAAGAAGCTTGCAGCGGTCGGCAGCATTCTTCAACTCCACGGCCATCTCAGCCATTTCCTTCTTGCTTCGGCAGTGAGCAGCCTGTTCGGCTTTTAGTTCTTCGGCCGCCTTTAAGGCAGTCGCGTCACCCTTCTGGCCTGCTCCTTGGCTCGAGCAAGCTCCGCCCGAAGGTTCTCCATGGCAGCGGCACCATCTGCGTCAAGCATACATGTTGTAAGGCACGGACATCAAGCTCCCTTACCAGGTGTCCGCGGAGAAATCACATACCTTGTGACTCGTCCAGCCGCTTATTGACAAGCGCGATGTCGGCATCCACCACGTCAAGTTGCGACTTTAGTTCGGCAAATCCATCAGTCCGGCTAGCCACCGGACACTTCGCCACCTACATAGGAAGGGCGACATATTATACCTGGGATTATGATCCTCGGCGCGCTGTCATTTTTGACAACACACCGTGTCTCAGGGGCTACTATCTCCACAGGGCGCATTTTATATGCGGAACTGTCAAAAGGTACATCATTTTGCGTACCTCAAAACCTATCAATAAACTTTTGACGGCTTCGTGCAATCTGCTCTCAGCGGATGAAATCCTTTCAATCACCATACCCATTAACGCACGGTGATCTTCTGAGATAGACGCTCGCCCGAGTAGATCCTTCAGCTCCTCCGACCGTACACCGCCGGAGGGCTTTGAGGGGAAACATGACTGCCTTCCGGCCCCGCCAGACTCGGAGAAACCCTCCGCGACGACACCTCAGGGTCGCCCGCCTCGCCCGACGGTACGGCAAGGGGAGGCGTTTCGCTCTCTATCATCTCCGGACGAAGATCCCCCGAAGATGAGCTCTGCTGAGAAGGGCTGAGAGCCGAACTACAAGGTAAAACTTCGGTTATCTTCATCAAAAATAGGGCAGGGATATCCTTTACTTTAATAAAAACTCCCCTTTTTACTTAGGGCTCGGTGGAGGGCTGATCCCCTTGGGGGCATAATGCGGCCGAGGCACCTCTCGGCGCAGAACCCCTGACGAAGATTTCTTCCCCCGCTTTGAGACCATGGTCTCCGGGTCTTCAGAGGTGGTCCTCTTCTTCCCTTGGATGGATGGATTCTCGATCCCTCCTTTCCTGGCAGCCTCCTTCACGGAGGCGGTGGCTTCCTTGTTTCCCCCTTCACCTTCTTTCAAAGGCGCAACCTCCAGCATCCTGGTTAACACGGGATCCGGCGTGGTCTCAGCGAGGGGGGCCAGACACCTGATTAACTTTGCTTTTGCTATCCACTCCTGTTCAAGGGACAGCTCTTTTGAGGGCAAATTCATGATAAATATGGGATAGCGTGTCCGGGTATAGGGCTACTTACTTGAGCGTTCGGGCGATTGCAGCTCAGACCTGCGTCCTCGGTCAAGTCCGGACACCTCGCTTGTGATCCGAAGAAAAGCTTATACATCTCCACGGGCGTTGCACCCATAAAATGTTGGAGAGCTCGTGGTCCCTCGAGTTAAATTCCCACAGCGGGGGGCGGCGTCTGCAGGCAGAGATGCGACGAATCAGCATGACCTGCGCTACTACGACCAGAGTGATCTCTCTCTAGGAGATCTTGAATGCGGCTCTGCAACAAGGGCACGTCCTTGGACGGCCCCCAGTCAAGTTCTTTATTGACCCAGGACGCCAGCCGCGGTGGAGGACCCGAGCGAAAGGCAGGTGGCGCCACCCATTTGGTGCCCCTGGGAGTTGTGATATAAAACCACTCCTGTTGCCATAAGCTAAGCTCCTCTTGAAAAGAGCCCTCGGGCCACGGAGCATCAGCATTCTTGCTTATAACAGCCCCTCCGCACTCTACCTGTTGCCCCTTGATCATCTTTGGCTCCACTTTGAAGGTCTTGAGCCACAATCCGAAGTGAGGGGTAATACGGAGGAAGGCTTCGCACACGACAATGAATGATGAGATATGGAGGATGGACTCCGGATCCAAGTCGTGAAATTCCAACCCATAGTAAAACATGAGCCCCCTCACGAAGGGGTCCATCGGGAAGCTTAGCCCCCGAAGGAAGTGAGACGCGAACACCATGCTTTCATCAGGCTTGGGAGTGGGAATAACCTGCCCTTGGGCAGGGAACCTATGCGAAATTTTACCGGTTAGATATCTGGCATCTCTTAGCTTTAGCACGTCTTCTTCCATAACGGAGGAAGGCATCCACCAGCCTTGCAGGTCGGAGCTGGACGTCATCGAAGGTCCGAAGCGCCTATATCTGGAGCTTTGGGTGTTGGAACTCGAGGCGAGGGGCGGATTCGATTTAGATTGAAAGAAAGGAGCGGAGCCTTGGTCTCTTTATAAAGAGGTTGAATACCAAAGAGCCTTCCCCGAGACCGTTCGGGGCTCGCCTTCGATAGAGGAGACGCGCCAACGGGCACGACTGGGTTACCCACGCCCGTATTAATGAGAATCCCTGAATAAGGGGACACGATCTCTGCTTTGACAAGACGTGCCAAGGAAACCGCCTCGCTAAACGCGCTGAGGTGGGATAGTAAAAACAATTCGAATAAAGGCTTGGCCGTGGTGTGATGTCACGCCACGGAATACATCAGCAGATTGAATTTGTGTAAATATTGTTCTCTCTACGGTGGTATGTGGAACTTATTTTGCAGAGCCGGACACTATCCTTGTGTTCAAAATCTGCTATGAAGTATTCGAAGGAGGAACCCGCCTTGCAATGTCGAAGACAATATGCGCGCCGGACTCGTCGTCATTGAAGCCTGGTTCAGGGGCTACTGAGGGAGTCCCGGACTAGGGGGTGTCCGCATAGCCGAACTATCATCTTCGGCCGGACTCATGGACTATGAAGATACAAGATTGAAGACTTCGTCCCGTGTCCGGATGGGACTTTCCTTGGTGTGGAAGGCAAGCTTGGCGATACGGATATGTAGATCTCCTACCATTGTAACCGACTCTGTGTAACCCTAGCCCTCTCCGGTGTCTATATAAACTAGAGGGTTTTAGTCCGTAGGACACACAACCATTACAACAATCATACCATAGGCTAGCTTCTAGGGTTTAGCCTCCTTGATCTCGTGGTAGATCCACTCTTGTACTACCCATATCATCAATATCAATCAAGCAGGAGTAGGGTTTTACCTCCATCGAGAGGGCCCGAACCTGGGTAAAAACATTGTGTCCCTTGTCTCCTGTTACCATCCGCCTAGACGCACAGTTCGGGACCCCCTACCCGAGATCCGCCGGTTTTGACACCGACAAGGGGTCTGGCCCACATGTCAGTGACGCAACTGGACTTGCAGTTAAGTCAGTGCAGCTCAGTCCATATCTTTTGTAGGTGTGCCATTGCTCGCTATAAATACTATGCCTCCCACGGCATTCAGAAGAACGCTCACATTCATCGCTATCTCCTCCCCCTCCCTCTCACGTCGACCACCATGGCATCGCCCCTCCCAATCCCTAGGTGCCCCTCGCTGCACCGCGCGGATGGTCACACATCGATGTTCTGTTCCTCACCACCACTACTCGAGGAGGACGCGTCGGTGTTCCACTCCTCGCCGCGACGTGGAGGTGGACGCGTTGGCGTTCCCAATATCGCCAGCACGCACGCCGGAGGACGTGTCGGCTCCCCGCTACGAGGAGAACGCCACGCCGCCCGCCGAGCCCCCCAGCCGTGAGGAGCTTTGGAAAGAAATGGATGTCGCCTTGTGGGAGGCTGTGCCTCCAGCAGAGCATGCCAAAATAGAGGCGGTGAAGAAGGCCGAGGAAGAGAAGTGCGCCGCGGGGCAAGCTGCCAGGTCTATGTCACGTCCGAGAGAGTCAGGCAATTGACTCTTTGGCAGAAGGCTCATGCGAGGGCCGTGAGGGTGGCTGAGGACACCCGTGCCAAAGCCCTGAGTGCAGTTGGGCCCAAGCGCCTCATCTACGCTTGGCGGTACGTGGACCGGGTGCATGCTTCTAGCAAGGAGGAGGACCTATTGGCACCGGATCACCACACCGGTGAGATCGTGCTCGCCCGCCGGCAAGCCGCCAATCAGCACCTCGCAAGTTGCGAGGCTGAGGAAGAGGCATTGTGTCAGCGCGTTGGGAAACGGCCGTGCACCAGGGCACCCGTGGCGCACCGCAAGTACTCCTGCGAGCGCCGTGGCTTTTAGTTGGAGTATAATTTAGTTTTGTAAGGTGATCTCGCAAGTTTTAGGACGCAAAAGATAAATCCCGAACGTTCGGGAATTATTAGCGTCCTTAATTAAGTATGTAAAAGGGAAAGTTTGGAAACCTTGTGTATCCGTACGCATTTTGTAAGTATGTGCATATAGCACAAACTTTACTATATACTATCGCACTACACGTCTCTCTCTATATATGCTTGCAGACTGTGCTACTCCCTCCGTCCAGGTGAATAAGTCATCTTTGGTTGTGCACTGTGACCAAGAAGGAGGGAAGACTTATACACCTAGATGGAGGGAGTACTACTATTACTTATGTACGTGCAAATGCACGTTTTAACATTACGATGCAGTTTTTGTAAAAGTAGAAAAACAACACTAGTCAAGCTTGTGAAATGATTCAATGCAAAACAAATGCAAAAATGCTCGTTTGATTGTTTACTTTTAGCTTCCTTCTCTGTGGTTATTTCTCTGTCGTACTTTGTACGGAGTATCTCACTTGTCGGAAAGGCATGCAAATTCCCAAACCGCTTCCTACACCCTGTATCAATTTTTTTGCCTAACAAGTTGTGTCGTGCAATTGGAATTCCAACTTGAGTACTACTACTAGTAGGAGTACCAGGGGCCAGTTCGTTTAAGCTTCTAGATTAGTAATACCATTACTACAACCTCCGTCCTGGTTTATTGGTCCCCATTGTAATCTGTGTCAAATTTCGATCATAAATTTAACTAATGAAATGTTTGTGCATGTCACATGCACTAACATTTTATCAGTTAAATCTTTGGTCAAAATTTACCACAAATTACAATGGTGATGAATAAACCAGGACGGAGGTACTAGTAGTAGTTTATAAGCCCAAATAAATGAGTGAGGCACCTTAATGTTACTATCCACTGTGACTAGTCTTATGGGAAAAGCTGGGGAAGAGACGGCTTATTGTTTAAGCCGCCAAAAGAACTGGCCCTAGGAGTAGTAGCTAGGGATCGAGTGTGCAAGATGAACCGGAGAAAGTAAATACAGAGAGATGAAATGCAAAAAATATGGAGGGATGTGATGGTTGCTTGTCCGTTTATTTTACCAGGCCACTTATTACTGGCAGTGGTTGGATTTTGTGATATGACGGCTTTACTGCCGCGAAGGGTGAGACTCCCATGCAGCACCGCCCTCTACGCTTGTACTACATCGGTTGTGATTTATTAGTCCCCCATTGCATGTGACTGAAGATTTAACTCACAAAATGTTAGTGCATGTCAACAAAAACTATATCGTTGGATTCGTATTTGAACATAGTTTTCAATGATATAAGTTTAGGTGACATGCATTAGCATTTATCATACTATATATAATGTTAGTTCAATTTTTGGTCGTACTAATCTATAGTAAAGTGCTCGTGCGTTGCACAGAAGAGTGAAATGCATTGATCGGGGAGTTTTTTGTTTTGACAAAGGATGTGGGGGTCATATCATGTGTAACGGGTATCGATAGGTTTCTTCGGATATTATTTCATCTGTAGAGCTCACAAACATCTAGGTGAAATAGATAAAAAAAGTATCTTTTGCAAACAAAAGCGTTCAACTGTTCAACTTGCATCCAAAACTTGTGAAGAAATAACACTTATTGTGCTTTGCAAGAAATGGTCTTTAAGAATTAGTTTTTGAGTATCGATTGTTATACATGTTGGCTACAGATGACATGGCACTTTCTTATAGTCAATAGTTGGCTATACTTTTAAGTATTAACCATGCCCTTATACACCTAGATGGAGGGATTAAATCAGGATGACTTGGAAGGGGGCAGAGGAGATGTAAGAAATGGTTCATCGTAAGTCTTTCACCAGTACTATAGTAAAAATTCATACATGGAAGATTCTAGACTAAAGCATAAACGGATACACTTTTATTCATGCGTGATACTCCAATAGAGCAAGATCATGCATGGAAGTCTCCACATGCTTAGACAGCGGATTACATTGAGCGAAGACTAATGATCGACATTTAACTTGGTAATGCATATGTCCAGGTGAACCTCCTTGGAGTCCCCGTGCACCGCATCGGGGGGTAAATCATACCATGTGTCTTCCATGTCCACATTGACGGGAAGGTCCTAGCTCTGCACAGTCCTAGTCAACATGATGGAGCCGATGTCGCCGCCCACGTACCTCTGAGGGGTAGTAACAGTGAGCACACACTCGTACATCAGCCTCATGTCAGTGGCAGCGTCAATGGCGTCGCCCCTGACGCACACTACAGAGACGGGGTGGCGGCCTACGCGAGCCTCGCCGATGCCCACAATCAAGAGGAAGATGTTGTCGTCCTCCTCCGAGACTAGCAGGCGCCGGTGATCCTCCAGCGACTCCGGCACAGTGAACGGGTAGCAGGTCTTGTACTTGATGTTCTTCACATAGTAGATGAACAGATAGAATCTAGGATACAGAGTAGAAACATGAATTCTACCACGATTTCAAATAGGAAGGACAGAAACACATACGGTGCAACGGGAGCAGCACCGTTGGTGTTGAGGTTGTCGCCCATGTCGTTGAGGAAGAGGTTGCCAAGGCCGGGGAATAAGTCGTCGTCGGTGAAGTCGTGGCTGCCAGCAGTTCCGAGAGTGCACTCCCCAAATTTCAACAGCGCCCGCCAAATGGAGCGCAGGAGGGAGTGGTTGTAGGGGACGTTGCGGCCGCTGAATGGAGCGCAGGAGTAGCACACGAAGCAGTAGATGGTGCTCCTCCCTAAGTCTCTATCTCTACTCTTATCTCTATCTCTACTACTCTTCTTTGTTTTTTATAACAAATCGAATAATCTTCTTGCCCATCCTTTGCGCCCGGCTGAATATGCCTCCTCGCCTCCATCGTCACCAACTGAGTCTTTTATAGGAGTAGGAGTAGAGGAAAAACCGAGTTGGTGATGATGGTGTGCCGTGCAATGCACGGGCATCTTGCTAATTTTCTTGCATATAATTCCAAACACCATGTAGACACGGTCTTTGACCATTTTACAACTATGTTAGTATCATTGTTAGTGGTCAGCCGGTGCAAGTTATAGCCCGGGGTGTTTTAACCTTTTTTTAAGTAATGATATGTGGCGATTGTTTGCCGCAAGCTCAATCCTGGCGAATCCCACGTAACCGTCAGATTTCCATCCGACGGTGGCCTATTTTTAAGCCATGGTATTTGACAAAACCGCCACCCTTAGACACGTACTGTAACTGCGTTGCAGGCGTTTGCAACTGCCATGTCTCCCAGCGAACGTTAGCTGGGGATTGAAGTTAGCACCAATGTCGGTTCGTAGTCGTTCCACGCTCGGGCATTGAAGTTTGTAACTATTTTAGATTAGAATATACTACTTCTCCGGTGCTAGTACTAGAGCAGATTCCTACTCCACTACTACTCTACTCAAGCAAGTTAGGGCATAGCAGTAGGTACTGTACGGAGTACCAGTACTGTGATCACTCAAGCAAGTTGTGTGGCATCGATATGACCCTACTCTACTAGTATGTGTCTCGTCAAGCGGCGTGCTGTAGTCATCATCACCTGTCCACTTCCCACAACAGATATTTGCTTCTCCATCTTTGTCCTCACATAATCTCGTCCAATCTTCCATCCCCGCTAAGGCTCCTCCCCCCTCGTCCGAAACCCAAGCACTAACAATGGCAGAACCGAGCAGCGTCCGCCGAAAGAGTGGCTGGAATTTGCTCCCCAGAAAGGTAATCAAGCTCATTGTTTCGCATGTGGACAATCTCAGTACCATGCCGCTCGCCGCGTGCTTGTCGGGGTTGTATTGTTTACTCAAAGCCCTCGGGCCAGAGCTTTTTAAGCCAGCTCATTGCTTGTTGATGCTGCCTGATCTTCAAAAACGGCGTGTCACGCAGCATAACGATCGTAGGGTGGCGAGAATCAACCCCCTTGACTGTGATCCGATCCCCGTCACCCTCAACTACATCAACAGTATGTGCTGGGTCAGCATGAACACATCTTGGATGGTGCTCATCGACGGTCCCGACAGCTGGATGCTCGTGGAGGTCTACACCCAGCGATTCATCCCCCTTCCTTCGATTAACACTGCACTGCTTTGGCACCGCAGCCCAGAATACTCGGAATCTTCAAAGAGCCAACATGATACCAAGTTTGATTTGCTCAAGGTTGTAATCGCCAAGTGCCCACAAGATTTGCGAATTATAAAGACTTGAGCTAATTGCGTTCTTCAACCGTGGTCTCGCCTATCGGCAGTCCACTGCGGTAAGTGGATAAATCTGCACGTACATCGCGGATCATACATCCTCCATGGTTCTCTAATGCCATTGAACACAAGGGCTTCATTTACGCTGTTGACTCCTTTTATGGCTGGACGTATTGCTGGCCTACTCCGATCATCGCTACAAGCGGTTGTTACAAAGAAGATGTTACTTTCCTATGATATCATGATGGCTTGCTTATATTACTGTCAACATTTACTGAAAAATATTCATGCTCATAACATGCTATTCTTAAGACTGACTACATTAAGAGCCCTTTTTTATTTGACTCCAACTTGATATGATGTTGTAGGCCGCCTGGTGTCCCTACTCTTCCTAATCCCAGAAACTTTCAAAGAAAAGAGGCACGGCAGTTGCAGGTGGTTCCTGGCTCGATCAGACGATGGTGAATGATTGATGATCGTTCGCACGTACCGGATGTGTTGTTTCACGGAATACAATCACAGTCACTGCAAGGTCTTTGAGAAGGATCCCAGCTTCTCTGGGCCTTCGGGATTTTTTGACTGGGGGCTGGTAAGTAGCCTTAGTACATGCTCTCTGTTTGTCAGACTAAATTATTGAATTAACCAGGAGATAACCAACGGCAAGGATCATGATGGCAGCGCGGTTTCATTCATCAGGCAAAACTGTGTGTACACAACGTACCATGCATCTCTGCATGCACCATACCCTGATATGTGCCGCCACGCTCTGCAGCCCAAAGTAGGAGAGAGGGTCGCCATGTCGGACTTCGACCTCTTTGGTGGAGTTTTCCCCGTTAGGCACCCATCTGGTTCAAGCCGTCAGCCAATCTCCACAGCTTAATAAATAGTAACGTCTAACTGAGCCAGTTAGTTAGATGCGTGCACTTGGTGCAGTAGGATCTTTATTTAGTTTGATCCATACACTTGTTCTTTTTCGGTAGCCCTTTTGTAATGATGGATGATGTTTGGTTTGGAAGAGAGGGCTGAGTCTTTACTCTTCTGGCCTGCTTACTACTTCTGTTGCACCCCCAGCCCTGGTTGCTGCTGCTGCTGTTTTTAATGTACAGTCAGTAGTATATTTTGTCTGTTGGTTGAATAAATGTGTTGTTAGAATGACAAACACAATGTTTTGGAAGTCGTTGCACAATCCAATCCTTTAGTGCCCCATACCGTACGTAGCTCATACTATTTTTGGTAGGGAACACATTTTCCACTTATTGATAACATGCCACCCACTGATGAAGGCCCAATAGAGGAGCCCATAATTAACTGGAAGGGAGGCTCTCACATGAATCCGGCCCATGTACATGCTCATGGTCCCCTAAACATAAATAAGTAAATAAATAAATAAAGCTAAATGCTCATGCACTAGTTCTTTAAATTCACGATTTAACGGGAGGATATTAATTCCTATGATAGTGTTGTTACATTCAGTCGATATTATTCTTAGGCAAAGATAGCAACCGGTCTTATTTCTCCCAGCATTTTCTTCCTGCAACCAGCAGATCCATGCAAATCGTAGTCAACATCGTAAATAGTTCCGGTCCATTTTTATTTTTCAATAAGAATGTCCAACCCAGCCCAGCACATTGGCGACAACACTTTATCCTCCGCCTTGGTGCACTCGCCGCGGCACCGCCGTCTGGCCCTGTCAACATAGTGAATCGGGAGAGGACTGTAGTTGTGAGTATGATAGTACCGACCCACCAGGTCCACTCCGGAACACAAGCAAACACCTCTTTTACTACTCAGATGCACCCCTTGTTTTTTTACTCTAATCCACCCTGCTGATATCTGGGACCCACATCATTTTCAACGTATAGTCAATTAACGACAGAATTGCACAACTTTTTTAGTAGTAATTCGGAGGAGCAGGCTATAAACTGGGTTGTGCGGTCTCTGTGGCCCGTCTAACAACATGACCAACCCAACAGTTTTTTCTTTGGGAAAATAGGTAGCCCAGTATTTCTTTTTGAAGAATACCCAAGATAGGCCTATTTGTTTTCTCCGACTTACTGGGCTACAAATCTTTTAAGATGAGGAGGGATGCATTCCGACATGGCCAAAGAGTATGGTCAGTGTTTGTTTAAAGTAATATCAAAGGGGTTGAAAATTCCAAATTTATATAGCAAATGGGATATTAGTTTCTTTTTTTGTTTTTGTTCTTCATTGATATTTTATACTTCCTCCGTCCCAAAATTCTTGTCTTAGATTAGTCTAGATACGGATGTATCTAATACCAAAACGTGACTTGATACATCCGTATTTAGACAAATCTAAGACAAGAATTTTAGGATGGAGGGAGTATTTCATTGGATTTAACTTGACATAGTACTAATTTATTTTTAAATTTGTTTTAGTATGGCTACTAATTTTTGGATTAAGAATATTTTGTTCCCCAGCAAAAATTTGCGAATTTTCAAAATTTCGCACATATTTAGTTAAATTTTTTAACCCTGGTACTGACCAGAAAATGGGCAGCAATTCTAAAAATGGAAAATGGGCTGCAGTAAATATCATATGAGAGTAAAAATTATAAAAATAATAGCAAATGGGTTGTACACACCATAGATTTCGAGGTTGACTTGTTTACGCAAGGCTTTGTCAGTCAACACACGATTCTAGCAGCAGTGACTGTTGGATGTCCATCCAACGGCGGACGTGCTTCTTCAATCTCTGATCTTCCTGCTCTAGCCGCCTAAACTAGCGCCGGCGGGACTGCCTGCTCCCTCCTCTTGTGGCCCATTGTGATGCCGCGCAGGCTTCACCGGCCTACCCTACTCCCTCTGCTGGCATGGCCGCATGCAATCAACTACCTCCTTATTATGCAAAAAAAATGATTCCTCCCACTGACATCTGGGGTGCACCGGTTGGGACGCTGACTTGTAGGCCTACTAAGTCGATGCGTACGCAGGGCTTGTCAACTTAGTCACCAAACGATTATAGCAGTAGTAACCATTGGATTTGAATCAAACGGTCCTGCTGCTTCTTCAATAGCTGCTCTTCTTGCACCAGCCGCCCAAACCGGCACCGGCGAGACCGCCTACTCCTGCCTCCAGTAGTCGGCTGTGCTGCCGTTGAGGCCTCACCGCCCCCTACTACTCCCACCGCTAGCCAGGCCATGCGGTGACGGCAGCCTCACACTGAGCCGAACCAGTGAACCCTCGTACTCCTCTCCGTGTGGGCATCCACTGCCACGTCTTCCCCGGCTCCACGTCATCCCCTTCCTAGGCCTCGCCGTCGTCCACCGCCCTGGTGCTCTCGGTGCGGCATGGTCAACGTGGTCGAGGAACGACTTCCATCGGAAGAGTATTATATGTGGAGAGGCTGACAGCTGGGTCCACGGCCGCAGCAAGGAAGTGCCTCCTTATTACGTGGAAAATAATGATTCCTCCTCCTGACAGCGGGGACCCACCGGACGGGCCACTGTATTTCGTGAAAAAATGTTTCCCCCTGACTGGTGGGACCCACCTGCTACATCTTCGCACGCCTTCACCCCCTGACTGCTGGGACCCACCAGCTACATCTTTGCACGCAAGGAAGTGCCTGACAGTCGGGACCCACCTAGTTGAAGTGTACGTAGCATTGTCATTTTTGTTGCGAATGTTTACGTACATACTGGTCGATGTAGAGGCGCACACGTGTCGTAGTAGAGGCACGCACGTGTCGTAGTAGAGGCGTGCACGTAGCATGTACATGTACGTACAGCGGCCAGGGTGCAAGAAAGAAAATACGGCCACGTACGTACATATGGGCGGGGTCTCGAACGCCTACTCGCGCATATGTATGGCTAGGGCTCATGTACATGGCAGGGTCGGAACGGGGAAACTGCGTCGTCGTCGTGTTCATGGGGAGGCATTGGAATGCATCGTGTTCATCGGGAGGCAACGGAACGCGTGGGAGCCAACCGGCTTGGACGGAACAACCGATGGAAACGAGGCCTAGCGTGCCGCAGAACGAAGGAAACGGCCTTGTGTTCGACCGGCCACGGTCGAAACAGTATCATGTTCATCGGGAGGGGTCTGGCATACCGCAAAATGGAGGAAACAGACTTCTGTTGGACCTCCTACGGTCAAAGTGGGGTCCTGTTGATCGGGAGGGGTGTGGCGTACCGCAAAACGGAGGAAACAGACTTGTGTTGGACCTCTACGGTTGAAACAGGGGTCCTGTTCATCGGGAGGGGTGTGGCGTACCGCAAAACGGGACTCCACAGGATACTGTTCATCTCCACCGTCGACCTCCTCCAGCCTCCACAGACTCTGCTCATCCACCGTCGACCTCCTCCGGCCTCCACCTCATTTGTTCACCCACGGGTTCTGTTCATCCAGCCTCCACCGCGTGCTCCTCCACTGGCTACTGTTCAACCAGCCCTCTCCACGGGGTCCTGTCCAACCACCCCTCCACGGGCTACTGTTCATCCAGCCCTCCACCGGCTACTGTTCAACCAGCCCTCCATGGGGTCATCCTGTTCATCCAACCCTACACGGGGTCGTGTTCATCCACGCCCAACCGGCTCTATCGATCGGGGTCCTGTTCATCCAGCGGCAACACCACGGGGTCCTGTTCATCCAACCCCCACCGGAAATTGTTCATCCAAACCCCCCAGCAATGCTCACTGTTCATCCAGAGGCAGCATCGATCGGCTTCAGTTAGCAGCAGTAGCGAAGGAATCGCTCGATCGCTCGGGTTGATAACATGTAACTGCGCAGTCTGAACCTTCGAGTTCGATTAAGCGACGCCTCGCCGGTTTGATTAGAGCCCAATGCCTCGCACCAGCCAGCGTCGTGTCACGAGAAAGCAGCGCATCGCTCAGCCCCCGACCACCCACCATAACCGGGAACTCCCCGATATTTTCCTCGCCCTCGCTTCTACCATGGTTTTTCCCGTCATGGACGACCCAAAGAATGTCATGCAGTTGCGTCTCCGGTCCGCCCAGGACGAAAAGCCTATTATCTGTCATGATTTCTTATCATAGAAGTAGGAGCCCACCACATCTATGATGATACCGGGTTTTGTCACAATTATCGTCATAGAAGTGTCATAAGTATGACAGGAAAAAAATTCGTTCGGCCCAAAATGTCATGGATGTGTCTTTTTTTGTAGTGCTTCCTACCCATGACTCCATTGTCACGTGCCTCTTGCTGCATGAGCCCCCTTTCTTCCTCCGCTTCTCAAGCTCTTGTAGTGATGGTGAAAGGTGAGACGGGTCATGGGCGGAGTCGTGGCTGGAGCACCGACGTCGATGAATGCAAGAAGAAGAAGGTCAACGCGTGCGCAAGGGAGAAGAAGGAGCCGAGCGAGACGCTCGAGAAATGGTTCCACTCCACCACTTGCAACCACCATTTGGAGGCCCTCCTGGCCGAGAAGTCGTTGTTGCCATAGGGGATGCAGTGGTGGAGGTTGCGACGGACCTAGGCTTAACCGGCGTCGGTGTGCAACGAGCGCGCCTGCATTAGCAGTTCTTTGGGCGTGGGATGGGCTTTCCGCTGCACAGCTTCATGCCCGACCAAATTAACTACAATGACGCGCGCGGTAGTGGCGTGTGGCCGCCCTTGCTTCCGTGCAGGCACAACACATCAACGATTGTGCCGATGACGGCTAGCCCCCCACAATAGCGTATCAAATGAGCACAACTTTTCAAGAGTGTGATTAAACAACTTTTGTGAGGTTTGGATGTACAATTTTAGGGCGGGAGGGGGGGTTGAATCTATCAAAGAGGATTTGAAGGTAAAAACCGGGCACCTCTATGTCTCGCTTAACCGGGTAGTGGGCCAACCCATGAACCATGCCGTCATGTAATGCTGACATCACAAACGTGTTTATTTAGTGTTTTTTTATAATACCAAATACATATATATTGCGAAAAAATGTTAATGTTTTCAAAAGTTTTCATCACACATCTAACAGTGTAAAATGTAGAGTATAAAATGTTCGCTCAACTTTTAGAAAGTGTTCATACCATTTGAAAATAAATGCATGTGACATCACAAAAATGTTCACCCCTTTAAAAAAAATGTGTGCGATCTTTTTCTAAAATATATAAAATAATGTTTGTCTAATTAAAATATGTATGTTACATTTAGAGAAATGTTCACTTCTTTCAAACAAAATGTTTGTGACATAAAAAAAATATCGAATGAAAAAAGTGTTAGCATAGTTTAGAAAGAATGCTTCGTATCATACACAAAACTTTTAAATGTGTATTTGAAAACTATTCAACAATTACTCAAAAAATGTTTAAACCAAGTCTTTGAAAAATATTAATCATGTATTTTAAAATGCTAAACATATGTTTTAGATGCAACAAAAAATGTGCCACACGTATGTAAAAAATTGGGATAATTTGTTTTATGCCCCTAGTTGTGTCCACTCGACAGGATTGCCCCTAATTTCCAAAAGCCATCAGTTCTGTCCAACCCACTTTGGTCGCCTTGTGCTTTTGCCCTTTGACCGTTTGACTGTCACTTTGAAAACTTCATAACTAATTCATACTAAATCAAAAAAATGCAAATAAGATACCAAAATGTTCGAAAAAAGCACAAGACGACCAAAGTGGGTTGGACAGAACCGCTGGCTTTTGGAAATTAGGGGCAATCCTGTCGAGTGGGACACAACTAGGGGCATAAAACCGATTATCCCTAAAAAATTAGACATCAAAACATCTATTTAAATGTTAATGATGTATTTAATTTTTTTCATTCCTAGTGTATGCAAAAAAAATTACAATTTTGTATGAAAATTTAGATATGTGTTAGAAAATAAGGAAGAAATAAAGAAGAAGAAAACAAAGAAAACCGAAGAAGAAGCAAAAAGGAAAGAAAACCCAAACAAAACCAAGAAAATAGAAGAAAGTTTGTGCAAAACAATGAAAAAAAACTAGTTGAAAACCAAGGACGGAACAAAAGAAAGTAGAAGAAAAAAGAAAAAAAAAGAAGAACAAAAAACGAAGAAACCAATGCAAAAACAGTGAAAAATAGCGAGATCACTAGTTATGGAGACACCTTGCAAAGGTCACTCCCGCCATCTCCGGTGCTAACAAGTGGCGCACTGCATGTGTGCCACTTGTTGCAACCTGTAATTTTCATTTGTTCCATTAGATCAGTTTAATTAAAACATTTTATCTTTTGAACCATGCATCCAAATACCAAACCGTTTTCACCATTTTGATTTATCACGTCGAGATCTTTGCAACTATATACCATGTTCATAGGTTTTGACAAACTATTTTTTCATGAAAACCTGAGAAAAAACCGTAACCGAACTCCCTCCCCTAAAAAGAACAGCAACCGGAAAAACAAAAATAACCCGGAGCTCGGAAGCAGAGTTTCTTCACTCTTTTTTTGGAAGCACAGGTTGTGCTTTTTCCTTTTTTTAGGGTTTGTGCTTCTACGTTTTTCGAGGAAGCACAAATGTGTTTTCCCTTTTCGACAAGTACAACTGTGTTTCTCGTGGAAGCACGTGTTGTGTTTTTTCTTTTTCTAGAAGTATAATTCTGCTTCGCATAATTATTTTTCCACCAAAACCTAGGAAAAGCCAAACAGAAATCGAAAAGCTGAAAAAACAAAAAACACGTGTAGAAAACGAAAAAACATGCTCTCGCGGGATGCACCTAGTGCAACACGTGGCGACACAGGGACGTGCCACATGGCATGTTGGGAGGCACGTAGGAAGTGCCCCTTGCAGAGGGCTCCTCATGATTAGTTGCTCTCAAATCAAATTACCTATTGAAAATCGCTACGAGCAATATATAGCCCTCACTGTAAAAACTAGGGAGTCGCAATCCCGCTTCTAGTGAGACCAAGGAAATTCTAGCCCGAAGGGAGCCGCGAGATGGACCGCCCCAGGCGGGTGGAAGGCACAACTTCGTTTGTTTTGTATATATTTCTTGCTTTTTTACATTTTGTTTATAATTTGAAATATTCAAAATTAAAATATTACGAAAACACTTTACGTCAGAATTTGTAGTAAATTTTAGCCAAGCATTTGAAAAATGTTAAATATTAATAGAGAAAAAGCTTATCATTTATACAAAAAAATACAATGTGTAAAAAAATTAATCATTTATCTAAAAATGATGATCAAGAATTTTTAAAAACGTTAATATTGTATTTAAAAATGTTAATCAAGCATTTAAAAAATATTAAATGTATATACAAAAATATTGACCATGTAATAGAAAAGGCTAATCTTATATTTGAAAAAGTTAAATATGTATATAAAAATGCTGGCGAGGTATTATTTTTTCTAATATTTTATTTGAATTTTTTAAAATATGTATGGAAAAATGTTGCCAATGTATTAACAAATAATAATCTTATATTAGAACAATATTAAACATGTATTAGAAAAAAGTATTAGATATATACCAAAAATGTACAATGTGTACGGGAAAAATGTTCTATGTGTACATATAAAAAATGTTTCAGATGTATATGAAAAATGTTGACACGTACTGGGAAAATTTAACATGTATTGAACAAAAAAGAAAACCGATGAAAATCAACAAAAACAAAGAAATAGAAATAGAAAGCAAAGAAAACAAAGAAAGAAGCAATGTAAACCAAAGTATCACAAACAAAGAAAAAAAATGAAAAAAAATACTAGTCAAAAACAAAAGAAAACTAAATTTACAAAAAAAGAAGAAAACCGTGGAAAAAAGGAACCGGAGTAAAAACAAGTGTACATGAAAAAACAATTGTATGAATAAATAAAAATTAATTATAAAATCCAGACAAGTGAAACCATTGTACAGGAAAAAACAATCCACGGAACGGCGAGCTATCGAGCGAGCAAACACGTTAATGGGCATGCCTATACCCTTTTTGGCATCTAAAAGCACTGCTTCATTGATAAAAAAATGTTCACTAGGATATAATACAAATCTGGAGGGTTTATAAGCCCCGAATGGCGCCCTAAATCGAGACAAAAACGTGTTTGGCAAGGCTATGCACCTCATGATTTGATGAGCGACCTTTAAAGATTAAGGTGCATTTCTGTAGATGCTCTTTCGTATCAATGATCTCCTTTAATATACTTTCGTGCCTGCCTCCAATGCCTTGCTTAATATCATTCAGGACTCCTTGCGGTTTGATGCAGCTAAACCCTTTGGTAGTGAGAGATCCAAGGCTAGAGCAAGCGCCTCTCAGCAGGCTAATGCTTCAAGCGTCACGGGATTGGTAATTTCGGAAACCCGGATAGCTGAAGAGCCCAAGTAGTCGTCATTATGATCCCTTCACACTGCATTATAGGACATGTTAGAATAAACCTGAGGCATACCGTCGATCATCCGAGGACCAAACAATCACAGTACAATGACACCGAGATTTGTTCTAACAAGTGGTATCATGAGCAAGGTTCGAAGAGGCCATTGATGTTGATCTAGAGGATGATCGTCGTCAGTTTGGTGCAAAGACGGTATGCGAAGAAATCAGTATCGATGTCAAGGACGATCGACTAAGAATTCTTATGCGAAAGCCATCGGGTTGCTGCGATCAGACAATATTGAAAAGGGCAATCGGGATAGCATGGCGTGTTTCTCGACGAGATCGGATTGTTTCGATCGAGAGCACATGCAATCATGGCACATAACACAGACAGAGCTCGGAAGGTGGGCTACCAGCTGGAAGCAGCAAGGCGGCAGCGGTATGTGGACACCAGGGGATACACCAGGCGGAGCGGTGCGCGTGCAGACCAACATGATGGGTTGTGCTGGTCGAACCAGGCCCTGTCAGGGCGCACGGTGGGACGAGATCCAGGCCGTTGTCAGCGACCCGCGTGGATGGAGCTTGGAGCTGAGCACGAAATTTGTTTGGACAAAAATATTGGTGCAAGGACCAAGGTTCAGGCGTGATGCTACTAAAAAAGAAATAAGTATCCCTCAATCAGCACCGAGTGAAGTCTTCCAGACTCCACTTGTTAGAATCAATTCGAGGTGCACAATCGATCTATCGAGGGTCAAGGAATCCGAGGCTCCCCCTGCGCACCTGTGCTATTATGTTGGCATAGGTTACATCGTGTGTCTACCCCACTATATATGAGGGGCTTAGGGTACAAGTGTCCTACTAGGACACAACTCCATACCCTGTAAACACAATACAACTCGGAGTCCAACTGTAACCTATCTTATACACTATATTCGACACAACTCTAACCGGACCTTACATTCGCAACTCTTTAAATAACTCCATCAATCTGAATCTTTGACATACCCTCCAGAGACCGCACCCATCTTAGTTTGGTGCAGTCACTTGATGTAGTGGTAGGTCGCTGCAAGTTCCTTGGCTTACACTTATCAAGTTCTTAAATGTATTTCATGATAAAATGAGGAGTTCCTAAAAGGCTTTGGAATATATGCTCAAGCAAGGCTTTTTACATAGCCCAGAGGGTAGCTAGTACCTGGATGAATTCAGCGACAGGGAGAACATCCATAAGTGCAAAGACAAACCATTTAGCATCAGGCTCGGTGGTATCATTGAGAACTGGGAACAACTCAGGATCTTGGAGAGCCCACACACATCGAGCAATGTGGCAATGAAGAAGCGAATGATGTCATGACTCCTTGGCCCTGCATAATCTATAACTAGTGACAGTGTGTTGGAAATATGCCTTAGAGGCAATAATAAAGTGGTTATTATTATATATCCTTGTTCATGATAATTCTTTATTATCCATGCTATAATTGTATTGATTGGAAACTCAAATACATGTGTGGATACATAGATAACAACATCTCCCTAGTGAGCCTCTACCGGACTAGCTCGTTGGTCAAATATGTCTATGGTTTCCTAGCCATAGACATGAGCGGTCATTTGATGATGGGATCACATCATTAGGAGAATGATGTGATGGACAAGACCCAAACTATAAGCGTAGCATATGATCGTATCAAGTTTATTGCTATTGTTTTCTGCATGTCAAGTATCTGTTCCTATGACCATGAGATCATGCAACTCACTGACACTGGAGGAGTACCTTGTGTGTATCAAACATCGCAACGTAACTGGGTGACTATAAAGATGCTCTACAGGTATCTCCGGGGGTGTCTGTTGAGTTGGCATGGATCAAGACTGGGATTTGTCACTTCGTATGATGGAGAGGTATCTCAGGGCCCACTAGGTAATACAACATCACAATAAGCTTGCAAGCAATGTGACTAAGGAGTTAGCCATGAGATCTTGTATTATGGAACGAGTAAAGAGGCTTGCCGGTAATGATATTGAACTAGGTATGGAGATACCGATGATTGAATCTCGGGCAGGTACCATACCAAATGGACAAAGGGAACTGCATATGGGATTAGATGAATCTTTGCCATCGCGGTTCGATTGATAAAGATCTTCGTAGAATATGTGGGAACCAATATGGACATCTAGGTCCTGCTATTGGTTA
Organism: Aegilops speltoides; assembly: GCA_021437245.1. Lineage (NCBI taxonomy): Eukaryota > Viridiplantae > Streptophyta > Magnoliopsida > Poales > Poaceae > Aegilops > Aegilops speltoides. The sequence continues at coordinate 298,719,660 of CM038141.1, read as the reverse complement.
TTGATCACAGAGGTGTCTCGGTCATGTCTATATTATTCTCGAACCCGTAGGGTCCGCACGCTTAACGTTCTCTCACGCCGGAGTAGTATTGGGATATTCATGTTGGTGACCGAATGTTGTTCAGAGTCCCAGATGAGATCCCAGGCATCACGAGGAGCTCCGGAATGGTCCGGAGGTAAATATTTATATATGGGAAGTCCTATTTTGTCTACCGGAAAAGTTTTGGGTTTTACCGGTATTGTATCGGGAAGCTTCCCGAAGGTTCCAAGAGGTTCTAGAAGGTTCTGGTGGAGTCCCGAAGGGTCCCTCCGGCACCTAGGGCTTGCATGGGATGTAGGGGGCGTTCTAGCCTTATTGGGCCAGGCGCACCAACCCCATAAGGCCCATCCGCCTAGGGGAAGGAAAACCCTAAGGGGAGGGCCCTCCACTTGGCTTGGAGGGCACTCCTCCCCTTTGGCCACCTCCCCTCCTTGGAGGAGGGGCTAGGGCTGCGCCCCCACCCTCCAACACCCCTATATATAGTGGGGAGGAGTCGCAAGGGCTGGACACAACAATTCCCACGCCATGCGGCCTCCTTTCTCTCCTGTTCTTCCTCGTTCGTAGTCCGGAGAAGCTTGACAAAGCCCTGGTGGGATTGCTCTGATACGTCTCCAACGTATCTATAATTTTTTATTGTTCCATGCTATTATATTATCTGTTTTGGATGTTTAAAAGGCATTTATATGCTATTTTATATTATTTTTGGGACTAACCTATTAATTAAGGGCCCAGTTCCAGTTTCTGTTTTTTTGCCAGTTTTAGAGTTTCGCAGAAAAGAAATACCAAACAGAGTCCAAACAGAATGAAACCTTCGCGATGATCTTTCTTGGACCGAAAGCAAACCAGAAGACTTGGAGATGAAGTCAGAGATGCAACGAGGAAGCGACGAGGCAGGAGGGTGCGCCTAGGGGGTAGGGCGCGCCCCACACACTCGTGGGCCCCTTGTAGCTCCCCTGACCTAGTTCCTTCGCCTATGTATACTCTTATACCCTGAAAACATCCTGGAGAGCCACGAAACCACTTTTCCACCGCCGCAAGCTTCTGTACCCATGAGATCCCATCTAGGGGCCTTTTTCGGCATCCAGCTGGAGGGGGATTCGATCACGGAGGGCTTCTACATCAACACCATTACCTCTCTAATGAAGCGTGAGTAGTTTACCACAGACCTTTGGGTCCATAGTTATTAGCTAGATCGCTTCTTCTCTCTCATTGATTCTAAATACCATGTTCTCCTCGATGTTCTTGGAGATCTATTCGATGTAATATTCTTTTGCGGTGTGTTTGCCGAGATCCGATGAATTGTGGATTTATGATCAGATTATCTATGAATATTATTTGGTTCTTCTCTGAATTCTTATATGCATGATTTGATATCTTTGCAAGTCTCTTCGAATTTTCGGTTTAGTTTGGCCTACTAGATTGATCTTTCTTGCAATGGGAGAAGTGCTTAGCTTTGGGTTCAATCTTGCAGTGCCTTTTCAAAAGACAATAGGGGCAAGGCACGTATTGTATTGTTGCCATCGAGGATAAAAAGATGGGGTTTCCATCATATTGCTTGAGTTAATTCCTCTACATCATGTCATCTTGCTTAATGCGTTACTCCGTTCTTTATGAACTTAATACTTTAGATGCATGCTGGATAGCGGTCGATGTGTGGAGTAATAGTAGTAGATGCAGGTAGGAGTCGGTCTACTTGACATGGACGTGATGCCTATGTTCATGATCATTGCCTTAGATATCATCATAACTATGCACTTCTCTATCAATTGCTCGACAGTGATTTGTTCACCCACCGTAATATTTGCTACCTTGAGAGAGGCCACTAGTGAAACCTATGGCCGCCGGGTCTCTTTTCCACTATATTGAGTCTCATTTACATCTTGCTAGTTTCCGATCTACTATTTTGCAATCTTTTACTTTCCAATCTATAAACCAAAAATACCAAAAATATTTACTTTATCATTTATCTATCTCTATCAGATCTCACTTTTGCAAGTGACCGTGAAGGGATTGACAACCCCTTTATCGCGTTGGGTGCAAGTTGTTGATTGTTTGTGCAGGTATTCGGTGACTTGTGTGTTGTCTCCTACTGGATTGATACCTTGGTTCTCAAAACTGAGGGAAATACTTACGCTACTTTGTTGCATCACCCTTTGCTATTCAAGGGAAAACCAACGCAATCTCAAGAGGTAGCATGCTCCACCACCATCTCTACCACGCCATCGTGCTGGTTGAGATCCCATCTACTTCTCCTCCCTAGCTTGCTGGATCAAGAAGGACGAGACATTATCAAGCCGTATGTGTGCTGAACGTTAGGTGTTGTCCGTTCGGCGCTAGATCGGATTGGATCGTGATCGAATCACGAAGGGTACAACTACATCAACTACATGTTAAACGCTTCCGCTTAGCAATCTACAAGGGTATGTGGATCCAATCTCTCCTCTCGTAGATGTCCATCTCTTAGATTGATCTCGGTGAGCATAGGAAATTTTTTGTTTCCCATGCAGCGTTCCCCAACATTGGCATCATGAGCTAGGTTTATGCGTAGATGACATCACCAGTAGAACACAAAGGAGTTTGTGGGCATTGATATTCAGATTGCTTCCTTCCTTGGTCTTTTCTTGATTCAGTGGTATTGTAGGATGAAGCGGCCCGGACCAACTTTACATGTCCACGTACATGAGACCGGTTCCAACGACTGACATGCAACTTGTTGCACAAAGATGGCTGGCGGGTGTCTGTCTCTCCCACCTTAGTTGAATCGGATTCGACAAAGGCGGTCCTTGTAGAAGGTTGAATATCAGCTTGAATATCACCGTTATGGCTTTGCGTAGGTAATAACGGTTCTTACTAGTCACCCATAGCACGTAAAACATACAACAACAAAGTAGAGGTCGTCTAACTTGTTTTTGCAGGGTATGTTGTGATATGATATGGCTAAAGACATGATGAGATATATTTGATGTATGAGATGACCATGTTTGTATAGATTATCACGACTTGCATGTCGATGAATACGGCAATCAGCAGGATCCATAGGGTTGTCTTTAATTATTGTATAGCATGTGTGTCACTCATTAAGTGCTACGTAATGCTTTACATTATCGCTAAGCGGTAGCAATAGTTGTAGAAGCATGGTTGACATGACAACCCCGATGGTGAAACGATGATGGAGATCATGGTGTCATGCCGGTGATGATGGAGATCATGCCAGTGCTTTGAAGATGGAGATCAAAAGCACAAGATGATGGCCATATCATGTCACCTATGATTTGCATGTGATGTTAATCCTTTTATGCGTCTTATTTTGCTTAGGACGATGGTAGCATTATAAGGTGATCCCTCACTAAAATTTCAAGATAAAATTGTGTTCTTCCCAAGTGTGCACCGTTGCAAAAGTTTGTCGCTTCGAAGCACCATGTGATGATCGGGTGTGATAGACTCTACGTTCGCATACAACGGGTGCAAGCCAGTTTTCCACATGTAGAACACTTGGGTTAAACTTGACGAGCCTGGCATGTACAGACATGGCCTTGGAACACAACAGACCGAAAGGTCAAACTGAAGGAAATATGCCCAAGAGGCAATAATAAAGTTGTTATTTTATTTTTCCTTATTCATGATAAATGTTTATTATTCATGCTAGAATTGTATTGATCGGAAACCTAAATGCATGTGCGAATACATAGACAAATATTGTGTCCCTAGTGAGCCTCTACTTGACTAGCTCGTTGATCAAAGATGGTTAACGTTTCCTAACCATGGACATGAGTTGTATTTGATAACGGGTTCACATCATTAGGAGAATGATGTGATGGACAAGACCCATCCGTTAGCTTGGCATATTGATCGTTGTTTTATTGCTATTGCTTTCTTCATGTCAAATACATCTTCCTTCGACTATGAGATTATGCAACTCCCGGATACCGGAGGAATGCATTGTGTGCTATCAAACATCACAACATAACTAGGTGATTATAAAGATTCCCTACAGGTATCTCCGATGGTGTTTGTTGAGTTGGCATAGATCGAGATTAGGATTTTTCACTCTGAGTATCGAAGAGGTATCTCTGAGCCCTCTCGGTAATACACATCACAAGAAGCCTTACAAGCAAAGTGACTAATGAGTTAGTTGTAGGATGTTGTATTATGGAACGAGTGAAGAGACTTACCAGTAACGAGATTGAACTAGGTATGAAGATACCAACGATTGAATCTTGGGCAAGTAACATACTGATGGACAAAGGGAATTACGTATGTTGTCATAGCAGTTCAACTGATAAAGATCTTCATAGAATATGTAGGAACCAATATGAGCATCCAGGTTACACTATTGGTTATTGACCGGAAAGGTGTCTCGGTCATGTCTACATAGTTCTCGAACCCGTAGGGTCCGCACGCTTAACGTTCGATGACGATATTGTAATATATGAGTTATGTGATCTGGTGACCGAATGTGCTTCCCCATATGGGCCGAACCAGAGGACAAGGAAAGAGGGGAAGGGAGAAGGAAAGGGGGGATTCGGCCTCCCCCTTCCTTTACTCCTCCCTCCTCTTTCCTCCCCCCTCCAATAAATAAGTAAAGGGGGGCGGCCGGCTTAGGAGGAACCCAAGTAGGATTCGGTTCTACTTGGGGCGCCTCCTGGCCTCTCCCCTCTCCTCCCACCTATATATATGTGGGAGGCGCCCCCTAGCACACCCTAGACTATTGTTAGCCGTGTGCGGCTTCCCCCTCCACCATTTATTCCCATGGTCATTTCTTCGTAGTGCTTAGGCGAAGCCCTGCGCAGATCATTTCACCGTCACCGTCACCATAACGTCGTGCTAAGAGAACGCATCTACTCCTCGACAACTTGCTGGATCAAGAAGGCGAGGAACGTCATCGAGCTGAACGTGTGCAGAACACGGAGGTGTCGTGCGTTCGGTACTTGATCGGTTGAAGCGCGAAGAAGTTCGACTACATCAACCGCGTTGAGAAACGCTTCCGCTTATAGGCTATGAGGGTATGTAGACACACTCTCCTCCTTGTTGCTATGCATCTCCTAGATAGATCTTGCATGAGTGTAGGAATTTTTTTTGAAATTGCATGCTACGTTCCCCAACAGTGGCATCCGAGCCAGGTCTATGCGTAGATGACGTGCACAAGTAGAACACAAAAGAGTTGTGGGAGGTGATCGTCATACTGCTTACCACCAATGTCTTATTTTGATTTGGCGGTATTGTTGGATGCAACGGCCCAGACCAACCTTACATGACCACGTTCATGAGACCGGTTCCACCGACAGACATGCAACTAGTTTTGCATAAAGGTGGATGGCGGGTGTCTATTTCTCCTACTTTAGTTGAATCGAATTTGACTACGGCTGGTCCTTGTTGAAGGTTAAAACAACAAACTTGTTAAATCACCGTTGTGGTTTTTGTGCCGTAGGTAAGAACGGTTCTTGCAAGAAGCCCGTAGCAGCAACGTAAAACTTGCAACAACAAAGTAGAGGATGTCTAACTTGTTTTTGCAGGGCATGTTGTGATGTGATATGGTCAAGACATGATGTGATATACGTTATTGTATGAGATGATCATGTTTTGTAAAGGTTATCGGCAACCTGCAGGAGCCTTATGGTTGCCTCTTTATTGTATGAAATGCAGACGCCATGTGATTTCTTTACTTTAACACTATGCATTAGCGATAGTTGTAGAAGCAGTAGTTGGCAAGACGACCACGATGCAATGATGGAGATCAAGGTTTCGAGCCGGTGACGATGGAGATCATGATGATGCTTTGGTGATGGAGATCAAAAGCACAAGATGATGATGGCCATATCATGTCACATATTTTGATTGCATGTGATGTTTATCTTTTATGCATCTTATTTTGCTTAGTACGGCAGTAGCATTATAAGATGATCCCTTAACTAAAATTTCAAGGTCTAAGTGTTCTCCCTGAGTATGCACCGTTGCGACAATTCGTCGTGCTGAGACAACACGTGATGATCGGGTGTGATAGACTCTACGTTCACATACAACGGGTGCAAGCCAATTTTGCACATGCGGAATACTCAGGGTAAACTTAACGAGCCTAGCATGTACACACATGGCCTCGGAGCACTGGAGACCGAAAGGTCTAACATGAATCATATAGTAGATATGATGAACATAGAGATGTTCACCATTGATGACTACCCCATCTCACGTGATGATCGGACATGGGTTAGTTGATTTGGATCACGTATCATTTAGATGACTTGAGGGATGTCTATTTAAGTGGGAGTTCTTAAGTAATTTGATTAATTGAACTTAATTTATCATGAACTTAGTCCTGATAGTATTTGCATATCTATGTTGTAGATCAATGGCCCATTCTAACGTTCCCATGAATTTTAATGTGTTCCTAGAGAAAGCTAAGTTGAAAGATGATGGTAGCAACTACACAGACTGGGTCCGTAACTTGAGGATTATCCTCATTGTTGCACAGAAGAATTATGTCCTTGATGCACCGCTAGGTGAAAGACCTGCTGCAGGAGCAGATGCTGATGTTTTCAATGTCTGGCAAACACAATCTGATGACTACTCGATAGTTCAGTTTGCCATGCTTTACGGCTTAGAATCGGGACTTCAAAGACGTTTTTAATGTCATGGAGCATATGAGATGTTCCAAGAGTTGAAGTTAATATTTCAAGCAAATGCCCGAGTTGAGAATACGAAGTCTCCAACAAGTTCTATAGATGCAAGATGGAGGAGAATAGTTCTGTCAATGAACACATAGTCAGAATGTCTGGATATCATAATCACTTGACTCAGCTGGGAGTTAATCTTCCAGATGATAGTGTTATTGACAGAGTTGTCCAATCACTGCCACCAAGCTACAAAGGCTTCGTGATGAACTATAATATGCAAGGGATGGAGAAGATAATTCCCGAGCTCTTCGCAATGCTCAAAGCTATGGAGGTACAAATCAAAAAGGAGCATCAAATGTTGATGGTTAACAAGACCACTAGTTTCAAACAAAGGGGCAAGGGAAAGAAAGGGAACTTCAAGAAGAATGGCAAGCAAGTTGCCACTCCCGGGAAGAAGCCCAAAGCTGGACCCAAGACTGAAACTGAGTGCTTCTACTGCAAAGGGACTGGTCATTGGAAGTGGCACCGCCCCAAGTATTTGGCGGATAAGAAGGATGACAAAGTGAACAAAGGTATATTTGATATACAGGTTATTGATGTGTACCTTACTATTGCTCATAGTAGCGCCTAGGTATTTGATACGGGTTTGGTTGCTTATATTGTAACTCGAAACAGGAGCTACAGATTAAACAAAGACTGGCTAAGGACGAGATGACGATGCGCGTCGGGAATGGTTCCAAGGTCGATGTGATCGCCGTCGGCACGCTACCTCTACATCTCTTTGGGATTAGTTTTAGACCTAAATAATTGTTATTTGGTGCCAGCGTTGAGCATGAACATCATATCTGGATCTTGTTTAGTGCGAGACAGTTATTCATTTAAATTAGAGAATAATTGTTGTTCTATTTATATAAGTAATATCTTTTATGGTCATGCACCCTTGAAGAGTGGTCTATTTCTGTTGAATCACGATTGTGGTGATATACATATTCATAATATTGATGCCAAAAGATGCAAAGTTGATAATGATAGTGCAACATATTTGTGGCACTGCCGTTTAGGTCATATTGGTGTAAAGCGCATGAAGAAACTCCATGCAGACATACTTTCGGAATCACTTGATTATGAATCATTTGATACTTGCGAACCATGCCTCATGGGCAAGATGACTAGAACTCCCTTGTTTGGAACAATGGAGGGAGCCAATGACTTATTGGAAATGCGGTCCGATTAGTGTTGAGGCATGCGACGGGTATCGTTATTTTCTAACCTTCACAGATGATTTGAGAAAATATGGGTATATCTATTTACTGAAACACAAATCTGAAACATTTGAAAAGTTCAAAGAATTTCATAGAGAAGTGGAGAATCATTGTAACAAGAAAATAAAGTTTCTATGATCTGATCATGGAGGCGAATATTTGAGTTACGAGTTTGGCCTTCATTTAAAACAATGTGGAATAGTTTCACAACTCACGCCACCTGGAACACCACATCATAATGGTGTGTCTGAACATCGTAACCGTACTTTATTAGATATGGTGCGATCTATGATGTCTCTTACCGATTTACTTCTATCGTTTTGGGGTTATGCATTAGAGGCAGCTGCATTCACGTTAATAGGGCACCATCTAAATTTGTTGAGACGACACCGTATGAACTGTGGTTTGTCAAGAAACCTAAGTTGTCATTTCTTAAAGTTTGGGGTTGCGACACTTATGTCAAAAGGCTTCAGCCCGATAAGCTCGAACCCAAATCGAAGAAGTGCGCCTCATAGGATACCCTAAGGAAACAATTGGGTACACCTTCTACCATAGATCTGAAGGCAAGATCTTTTTTGCCAAGAATGGAACCTTTCTAGAGAAGGAGTTTCTCTCGAAAGAAGTGAGTGGGAGGAAAGTAGAACTTGATGAGGTAATTGTACCTTCTCTCGAATTGGAAAGTAGCTCATCACAGAAAACCGTTCCCGTGATGCCTACACCAACTAGAGAGGAAGCTAATGATGATGATCATGGAACTTCAGATCAAGTTACTATCATACCTCGTAGGTCAACTAGAGCATGATCCGCACCAGAGTGGTATGATAATCCTATCCTGGAAGTCATGTTACTAGACCATGGCGAGCCTATGAACTATGAAGAAGCTATGATGAGCCCAGATTCTGATAAATGGCTTGAGGCCATGAAATCTGAGATAGGATCCACGTATGAAAACAAAGTGTGGACTTTGGTAGATTTGCCCGATGATCAGTGAGCCATAGAGAATAAATGGATCTTCAGGAAGAAGACTGACGCAGATGGTAATGTTACTGTCTAGAAAGCTCGACTGGTCGCAAAAGGTTTTGTACAAGTTCAAGGAGTTGACTACGATGAGACTTTGTCACCCGTGGTGATGTTGAACTATGTCTGAATCATGTTAGCAATTGCCGCATTTTATGATTGTAAAATCTGGCAAATGGACGTCAAAACTGCATTCCTTAATGGATTTCTAAAATAAGAGTTGTATATGATGCAACCAGAAGGTTTTGTCGATCGTAAAGGTGCTAACAAAGTGTGCAAGCTCCATCGATCCCTCTATGGACTGGTGCAAGCATCTCGGAGTTGGAATATATGCTTGATGAGGTGATCAAAGCATATGGTTTTATACATACTTTTCGAGAAGCATGTATTAACAAGAAAGTGAGTGGGAGCTTTGTAGCATTTCTAACATTATATGTGGATGACATATTGTTGATTGGAAATGATGTAGAATTTCTGGATACCATAAAAGGATACTTGAATAAAAGTTTTTCAATGAAAGACCTCAGTGAAGCTGCTTATATATTGGGCATCAAGATCTTTAGAGATAGATCAAGACGCTTAATAGGACTTTCACAAAGCACATACCTTGACAAGTTTTGAAAAAGTTCAAAATGGATCAGTCAAAGAAAGGGTTCTTGCTTGTGTTGCAAGGTGTGAAATTGAGTCAGACTCAATGCCCGACCACTGCAGAAGATAGAGAGAAAATGAAAGTCATTCCCTATGCCTCAGCCATAGATTCTATCATGTATGCTATGTTGTGTACCAGACCTGATGTGTGCCTTGCCATAAGTCTGGCAGGGAGGTACCAAAGTAATCCAGGAGTGGATCACCGGACAACGGAAAAGAACATCCCGAAGTACCTGAAAAGGACCAAGGATATGTTTCTTGTTTATGGAGGTGACAAAGAGCTCGTCATAAATGGTAATATCGATGCTAGTTTTGACGCTGATCCGAATGACTCTAAGTCACAAACCAGATATGTATTTGTTTTGAATGGTGGAGCTGTCAATTGTGCAGTACCAAGTAAAGCGTCGTGGCGGGATCTACGTGTGAAGCGGAGTACATAGCTGCTTCAAAAACAGAAAATGAAGGAGTCCGGATGAAGGAGTTCATATCCGATCTAGGTGTAATACCTAGTGCATCGGGTCCAATGAAAACCTTTTGTGATAATACTGGAGCAATTGCCTTAGCGAAGGAATCCATATTTCACAAAAGAACCAAACACATCAAGAGATACTTCAACTCCATCTGTGATCAAGTCAAGGAGGGAGACATAGAGATTTGCATAATGCATACGAATCTGAATATAGCAGACCTATTGACTAAGCCTCTTCCACGAGCAAAACATGATCAGCACCAAGACTCCATGGGTGTTAGAATCATTACAATGTAATCTAGATTATTGACTCTAGTGCAAGTAGGAGACTGAAGGAAATATGCCCTAGAGGCAATAATAAAGTTGTTATTTTATATTTTCTTTTTTCATGATAAATGTTTATTATTCATGCTAGAATTTTATTGATCGGAAACCAAAATACATGTGTGAATACATAGACAAACATTGTGTCCCTAGTGAGCCTCTACTTAACTAGCTCGTTGATCAAAGATGGTTAAGGTTCCCAACCATGGACATGAGTTGTCATTTGATAATGGAATCACATCATTAGGAGAATGATGTGATGGACAAGACCCATCTGTTAGCTTAGCATTATGATCTCTAAGTTTTATTGCTATTGCTTTCTTCATGTCAAATACATATTCCTTCGACTATGAGATTATGCAACTCCCGAATACCGGAGGAATGCCTTGTGTGCTATCAAACGTCACAACGTAACTGGGTGATTATAAAGATGCTCTACAGGTATCTCTGAAGGTGTTTGCTGAGTTGGCATAGATCGAGATTAGGATTTGTCACTCCGAGTATCGGAGAGGTATCTCTGGGCCCTCTCGGTAATACACATCATAATAAGCCTTGCAAGCAAAGTGACTAAAGAGTTAGTTGCAGGATGATGTATTACAGAACGAGTAAAGAGACTTGCCAGTGACGAGATTGAACTAGGTATGAAGATACCGACAATCGAATCTCGGGCAAGTAACATACCGATGGACAAAGGGAATCATGTATGTTGTCATAACGGTTCGACCGATAAAGATCTTCGTAGAATATGTAGGAACCAATATGGGCATCCAAGTTCCGCTATTGTTTATTGACCAGAGAGGTGTATTGGTCATGTCTACATAGTTCTCGAACCCATAGGGTCCGCATGCTTAACCTTCGATGACGATATTGTAATATATGAGTTATGTGATTTGGTGACCGAATGTTGTTTGGAGTTCCGGATGAGATCACGGACATGATGAGGAGTATCAAAATGGTCGAGAGGTAAAGATTGATATATAGGACGATAGTATCCGGACACCGGAAGTGTTCCGGAGGGTACCGGGTACATATCGGGTCACGAGAAGGGGTTCCGGGCACCCCGGCAAAAGATATGGGCTTAATGGGCCAAGAGAGGAAACGCACCAGCCACTAGAGGCTGGTGCACCCCCCCATATGGGCTAAACCAGAGGAGAAGGAAAGGGAGGAAGGGAGAAGGAAAGGGGGGGATTTGGCCTCCCCCTTCCTTCCCTCCTCCCTCCTCTTTCCTCCCCCCTCCGATAAATAAGGAAAGGGGGGCGGCCTAGTAGGAACCCAAGTAGGATTAGGTCCTACTTGGGGCGCCTCCTGGACTCTCCCCTCTCCCTCCCACCTATATATATGTGGGGGGGCGCGGCCCCTAGCACACTCGAGACTAATGTTAGCCGTGTGCGGCGCCCCCCTCCACAATTTATTCCCACGGTCATATCTTCGTAGTGCTTAGGCGAAGCCTTGCGCGGATCACTTCACCATCATTGTCACCACGCCGTCGTGCTGACGGAACTCATCTACTACCTCGACAACTTGCTGGATCAAGAAGCTGAGGAACGTCACCGAGCTGAACGTGTGCAGAACGCGGGGGTGTCGTGCGTTCGGTACTTGATCGGTTGAAGCGCGAAGAAGTTCGACTACATCAACCGTGTTGAGAAACACTTCTGCTTACGGTCTACGAGGTTACATAGACACACTCTCCCCCTTGTTGCTATGCATCTCCTAGATAGATATTGCGTGAGCATAGGATTTTTTTTGAAATTGCATGCTATGGTCCCCAACACAAACATGAGTTATATAATAGATATGATCAACATGGAGATGTTCACCATTGAAACCACCTCATCTCATGTGATGATCGGACTTGGGTTGGTGAATTTGGATCATGTTACACTCGAACAACCGGAGGGATGCTGATTTGAGTGGGAGTTCTTAGATAATATGATTAATTGAACTCATTATCTTGAACAATAGTCTAAGTTATCTTTGCAAATTATGTTGTAGATTAATGGCTCACGCAGTAGCTCCCCTAAATTTCAATGCGTTCCTAGAGAAAGTTAAGCTGGAAGATGACGGAAGCAACTTTGTGGACTAGGCCCATGATCTAAGGATTATCCGCACGACTGCCCAAAAGTACTATGGTCTTGATGCACCGCTTGGTGCGCCACCCCTCTAGCAACTCTGGACGTTGTGAATGCCTGGCTGTCGTGTGTTGATGGCTACTCAATAGTTTAGTGCACCATGTTGTATGACTTAGAACCAGGACTGAAGGAAATATGCCCTAGAGGCAATAATAAAGTTATTATTTATTTCCTTATATCATGATAAATGTTTATTATTCATGCTAGAATTGTATTAACCAGAAACATAATACATGTGTGAATATATAGACAAACAGAGTGTCACTAGTATGCCTCTACTTGACTAGCTTGTTAATCAAAGATGGTTATGTTTCCTAACCATGGACAAAGAGTTGTTATTTGATTAACGGGATCACATCATTAGTTGAATGATCGATTGACATGACCCATTCCGTTAGCTTAGCACCCGATCGTTTAGTATGTTGCTATTGCTTTCTTCATGACTTATACATGTTCCTATGACTATGAGATTATGCAACTCCGTTTACGGAGGAACACTTTGTGTGCTACCAAACGTCTAACGAATCGGGTGATTATAAAGGTGCTCTCTGGTGTCTCCAAAGGTACTTGTTGGGTTGGCGTATTTGAGATTAGGATTTGTCACTCCGAATGTCGGAGAGGTATCTCTGGGCCCTCTCGGTAATGCACATCACTTAAGCCTTGCAAGCATTTCAACTAATGAGTTAGTTGTGAGATGATGTATTACGGAGCGAGTAAAGAGACTTTCCGTAACGAGATTGAACTAGGTATTGGATACCGACGATCGAATCTCGGGCAAGTAACATACCGATGACAAAGGGAACAACGTATGTTGTTGTGCGGTTTGACCGATAAAGATCTTCATAGAATATGTAGGAACCAATATGGGCATCCGGTCCCGCTATTGGTTATTGACGGAGACATGTCTCGGTCATGTCTACATTATTCTCGAACCGTAGGGTCCGCACGCTTAAGGTTTCGATGATGTTATATTATGAGTTTATGTATTTTGATGTACGAAGGTTGTTGAGTCCGGATATGATCACGGACATGACGAGGAGTCTCGAAATGGTCGAGACATGAAGATTGATATATTGGACGGATATATTTGGACACGGAAAGGTTCCAAGAAGTTTGGAGCTCCGGAGGTTACGAAACCCCGGGAGGTATATGGGCCTTATTGGGCCCATGTAGGAGGAAGGAGAAGGAACAAGGGAGGGGCGCCCCCTAGCCCAATCCGAATTGGGGAGGGGGTGGCCCCCTTCCTTTCTCCTTCCCTCTTCCTATTACTACTACTAGTACTACTTCCTAATAATAGTACTCTTTCCTTCCCCTCCAAATAAGATAAGGAAAGGGGGAAACCTACTTGGAGTAGGTTTCCCTCCCCATGGCGCCCCCTTGAGGCCGGCCACCTCCTCCCTCCCTCCTTTATATCACGGGTGAGGGCACCCTAGGACACACAAGTTGATCATTGATCGTTCCTTAGCCGTGTCGGTGCCCCCTCCACGATATTACACCTTGATCATATTGTAGCGGTGCTTAGGCGAAGCCTGCGCGAGAGAACATCAAGATCGTCACCACGCCGTCGTCTTGACGGAACTCCCCTCGGAGCCTCTCTGGATTGGAGATCGAGGGTGCGTCATCGAGCTGTCTGCGTGTCAAGAACTTCGGAGGTGCGAATAACGGTGCTTGGATCGGTTGGACCGGGAGGACGTCGACTACTTCCTCTACGTTGCGTCAGCGCTTCGCTTGATCTACGAGGGTATGTAGACAACACTCTCCCTCGTTGCTATATCATCACCATGATCTTGCGTGTGCGTAGGAATTTTTTAAATTACTCGTTCCCCAACAATGGTATCCGAGCCTAGGTTTTATGGTTTGATGTTATATGCACGAGTAGAACACAAGTGAGTTGTGGGCGATATAAGTCATACTGCTTACCAGCATGTCATACTTTTGTTCAGCGGTATTGTTGGATGAAGCGGCCCGGACCGACATTACGCGTACGCTTACGCGAGACTGGTTTTACCGCCGTGCTTTGCACACAGGTGACTAGCGGGTGTCAGTTTCTCCAACTTTAGTTGAACCGAGTGTGGCTACGCCCGGTCCTTGCGAAGGTTAAAACAGCATCAACTTGACAAACTATCGTTGTGGTTTTGATGCTTAGGTGAGATTGGTTCTTGCTTAAGCCCGTAGCAGCCATGTAAAACTTGCAACAACAAAGTAGAGGACGTCTAACTTGTTTTTGCAGGGCATGTTGTGATGTGATATGGCCAAGACATGATGCTATATTTTATTGTATGAGATGAGCATGTTTTGTAACCGAAGTTATCGGCAATCTGGCGAGAGCCATATGGTTGTCGCTTTATTGTATGAAATGCAAGCATACATAATTGCTTTACTTTATCACTAAGCGGTAGCGATAGTCGTAGAAGCAATAGATGGCGTAAACGAGAACGATGCTACGATGGAGATCAAGGTGTCGCGCCGGTGACGATGGTGATCATGATGATGCTTCGGAGATGGAGATCACAAGCACAGGATGATTATGGCCATATCATATCACTTATTTTGATTGCATGTGATCTTTATCTTTTATGCATCTTATCTTGCTTTGATTGACGGTAGCATTTTAAGATGATCTCTCACTAAAAATTATCAAGAAGTGTTCTCCCTGAGTATGCACCGTTGCCAAAGTTCGTCGTGCCCGGACACCACGTGATGATCGGGTGTGATAAGCTCTCGTCCATCTACAACGGGTGCAAGCCAGTTTTGCACACGCAGAATACTCGAGTTAAACTTGACGAGCCTAGCATATGCAGATATGGCCTCGGAACACGGAGACCGAAAGGTCGGCGTGAATCATACAATGATATGATCAACATAAGATGTTCACCATTGAAAACTACTCCATCTCACGTGATGATCGGTTATGGTTTAGTTGATTTGGATCACATGATCACTTAGATGACTAGAGATGTCTGTCTAAGTGGGAGTTCTTAAGTAATATGATTAATTGAACTTAAATTTATCATGAACTTAGTCTGGTAGTATTTTGCAAATTATGTTGTAGATCAATAGCTCACGTTGTTGCTTTCATATGTTTATTTTGATATGTTCCTAGAAAATTGTGTTGAAAGATGTTAGTAGCAATGATGCGGATTGGATCCGTGATCTGAGGTTTATCCTCATTCTTTGCACGTAAGAATTATGTCTGGATGCACCGCTAGGTGACGGACCTATTGCAAGAGCGGATCTGCGGCGTTATGAGCGTTTGGCTAGCTCAATATGATGACTACTTGATAGTTTAAGTGCACCATGCTTAACGGCTTAGAATCGGGACTTCAAAGGCGTTTTGAGCGTCATGGACCATATGAGATGTTCGAGAATTGAAGTTAATATTACAAGCAAATACCGAGTTGAGAGATATGAAGTCTCCAACAAGTTCTATAGCTAAAAGATGGAGGAGAATCGCTCAACTAGTGAGCAAGTGCTCAGATTATGCAGGTACTACAATCGCTTGAATCAAGTGGAAGTTAATCTTCCGGATAAGATAGTGATTGATGAGTTCTCTAGTCACCATCACCAAGTTAGTAGAACTTCGTGATGAACTATAGTATGCAAGGGATGACGAAAATGATTCCCGAGCTCTTCGTGATGTTGAAATCGACGAAGGTAGAAATCAACAAAGAACATCAAGTGTTGATGGTTGACAAGATCACTAGTTTCAAGAAAAGGGCAAAGGGAAAGAAAGGGGAACTTCAAGTAGATTGACAAGCAAGTTGTCACTCCCACGAAGAAGCCCAAAGCTGAACCAAAGCCTGAAACTGAGTGCTTACACTGCAAAGGAAATGGTCACTGGAAGTGGAAATGCCCTAAATATTTGGTGGATAAGAAGGATGGCAAAGTGAAAAAGGGTATATTTGATATACAGGTGTTTGATGTGTGTTTACTAGTGTTTATAGCAACCCCTCGGTATTTGGTACTGGTTCGGTTGCTAAGAGTAGTAACTTCAAGCGGAGTTGCGAATAAGCGAAACTAGTTAAGGGTGAAGTGACGATGTGTGTTGAAAGTAGTTTCAAGATTGATATGATCATCATCGCACACTCCCTATACTTTCGGGATTAGTGTTGAACCTAAATAAATGTTATTTGGTGTTTGCGTTGAGCATGAATATGATTCGATCGTGTTTATTGCAATACGGTTATTCATTTAAGTAAGAGAATAAACTGTTGTTCTGTTTACATGAATAAAACCTTATATGGTTACACACCCAATGAAAATGGTTCATTGTATCTCGATAGTAGTGATACACATATTCATAATATTGATGCCAAAAGATGCAAAGTTAATAATGATAGTGCAACTTATTTGTGGCACTGCCGTTTAGGTCATATTGGTGTAAAGCACATGAAGAAACTCCATGCTGATGGAATTTTGGAATCACTTGATTATGAATTACTTGATGCTTGCAAACCATGCCTCATAGGCAAGATGACTAAAACTCCGTTCTCCGGAACAGTGCAGCGAGCAACTAACTTATTGGAAATAATACATACTGATGTATGCGATCCAATGAGTGTTAAGGCTCGCGGCGGGTATCATTATTTTCTGAACTTCACAGATGATTTGAGCAGATATGGGTATATCTACTTGATGAAACATAAGTCTGAAATAGCTGAAAGGTTCAAAGAATTTCAGAGTGAAGTGGAAAAATCATCGTGACAAGAAAATAAGGTTTCTACGATCTGATCGCGGAGACAAATATTTGAGTTACGAGTTTGGTCTTCAATTAAAACAATGTGGAATAGTTTCACAAATTCATGCCACCTGGAACACCACATCATAATAGTGTGTCCGAACGTCATAACCGTACTTTATTGGATATAGTACAATCTATGATGTTTCTTACCGATTTACCAATATCGTTTTGGGATCATGCATTAGAGACAACTGCATTCACGTTAAATAAGGCACCATCTAAATCCGTTGAGACGACACTATATGAACTGTGGTTTAGCAAGAAACCAAAGTTGTCGTTTCTTAAATTTTGGGGCTGCGATGCTTATGTGAAAAAGTTTCATCCTGATAAGCTCAAACCCAAATCGGAGAAGTGCTTCTTCATAGAATACCCAAAGGAAATTGTTGGGTACACCTTCTATCACAGATCCGAAGGCAAAAAAAATTCGTTGCTAATAAATGGATCCTTTCTAGAGAAGGAGTTTCTCTCGAAAGAAGTGAGTGGGAGGAAAGTAGAACTTGATGAGGTAACTGTACCTGTTCCCTTATTGGAAAGTAGTTCATCATAGAAATCTGTTCTTGTGACTACTACACCAATTACTGAGGAAGATAATGATGATGATCATGAAACTTCAGATCAAATTACTACAGAACCTCGTAGGTCTTCCAGAGTACGGTCCGCACTAGAGTGGTACGGTAATCCTGTTCTGAAAGTCATGTTACTAGACCATGATGAACCTACGAACTATGAGGAAGCGATGATGAGCCCAGATTCCGCAAAATGGCTTAAGGCCATGAAATCTGAGATGGGATCCATGTATGAGAACAAAGTGTGGACTTTGGTGGAGTTGCCCGATGATCGGCAAGCCATAGAAAATAAATGGATCTTCAAGAGGAGGACGGACATTGATAGTAGTGTTACTATCTACAAAGCTCGACTTGTCACAAAAAGGTTTTTCGACAAGTTCAAGGTGTTGAATACAATGAGATTTTCTCACTCGTATCGATGCTTAAGTCTGTCCGAATCATATTAGCAATTGCCGCATTTTATGAAATCTGGCAAATGGATGAACAAAACCGCATTCCTTAATGGATTTATTAAAGAAGAGTTGTATATGATGCAACCAGAAGGTTTTGTCGATCCTAAAGGTGCTAACAAAATGTGCAAGCTCCAGCGATCCATCTATGGACTGGAGCAAGCATCTTGGAGTTGGAATATACGCTTTGATAAGTTGATCAAAGCATATAGTTTATACAGACTTGCAGTGAAGCCTGTATTTACTAGAAAGTGAGTGGGAGCACTCTGACATTTCGATAAGTATATGTGAATGACATATTGTAGATCGGAAATAATGTAGAATTATTCGCAAAGCATAAAGGAGTGTTTGAAAGGAGTTTTTCAAAGAAAGACCTCGGTGAAGCTGCTTACATATTGAGCATCAAGATCTATAGAGATAGATCAAGGCGCTTGATAAGTTTTTCAATGAGTACATACCTTGACAAGATTTTGAAGTAGTTCAAAATGGAGCAGTCAAAGAAAGAGTTCTTGCTGTGTTAGAAAGTGTGAAATTGAGTAAGACTAAAAACCCGACCACGGCAGAAGATAGAAAGAGAATGAAAGTCATTCCCTATGCCTTGGCCATAGGTTCTATAAAGTATGCCATCTTGTGTACCGATCTATTGTATACCCCCTTTGAGTTTGGCAAGGAGTACAATAGTGATCTAGGAGTAGATCATCGGACAGCGGTCAAAATTATCCTTAGTGGAATAAGGATATGTTTCTCGATTATGGAAGTGACAAAAGGTTAAATAAGTAAAGGGTTACGTCGATGCAAGTTTTGACACCGATCCGGATGACTCTAAGTCTCGATCTAGATACATATTGAAAGTGGGAGCAATTAGCTAGAGTAGCTCCGTGCAGAGCATTGTAGACATAGAAAATTGCAAAATACATAACGGATCTGAATGTGAAAGACCCGTTGACTAAGATTCTCTCACAAGCAAAACATGATCACGCCTTAGTACTCTTTGGGTGTTAATCACATAGCAATGTGAACTAGAATACTGAATCTAGTAAACCTTTTGGGTGTTGATCACATGGCGATGTGAACTATGGGTGTTAATCACATGATGATGTGAATTATCGATGTTAATCACATGGTGATGTGATCTAGATTATTGACTCTAGTGCAAGTGGGAGACTGAAGGAAATATGCCCTAGAGGCAATAATAAAGTTATTATTTATTTCCTTATATCATGATAAATGTTTATTATTCATGCTAGAATTGTATTAACGAAACATAATACATGTGTGAATATATAGACAAGCAGTGTCACTAGTATGCCTCTACTTGACTAGCTTGTTCATCAAAGATGGTTATGTTTCCTAACCATGGACAAAGAGTTGTTATTTGATTAACGGGATCACATCATTAGTTGAATGATCGATTGACATGACCCATTCCGTTAGCTTAGCACCCGATCGTTTAGTATGTTGCTATTTCTTTCTTCATGACTTATACATGTTCCTATGACTATGAGATTATGCAACTCCGTTTACGGAGGAACACTTTGTGTGCTACCAAGCGTCTAGCAACGCTGGGTGATTATAAAGGTGCTCTCTGGTGTCTCCAAAGGTACTTGTTGGGTTGGCGTATTTTGAGATTAGGATTTGTCACTCCGAATGTCGAGAGGTATCTCTGGGCCCTCTCGGTAATGCACATCACTTAAGCCTTGCAAGCATTTCAACTAATGAGTTAGTTGTGAGATGATGTATTACGGAACGAGTAAAGAGACTTCTGGTAACGAGATTGAACTAGGTATTGGATACCGACGATCGAATCTCGGGCAAGTAACATACCGATGACAAAGGAACAACGTATGTTGTTGTGCGGTTTGACCGATAAAGATCTTCGTAGAATATGTAGGAACCAATATGGGCATCCGGTCCCGCTATTGGTTATTGACCGGAGACATGTCTCGGTCATGTCTACATATTCTCGAACCGTAGGGTCCGCACGCTTAAGGTTTCGATGCAGTTATATTATGAGGTTATGTATTTTGATGTACGAAGGTTGTTGAGTCCCGATATGATCACAGACATGACGAGGAGTCTCGAAATGGTCGAGACATAAAGATTGATATATTGGACGGATATATTTGGACACGGAAAGGTTCCGAGAAGTTTAGAGCTCCGGGAGGTTACCGGAACCCCCCGGGAGGTATATGGGCCTTATTGGGCCCATGTAGGAGGAAGGGAGAAGGAACAAGGGAGGGGGGCGCGTCCCCTAGCCCAATCCGAATTGGGGAGGGGGCCGGCCCCCCCTTTCCTTTCTCCTTCCCCCTCTTCCTATTACTACTACTAGTACTACTTCCTAATACTAGTACTCTTTCCTTCCCCCTCCAAATAAGATAAGGAAAGGAAACCTACTTGGAGTAGGTTTCCCTCCCCATGGCGCCCCCCTTGAGGCCGGCCACCTCCTCCCTCCCTCCTTTATATCACGGGGTAAGGGGCACCCTAGGACACACAAGTTGATCATTGATCGTTCCTTAGCCGTGTGCGGTGCCCCCTCCACGATATTACACCTCGATCATATTGTAGCGGTGCTTAGGCGAAGCCTGCGACAGAGAAACATCAAGATCGTCACCACGCCGTCGTCTTGTGGAACTCCCCTCGGGCCTCTCTTTGGATTGGAGATCGAGGGTGCGTCATCGAGCTGTCGCGCGTGTCAAGAACTCGGAGGTGCCGAATGCGGTGCTTGGATCGGTTGGACCGGAGGACGTCGACTACTTCCTCTATGTTGCGTCAGCGCTTCGCTTGGTCTCACGAGTGCGTAGACAACACTCTCCCCTCGTTGCTATATCATCACCATGATCTTGCGTGTGCGTAGGAAATTTTTTGAAATTACTACGTTCCCCAACAAGGACTTCAAAGGCATTTTCAACGTCATGGAGCATATGAGATGTTCCAGGAATTGAAGTTTATTTTTCAGAAGAATGCCCGGATTGAGAGGTATGATACCTCTGATAAGTTCTATGCTTGCAAGATGGAGGAGAGCGGGTTTGTCAGTGAGCACATACTCAGAATGTCTGGGTATTACAACCGTCTGGCTAAGTTGGGAGTTGAGCTCCCGCCTGAGGCAATTAGTGACAGTGGTCTTCAATCGCTACCACCTAGCTACAAGAGCTTTGAGTTGAACTATAACATGCAAGGGATGAACAAGTCAGCCTCCAAGCTGTTTGCGATGCTGAAAGTCGCTGAGTTAGACATCCAAAAGGAGAATCAAGTGTTAATGGTCAATAAAACCACTAGTTTCAAGAAGATCAAGGGAAAGAAGGGAAACTTCAAGAAGAGTGGCAAAGCAGTTGCCCCTCCTCCCATGAAGAAACCCAAGCTGGACCCAAGCCGGAAACTGAGTGCTTCTATTGCAAGGGAACTGGCCACTCAAAGTGGAAATGCCCCAAGTATCTGGCTGACAAGAAGGGGGCCAACGTCAACAAAACCATATATATGATATACATCTTATTGATGCGTACCTTACTAGCTCTCGTTGTAGTGCCTGGGTATTTGATACCTATGCGGTTGCTCACATTTGTAGCTCTAAACAGGAACTACGGAATAGATGAAGGCTGGCGAAGGACAAAGTGACGATGCACGTGGGAAATGGTTCCAAGGTTGATGTGATCACCGTCAGCACGCTCGCTCTTCGATTACCATCAGGATTAGTGGTAAACATGAATAATTGTTATTTAGTGCCTGCGTTGAGCATGAACATTATATCTGGATTTTGTTTAATGTGAGACGGTTACTCATTTAAATAAGAGAATAATGATTTTTCTATTTATATGGGTATTAACTTTTATGGCCATGCATCCATTGTGAGGGGTTTATTCTTATTGAATCTCGATAGTGACGATACACATGTTCATAACATTGATGCCAAAACATGTAGAGTTGATAATGATAGTACCACTTTCTTGCTGCTTAGGTCATATTGGTGTAAAGAGCATGAAGAAACTCCATGTTGATGGACTTTTGGAGTCACTTGATTTTGAATCACTTGACACATGTGAACCATGCCTAATGGGCAAGATGACTAAAACCTCATTTTCCGGAACTGTGGAACAAGCAAGTTACTTGTTCAAAATCATACACACTGATGTGTGCGGTCCGATGAGTGTTGACGCGCGCGATGGATATTGTTACTTCCTCACCTTCACCGATGATTTAAGTAGATATGGGTATATTTACTTAATGAAGCATAAGTCTGAAACGTTTGAAAAGCTCAAGCAATTTCAGAATGAAGTTGAGAATCATCATAACAAGAAGATTAAATTCCTATGATCTGATCGAGGGGGAGAGTATCTGAGTTTTGAGTTTGGCAATCACTTAAGACAATGTGGAATTGTTTCACAACTGACGCCACCTGGAACGCCACAGCGTAATGGTGCGTCTGAACGTCGTAATCGTACCTTATTGGATATGGTGTATTCTATGATGTCTCTTACCGATCTGCCACTCTCGTTTTGGGGTTATGCATTAGATACAGCTACATTCACTTTAAATAGGGAACCATCTAACTCCATGGAGACGGCACTGTATGAACTATGGTTTGGCAAGAAACCTAAGCCGTCGTTTCTTAAGGTTTGGGGTTGCGATGCTTATGTAAAAAGGCTTTAGCCAGAAAAGCTCGAACCCAAAGTGGACAAATGTGTCTTCATAGGATACCCAAAGGATACAATTGGGTATACCCTCTATCTCAGATCTGAGTGCAAAGTGTTTGTTGCTAAGAATGGGTCCTTTCTCGAGAAAGAGTTTCTCTCAAAAGAATTGAGTGGGAGGAAGATAGAACTTGATGAGGTTGTTGAACCTTTACTTCAACCACAGAGTGGCTCAACACAGAAAGATGTTTCTGAGGCACCTACATTAGTTGAAGAGGAAGCTAATGATAGTGATCATGAAGTTTTGGATCAAGTTACTATCGAACCTCGTAGGTCGACAAGGATACGTACTACTCCTGAGTGATACGGTAACCCTGTCTTAGTGGTCATGTTGTTGGACAACAATGGACCTACTAGCTATGGAGAAGCAATGGTGGGCACGCATTCCGACAAATGGTTAGAGGCCATGAAATCCAAGATGGGATCCATGTATGAAAACAAAGTATGGACTTTGAAAGTATTACCTAAAGGGCGAAAGTCCATTCAGAATAAATGGATCTTCAAGAAGAAGACGGACGCAAACGGTAATGTAGCCGTCTATAAAGCTCGACTTGTGGTAAAGGGGTATTCACAAGATGAAGGAGTTGACTATGATGAGACTTTCTCACCCGTAGCGATGCTTAAGTCCTTCAGAATCATGTTTGCAATAGCTGCATTTTTCGATTATGAAATCTGGCAGATGGGTGTCAAAACAGCGTTCCTTAATGATTTCATTAAGGGAGAGTTGTATATGATGCAACCAGAAGGTTTTGTCGATCCAGAGAATGCTGACAAAGTGTGCAAGCACCAGCGATCCATTTATAGACTGGTGCAAGCATCTTGGAGTTGGGATCTTTACTTTGATGAGGTGATCAAAGCGTTTGGGTTTATACAAGTTTACGAAGAAGCTTGTATTTACAAGAAATTGATTAGGAGCTCTATAGCGTTTCCAATATTATATGTGGATGGCATATTGCCGATTGGAATCAATATAGAACTTTTGGAAAGCGTGAAGGAATATTTGAACAAGAGTTTTTTAATGAAGGACCTAGAGAAGTTGCTTCATATTAGGCATCAAAATCCATAAAGATAGATCGAGACACTTGATAGGACTTTCACAAAGCGCATACCTTGATAAGATTTTGAAGAAGTTCAAAATGGATCAGCCCAAGAAGGGGTTTCTTGCCTGTTTTTCAAGCTTTGAAGTTGAGTAAGACTCAATGCCCAGCGACTGCAGAGGATAGAGAAAATATGAGTGTCATCCTCTATGCCTCTGCCATAGACTCTATCATGTATGCGATGTTGTGCACAAGACTAGATGTCAGCCTTGCCATTAGTATGGTCGGAAGGTTTCAAAGTGATCTGGGAGTGGAACACTAGACAAAGGTCAATAATATCCTTAAGTACTTGAAAGGGACTAAGGAAATGCTTCTCATTTATGGAGGTGATCAAGAGCTCATCGTAAATGGTTACGTTGATGCAAGCTTTCACACTGATCTGGATGACTCTAAGTCTCAAACCGGATACATATATATTCTAAATGGGGGGCGCTAAGCTGTTGTAGTTCCAAGCAAAGCATTGTAGCTAATTCTACATGCGAAGCGGAGTACATAGCTGCCTTGGAGGCAGCGAATGAAGGTGTCTGGATGAAGCAGTTCATGACAAATCTTGAAGTTGTGCCCAGTGCACAGGACCCAATGACTCTGTTCTGCGACAACACTAGTGCCATTGCAGCCAAGGAACCAAGGTTTCACAAGAGGACCAGACACATAAAGTGACACTTCAATTCCATCCGCGATGTAATCAAGGAGGAGGACATAAACATTTGCGAAGTACATACCGATCTGAATGTTACAGATCTGTTAACTAAACCTCTTCCACGAGCAAAACATGATAAACACCCTAACTCTATGGGTGTTAGATTCATTACCTTGTAATACTAGATTATTGACTCTAGCGCAAGTGGGAGACTGTTAGAAATATGCCCTAGAAGCAATAATAAAGTGGTTATTATTATATATCCTTGTTCATGATAATCGTTTATTATCCATGCTATAATTGTATTGATTGGAAACTCAAATACATGTGTGGATATAGAGATAACAACACGTCCCTAGTGAGCCTCTACCGGACTAGCTCGTTGGTCAAAGATGGCTATGGTTTCCTAGCCATAGACATGAGCGGTCATTTGATGATGGGATCACATCATTAGGAGAATGATGTGATGGACAAGACCCAAACTATAAGCATAGCACATGATCATATCGTGTTTCATGCTATCATTTTCTGCGTGTCAAGTATCTGTTCCTATGACCATGAGATCATGCAACTCACTGGCACCGGAGGAGTACCTTGTGTGTATCAAACATCGCAACGTAACTGGGTGACTATAAAGATGCTCTACAGGTATCTCTGAGGGTGTCAGTTGAGTTGGCATGGATCAAGACTGGGATTTGTCACTCCGTATGACGGAGAGGTATCTCAAGGCCCACATGGTAATACAACATCACAATAAGCTTGCAAGCAATGTGACTAAGGAGTTAGCCATGAGATCTTGTATTATGGAACGAGTAAAGAGACTTGTCGGTAACCAGATTGAACTAGGTATGGAGATACCGAGGATCGAATCTCGGGCAAGTAACATACCGATGGACAAAAGGAACTGCGTACGTGCTTAGTTGAATCCTTGGCATCGAGGTTCGACCGATAAAGATCTTTGTAGAATATGTGGGCACCAATATGGACATCGAGGTCCCGCTATAGGTTATGGACCGTAGAGGTGTCTCAGTCATGTCCACATTATTCTCGAACCCGTAGGGTCCGCACGCTTAACGTCCGGTGACGGTAAAGTAGTATTGGGATATTCACGTTGGTGACCGAATGTTGCTCGGAGTCCCGGATGAGACCCTAGATGTCACGAGGAGCTCCGAAATGGTCCAGAGGTAAAGATTTATATCACTACAGGAATCAGGAACTTTGCCATCAGCCATGGCTGATGGCAAGGGCATGCCTGGCGAACGGCAAAGGCCTTTTCCATCCGCCAGCAGACGGCAAAACGTCCGGCTGAACAGGCTACGGCAAATGCATCTATGTCGTTTGCTGGCGGACGGCAAAGATGCAAAGGTCTTTCCGTCCGCCAGCAGACAGCAAAGAGCCTGGACGGCACACTGATGACCTGCAAGTATAGGGGATCTATCGTAGTCCTTTCGATAAGTAAGAGTGTCGAACCCAACGAGGAGCAGAAGGAAATGATAAGCGGTTTTCAGCAAGGTATTCTCTGCAAGTACTGAAATAAGTGGTAACAGATAGTTTTGTGATAAGATAAATTGTAACGAGCAACAAGTAACAAAAGTAAATAAAGTGCAGCAAGATGGCCCAATCCTTTTTGTAGCAAAGTACAAGCCTGGACAAACTCTTATAATAGGAAAAGAGCTCCCGAGGACACATGGGAATATCGTCAAGCTAGTTTTCATCACGCTCATATGATTCGCGTTCGGTACTTTGATAATTTGATAAGTGGGTGGACCGGTGCTTGGGTGCTATTCTTACTTGAACAAGCATCCCACTTATGATTAACCTCTATTGCAAGCATCCGCAACTACAACAAAAGTATTAAGGTAAACCTAACCATAGCATGAAACATATGGATCCAAATCAGCCCCTTATGAAGCAACGCATAAACTAGGGTTTAAGCTTCTGTCACTCTAGCAACCCATCATCTACCTATTACTTCCCAATGCCCTCCTCTAGGCCCAAATAATGGTGAAGTGTTATGTAGTCGACGTTCACATAACACCACTAGAGGATAGACAACATACATCTTATCAAAATATCAAACGAATACCAAATTTACATGACTACTAATAGCAAGACTTCTCCCTTGTCCTCAGGAACAAACGTAATTACTCACAAAGCATATTCATGTTCATAATCAGAGGGGTAATAATATGCATAAAGGATCTGAACATATGATCTTCCACCAAATAAACCAACTAGCATCAACTACAAGGAGTAATCAACACTACTAGCAACCTACTAGCACCAATCCCGGACTGGGAGACAAGAATTGGATACAAGAGATGAACTAGGGTTTGGAGATGAGATGGTGCTGGTGAAGATGTTGATGGAGATTGCCCTCTCCCGCTGAGAGGAGCGTTGGTGATTACGATGGTGATGATTTCCCCCTCCCGAAGGGAAGTGTCCCCGGCAGAACAGCTCTGCCGGAGCCCTAGATTGGTTCCGCCTCGTGGCGGCGGAGTCTCGTCCCGAAAGGTTGCCTATGATTTTTTTTCTCATCGAAAGACTTCATATAGGAGAAGATGGGCGTCGGAGAGCCACCAGGGGGCCATGAGGTAGGAGGGCGCGCCCAGGGGGGAGGGGCGCGCCCCCCACCCTCGTGAGCAGGGTGTGGGCCCCCTGGCCTTCATCTTTGGCGACAATTTTTCTTTATTTATTTTAAGATATTCCATGGAGTTTCAGGACTTTTGGAGTTCGTAGAATAGGTCTCAATATTTGCTCCTTTTCGGCCAATTAATTCGATTCTTGGCATTCCCCTCTTCATGGTAAACCTTGTAGGATAAGAGAGAATAGCCATACGTATTGTGACATATCGTGAAATAACAGCCCATAATGCGATAAATATCGATATAAAAGCATGATGCAAAATGGACGATCAACTCCCCAAGCTTAGACCTCGCTTGTCCTCAAGCGAAAAGCCGATAACAATAAATATGTCCTCATGTTTAGAAGTAGAGCGTCGATAAAAATAAAATACGGACATGAAGGCACCATGATTATTTTCATAACAGAACATATATAGATTTGTCATATGATTACTTATGTTCAAGTGATGATCTTTTCACAAAGCCAAAGTATGAATCATAAACCTTATTGAGCACCAACAAATTATACCCTCACCATTGAAGCAATTGCAATTTATCATAACATCAGAAAGAGTCTATGTCAGAGCTTAAAAGCAAGTCCACATACTCAACTATCACTTAGTCCTTCATAATTGCTAACACTCACGCAATACTTGTGGTTACGGAGTCTTAACCGGACACAGAGAAAGATAGGGGCTTGTAGTTTTGCCCCACAACCTTTTACCTAATGGGTAATGTCAACAATAATAATTCATGCTCCCCCACATCCAATTAGATATATATATATATCATGTTCTTTCCAACATGCTGAGCTCGCCAAAGGATAAAATGAAAAAGGAAAGGTGAAGATCACCGTGACTCTTGCATTAAGTAGAGGATAAAAATAAAAGATAGGCCCTTCGCAGAGGGAAGCAAAGGTTGCCATGCGCTTTTATGGTTGGATGCACAAAATCTTAATGCAAAAGAACGTCACTTTATATTGCCCCTTGTATGTGAACCTTTATTATGCAGTCCGTCGCTTTTATTGCGTCCACAACAAGTTCGTACAAATCTTATTTCTCTGCACTAATAAGTCATGCATATTTAAAGAGCAATTTTTATTGCTTGTGTTGGAAATATGCCCTAGAGGCAATAATAAATTAGTTATTATTATATTTCCTTGTTCATGATAATCGTTTATTATCCATGCTATAATTGTATTGATAGGAAACTCCGATACATCTGTGGGTACATAGACAACACCATGTCCCTAGTAAGCCTCTAGTTGACTAGCTCGTTGGTCAATAGATGGTTACGGTTTCCTGACCATGGACATTGGATGTCATTGATAACGGGGTCACATCATTAGGAGAATGATGTGATGGACAAGACCCAATCCTAAGCCGAGCACAGAGATCGTGTAGTTCGTATGCTAAAGCTTTTCTAATGTCAAGTATCATTTCCTTAGACCATGAGATTGTGCAACTCCCGGATACCGTAGGAATGCTTTGGGTGTACCAAACGTCACAACATAACTAGGTGGCTATAAAGGTCCACTACAGGTATCTCCGAAAGTGTCTGTTGGGTTGGCACGAATCGAGACTGGGATTTGTCACTCCGTGTGACGGAGAGGTATCTCTGGGCCCACTCGGTAGGACATCATCATAATGTGCACAATGTGATCAAAGAGTTGATCGCGGGATGATGTGTTACGGAACGAGTAAAGAGACTTGCCGGTAACGAGATTGAACAAGGTATCAGGATACCGACGATCGAATCTCGTGCAAGTACTATACCGGTTGTTGGGGATATTACCACTAGGCGTAAACCGGCCTGCTTGGGCCGGGTTAACTTAATTAGTAGTATGAGCACATGAAGGCCCAAGGCCTATAGTCGGTTTAGAACCTGTAGCCATAAACCGGCCTGATGTATAACTTGTATGGTAAGTTAGGAATAGAGAGACACCAACCGGGATACGAGTATGAACCGGTTGGGACTCTATGGACCGACGGACGTCACCCGTGTATATAAGGGGACGACCCGGCGGCGGTTTAAGACAGATAACCACAACTCGAGCCTAAGCGAAGCTTGTTTGCTCCTAGCCATCGAGACCACATCAATTCCATCACAACTAGGCGTAGGCTTTTACCTTCATCGAAGGGCGAACTAGTATAAAACCCTCGTGTCTTTGTGTCCGCTTAACCCTTCAAGTAAACTTCGTGAGCGATGGCTCCACGACTAAGTCCTTTCACTAGGACATCTGCCGTGACAAATCCATCGACGGTTGGCGCCCACCGTGGGGCTATCGCACGATGGTTTAGCGGTCTTGGAGGGCAAGCTCAAGGGACTCGAAGGCTATGTTGTGGGCCGGATGACCAAGAGTCGTCGCGGCAGGATCTACATCGACGACGCAGGATGGGGTCCCGAGGCCGATTCGATCGAGTACGGGTACCGGGTCCCCTTTGGTGGCAGACACGTCTTCATCGGCAAGATCGGTGAGCCTAGACCTGAGCCGGACATCTGCACCGACCCCATCGAGACGGCTCAGCGTGAGAGATCTACCCAGGCTAAACCGGCCGTGAAGCATGTCTTCGTTGGAGTCATCCACGGAGGAGAGCGTGAGGACGGATCAGAACACGGTAGTGAGACCGTCGTCTATTCCGGTGACGAGTCCACAACCGGAGAGACCGAATCGCTATACCAGTTACAAGAGGATATGGTTAGGGGTTGTTCCGATGGCGACAGTATTCCGGACCCCCCAGGCCAGATCAACCGGGTTGGAATATTCATGGCCGGCACACACGCGGCGAATCACTCTTCGACCGCCGCAGCGATGCTCTCCGGATCAGCGGCCGCAAAGCGAAGCGAGGGCCTTGGCGCCCGCCGTTCAAGTTCTATCTGATCTGTTTGATGCACTAGCTGCGCTTATGGCGAGGACAATCCGGCGGATCAGAGGCCCATAATGCGAGATTGCGAAGGTGAAAGAGCGGATCGTGCAAGCCAAAGCGGATCTGGCAGCGAAAAAAGACAGATGGCTGCGAGCGAGCGCTTTGGACGCCGAGGCCTACAAACTCATGCTTGACCAGAACGCATCACAGGAGATTTTGAACCGAAATACAGATCACGCTGTCGGGCGGCGCGGGCGGCGAGAGGAGACCCGCCGCCGCGAGCACCTATGGGGCCGGGCCCTTCGTGAAGTCTTGATGCGAGGGCGGAGGAGGCACGGAGAGCAGATCGAGGCGATGCACGCGGGCGGATTTTTACCCAGCTTCGGGCCGCGATGGACGCGTAAAACCCTACTGCTGCTTTGTGTTCGTATTTGATCTTGCTCAAGAAAGCGAGCGTATGGTGGTGTGTAGTGTCGAATGAGTCGAACTGGCCGAACCTCCGAACCTCCTCTACGTTGTGCATGGGCCTCCTTTTATAGTGCAAGGGGTCACCGACAGGTGTCAACATAGGAGGAAGGGGTAAAAAGGTAAAAGAGGTGGTAGTTGGAGCAGTCTTGGAACAAAGGAGCTACGATTAGCTTGAGCAGTGGCTTCTACCTACTTTTGACAGAGGGGGACAAGGGCATTTAATGCCCGTCGCCGTCGACCCCAAAAGTTCCCGCTCTTGCGTCTCCGTTTGCCACGGCGATGGATCCATCACCGTGAAGTGCCACCGCACCCCCTAGGCTGCGCGGCAACCCGCCACGCGTCTCTAGAGAGGGCTCAAGGCGACGCGTGGGCAGATGAGCTGGAGTGCGGGCACACAGCGTAGCTCTCCCGGCAAGTACCTTGCCGGGGTCTTGATCTTGCCGGGCCCGGGAGCTTGTCGGGCTCAGTAACTGCCGCTCCCGGGCCTTGGCGCCGGACGCGTATAGCGCCGAGGCGTGTCTTCTATGATGTAATCTTCTAGTCTCCCCGGCGAGCTCCTCTCGCCAGGACCTTGCGTGAGTGATGTAATCTTGCGCCTGGAACGGCCTTCCCGGCAAGCTCCTCTTGCCGGGGTCTCGATCTTCTGTCTTGTACACTTTGTTCTTGAATGGCTTGATATGGAGCAGAATGGTCTCCGGCAAGCATGTGGTAGATCGGCCGCGGGAGGCTGCGATTGCCCGGCACAAGTTGGGGTACCGAGGTACCCCTACCTTAGTACAATCGGCAGAGCCCCGGGTCTAGGCCACACACGGTGCCGAGCGCTGTTGGGCCAGGCCCAAGACAGTGCACGGGCACACGAGGCCCACGGCGTGCCGACTCCACTTCCGCATCCGCCGCCTCCCCCGTAATGGCACGCGTCGATTGCGGCGTCGTGGGAGACGTGGGCGGCGCATGCAGTCTTTAAGGCATCCACCCCGTGATCGTGGTGCAGAGCGATGTCGCTTCACCCGCCGCCCCGGCTCCGCTTTTTGCACGCTGCCCTCATGCACAGGGTCGTGGCGGCGAAGGTGGGAGACCGAGCCGTCCGCAGGCGGAGAAGGCGAGTCGGCCCGCTCTTCCCGCCTCCTCGCTTCTGATTGGCGGCGGGCGGTTGAGCCCCAACCTCGCCCCTTTTGCCCTTCCCCGACAAGCTTCTCTTGCCGGGGCCTCCTTCCCCGGCAAGCTTCCCTTGCCGGGGGCTCCTTGACCTACCTCCTAAACAGGGAAACAGGAGAAGGATTACGGGCATCTTATCTTTTAATTTGTAAGCCTTCGGGCCTTAACTGTATTCAAAACTTGTAATCCTCTCTATCATGTTTTTCATCCTCTATGGACTTGTATTAAACTAATGTTTTTAATGAAAGGAGGGGAAAGCTTGCCGGACCGAGTCTTTTACTTGACTTCGTGCCTTGTATGTTCTTACGCTATCGGGGAGTTTGCCGGGGCGAACACGCTTGCCGAGTGCGGGACAGCCCGCTGGCGGTATTGCTTCCGGCAAACAACCTTGCCGGGCCAGTTGCGACGCTTAACTTGCTGAGTAGGCTCGAAAGCAAGGTAAGGTGCAACAACACACTTGTGTTTGTTGAGCGGACTCGGAAACAAAACAAATGCATAAGCTGAGCCACGACTTGGCTCCTCCGCGTCTGGGTTTCACAAGACACGCTCGTTCAAGACGCAGCCCCGCTTTCCCCGGTCCATAAGAGGATGCATGACGAGGGATGAAAAACTTATCTGATATCGCAGCCCCTAGCGACGCTGGCTCGCCGGAGACGAATCTTGACGCTCGCAGCCCCACTATCTTGGCTTGGCCGAACCAAATCTTGGTGCGCTCTTCGGTTTCTCCTTGTTGCTGTAATTTCAGCCATGAAAGCAGCGGAGATAGATCTGCAACAGCTTCATCATGTACATGTATATGTATATAAATCTTGATTGTGCAATGCGATGCCGTGCCTTGCCCTTCGTATGTTTGTACTCTACGCTCTCGGGGAGCTTGTCGGTCGCGAACACGCTTCTTGAGTCGGGAACATCAACAGCCCGCTGGCTGGTGTTGCTTCCGCAAGCAACCTTGCGGGTCACCAGCAGCTTGTGTTTGCCGAGCGGACTCGGAAACAAGGCAAGGGCGCAGCTGGACCACGACTTGGCTCCTCTCGCGCACAAGCCTCTCATCTGAAGGGCATCTTACGGCAAGGCTTGCCACGTTACACCCTCTACTTTACACCCTTTGTGCGCTTTTACCCTCGCTTCTAGGGAACTTGCGGCGCTTAACACACTTGCCGAAAGCGGAACATCAGCAGCCCGCTGGCTGGTGTTGCTTCCGCAAGCAACCTTGCAGCGTCTCGTCGCGACGACTTAACTTGCCGAGCGGACTCGAACGAAACAAGGGCGCGAAGCTGGTCGCGCTCACTTTTAACTCGTTGAGTGTGCTCGAAGCAAGATAAGGGTGCGGCTATCCACGGGCGAGCTCCTCCGCGCCGCGTGTTTTGCATACAAAGGACTAACGACGAGGATATAACATAAAGAAGCATGGAACTAAGGGGTGTTCTGCACAAAAGCTCGAACAACTTAGCTTTTCTTTTTCTCGTTTCCTTGCATTCGCCGGTGGAGCTCGATGGCGCGTCCTCGACGGCAGCGCAGCACTCCGGAGAGACGCGTTTGCCGGGACGAGCACCAGAGCTGTCCACGCCGGGCTTAGAGCGTTCCGAGGAGATACGCTCGCCGGAGTGCTGCGCCAGAGCCGTCCTTGCCGGACTTAGAGCTCGATGGCACGTCCTCGACGGCAGCGTAGCGTTCCAGGGAAACGCGCTTGCCGGAGTGGAGGGGAGCGGGGG
Source organism: Aegilops speltoides (assembly GCA_021437245.1). Taxonomy (NCBI): domain Eukaryota; kingdom Viridiplantae; phylum Streptophyta; class Magnoliopsida; order Poales; family Poaceae; genus Aegilops; species Aegilops speltoides. The sequence continues at coordinate 298,686,157 of CM038141.1, read as the reverse complement.
CGAGCAGCGAGAGGAACAGGAGATGCTCGGACTCCTGGTAGCGACAGGAGGAGCAGGGTCCTGCCCCGGCACTTTCGCTTTGCTCATGCATGGACAGCGGTCCGGAGCATCCGCGAGCCTCCGCGCGTTCTTGCCCGATGCGAGTACCACCTCCGTGTACACGGCGCTCTTTGGGTAAATCGTCAGACGCTGAGATGGACGTGGATCCATGGAGACCGAGGCGCGGTCATCCGTCCTGTCCCTGGATCCGGTGGCGCCGCGAGTACCCTCGCCGGTGCCCACCCTTCCGCTGGCGTCTCCTCCGCCCACCGCTGGCTCCGGTGGCGGCGGGTGAGACGCAGACGGGTCTGCAACCCTTGAAGCCCTCGTCTTCGGGGCCATGGCGCAGTTGTCGATGAAGTTCTTGTGGCCCGGAGAGGTTGATGAAGAACGCGGCCGCGAACGCCGGATCAGGTCCGCACAACCTCGACGCCCCTACCGGCGCGCCAAAGATGTCGGGCCGGGCGGATGGGGACCCGCCCGCGCGAGCACCTATGGGGCCGGGCCCTTCGTGAATGCGGATGCGGGCGGAGGAGGCACAGAGAGCGGATCGAGGCGATGCAGCGGGCGGATTTTACCCGGCCGCCGCGATGGGCGCGTAAAACCCTCTTGCTGCTTTGTGTTCAGATTTGATCTTGCTCAAGAAAGCGAGCGTATGGTGGTGTGTAGTGTCGAATGAGTCGAACTGGCCGAACCTCCGAACCTCCTCTACGTTGTGCATGGGCCTCCTTTTATAGTGCAAGGGGTCACCGACAGGTGTCAACGTAGGAGGAAGGGGTAAAAAGGTAAAAGAGGTGGTAGTTGGAACAGTGCGGGAACAGTGGAGCTACAGTGCTTGAACAGTGGCTTCTACCTACTTTTGACAGAGGGGGACAAGGGCATTTAATGCCCATCGCCGTCGACCCCAAAAGTTCCCGCTCTTGCGTCTCCGTTTGCCACGGCGATGGATCCATCACCGTGAAGTGCCACCGCACCCCCTAGGCTGTGACCACCCGCCACGCGTCTCTAGAGAGGGCTCAAGGCGGCGCTGGGCGGATGAGCTGGAGTCGGGGCACAGGCGTAGCTCTCCCGGCAAGTACCTTGCCGGGTCTTGATCTTGCTTGGGCCGGGAGCTTGTCGGGCTCAGTAACTTGCCGCTCCCGGGCCTTCGCCGGGGCGCGTATAAGCGCCGAGGCGTGTCTTCTATGTTGTAATCTTCTAGTCTCCCGGCGAGCTCCTCTCGCCAGACCTTGCGTGAGTGATGTAATCTTGCGCTGAACAGCCTTCCGCAAGCTCCTCTTGCCGGGTCTCGATCTTCTGTCTTGTACACTTTGTTCTTGAATGGCTTGATATGGAGCAGAATGGTCTCCGGCAAGCATGTGGTAGATCCAGCCGGGGAGTCTGCGATGCCCGTGCACAAGTTGGGTACCGAGGTACCCCTACCTTAGTACACCGACAACGCCGCCATTAGGGTTTGACCCCGAAATCTCTTCGGACTCCGGAGCTGGACCCGAGAATCCGCCACAAAGACAGAGACAAACCGGATTGAGGCACGGGACCAGGCGACGGTCCAACCTCGCTGATGGAACCTCCTCAGCGAGAACATTGTGGTTCCTCCGCCGGTTCAGATGCCCCGTGTCATTATTCTAATCCTATGGACAACCTTGTTGCAGCCGCCATGTATTATTAGAGGCTATCCCAGTCGAAGGGGACTCTCCGCAAGCGGTAGAGACGCGCCGGGTTAAGGAGCGGACCACGCTGATTCAGCAGGAAGCATATTCGTACATCCATGATCGGATTCACTCCATGCCTTGTCCAAGCCGGAGCTATAGCAGGCGCATGGATGAACCGGCCATATCGAGCAATGCGCGAGGTCGTGAAGCGGCCCGTGGCAATAACCCGGCAGGTGGCATCCGCGATGCTCAGGATGTGGTGGACCGGCCCGAACGCGAAGGAGGCGAGTTAGTAGCACAGGATGATGCGGGTCAACTTACACTGGTTCGCCCTACCACCTTCGCCGGACCAGGAGTCGCATCCGCTTTGGGAGTGCCTTGTTTAATCCCCGCTTTGGGAGTGCCTTGTTTATTATCCATGCTATAATTGTATTGATAGGAAACTCAGATACATCTGTGGGTACATAGACAACACCATGTCCCTAGTAAGCCTCTAGTTGACTAGCTCGTTGATCAATAGATGGTTACGGTTTCCTGACCATGGACATTGGATGTCGTTGATAATGGGATCACATCATTAGGAGAATGATGTGATGGACAAGACCCAATCCTAAGCCGAGCACAGAGATCGTGTAGTTCGTATGCTAAAGCTTTTCTAATGTCAAGTATCATTTCCCTAGGCCATGAGATTGTGCAACTCCGGATACCGTAGGAATGCTTTGGGTGTACCAAACGTCACAACGAATGGCGGGTGGCTATAAAGGTGCACTACAGGTATGTCTGAAAGTGTCTGTTGGGTTGGCACGAATCGAGACTGGGATTTGTCACTCCGTGTGACGGAGAGGTATCTCTGGGCCCACTCGGTAGGACATCATCATAATGTGCACAATGTGATCAAAGAGTTGATCGCGGGATGATGTGTTACAGAACGAGTAAAGAGACTTGTCGGTAACGAGATTGAACAAGGTATCGGGATACCGACGATGGAATCTCGGGCAAGTACTATACCGGTAGACAAAGGGAATTGTATACGGGATTGCTTGAATCCTTGACATCGTGGTTCATCCGATGAGATCATCGTGGAACATGTGGGAGCCAACATGGGTATCCAGATCCCGCTGTTGGTTATTGGCCAGAGAGCCGTCTCGGTCATGTCTGCATGATTCCCGAACCCGTAGGGTCTACACACTTAAGGTTCGGTGACGCTAGAGTTGTTATGGGAATTAGTGTGCAGTTACCGAATGTTGTTCGGAGTCCCGGATGAGATCCCGGACGTCACGAGGAGTTCCGGCCGGAGGTAAAGATTTATATATGGGAAGTCCGATTTTGGCCACCGGAAAATGTTCGGAATTGTTCGGTATTGTACCGGGAAGGTTCTAGAAGGTTCCGGAGTGGGGCCCACCTGCATGGGGGGACCCACATGAACGTGGGTAGTGGGGGCAAGGCCACACACCCCTGGTCAAGGCGCACCAAGATTCCCCCTTAGAAGGAATAAGATCATATCCCGAAGGGATAAGATCAAGATCCCTAAAAAAAGGGGATAACAATCGGTGGGGAAGGAAATGATGGGATTTCTTTCCTCCCACCTTTGCCAATGCCCCAATGGACTTGGATGGCAAGAAACCAGCCCCCTCCACCCCTATTTATAGTGGGGAGGCGCATGGGAGCTTCACCCTTGCCCCTGGCGCAGCCCTCTCCCTCCCCAACACCTCCTCCTCCGTAGTGCTTGGCGAAGCTCTGCCGGAGAACTGCAAGCTCCACCACCACGCCGTCGTGCTGCCAGAGCTCTCCCTCAACTTCTCCTCTCCCCTTGCTGGATCAAGAAGGAGGAGACGTCCCCGGGCTGTACGTGTGTTGAACACGGAGGCGCCGTCCGTTCGGCGCTAGATCGGATCTTCCGCGATTTGAATCGCCGCGAGTACGACTCCATCAACCCCGTTCTCTTGAACGCTTCCGCTTAGCAATCTACAAGGGTATGTAGATGCACTCTCCTTTCCCTCGTTGTTGGTTTCTCCATAGATAGATCTTGGTGACACGTGGAAATTTTTGAATTTACGCTCGTTCCCCAACAAAGGGTATCGAGCTAGGTCTATTATGTAGATTCTTTGCACGAGCGAAACACAAAGTAGTTGTGGGTGTTGATTTTGTTCAATATGCTTACCGTTACTAGTCCAATCTTGTTTCGATGGTATTGTGGGATGAAGCGGCCGGACCGACCTTACACGCTCTTCGTGAGACAGTTCCACCGATGACATGCACTTGTTGCATAAGGTGGCTAGCGGGTGCCAGTCTCTCCCACTTTAGTCGGATCGGATTCGATGAAAAGGGTCCTTATGAAGGGTAAATAGCAATTGTTATATCATGTTGTGGCTTTTGCGTAGGTAAGAAACGTTCTTGCTAGAAACCCATAACAGCCACGTAAAACATGCAAACAACAATTACAGGACGTCTAACTTGTTTTTGCAGGGTATGCTATGTGATGTGATATGGCCAAGAAGAATGTGATGAATGATATGTGATGTATGAGATTGATCATGTTCTTGTAATAGGAATCACGACTTGCATGTCGATGAGTATGACGACCGGCAGGAGCCATAGGAGTTGTCTTAATTTATTGTATGACCTGCGTGTCATTAAACAACGCCATGTAATTACTTTACTTTATTGCTAACCGGTAGCCATAGTAGTAGAAGTAATAGTTGGCGAGACAACTTCATGAAGACACGATGATGGAGATCATGATGATGGAGATCATGGTGTCATGCCGGTGACGATGATGATCATGGAGCCCCGAAGATGGAGATATAAAGGAGCAAAATGATATTGGCCATATCATGTCACTATTTGATTGCATGTGATGTTTATCATGTTTATGCATCTTATTTGCTTAGAACGATGATAGTAAATAACATGATCCCTCATTAAAATTTCAAGAAAGTGTTCCCCCTAACTGTGCACCGTTGCGAAAGTTAAATGCTTTGAGCACCACGTGATGATCGGGTGTGATAGATTCTTACGTTCACATACAACGGGTGTAAGCCAGATTTACACAGGTGAAACACTTAGGTTGACTTGACGAGCCTAGCATGTACAGACATGGCCTCGGAACACAAGAGACCGAAATGTCGAGCATGAGTCGTATAGTAGATACGATCAACATGAAGATATTCACCGATGATGACTAGTCCGACTCACGTGATGATCGGACATAGCCTAGTTGACTCGGATCATGCAATCACTTAGATGACTAGAGTGATGTCTATCTGAGTGGGAGTTCATAAGATGAACTTAATTATCCTGAACATAGTCAAAAGATCTTTGCAAATTGTAAGCTCGCGCTTTAGTTCCACTGTTAAGATATGTTCCTAGAGAAAATATAGTTGAAAGTTGACAGTAGCGATTATGCGGACAATAGAAAGCTTATGTCCTTAATGCACGCTCGATGTCTTTGAACCCCAAACGTCGTCTGTGGATGTTGCGAACATCGGACATACACGTTTTGATAACTACGTGATAGTTCAGTTAGACGGTTTAGAGTTGAGGCACCAAAGACATTTTCAAAACGTCGCGGAACATATGAGATGTTTCGAGGGCTGAAATTGGGATTTCAGGCTCGTGCCACGTCAAGAGGTATGAGACCTCCGACGATTTTCTTAGCCTGCAAACTAAGGGAGAAAAGCTCAATCATTGAGCTTGTGCTTAGATTGTCTGAGTGCGACAATCACTTGAATCGAGTGGGAGTTGATCTTCCATAGATAGTGATGTTTCTCCAAAGTCATTGCCACCAAGCTGCTAGAGCTTCGTGATGAACTATAACATATCAGGGATAGATATGATGATCCTTGAGGTAGTCGCGATGTTTGACACCGCGAAAGTAGAAATCAAGAAGGAGCATCAATTGTTGATGGTTGTTGAAACCACTAGTTTCAAGAAGGGCGAGGGCAAGAAGGGATACTTCATGAAACGGCAAATCAGCTGCTGCTCTAGTGAAGAAACCCTAGGTTGAACCCAAACCCGAGACTAAGTGCTTATGTAATAAGGGGAACAACCACTGGAGTAGAATTACCCTAGATACTTGGTAGATGAGAAGGTTGGCAAGGTCGATAGAAGTATATTGGATATACATTATGTTAATGTGTACTTTACTAGTACTCCTAGTAGCACCAGGGTATTAAGATACCGGTTCGGTTGCTAAGTGTTAGTAACTCGAAATAAAAGAGCTACGAAATAAACGAAGACAAGTTAAAGGTGAGCTGACGATATGTGTTGGAAGTGTTTCCAAGTTTGATGTGATCAAACATCGCACGCTCCCTCTACCATCAAGATTAGTATTAAACCTGAATAATTGTCATTTGGTGTTTGCGTTGAGCATAGACATGATTGGATTATGTCTATCGCAATACGGTTATTCATTTAAGGAGAATAATGGTTACTCTATTTATTTGAATAATACCTTCAATGGTCTTGCACCTAAAGGAATGGTTTATTGAATCTCGATCATAGTGATACACATTTTCATGCCAAGAGATATAAGATAGTAATGATAGTACCACTTACTTGTGGCACTGCCACGGAAGTCATATTGGTGTAAAACGCATGAAGAAGCTCCATGTTGATGGATCTTTGGACACACTCGTTTTGAAAAGTTTGAGACATGCGAACCATGTCTATTGGTGTATACGCATGAAGAAACTCCATGCAGATGGATCGTTTGGACTCACTTGATTTTGAATCACTTGAGATATGCAAATCATACCACATGGGCAAGATGACTAAAAAGCCTCATTTTTCAATAAAATGGAACAAGATAGCAACTTGTTGGAAGTAACACATTTTGATGTGTGCAGTCCAATGAGTGCTGAGGCATGCAGTGAATATCGTTATGTTCTTACTTCATAGATGATTCAAGTAGATGTAGAGTATATTTACTTGATGAAACACAAGTCTGAATTATTGAATGGTTCAAGTAATTTCAGAGTGAAGTTGAAGATCATCGTGACAAGAGGATAAAATGTCTATGATATGATCATAGAGATGAGTATCTGAGTTACGAGCTTTGGCACGCAATTAAGACATTGTGGAAATTGTTTCACAATTAATACCGCCTGGAACACCATAGTATGAGGGTGTGTCCGAACATCATAGTTGCACCCTATTGGATATGGTGCGTACCATGATGTCTCTTATCAAATTACCACTATCATTCATGGGTTAGGCATTAGAGACAACCACATTCACTTTAAATAGGGCACCACGTAATTCCGTTGAGATGACATGTATGAACTATGGTTTAGAGAAACCTAAGCTATCATTTCTTAAAGGTTTGGGGCTGCGACGCTGATGTGAAAAAGTTTCAGGTTGATAATCTCGAACCCAAAGCGGATAAAATGCATCTTCATAGGACACCCAAAACAGTTTGGTATACCTCCTAATTCAGATCCGAAAGCAATAGGGATTGTTTCTTGAATCGGGTCCTTTCTCGAGGAAAAGTTTGTCTCGAAAAGTTGAGTGGGAGGATGGTGGAGACTTGATATGGTTATTGAACCGTCACTACAACAAGTGTGTAGCAGGGCACAGGAAGTTGTTCTTGTGGCACCTACACCAATTGAAGTAGAAGCTTATGATAGTGATCATGAAACTTTGGATCAAGTCACTACCGTACCTCGTAGGGTGACAAGGATGTGTCTTGCTTGAGTGGTACAAGAATCTGTCTTGAAGGTCATGTTGCTAGACAACAATGAACCTCGAGCTATGGAGAAGCAATGGTGGGCCCAAATTCCGACAAATGGTTAGAAGCCATGAAATCGAGATAGGATCCATGTATCGTAACAAAGCATGGACTTTGGTGGACTTGCCCGAAGATCAGCAAGCCATTGAGATAAATGGATTTTTAAGAAGAAGACGGACGTGGACGGTAATGTCACCGTCTATGAAGCTCGACTTGTGGCAAAGAGTTTTTAGAAGTTCAAAGAGTTGACTACAATGAGATTTTCTCATCTGTAGCGATGCTTAAGTCCGTCGGAATCATGTTAGCATTAGCTGCATTTATGAAATCTGGCTGATGGATGTCAAAACAAGTTTCCTTACCGCCAGAAAGAAAGGTTGTATGTGATACAATCAGAAAGGTTTTGTCGATCCTAAGGATGCTAAAAGGTATGCTAGCTCCAGTGGTCCTTCCATGGACTAGAGCAAGCATCTCAGAGTCAGAATATGCGCTTTGATGAGATGATCAAAGATTTTGGGTTTATACAAAGTTTATGAGAAACTTGTATCTCCAAAGAAGTGAGTGGGAGCACTATAGAATTTCTTATGAGTATATGATGTTGACATATTATGGATCAGAAATGATGTAGAATTTATGGAAAGCATATAGGGTTATTTGAAAAGTGTTTTCAATAGAAACCCTGGATTAAGCTGCTTGAACATTGAGCATCAAGATCTATGAGGATAGATCAAAAATGCTTAATGGTACTTTCAAATGAGCACATACCTTGACATGATCTTGAAGGTGTTCAAGATGGATTAGTCAAAGAAGGAGTTCTTGCCTGAGTTGTAAGGTATGAAGTTAAGACTTAAAGCTCGACCACAGCAGAATAGAGAGAAAGGACGAAGGTCGTCCCCTATGCTTTAGACGTAGGCTCTACAGTATGCTATGTTAAGTACCGCACCTGATGTGTGCCTTGCCACATGTCTGGCAAGAGGGTACAAAGGTGATCAAGGAGTGGATCACCAAACAGCGGTCAAAATTGTCCTTGGAGTATAAGGACATGTTTCTCGATTATGGAGGTGGTAAAGAGTTCGGCGTAAAGGGTTACGTCGATGCAAGCTTTAACACCTATCCGAATGACTCTGAGTAGCAAACCGGATACGTATAGTGGAGCGACCATTTGGAATAGCTCCAAGTGGAGCGTGGAAGCAGCATTTACAATATGACCTAGAGATTTGTGAAGTACATACGGATCTGAATGTTGCAGACCCGTTGACTAAAACCTCTCTCACAAGCAAAACATGATCAAACCACAGAACTCATTGAGTCTTAATCACATGATGATGTGAACTAGTTTAATGACACTAGTAAACTCTTTGGATGTTGGTCACATGGCGATGTGACCTATGAGTGTTAATCACATGGCGATGTGAACTAGATTATTGACTCTAGTGCAAGTGGGAGACTGTTGGAAATATGCCCTAGAGGCAATAATAAATTAGTTATTATTATATTTCCTTGTTCATGATAATCGTTTATTATCCATGCTATAATTGTATTGATAGGAAACTCAGATACATCTGTGGGTACATAGACAACACCATGTCCCTAGTAAGCCTCTAGTTGACTAGCTCGTTGGTCAATAGATGGTTACGGTTTCCTGACCATGGACATTGGATGTCATTGATAACGGGATCACATCATTAGGAGAATGATGTGATGGACAAGACCCAATCCTAAGCCGAGCACAGAGATCGTGTAGTTCGTATGCTAAAGCTTTTCTAATGTCAAGTATCATTTCCTTAGACCATGAGATTGTGCAACTCCCGGATACCGTAGGAATGCTTTAGGTGTACCAAACGTCACAACGTAACTAGGTGGCTATAAAGGTCCACTACAGGTATCTCCGAAAGTGTCTGTTGGGTTGGCACGAATCGAGACTGGGATTTGTCACTCCATGTGACGGAGAGGTATCTCTGGGCCCACTCGGTAGGACATCATCATAATGTGTACAATGTGATCAAAGAGTTGATCGCGGGATGATGTGTTACGGAACGAGTAAAGAGACTTGCCGGTAACGAGATTGAACAAGGTATCAGGATACCGACGATCGAATCTCGTGCAAGTACTATACCGGTTGTTGGGGATATTACCACTAGGCGTAAACCGGCCTGCTTGGGCCGGGTTAACTTAATTAGTAGTATGAGCACATGAAGGCCCAAGGCCTATAGTCGGTTTAGAACCTATAGCCGTAAACCGGCCTGATGTATAACTTGTATGGTAAGTTAGGAATAGAGAGACACCAACAGGGATACGAGTATGAACCGGTTGGGACTCTATGGACCGACGGACGTCACCCGTGTATATAAGGGGACGACCCGGCGGCGGTTTAAGACAGATAACCACAACTCGAGCCTAGGCGAAGCTTGTTTGCTCCCTAGCCATCGAGACCACATCAATTCCATCACAACTAGACGTAGGCTTTTACCTTCATCGAAGGGCGAACTAGTATAAAACCCTCGTGTCTTTGTGTCCGCTTTAACCCCTTCAAGTAAACTCGTAGCGATGGCTCCACGACTAAGTCCTTTCACTAGGACATCTGCCGTGACAAATCCACGACAGTTGGCGCCCACCGTGGGGCTATCGCACGATGGTTTGACGATCTTGGAGGGCAAGCTCAAGGGACTCGAAGGCTATGTTGTGGGCGGATGACCAAGAGTCGTCGTGGCGGGATCTACATCGACGACGCAGATGGGGTCCCGAGGCCGATTCGATCGAGTACGGGTACCGGGTCCCCTTTGGTGGCAGACACGTCTTCATCGGCAAGATCGGTGAGCCTAGACCTGAGCCGGACATCTGCACCGACCCCATCGAGACGGCTCAGTGTGCGAGATCTACCCAGGCTAAACCGGCCGTGAAGCATGTCTTCATTGGAGTCATCCATGGAGGAGAGCGTGAGGACGGATCAGAACACGGTAGTGAGACCGTCGTCTATTCCGGTGACGAGTCATCAACCGGAGAGACCGAATCGCTATACCAGTTACAAGATGATATGGTTAGGGGTTGTTCCGATGGCGACAGTATTCCGGACCCCCCAGGCCAGATCAACCGGGTTGGAATATTCATGGCCGGCACATAGGCGGCGAATCACTCTTCGACCGCCGCAGCGATGCTCTCCGGATCGGCGGCGGCAGCGCAGCAAGCAGGAGGCCTTGAGCGCCCGCCGGTTCAAGTTCTATCTGATCTGTTTGATGCACTAGCTGCGCTTATGGCGAAGGACAATCCGGCGGATCGGAGGCCCATAATGCGAGATTATGAAGGTGAAAGAGCGGATCGTGCAAGCCAAAGCGGATCTGGCGGCGAAAAAAGACAGGATGGCTGCAGAGCGGGCGCTGGGCGCCAGCCTACAAACTCATGCTTGACCGAACGCATCACAGGGAGGTTTTGAAGCGGAAATACGATCACGCTTGCCATTAGGGTTTGACCCGAAATCTCTTCGAGACTCGTGAGCTGGACCCGAGAATCCGCCACAGCACACAGAGACAAACCGGATTGAGGCACGGGACGAGCGACGGTCCAACCTCGCCTGATGGAACCTCCTCAGCAGAACATTGTGGTTCCTCCGCCGGTTCAGATGCCCCCAGGTCATTATTCTAATCCTATGGACTACCTTGTTGCAGCCGCCGCGCGATTAGAGGCTATCCCAGTCGAAGGGGACTCTCCACAAGCGGTAGAGACGCGCCGGGTTAAGGAGCGGACCGCGCTGATTCAGCAGGAAGCATATTCGTACAGCCATGATCGGATTCACTCCATGCCTCGTCCAAGCCGAAGCTATAGCAGGCGCATGGATGAACCGGCCATATCGAGCAATGCGCGAGGCCGTGAAGCGGCCCGTGGCAATAACCCGGCAGGTGGCATCCGCGATGCTCAGGATGTGGTGGACCAGGCCCGGGCATGAAGGGAGGCCGAGTTAGTAGCACAGGATGATGCGGGTCAACTTACACCGGTTCGCCCTACCACCTTCGCCGGACCAGGAGTCGCATCCGCTTTGGGAGTGCCTTGTTTAATCCCCGCTTTACGCAATGTGCGCCTGCCCAAAGATTTCAAGGGTCCGCACAAGGTGCCAAATTACACCGCCGATTTGTCCCCTGAAGCGTGGGTAGAGAGTTATGAGATGGCCATGGAGATGCTAGACGTGGATGAGACTGCGTGTGCAAAATACTTCACCATGATGCTTGAAGGCATGGCTCGTACTTGGTTGAAGAGCCTACCGCCCAACTCTATCAACTTATGGGCCCAGTTGCGGGCCTGGTTTATCCAGAATTTCAAGGATACATGTAAACAGCCCAAGTCCATAGTAGACCACAGCGGCTTGTGTCCGAGGAGGAAGGAGAATCAACGACCCGTTGGAGTGCGCCAAGTTTGGAAATTTTGCACTCGTCGGCAGATTAATCTTGACTCTGCGATCTTAACCTCGAAGGCAACCGCCGGTTTGAGCCATTAAAATTGAAATTGGGACGCATGAAGCGGTTCTGTAATGACATGGGAACCCTCATGGCCGCTTTAGTGAAGTATGCTGATTCGGACAGTACCAAGGATCCCGAGGCTGATGATGATGAAGCAAGGAAGGGAAAGAAGAATAGCAACTCCAAGGGGCAACAGTACAAACCGGCGGGTCATGGAAATGGAGGGCAAGCGCGAAGCGGATGGCAGCATGGACTTTGTGGCCAACACTAATGCACAGGATAGGGGGCAGCGTCGCAGAGGTAAAGCGGCAAATCGGAATGGGGCTCCCAATCCTAACGCAAGCCGTTTGAATTATTTGTTAAATCAGCCTTGCCCAAAGAACAAGACGAAGGAGTCGCCGGCTAACCACCTTTGGAAGGATTGTTATATTATGCAGGAGTTTAAAAATTCTGATGCTTTCCGGTATGACCACGGGTTAGGTGGCGGTTCAGGATCCGGTTTCCACGGGCCGGGTCACGATGGAGCCTCCGGTTCAGGTCTCAATCAGGGCGGTCACAACAACCAGAATAATCAGCAGCAGCAGTCGGGTTATCAGAGCCAGCCAAAGCAGTTGAACAATGGGCAATATCATGTTTTCACAACTAGCTTGGATAAACGCGACCGAAAACTCCACAAGCGAGCGGTGAATTCTGTTGAGCCAGCCTTACCACGTTACTTACGCTGGTAAGAATAGCCTATTGTGTGGAGCAGAGAGGATCATCCGCCCCGGGTTGATAATCCAGGCCAGCTAGCATTGGTGGTGGACCCTCAGGTGGGGGGTTATAAATTCACCAAGGTACTCATGGATGGAGGAAGTAGTATTAACATACTATACTATGAGACATTCCGCCGCATGGGTCTAACAGACAAGGATCTCAGACCGTCTAATACGGTGTTCCATGGTGTAGTACCGAGCAAATCTGCATATCTGTTGGTAAGATAGCCCTAGATGTGGCTTTTGGGGACGAGCACGATTCCCGTCGGAAAAACTAACCTTTGAGGTGGTGAAGATCCGGCCCGTATCACGCTTTGTTTGGGCGGCCGGCTTATGCCAAGTTCATGGCGCGGCCTTGTTATATCTACTTGCAGCTCAAGATGCCGGGTTACAAGGGGACGATAACGATTCATGGGAGCCGTAGGGTCACTTTAGAATGTGAGGAAGGTGATGCGGCTTATGCAGAGTCGGTCTGTGCCACGGAGGAGTTGAAATTCTATAAGGACAATGTTGATCCGGCAGATATGACCCCTTTGAAGAAGCCAACTACAGAGCATGATTCGGATCTGAAGTTCAAATCGGCAGCTGAGACCAAGCTTGTTGACTTCATGCCCGGTGATTCGTCCAAGCAGTTCACTGTCAGTGCCAACCTGGATCCCAAATAGGAAAGCGCGCTCATCGAGTTCATCCGTGAGAATCGGGACATTTTTGCATGGAAACCGTCCGACATGCCAGGTGTACCGAGGGAACTCGCTGAGCACACTCTTAATGTGAATCCTAAGTATAAACCGGTGAAACAATTCCTCCGCTGGTTTAACGAAGAAAGGCGCAAAGCCATTGGAGGAAGTGGCGAGCTTTTGGCACCGCTTTATCATTGAGGTGTTCCATCCAGAGTGGCTTGCTAATCCGGTCTGGGTTCTTAAGAAAACGGCACTTGGCGTATGTGTGTGGATTACAGATCTTAACAAGGCTTGTCCAATGATCCTTTTGCCCTCCCCCGCATTGACCAGATCATTGATGCCACGGCGGGTTGTGGCGTTTGAGTTTTTGGATGCATATTCGGATATCATCGATCAAAATGGCGGTTAGGACCAGGAGAAGACAGCATTTATTACTCCCTTTGGAGCCTTCGCTATGTATCTATGCCCTTCGGGCTCAAGAGTGCCAAGCCACTTATCAGCGGTGTGTACAGAAATTGCTCAGATAAACAGATCGGCCGCAATGTGCACGCCTATGTGGATGATATTGTAGTAAAGTCAAGGTAGAAGGAGACGCTGGTGGATGATTTGAAGGAAACCTTCACAACTTACAAGTGTACAAGATGATGCTTAATCCGCCAAGTGTGTCTTTGGTGTTCCGCAGCAAGTTATTGGGATTTCGGTGTCTAATGTAAGAATTGAGGCTAATCCGGAGAAGATTACGGCTATTACCTCCTGGCTAAACCGGTGCATTAATGATGTTCAAGATTTGGCGAGCCGCATCGCCAAGACCGAGCCGGTTTATCGGCCGCCTCGGAGAAGGCCATCCTTTGTACCAAATCTTGAGGAAGACAGACAATTTCATCTCGAGTCCAAATTGCGATGAAGCATTTGAGGACTTAAAGCGCAATTAGCCAATCCGCTGTTCTTGCAGCTCCGGTTGACAAGGAGCCACTATTATTATCGTGTAGCAGCCAATGCTCGGGCGATTAAGCGTGGCTATTGTGGTGGAACGCAAGGAGGCGAGCAAGGAATATCCGGTTCGGTGCCGGTTTATTATATCGGCGAGGTGCTTATTGAGTCCAAGCAAAGGTATCCGCATTGGCGAAGCTAGTCTATGGTGTCTTCATGGCCACCGGAAGTTGAAGCAGTATTTTCAAGGGCACCCCATCACGATGGTCGATTCAGCTCCCTTGGGTGATATCATCTGAGAACGGGAGGCGATCGGCGGATTGCCAAGTGGGCTATAGAGCTTGGGCCACATGGATCAAGTATGTACCTCGGACGGTGAAGTCTCAAGCACTTGTTGATTTCATCAATGACCGGATGGAGTTACAAGCACCGGAGGAGAAGCGGATCACACATATTGGACTATTCATTTTGATGGATCCAGCAATTGAAGGCTCGGGGCTGGATTCAGTATTAACTTCGCCATGAGGTGATAAGTTTTGTTATGTTCTCCGCTTAATGTTCCCTTGTACTAATAATGCAGCTGAGTCTGAAGCCTTGCTCCATGGTCTTGGATGGCTAAAGAGATGAACTTAAGCGGGTTAAGTGCTTCGGTGACTTGGACCTTGTGGCTCGGCGGTGTCCGCACTTGGGATTCTAAGGACCGCTCATGGCTGCATATCGTCGGAAGTGGATAATATTGCGGGTTGCTTCAAGGGTTATCAAGTGGATCATGTGGACCGTTGGAAGAATGAAGCGGCGGGCGCTTTAAGCGGTTGGGTTCTCGGCAAAACGGTCCCGCCTAATGCCTTTACGGGCGTGTCGCACAACCCGTCGATCCGGCTCCCTGTGAAGCAGATTTGGCTATTCTGATCCGGAGGCTCAATTGGTGGCAGCACTACATGCTATTCGGATTGGGCGATTCCTTTTCTTGCGTACATGAACCGGGGAGTTACGGAGGATGAGATCCTAGCCAGCAGATAGTCCGCGATCCAAGTCTATGACGATTGTCAATGGTGAATTGCATCATTGCGATGTATCGTATGTTTCAACGTTGTGTTTCTCCCGAGGAAGGCTATGAAATATTAAGAGAAATCCATGAAGGGATTGTGGACACCACGCCGCTCAAAGTCTCTGTGGCAAAGGCGTTTAAATCACGGTTTTCTTGGTTGATAGCGCATGCCGACGGAGGACTTGGTTAAGCGGTGTGATGGATGTCGAAAATTTTCAAGGCGTGCTCATGTACCGCTCAAGAATTGAGGATGATCCCAATAACGTGGTCGTTTGCAACTTGGGGTTGGATATGGTTGGACCTTTTAAAAGATCCAAGGATAAGAAAACCCACCTTCCGTGGCGGTTGACAAATTTACCAAGTGGGTTGAGCGGAGCACACAATAAGTGTGATGCGAACAACAGGTGCGCCATCAAAAGGTGATTTTCGGTTTGGCTTTCCACACAAGATCATTACGATAATGGTACCAATTTATCCAAGGGTGCTATGAAGGAGTTACGTGAGCGTGAGCACATCCGCTTGACGTGTCGTCGAGAGCACACCCCTAGTCCAATGGACAGGCGTAACGAGCTAATCAAGAGATCTTGCGAGGCATCAAACCCCGCTTATGGTCCCATTACAAAGGACACCAGATGTTGGGTTGAAGAGCTACCATCGTGCTATGGAGTATCAATACTACGCAAACGGTCCACAGGATACACACCATTTTCATGGTCTATGGAGCGAGGCGCTCTCCCTAGCGATATCCGGCACGATTAGCCTCGTGTGGCGCTTATGTTGAAGCGGACAACGAGACAACCGACGGCAAGACGCTTTGGACCTATTGGACGAGGAGCGTGATATAGCGGCTGCCCGTTCGGCGATTTACCAGCAAGATCTTCGTCGTTATCACAGTCGCCGGGTTAGAACTAGAAATTTTCAAGGAGATTTGGTGCTTCGACTCATCCAAGACCAGCCAGATATGCACAAGTTATCCCCACCTTGGGAGGGACCTTTCGTGGTCGACAAGAATCGCACAACGGTCGTTATCTCGATTGATATTCGAGAGCATCAAGACTCACGCACATCGAGAGGAGGAGACCAACAGCCGTGGAACATAGCTCATCTTCGCCTTACTACACTTGAGCCATCGGCTCTATCTATGTACATATCATGACAAAGTATATATTATCTTTGATATAATAAAACCGAGCCTCGGCTAAAGCGGGGTCTATGTCTTTCTTATCATGCGTGGTTACATGGAGTAGCTCTATTTTTAAAGCGGCCTCCGGTTTACACCTTGACATTTGCTTTTTTATATATCACTAGCGGCCTTGGTCGTGTCCGAACCAACGCGACACCTTTTGATAGGCGACACCACCGGATCACTTGGGGACATGGTCAAGTCTGAACCAACACGCCTCTTGGTCGGCCTAAGGCCACAAAATCACTTGGGGGCATGGTCGAACCCAACCATTGCCACGCCTCTTGATCTGGCATATATGCCACGAATCATTTGGGGACCTGGCTGACTTGAATCATTGTCACACCTATTGGGGGCTTGATCCTGTCCTACCATGGTAACACCATCTGATCAGCTCAGTATAGCATATTTTTGCAAACGGTTTTTTATCATTGCCTTTGCTTCCATGTTATTTTCATGGCTTGTTTGTTCTTTGTTTTTGTTGAATTTCTTTTATATCAACAAACACCTTTTTCCTGTTCAGCCGATGGATTTGATTCCCTTTAACTGGAGACGATGCCGGTTTACCTTTTCTGTTACCATCATGGAGTAACAAGGGGCTTGTGTTGATTCAAAGACGGTTTATATGGGAACTGTTTTCTCCCTGCTTTATTGACGGTAATGGTTTATAAAACCTCCGCTTCAAGCTTAGCTAAGCCAGCTTCATGCCCGTTACATGGCGGTATTTCAGACGCCTATTTGTTATGTTACCGATACACATATCAAGATCATAAACCGGCTGGCGGTATAACCGCCACCGAAGTTCAAAATTTTCTGATTGCAGGAAATATGAATCAAGGTTTTTCGAACAAAAGCTTCAGTACTTATGCACGAAGGCATACCCAAGATAGAAGTATTAACTATCCTATTACAAGGCAACACGGAGCCCAAATAAGATCATTGTTCTTTTGGAAAGGTGCCAAAGACAGCTATCCAAACCGGCTTCCGGTTCAAGCCTGCTCCTCATCATCCGCCACTTCAGATTCCTCGTCTCTACCCATTGGCTGGAAATCAACAGTGGTCCAGTTGATTCCCATTAAAGCTTGGAAAACAGCCTCTTCATGGATCAGGGAAGACAGTTCAATATCAGGAGCGTAAGTGTGCTTACGAATTGGAGGGATCAGATTCTCCGCTTCAAGAGTTGGGGCAGGCACTCGCTTGTTCTGGTCATTGTATTGTGCTTGATAATGCGTCAAGTCTGCTTCTTCAGCTAGCTGACAAGCCAGAGGGCGCACTACACAGTTTATCGCCCTTAAGTCCTCTTCGTTAAATTCAGAGCCATCTTCCTTCACGCTGGGATAGCCTTGAGCTGCTTCCACAGGGTCAAAATTTGGCACCCATGCCTTGGCCCGGATCAAGGCGTTAATAGCTCCGGTTTGAGCAGCGGATTTTTTCAGCTCCTCAATCCGGGCCGGAAGCGTGGACAACCTGTTCAGAGTGTCCTGGATTAAAGATGGTGCCGGGTTGTTATGAGAGGCTATGGTGATGATCCGCTGGGCTCCGGTATATAATTGTTCTACTAAGGTGTAGACAGCCTTCAGTTTCTTCCGCACATCGTTTCCTAAGTGCCCGATGCGTGTGCCTACAACAATATAGGGACGGTCTCAAACCGGATTTATACTACAGCAGGTTGAAATTATCACAGAAGTTCAAAGGAGCTTACCAAAGATCGCAGCGGTCATGGAGTGTACTTGCCGCTTACGGCCGTAAGTTCATCTACCACCGGTTTAAGGGCAGCTTCACATTTTCCGCTCTTTTGGTTAAAGCGGCCTTTTCAAAGGGCCCAATCAGCCCGCTCTTTCTTGAAGCCTTCCTTCACTGTTGATGGTGCTCAAGGCGCTGCTTAATTCTTCCTTGGCCTTGTCTGTTTCGGCCTGTTGGGTTTTCAAGACCTCCTGCAAATCGGTAATCCGGTCCTCCTTGATTCTCACCTCAGCCTGCATACAGATGGTATTTTCAACAAGCGGTTCAAGAAATTGAAGTATCAACCACATAACAAAGTTATATGCTTGATACTTGGGGGCTAATGCACCTTCAATTTTTATATATATTGCTAGGTTGCAAAGTCCCAAGCTCAATACAAGTATTCAACTTGGCACTTGGGGGCTAATGGCTATTTAATCAAAGTATGTTCCAAGGACAGTTTTCTATTGGAGCCCCGGTTTAAGTATGCTAAGTTAAACCGGCCCTTGGGGGCTATATTGATGGATTTCAAAAGTGTTAAGGATCATATTCAAGTCCCGGTTTGATCAAGGTTACAAACTGGCCCTTGGGGGCTAGGAGGATTGATACAATGGCGGTAACTAAAGAAGTGAGTTACCTCAAATTTATCCCTCATCATCTTGACCAGGCCAACTTCACAGTCACGGCTAGTATAAAGCCGGTTTAAATAGCCGGAATGAAGGTCTTGGGCACTCAGAGCAGCATATGTCTCGATTCAACATCCCATTTTCCTTTATTCAAAGCGAAAAATCCCTTTACAAAGATGAATGGTTAAGGTGGCGAGATTCCCGGTTCAAAGCGCCCACACCAAGAATCACAACGTCATCATCTTTGGACTCGGCGGTTTGTGTGGCGCGGCGGTTTGTCGCCAGGACTATGGGATTTCTCAATCCGGCGGAGCTGGCAAAGGATCGGCAGAGACCAAGTGTTAATGCCTCTCTTCGAATAGCATCGTCTTGCAACGGAGGATCATTGGGAATATCTTCAGGGGCAAATTCTTCAAGATCTGGCGCTTTCTCATGATCTGGGGCTACATCTTCTTCAGCCGCTTTATCCAAGCGGGCCTTCTTGCTTGGTTTCGGTTTGGCCCTGAAAGAAAAACAAAGAGTCAAGGAAAAGCATAAGCCATTACACAATATACTGGAAGCATATGTTCGGTTTAGCTTACCCAAAGAACTATTTTCAATGGTGGTAGCTGAGTGGCCGATTTATTCACCGAAGATGAATGAGAAGTGACACGATAATCGGAGTCGGATGGATTAAGAGGTTGATCAAGAAACCCGCTTTAGGATTTAAATCAATAAAAGGTCGGAGAACTTCGAGCGGCGCTTTGAACCGGGCTGTTTGGTAAACCGGCAGAGGTAACTACAGCGCCATCGTCTTGGGTTGTGCGGCGAGCTTCATGTTCTTGAGTCTTCATAAGAAATTTGGGATCCAAATAAGCAAGAGGATGAGAAAATTTAACTTTCCGGTTTGCTGGCGAAATTTTGGCAAAGGCAAGGTTTCAATCGGAAGAAAGAATAGTTACCTCAACGAATCCCGCATTGTCGGGCTTCAAAGTCGTCCCGACAAGCATCATCATCAATAAGACGTGTAAAAAGTAAGCCAAGGGAATCAAGTTCTACCTCAAGGTCCGGTTACCCACATCATCATCAATAGCTGGGTCAGATGAGGCAGTGGTTTTCCTCTTATAAGCCGGTTTCTTGGTAACCTTGGTCTTGGGCCGGGTTGATCGCCCTGCTTTCTCCGTTTTATCTTGTGGAAGCTTCTTGCTCCAAAACGGATTATCACCCTGGATCAGCAGTAATTATATGTCAGACAGATAAAGCGGTAACAGGTTCAACAATAGAGTAACTAAAATCTTACCGCTGGCGGTTTGTTGGTGGTGCAGTAAGGAAGCAGACCGGTTTGAGCACAGAGGTGCTCCGGTTCATTCAACATCTTCTTTACAGAATCTATGACTTCATCGTCGGAGAGTTGGATTTTAATGTGTCGGAGTGGGTCATCGACGCTACCAGTATACTTGCACATCAAACCGGAGCGCCGGCTCAGAGGCAGTATGCTCCATGATATCCAACAGCGTGCAAGGTCTATTCCGGTTAAACCGTTGGCCATAAAGGCCCGGAGCTTGGACAGTTGCGGAGCATATTTACTTCTCTCTTTGGCGCTTAGTATTTGTGGAAAAGGGTGAGTGTTGCTGAGCTGTTCCGGACGGAAGCCAGGCAAGGGATTTTCATTCTCAGGAGAAGTGTCCTTACAATAAAACCAAGTTGCATTCCACTCCTTGGGGTGAGTATGGAGTTTGACGTGGGGATAGGTGATCTCCTTTCTCTTCTGAATGGCCATACCGCCCAATTCAGTATTGGGGCCATCGGTAAACTCAGTGCGACGGTTTAAGTGGAAGAGATCTCTGAACAACTCGACTGAAGGCTCCTCTTGAAGGTATACCTCAGAGAGTACTTGAAAGTGACATAGATTGGTGACGGAATTAGGGCCAATATCCTGTGGGCGGAGCTGAAAGTTGGCTAACACATCTCTGTAAAATTTAGAACCGGGCGGTTTGAAGCCCCGGGCCAAGTGATCTGCAAAGACCACAACGTCTCCCTCTTGAGGCGTGGGAGGGCACTCATCTCCAGGAACCCTCCAATGGATCGTGTCTTTGTCATCTAAAGCGCCAATCAGGACTAGATCGTCCAACTGTGATTCTGTGACGCGAGAAGGAACCCAATTGCACTCATACACTTGTTTGGCCATGGCGAGATCTACAAGAAATAGGTGATCCGGTTCAAGAACACGCTGGATAAAAGAAGGTGTTGATCTAAATTACAATAAACCGGAGGCAGTACCTATAAACTGGTCTTCTATACGGCGTCATATGGATTCTGGCGGTTCAACCAGGGGACTAATGATATATACCGGTTTAGCAATTTTTCTATGGAAAGTTAAACCGCCTGACCTAAGCATCAGAAGCAATTGAAGCTATGGACAACTAGGTAGGCAGAAACAAGTTTAGCAAGATCTTATTACAGCCATGGATCTACAAATGAGCTCACAAAAAATGCAAAAATATTTCAAGAGTAAGGCGAAATGTATGAACTATTGAGGAGATATGCGCGGGAGATCTATGGGCTTAGATGAGAAACTACATCGGATGCGTAGAGATCACTACTAAATACAACAGAAGTTCATGGATTCATTCAAGGTCAGAGAACAGATATGAGCGTGCGATGAACACAGCATGAACAGGGAACCCTAAGAACAGATCTAGGTCAAAAAGAGGAGAAAGCTTACCGGGAACGGAGAAGATGCGGAAAGATGCCGTAATGCTCTGGTACATTCAGGTCGATGCAGCGGCCCAAGACGAGGCAGAGGTCGACGGCGGTGGCGGAGCTCCAAGGCCAGCGACGCGAGGAAGACGAAGAAGAAGGGACGAAGGGAAAGGAAAGAAATGACCCTTCGGTCCTATTTATAAGGCAACAGAGCTAGGTCAAGCGCGCGGATCCAGGAGCTATTATTAAAAGAGGGCGTTATAAATGATAAAATTTCATGATGACGTCATGCCGGTTTACAGCAACCAGAAATGATGACGACACGGCGGTTTACCAATTACTAGAAGATGTCCAAGATGCAAGATTTTGTGAAGGATTGACATGAACCAGTTCAAATCAATCTGGGGCCTAATGTTGGGGATATTACCACTAGGCGTAAACCGGCCTGCTTGGGCCGGGTTAACTTAATTAGTAGTATGAGCAGATGAAGGCCCAAGGCCTGTAGTCGGTTTAGAACACATGGTCGTAAACTGGCCTGATGTATAACTTGTATGGTAAGTTAGGAATAGAGAGACACCAACCGGGATACGAGTGTGAACCGGTTGGGACTCTATGAACCGACGGACGTCACCCGTGTATATAAGGGGACGACCCGGCGGCGGTTTAAGACAGATAACCACAACTCGAGCCTAGGCGAAGCTTGTTTGCTCCCTAGCCATCGAGACCACATCAATTCCATCACAACTAGACGTAGGCTTTTACCTTCATCGAAGGGGCCGAACTAGTATAAAACCCTCGTGTCTTTGTGTCCGCTTTAACCCCTTCAAGTAAACTCGTAGCGATGGCTCCACGACTAAGTCCTTTCACTAGGACATCTGCCGTGACAAATCCACGACACCGGTAGACAAAGGGAATTGTATACGGGATTGCTTGAATCCTTGACATCGTGGTTCATCCGATGAGATCATCGTGGAACATGTGGGAGCCAACATGGGTATCCAGATCCCGCTGTTGGTTATTGGCCACAGAGCTGTCTCGGTCATGTCTGCATGATTCCCGAACCCGTAGGGTCTACACACTTAAGGTTCGGTGACGCTTGAGTTGTTATGGGAATTAGTGTGCAGTTAGCGAATGTTGTTCGGAGTCCCGGATGAGATCCCAGACGTCACGAGGAGTTCCGGATTGGTCTGGAGGTAAAGATTTATATATGGGAAGTCCTATTTTGGCCACCGGAAAATGTTCGGAATTTTTCGGTATTGTACCGCGAAGGTTCTAGAAGGTTCCGGAGTGGGGCCCACCTGCATGAGGGGACCCACATGAACGTGGGTAGTGGGGGCAAGGCCACACACCCCTGGTCAAGGCGCACCAAGATTCCCCCTTAGAAGGAATAAGATCATATCTCGAAGGGATAAGATCAAGATCCCTAAAAAAAGGGGATAACAATCGGTGGGGAAGGAAATGATGGGATTTCTTTCCTCCCACCTTTGCCAACGCCCCAATGGACTTGGAGGGCAAGAAACCAGCCCCCTCCACCCCTATTTATAGTGGGGAGGCGCATGGGAGCTTCACCCTTGCCCCTGGCGCAGCCCTCTCCCTCCCCAACACCTCCTCCTCCGTAGTGCTTGGCGTTGCTCTGCCAGAGAACTGCAAGCTCCACCACCACGCCGTCGTGCTGCCAGAGCTCTTCCTCAACTTCTCCTCTCCCCTTGCTGGATCAAGAAGGAGGAGACATCCCCGGGCTGTACGTGTGTTGAACGCGGAGGCGCCGTCCATTTGGCGCTAGATCGGATTTTCCGCGATTTGAATCGCCGCGAGTACGACTCCATCAAACCCGTTCTCTTGAACGCTTCCGCTTAGCGATCTACAAGGGTATGTAGATGCACTCTCCTTCCCCTCGTTGCTGGTTTCTCCATAGATAGATCTTGGTGACACGTGGAAATTTTGAATTTCGCTCGCTCCCCAACAAAGGGTATCGAGCTAGGTCTATTATGTAGATTCTTTGCACGAGCGTAACACAAAGTAGTTGTGGGGTTGATTTTGTTCAATATGCTTATCGTTACTAGTCCAATCTTGTTTCGATGGTATTGTGGGATGAAGCGGCCCGGACCGACCTTACACGCATTCTTCGTGAGACAGGTTCCACCGATCGACATGCACTTGTTGCATAAGGTGGCTAGCAGTGCCGCCTCCCACTTTAGTCGGATCGGATTCGATGAAAAGGGTCCTTATGAAGGGTAAATAGCAATTGGCATATCACGTTGTGGCTTTTGCGTAGGTAAGAAACGTTCTTGCTAGAAACCCATAGCAGCCACGTAAAACATGCAAACAACAATTAGGGACGCCTAACTTGTTTTTGCGGGGTATGCTATGTGATGTGATATGGCCAAGAAGAATGTGATGAATGATATGTGATGTATGAGATTGATCATGTTCTTGTAATAGGAATCACGACTTGCATGTCGATGAGTATGACAACCGGCAGGAGCCATAGGAGTTGTCTTAATTTATTGTATGACCTGTGTGTCATTAAACAACGCCATGTAATTACTTTACTTTATTGCTAACCGGTAGCCATAGTAGTAGAAGTAATAGTTGGCGAGACAACTTCATGAAGACACGATGATGGAGATCATGATGATGGAGATCATGGTGTCATGCCGGTGACGATGATGATCATGGAGCCCCGAAGATGGAGATCAAAAGGAGCAAAATGATATTGGCCATATCATGTCACTATTTGATTGCATGTGATGTTTATCATGTTTATGCATCTTATTTGCTTAGAACAACGATAGTAAATAACATGATCCCTCATTAAAATTTCAAGAAAGTGTTCCCCCTAACTGTGCACCGTTGCGGAAGTTCGTCGTTTCGAAGCACCACGTGATGATCGGGTGTGATAGATCCTTGCGTTCACATACAACGGGTGTAAGCCAGATTTACACACGCGAAACACTTAGGTTGACTTGACGAGCCTAGCATGTACAGACATGGCCTTGGAACACAAGAGACCGAAATGTCGAGCATGAGTCGTATAGTAGATATGATCAACATGAAGATGTTCACCGATGATGACTAGTCCGTCTCACGTGATGATTGGACACGGCCTAGTTGACTCGGATCATGTAATCACTTAGATGACTAGAGGGATGTCTATCTGAGTGGGAGTTCATAAGATGAACTTAATTATCCTGAACATAGTCAAAATATCTTTGCAAATTGTAAGCTCGCGCTTTAGTTCCACTGTTAAGATATGTTCCTAGAGAAAATATAGTTGAAAGTTGACAATAGCGATTATGCGGACAATAGAAAGCTTATGTCCTTAATGCACCGCTCAGTGTGCTGAACGCCAAACGTCGTATGTGGATGTTGCGAACATCGGATATACACGTTTTGATAACTACGTGATAGTTCAGTTAAACAGTTTAGAGTTGAGGCACCAAAGACGTTTTCAAAACATCGCGGAACATATGAGATGTTTCAAGGGCTGAAATTGGGATTTCAGGCTCGTGCCCACGTCAAGAGGTATGAGACCTCCGACGATTTTCTTAGCCTACAAACTAAGGGAGAAAAGCTCAATCATTGAGCTTGTGCTAAGATTGTCTGAGTGCGACAATCACTTGAATCGAGTGGGAGTTGATCTTCCAGAGATAGTGATGTTTCTCCAAAGTCATTGCCACCAAGCTGCTAGAGCTTCGTGATGAACTATAACATATCAGGGATAGATATGATGATCCTTGAGGTATTCGCGATGTTTGACACCGCGAAAGTAGAAATCAAGAAGGAGCATCAATTGTTGATGGTTGGTGAAACCACTAGTTTCAAGAAGGGCGAGGGCAAGAAGGATACTTCATGAAACGGCAAATCAGTTGTTTGCTCTAGTGAAGAAACCCTAGGTTGAACCCAAACCCAAGACTAAGTGCTTCGTAATAAGGGGAACAACCATCGGAGCAGAATTACCCTAGATACTTGGTAGATGAGAAGGTCGGCAAGGTCGATAGAAGTATATTGATATACATTATGTTAATGTGTACTTTACTAGTACTCCTAGTAGCACCGTGGTATTAAGATACCGGTTCGGTTGCTAAGTGTTAGTAACTCGAAATAAAAGAGCTACGGAATAAACGGACACTAGTTAAAGGTGAGTCGACGATATGTGTTGAAGTATTTCCAAGTTTGATGTGATCAAACATCGCACGCCCCCTCTACCATCAAGATTAGTATTAAACCTGAATAATTGTCATTTGGTGTTTATGCTGAGCATAGACATGATTGGATTATGTCTATCGCAATACGGTTATTCATTTAAGGAGAATAATGGTTACTCTATTTATTTGAATAATACCTTCAATGGTCTTGCACCTAAAGGAATGGTTTATTGAATCTCGATCGTAGTGATACACATTTTCATGCCAAGAGATATAAGATAGTAATGATAGTACCACTTACTTGTGGCACTGTCATGTAAGTCATATTGGTGTAAAATGCATGAAGAAGCTCCATGTTGATGGATCTTTGGACTCACTCGTTTTGAAAAGTTTGAGACATGCGAACCATGTCTATTGGTGTATATGCATGAAGAAACTCCATGCAGATGGATCGTTTGGACTCACTTGATTTTGAATCACTTGAGATATGCAAATCATACCACATGGGCAAGATGACTAAAAAGCCTCGTTTTTCAATAAAATGGAACAAGATAGCAACTTGTTGGAAGTAACACATTTTGATGTGTGCAGTCCAATGAGTCTTTGAGGCATGCAAATGAATATCGTTATGTTCTTACTTCACAGATGATTCGAGTAGATGTAGAGTATATTTACTTGATGAAACACAAGTCTGAATTATTGAATGGTTCAAGTAATTTCAGAGTGAAGTTGAAGATCATCGTGACAAGAGGATAAAATGTCTATGATATGATCATAGAGATGAGTATCTGAGTTACGAGCTTTGGCACGCAATTAAGACATTGTGGAAATTGTTTCACAATTAATACCGCCTAGAACACCATAGTGTGAGGGTGTGTCCGAACATCATAGTTGCACCCTATTGGACGCTTCCGCTTAGCGATCTACAAGGGTATGTAGATGCACTCTCCTTCCCCTCGTTGCTAGTTTCTCCATAGATAGATCTTGGTGACACGTAGGAAATTTTTGAATTCCTGCTACGTTCCCCAACAGCTTGCACCGATGACAACTTAATTGAGGGATCTTACTCAATCCATAGGTAGATATGGTGGACTCTCATGGCTAAACTGGTTTAAGGGTATTTGGAAGCACAAGTAGTATGTTTACTTGGTGCTGAGAATTTGGCTAGCATGAGGGGGAAAGGCAAGCTCCACATGTTAGAGGAACCATGACAACATACTTTATCTCAGATGTAAGAAAACATAACTCATTATGTTGTCTTCCTTGTCCAACATCAACTCTTTAGCATGTCATATTTTAATGAGTGCTCCCAATCATAAAAGATGTCAATGATAATATATCTATATGTGAAACCTCTCTCTCCTTATTACTTCCTACTAATTGCAACGAGACCAAAGCTATATTTGCCAACTCCCAACAACTTTCAATCATCATACTCTTTTTATGTGAAGTCATTACTCTCAATAAGATCAATATGAACTCTTTGTTTCTTTTTATTCTTTTCTTTATTCACCCAAGATCATGGCAAAGTAATCAAGCCCTTGACTCTAATCTTTATTATATATAGCTCACGGACTCGGTTGCATAGAGGGATCATAAAGCAAAACTCAAAACTAGATCGTGCCATGACTTTATTCTACTAAATCAAGATACTACTAATATGATCGAACTAAGAAAAATGGTAAAGAGAGGAGTTGTGATGGTGATACGATACCGGGGCACCTTCCCCAAGCTTGGCAATTGCCAACGGGAGTGCCCATACCCATGTGATTATATCTCCTTCTTTGTTGTTGGCGGTGGAGGTGTTATTGATGATGGAAGCTTGTCGTCCACCTTCCATGGCATAGGCTCACCCTCATAGAAGGATGATCGAGTTTCCGGAATCCTCAAATCTGCAACGGAAATAGTTCAAAACGAAAACAGAGGATATTTGCGTGATATGGTCGTCAAAACCTTCGGGAGAATATATAATGAATTTTTACCGACCAAAATACGTATCGTGCAAGAAAACGGAGTCCGGAGGGCACACGAGGTGCTCACGAGGTAGGGGGCGCACCTAGGGGTAGGGCGCACCCTCCACCCTTGTGGAGGCCTCGTGTCCTCCCCGGACTGCTACTTATTTTTCTATTTTTCTAAATATTCCAAAACGGAGAAATATTGCCTTAAAATTTGTTTTGGAGTCGGTCTACTTACCGTACCACATACCTATTCCTTTTCGGAGTCTGGAACATTCTGGAAAGTGCCCTT
This sequence comes from Aegilops speltoides, assembly GCA_021437245.1. Classification (NCBI taxonomy): domain Eukaryota; kingdom Viridiplantae; phylum Streptophyta; class Magnoliopsida; order Poales; family Poaceae; genus Aegilops; species Aegilops speltoides. The sequence goes on along the minus strand of CM038141.1, from coordinate 298,658,272 downwards.
TATGTATTCCTCCGGGGTTACGGTTTCAATAATATTAGTTTCAACATTTATAAGATTACCTGAGATATAGTGTTTGATCCTTTGACCGTTTACCACCTTCGGATTTGTGCCTGCGAAGTTGTTGATTTTTATGGCACCGAAATGATAGACCTCCTCGATAACGTAAAGACCTTCCCATTTGGAGAGAAGTTTTCTTGCAAAAAATCTTAAACAAGAGTTGTATAGCAATACATAATCACCTACATTAAACTCACGCTTTTGTATCCTTTTGTCATGCCATCTTTTAACCTTTTCTTTAAACAACTTGGCATTTTCATAGGCTTGGGTTCTCCATTCATCAAGTGAGCTAATATCAAATAACCTCTTCTCACCGGCAAGTTTGAAATCATAGTTGAGCTCTTTAATATCCCAATATGCCTTATGTTCTAATTCGAGAGGTAAGTGACATGCTTTTCCATAAACCATTTTATACGGAGACATACCCATAGGATTCTTATATGCAGTTCTATAGGCCCATAACGCATCATCAAGTTTCTTGGACCAATTCTTTCTAGACCTATTAACAGTCTTTTGCAAAATTAATTTGAGCTCTCTATTACTCAATTCTACTTGACCACTAGATCATGGGTGATATGGAGATGCAATTCTATGATTAACGCCATATTTAGCAAGCATTTTACTGGAAAGCACCATGAATAAAGTGTGAACCACCATCGGTCATTAAATATCTAGGGACTCCAAACCTCGAAAAAATAACTTCCTTAAGCATTTTAATAGAAGTGTTATGATCAGCACTACTAGTTGGAATAGCTTCTACCCACTTAGTAACGTAATCAACAAAGAACTAAAATATGTGTATATCCATTGGAGGCAGGAAAAGGTCCCATATAATCAAAGCCCCAAACATCAAATGGTTCAATAACAAGTGAATAATTCATAGGCATTTCTTGGCGCCTACTAATATTACCAATTCTTTGACATTCATCACAAGACAAAACAAACTTACGGGCATCCTTGAAGAGAGTAGGCCAATAAAACCAGATTGCAATACCTTATGTGCGTTCTATCTCCAGCGTGGTGTCCTCCATAAGCTTCGGAGTGACACTTGCGTGGATCATTCTGTTCATGCTCGGTACACAACGTCTAATAACACCATCTACTCCTTCTTTATAAAGATGTGGATCATCCCAAAAGTAATGTCTCAAATCATAAAAGAACTTTTTCTTTTGTTGGTATGTGAAGTTAGGTGGTATAAATTTAGCAACAATATAATTAGCATAATCAGCATACCATGGAGTGCTACGAGAAGTGCTTATGACATTTAATTGTTCATCAGGAAAGTTATCATCAATAGGTAGTGGGTCATCAAGAACATTCTCTAACCTAGATAAGTTGTGCAGAATCGGGTTCTCAGCTCCTTTTCTATCAACAATATGCAAATCAAATTCTTGCAGCAAGAGAACCCATCTAATAAGTCTAGGTTTAGCATCTTTCTTTTCCATAAGATATTTAATAGCAACATGATCGGTGTGAATAGTTACTTTAGAATCAACAATATAAGGTCTGAATTTATCACAGGCAAACACAACTGCTAAGAGTTCCTTTTCAGTAGTAGCATAATTTCTTTGAGCATTGTCTAGAGTCTTACTAGCATAATGGATAACATTTAATTTCTTATCAACTCTTTGCCCTAGAACAACACCTACAGCATAATCATTAGCATCACACATAATTTCAAAGGGCAAATTCAATCGGTGGTTGAACAATAGGTGCGAGACTAATGCTTTCTTAAGTATTTCAAATGCTTCTACACAATCATCATCAAAGACAAATGGTACATCTTTTTGTAATAAATTAGTCAGAGGACGAGAGATTTTTGAGAAGTCCTTAATGAACCTCCTATAAAATCCAGTGTGACCAAGGAAACTTCTTATACCTTTGATGTCCTTGGGACATGGCATCTTTTCAATAGCATCAACCTTGGCTTTATCAACTTCAATACCTCTTTCAGAAACTTTATGCCCCAAGACAATACCTTCATTAACCATAAAGTGGCACTTTTCCCAATTCAAGACAAGATTAGTTTCTTCACATCTTTGCAAAACTCGATCAAGATTGCTCAAGCAATTATCAAAAGAGGAACCATAGAAGGAAAAGTCGTCCATGAAAACCTCACAAATCTTTTCACAAAAATCAGAGAATATAGCCATCATGCATCTTTGAAAGGTAGCAGGTGCATTACATAAACCAAAAGGCATACGTCTATAAGCAAACGTACCAAAAGGGCATGTAAAAGTAGTCTTTGATTGATCTTTAGCCGACACAAGTATTTGAGAGAAACCAGAATAACCATCTAGAAAGCAATAATGTGTATGTTTGCATAATCTTTCTAGCATTTGATCAATAAAAGGTAAGGGGTAATGATCTTTCTTAGTAGCTTTATTTAACTTGCAGAAATCAATTACCATCCTATAACCTGTGAAATTCTTTGCGGGATCAATTCATCTTTATCATTAGGAACAACAGTAATACCTCCTTCTTAGGGACACAATGGACAGGACTTACCCAACGACTATCAACAACGGGATAAATTATACCGCCTCCGAAGCTTGATTATTTCTTTTCTTACCACTTCTTTCATTTTAGGATTCAAACGTCGTTGAGGATCACGAACTGGTTTGGCGTCCGCTTCCAAATTTATTTTATGCTGACATAGAGTGGGACTAATGCCCTTAAGATCATCAAGAGTATATCCAATAGCGGCACGGTGCTTCTTCAGAGTTTTCAATAATCTTTCTTCTTCATGCTCTGAAAGGTTAGCACTAATAATAACAGGATATATTTTCTTTTCATCAAGATAAGCATATTTAAGATTATCAGGCAATGGTTTGAGCTCAAACACGGGATCACCCTTGGGTGGAGGAGGATCCCCTAGGATTTCAATAGGCAAATTGTGTTGCAGAATAGGTTCCTGTTTAAAGAATACTTCACCTATTTCCCTTCTTTCATTCATGAACATCTCATTTTCATGGTCTAGCAAATAGTGTTCTAAAGGATCACTAGGAGGTACGGCAATAGAAGCAAGACCAATAATTTCATCCTTACTAGGCAATTCTTCCTCATGATGTTGTTTACTAAATTTAGAGAAATTAAACTCATGAACCATATCTTCCAAGCCAACAGTAACAACATTCTTTTTGCAGTCTATCGTAGCATTAACAAAGATTCAAGAAGGGTCTACCAAAATAATGGGACAAAAGCTATCTTGTGGAGAACCAAGAACAAGGAATCAGCGGGATATTTGGTTTTTCCACACAAGACTTCAACATCTCTAACAATTCCCATTGCGTATATAGTATCTCTATTGGCAAGTTTAATTGTAACATCAATATCTTCTAACTCAGCAAAAGCGATATCATGCATAATTTCATTATATAAGTCAATGGGTATAACACTAGCACTAGCACCCATATCACATAAGCCATGATAACAATGATCTCCTATTTTAACAGAAATAACAGCACGCCTACCACAGTGTCTATGTTTATCTCTATCACGGGGTTTAGCAATTCTAGCAGTTTCACCAGAGAATTGAATGACATGCCCATCAATATTATCAGACAAGAGATCTTTAACAATAGCAATATTAGGTTCTACTTTGACTTGCTCAGAGGTGTATAAGTTCTAGTATTGCTTTTACTTAACAACAATTGAAGCTTTAGCATGATCCTTTACTCTAACAGGAAAGGTGGTTTCTCAACATAAGAGGTGGGAACAATAGGATCATTATAAGTGATAGTCTCTTCTTCAACTTTAATAGGTGCAGCTACTTTTACTTATATGGGAGGATGATATTTAAACCACTTCTCCTTGGGGAGATCAACATAAGTAGCAAAAGATTCACAGAAAGAAGCTACTATCTTAGAGTCAAGTCCATATTTAGTGCTAAACTTATGGAAAATATCGGTATCCATAAAAGATTTAACACAATCAAACTTAGGTGTCATACCTGACTCCTTACCTTCGTCGAGGTCCCAATCTTCAGTGTTGTGTTTAATTCTATCCAATAAATTCCATCTGAATTCAATAGTCTTCATCATAAAGGAGCCATCACAAGAGGTATCGAGCATGGTTTGATTATTATGAGAAAGCCGAGCATAAAAACTTTGCATAATTATTTCTCTTGGAAGCTCATGATTGGGGCATGAATATAACATTGATTTAAGCCTCCCCCAAGCTTGAGCGATGCTTTCTCCTTCGCGAGGCCAAAAATTATATATATAATTGTGATCACGATGAACAAGATGCATAGGGTAATACTTTTGATGAAATTCCAATATCACTCTTTTATAGTTCCATGATCTTGTATCATCACATAGCCTATACCATGTCAATGCGTCTCCCTCCAAAGATAAAGGGGAAGCCTTCTTCTTAATAACATCATCGGGTATACCTGCAAGCTTAAATAATCCACAAATATCATCCACATAGCGTAGATGCTCGTCGGGATGCTTTGTTCCATCTCCTGTAGAAGTATTAGCCAGCAGTTTTTCCATAATACCCGAAGGAAATTCAAAAGGAGTTTCATTTTCAATAGGTTCAGTAGGTTGAGGAGCAACTCTTTGTTTCATCGACGGGTGAAGATACCCTAACAAGCCCCTCAGAGATTCACTTTCCATAGTAACAAGTGACAGAAAATTTCAGCACACTATATAATTTTTTCCTTACCAAAGGCGCTACACTCCCCGGAAACGGCGCCAGAAAAGAGTCTTGATGACCCACAAGTATAGTGGATCTATCGTAGTCCTTTCGATAAGTAAGAGTGTTGAACCCAACGAGGAGCAGAAGGAAATGATAAGCGGTTTTCAGCAAGGTATTCTCTGCAAGTACTGAAATAAGTGGTAACAGATAGTTTTGTGATAAGATAAATTGTAACGAGCAACAAGTAACAAAAGTAAATAAAGTGCAGCAAGATGGCCCAATCCTTTTTGTAGAAAAGGACAAGCCTGGACAAACTCTTATAATAGGAAAAGCGCTCCCGAGGACACATGGGAATATCGTCAAGCTAGTTTTCATCACGCTCATATGATTCGCGTTTGGTACTTTGATAATTTGATATGTGGGTGGACCGGTGCTTGGCTGTTGTTCTTACTTGAACAAGCATCCCACTTATGATTAACCTCTATTGCAAGCATCCGCAACTACAACAAAAGTATTAAGGTAAACCTAACCATAGCATGAAACATATGGATCCAAATCATCCCCTTACGAAGCAACGCATAAACTAGGGTTTAAGCTTCTGTCACTCTAGCAACCCATCATCTACCTATTACTTCCCAATGCCCTCCTCTAGGCCCAAATAATGGTGAAGTGTTATGTAGTCGACGTTCACATAACACCACTAGAGGATAGACAACATACATCTTATCAAAATATCAAACGAATACCAAATTTACATGACTACTAATAGCAAGACTTCTCCCTTGTCCTCGGGAACAAACGTAATTACTCACAAAGCATATTCATGTTCATAATCAGAGGGGTAATATGCATAAAGTGAACATATGATCTTCCACCAAATAAACCAACTAGCATCAACTACAAGGAGTAATCAACACTACTAGCAACATACTAGCACCAATCTCGGACTTGGAGACAAGAATTGGATACAAGAGATGAACTAGGGTTTGGAGATGAGATGGTGCTGGTGAAGATGTTGATGGAGATTGCCCTCTCCCGCTGAGAGGAGAGTTGGTGATGACGATGGTGATGATTTCCCCCTCCCGGAGGGAAGTGTCCCCGGCAGAACAGCTCTGCCGGAGCCCTAGATTGGTTCCGCCAAGGTTCCGCCTCGTGGCGGCGGAGTCTCGTCCCGAAAGGTTGCCTATGATTTTTTTCTCATCGAAAGACTTCATATATGAGAAGATGGGCGTCGGAGAGCCACCAGGGGGCCCACGAGGTAGAAGGGCGCGCCCAGGGGGGAGGGGCGCGCCCCCCACCCTCGTGAGCAGGGTGTGGGCCCCCTGGCCTTCATCTTTGGCGACGATTTTTCTTTATTTATTTTAAGATATTCCGTGGAGTTTCAGGACTTTTGGAGTTGTGCAGAATAGGTCTCCAATATTTGCTCCTTTTCCAGCCAGAATTCCAGCTGCCGGCATTCCCCCTCTTCATGGTAAACCTTGTAAGATAAGAGAGAATAGCCATAAGTATTGTGACATATCGTGAAATAACAGCCCATAATGCGATAAATATCGATATAAAAGCATGATGCAAAATGGACGTATCACACACGTGTCAGTTTAGGTCTTGTAAGGGGTTAATGGCGTGCTTTGACATCCGCCAGCGGACGGCAAAGACCTTTGCATATTTGTCATCTGCCAGCGGACGGCAAAGACCTTTGCATTTTTGCTGTCCGCCAGCAGACGGCATAGCATGCCACGTGGCAGCACCTGGGGGCTGGCCTATTTGGTTGGCAAAGATGCAATGGTCTTTGCCGTGTGCCGGCAGACGGCAAAGTATCCAAATAGTCAGCCTATTGCCCCCAGGTTGCACAGGTAGCTGACACGTGGCATATTTGCCGTCTATTGGCTGATGGCAAAGCTCTTTGCCGTCTGCCAGCACACGGCAAAGAACCTGTATAGCCCCTGTTTTTTCTGTTTTTTTCTTAAATTCATTCAATTTCACAGATATATATATACACACACATATGAAAATACTTTCAACAAGCATACCAACACATATACATACCAAATCATACCCGTGCCATATGGATATGATCATCCAACACATATACATAGCAAATCAAAAGTCCATATGCAACATATAAAGCTAGCCAACATATCCAACAACAAGCATACAATGGTTCCATCCATACATACATATAGAGGTAGCAGGTTTCACATTGTTCATCCTACAAAATCAAAACAAGAAGGAAGCATAAAGAGAAGAGTAGAATCCATCAACGCAAGCTTCCTCATCTAAAGCAAACTGCAAATTGGGAAAGAAGCAAGTTAGAAGAAGAAGAAGAAGAAGAAGAAGAAGAAGAAGAAGAAGACTAGCTAGAAAAAGAAGAAGAAGAAGAAGAAGAAGATTTTTTTTCTTCTCTTTCTTTTCTCCTCTCCTCTTTTTTATCTTCTTCCTCTTCTAACTAAGGTAGGTAAAATGCCATTTTATAGCTAAGCTAGGTAAAAATGCTAAGTGTAGGTCATTTTAGAGCTAAGCTAGGTAGATAGGTCATTTTGGAGCTTACTAAGGTTATTATGTCATTTTTTAGGAAAGTAAGGTAAGTCTATATCATTTTGGAGGTAACAAAGATTATCATGTCATTTTTGACCTAAGTATGCTAAGTATGTCATAAATGAACTGAAGAAGCTAAGTATAGCTCATTTTTTGTCTAACTTAGGCAATTATGCCATTTAGGAGGAAAGTAAGCTAAGTATGCATTTGTTAAGCAAAACACTAGAGAAAACTTACCCTCATCACAACAAATGCGATGAAGATCGCAAGTAAGGTAACAATTGATCCAACGACATAATGATACCATGCCTCATTATCAATGGCATATTTTCTTATCTTCTTAATCTTCAAGCGCATTCATCCATCTTAAAGCGCATTGCATTCATCTTCATCTTGTGATCATCGACGACATCGGCAACATACAACTCCAATTTCATCTTCTCTTCTTCAATTCTTTTAATTTTTTCTTTCAAATACTCATTTTCTTTTTCAACTAAATTTAACTTCTCGACAAGAGGGTCGGTTGCAAATTCCGGTTCACATACCTCCTAGATTAAAATATCTCTATCAACTTGATGGCCATAATTGTCATAAATGCGAAATGCAACAAATAGTTATAAAAGAGGATTTACCACAGCTGAATCATAAAGCGGGCGAGGGTCGACGGGGACGGATATCAAGAACATGGCACTATGTATAACAAACAATCATCAAAGTAAGAAAATTATACAAGTAACTATATAAATCATACAATCATACAAGTAACTATATAATTCAAGTACATCATAAAAAAATTTAATACCTAATAATAATCTATATTGTCGGGTTCAATAAATGTGTCATCATCATCACTATCAGTAATGACGTGCTCATCATCATCATTAATAAATGCATCATCATGTGGAAGGACACCTCTACGTAATCGGTCAAGCATTGACAGGTCATCCATAGCAGTAACCTCTTCTAGTTCAGGCTCTTCTTGTTCCAGATGAGGGGTGAAGTCGGGTTCACTCTTGCTGTCTACTTCAATGTTCTGGGGTGAAGTAGAGCGGTTCTTGAAATGCTTTTTGAAAATATGTGTTCCTTGTAAGAATTCTCCTTGATATGTGTTTGGGTTAATGTGAGGTTCATAATCCTCTTCATTGGGGGGAGGTGGTCTAACATGTGGCGGCACTTCATAAACGACATCCCAACCATTGAGATTAGGATCACTTTGACAAGCCGACGGTAGATAGAAAACTTGGGTTGCCTGTTGAGCCATAATATAGACATCGGGAACGTCCAAATGGGTGCTTTGTTTGATTTCCACTAGCCCTATATGTTCATGAGTCCTTCTAGTCTCCTTCGGCTGGAACCAATAACATTTGAAGACTATGATGTTTGGTGGGTTTGCACCATAGAATTGAAGTTCATAAATTTCTTCAACTCTTCCATAATACTTGGTATCTCCTTCGCAGATAGCAGAGATACAACAATTTGTAGACTTTCGGTCGGCCATATGTACGAAAGTGATACCCATTGATGTCGTATTTATCAAATGAACAGACCTTAAAGTCAAAACCATTAGTGATTTGTCTAAATTCGGCATCCATAAGCTCTGAATTAGCCTACAAGTTTAATACAAAAGGGATTGTTGCATTAGCCACAAATTAGACGAATAAATGAAATGGTCTAATGGAAATTACGGCTTGTTTGAACCTAGAGATGAAACCGCGATAGCCGCCTCCATGCTTTGCCAGAAGCTCATACTCTTCGACCGAATCCTTTTGGATCACCGCTCCATACGAGAATTTAGCGACGTATCAACTGCATCAAATTTATCCAGGAATAAGAGTAGTTCAAAGGAATTAGAAGTTGCGAAACAATGTACCAAGAACTTACTCGATGTACGACCGCACTTCTGTTAGGTTGTTGAAGATATACATTGAAATGGTCTGCCATTCTTCGAAATCCAATCTTAAGGAATTAGAAGCACCGGTTGGTGCTAGATCCCCTTTGAATAGGATGAGGTTGGATCGACCCTTTTTAGGGTCGCCAGCATTGTACCGAGGCTTCGGATTATGCTAATGATGATTGTTGGCTTCGTAGTGTGCTGTCACGAAGTTTGCCGCCTCCTCAGTAATGAATGCCTCGACCATCGATGCTTCAATTCTACGTTTATTTTACATTTTGCTCAAGCGTCTTCAGATCCTCTCGCCATGTAGCACCAACGATTCTACACAAGCCCCTAATCTTGCCTCTGTTGGGAGATGCAAAATCAAGTGCTGCATTGGATTAAAGAAGCCTGACGGAAATATCTTCTCTAACTTGCCGATCAACTCTGGCGCCAACTCTTCCATTTCTTCTACCAGGTCAGGCGATAGTTCTTTCGCACAAAGAACACGGAAGAAATAGCTCAACTCTGCCAATATGTAGCGACCAGACCTCAAACAGTCTGATCTCTGTGCATCAGTGTCATCCCTGGATCGGTAATGCTGACACGCACAGTACTTGAGGATTTATAACAGAGTAGCAATCACACACTTATTACATCGAATGTCTCAAGAGAGAACTTATTACAATAATATGGCTTAAGGCCATCTAAAATCGATAACAGCGGAAGGCTTGGAAGATAAAGTGAGTCCATCAACTCCAACGACATCACTGAGTGAAAGACAACGACCTGTGGCACCTTACTCGTCGTTTGAAAAGTCTGCATCATGAATGTTGCAGCCCAAAATGGGTCAGCACATGGAATAAGCTAGCAATGTAACACATAGAGTAATGAACAGAATAAATGCTATCACTATATGCATATCTGGCTGGTGGAAAGCTCTATGGTTAACAGTTTTGCATAAAGCCAATTTTTCCCTACAGCAAAGGAATAAATTTTATTTAACTATCATGGTGGTTGTTAAACATTGAGAAGGTTCCTCCAACTCAATCCCAATTAAGCATCATCATTAACCCAACAAATTAATTTAGAGTGATGAGATCAACATGATAATCCAAGAACTAGATACTCAAAACGTCCATAATCGGGGACACGGCTAATCATGATTAGTTTGTACACTCTACAGAGGTTTGCGCACTTTTCCCCACAAGACTCGATCTCCTCCGTTGAATTTCTTGCACTTCATGATGTTTGAGAAACGGATGACCGAGACATAGTCTTTCTGAAGCATTAACTCTCTACTCTAGGTAGACAGTACCGCCTACAACCCACTACATCTATTAGTCTACCTCTTCAAGAGCTTCACGCAACTTACTCAACTATGCCAGAGCTCATATTGGCTTGTGGCTGCACACGAAAGTTTCTAGCATGAATAATCTTATGATCCCTTTGAGCATGGGTGACGGATCGTATGATGATCACACGGGTACTCAAGGATATCCTAGGACAACACTGGATTCTCCAGGTGCCCTGACAACCACTAGGCACTCCAGGGTGCCTCAAGCAATCCACCCAGATGTGTATTTAAGTAGCCACCTTAAGTTAACCATTAATTAACAATACTCACATCTGTCATGAATCACTCGAACCAAACCACGTCTACAAGCATAGCATAGCAATATAAGCATCACGTAGAAGTAACTCCCAAAGGTTTGAAAATAAACAGGGCAATAGGTTCTACCTCATCATCTACTTCCTAAAATCCCACATGTTAATCAGATCCTAACCATGCAATTTATTGAGGGTTGACCTAATGCAATAAAACTGGGTAGTAAAGAGGTATGATCAAAGTGTTACTTGCCTTGCTGATAATCTGTGAAACCTAGAGACTCGTAGCAGAACTATTTGCACTCTGGGTACTCTATCGCAAACAAACAAGCATACGACAAGCACTCAACTAGAAGTACGGGTAAAACTCAAATAAGATAACTAACCAGAAAGTTCAACTTAAGAACTCTGATTTGCAAAAAGAAACAAATCAAACGAAGCAACGAAACTCAAACTGCGAAAGAAACAAAATCCGTTTACTAATCTGGACTTAAGTCAAATTTTACAGTACCAAAATCTTGTTCAAGTTGATTAAACCAAAAGAGGGCTTTGAGACCAAGATCTAGGCGCTTGAATCGCCTGATTAAGACAAACGAGCGAAAAGATAAACTAAAACGAAAATCAGGGCAGAAATCACGATCGAAAATAATCGCGGAAAAACCCTGGAAAAAGAAAAACCGACAAACAGGCTAACGAACGAACGTTCGCTGTCTGCGGCTAACGGGCGAACACCGTTTGTTAAAACAAACGTATGAACAAGCGTTCGCTAAATAACTAAACAGGGAAAAAATAAAACAGATCTACAAAAAAACACATCTAGGTTTTCGAATAAAAACAAACGGTTTTTAAAATAAAACCGATGGCTACCTCGGTTAGTGTGATGGTGGCGGCTCGTGCGGGCGGCGGGTCACGGCAGAGGCAACGCAGTGGCGTGGCGGCGGCGGACTCGGCGGGCGGTGGCGGCAAATCCGGCGGCGGCGTGGATTTTGAGGCGGCGGGCGCTAGGGTTTTGGGGCTGGTGGCGGCTCGGGCCTCGCGGCTCTTAAAGGGCCGGCCAGGTCGGTGTCCCAGGCGGACACGGCCCGGTTAGGTCGGTTTGACTTTTTTTTAAATAATCCGACGTGCAGAAAAACGAAGAAAAGAAATACTAAACGGACTCCAAAAATCCTGAAATAAATTTTCGCCGTCCTCTAAAAATATAGCCGACAAAGTGAACATTTATTTGGGCCACTAATAAAATTTTGAAAAACGCATTTTTTTCCTAATTCAAATAAAATAGCAATAAAACTCCGAATAAAAAATCTTATTTGATTTTAATATTTTTCCTCCAATATTACTTTCTTTTGGAGAAGTCATTTTATCCCCTCTCTTTTATTTTCGTATTGGAAATATTAGGAGAGAAAATAATTAAAACCAAATGATCCTCTTTTCAAAATTTGAGAAAACTCAAATATGAAAATAACGAAATCCCCAACTTGCTCCGTGGGTCCTTGAGTTGCGTAGAATTTCTAGGATCAACCGAAAATGCAATAAAATATGATATGCAATGATGATCTAATGTATAACATTCCAAATTAAAAATTTGGGATGTTACAAACCTACCCCCCCCCCCCTTAAGATGAATCTCGCCCTCGAGATTCGGGTTGGCTAGAAAATAGGTGAGGGTGGTCCTTCCGTAGGTCTTCCTCTCGTTCCTAGGTGGCTTCATCCTTTGTATGGTGGCTCCACTAAACTTTGCAGAACTTGATAACCTTACTGCGTGTGACTCAGTTGGCAAACTCGAGAATCTTGACTGGTTTCTCCTCGTAGGTCAAATCGCTATCCAATCAATCGCTTCGGCAATCAGATCTCTCGAGAGGATATCGGCAATCTCTGCGTGGCACTTCTTCAAATGGGATACGTGGAACACATCGTGAACTCCTGACAATCCTTCTGGCAATTCCAACTTATAAGCAACTTCTCCCATACGCTCCAAAACTTTGTATGGTCCCACAAAACGTGGTGCTAACTTTCCCTTAACTCCAAAATGTTTAACTCCTCGAAGTGGGGACACACGAAGATACACTCTGTCTCTGACTTCATAAACAGTCTCCTTGCATTTCGAATCGACATAGCTCTTCTGCCTGGACTGGGCTACTTTGAGTCTATCGCGAATCAGTTTAACCTCCTCTTCAGACTCCTTAATCAAATCTGGTCCAAACAACTTGCGGTCTCCAACTTCATCCCATAACAACTTAATCAAATCCTTGATGAGTTCCAACCATCTCCTCTGCCTGAGATTCAACTCCTTCTGCGTGAAGATATACTTCAAACTCTTGTGATCCGTGTACACCTCATAGTGGTTTCCGATGAGAAAAATGTCTCCATGTCTTCAACGCATGCACTACGGCTGCTAACTCCAAATCGTGCGTAGCATAATTCAACTCATGGGGTTTAAGCTGTCGTGAGGCATATGAAACAACTCTTCTCTCCTGCATAAGCACTGCTCCAAGTCGTCGACGAGAAGCGTTGCAATATACTTGATAATCCCTGCATTGATCTGGAAGAATCAACACTGGAGCTGTAACCAAATGTTTCTTCAACTCCTGAAAACTGGCCTCACATTCCTCAGTCCATTTGAACTTGGTGTCCTTCTTCAACAACTCTGTCATGGAAAAATGTGTTCCTAGAGAAAAATGTGTTGAAGAATGTTAGTAGCAATGATGCGGATTGGATCCGTGGTCTGAGGTTTATCCTCATTGCTGCATAGAAAAATTATGTCCTTGATGCACCGCTAGGTACAGACCTATTGCAGAGTAGATGCGGGGCGTTATGAACGTTTGGCTAGCTCAATATGATGACTACTTGATAGTTTAGTGCACCATGCTTAACGGCTTAGAATCGGGACTTCAAAGACATTTTGAACGTCATGGACCATATGAGATGTTCCAGGAGTTGAAGTTAATATTTCAAGCAAATACCCGAGTTGAGAGATATGAAGTCTCCAACAAGTTCTATAGCTAAAAGTTGGAGGAGAATCGCTCAACTAGTGAGCATGTGCTCATATTGTCTGGGTACTACAATCGCTTGAATCAAGTGGGAGTTCATCTTCCAGATAAGATAGTGATTGACAGAGTTCTCTAGTCACCATCACTAAGTTAGTAGAACTTTGTGATGAACTATAGTATGCAAGGGATGATGAAAACGATTCCCGAGCTCTTCATGGTGTTGAAATCGATGAAGGTAGAAATCAAGAAAGAGCATCAAGTGTTGATGATTGACAAGACCACTAGTTTCAAGAAAAGGGCAAAAGGAAAGAAAGGGAACTTCAAGTAGAATGGCAAGCAAGTTGTCACTCACGCGAAGAATCCCAAAGCTGACCAAATCCTGAAACTGAGTGCTTCTACTGCAAAGGAAATGGTCACTGGAAGTGGAAATGCCCTAAATATTTGGTAGATAAGAAGGATGGCAAAGTGAACAAGGGTATATTTGATATACAGGTTATTGATGTGTACCTTACTAGTGTTTATAGTAGCCCCTGGGTATTTGATACTTGTTCGGTTGCTAAGATTAGTAACTCGAAACAGGAGTTACAGAATAAACAGAGGCTAGTTGAAGGGGAAGTGATGATGAGTGTTGGAAGTAGTTCCAAGATTGATATGATCATCATCACACACTCCCTATACTTTTGGGATTAGTGTTAAACCTAAATAAATGTTATTTGGCATTTGCGTTGAGCATGAATATGATTTGATCATGTTTATTGCAATACGGTTATTCATTTAAAGTCGGAGAATAATTGTTCTATTTACATAAATAAAACCTTCAATGGTCATACACCTAATGAAAATAGTTTGTTGGATCTCAATCATAGTGATACACATATTCATAATATTGATGTCAAAAGATGCAAAGTTAATAATGATAGTGCAACTTATTTGTGGCAATCGCCGCTTGGGTCATATCGATGTAAAGCGATGAAGAAACTCCATCAAGATGGATTTTGGAATCATTTGGTTATGAATCATTTGATGCTTGCGAACCGTGCCTTTTGGGCAAGATGACTAAAACTCCGTTCTCCGGAACAATGGAACGAGCTACTGACTAGTTGGAAATAATACATACCGATGTATGCGGTCCAATGAGTGTTGATGCTCGTGGTGAGTATCGTTATTATCTGACCTTCACAAATGATTTGAGCAGATATGAGTATATCTACTTAATGAAGCACAAGTCTGAAAAATTTGAAAAGTTCAAAGAATTTCAGAAGTGAAGTGGAGAATCATCGTAACAAGAAAATAATGTTTCTACAATTTGATCGTAGAGGAGAATATTTGAGTTACGAGTTTGGCCTTCATATAAAACAATATGGAATAGTTTCACAGTTCACGCCACCTGGAACACCACAGCGTTATGGTGTGTCCGAATGTCGTAACCGCACCCTATTGGATATTGTGCGATCTATGATGTTTCTTATTGGTTTACCCCTATCGTTTTGGGGTTATGCATTAGAGACAGTTGCATTCACTTTAAAAAGGGGCACCTCAAAATCCGTTGAGACGACGCCTTATGAACTGTGGTTTGGCAAGAAACCAAAGTTGTCGTTTCTTAAAGTTTGGGGCTGTGATGCTTATGTGAAAAAATTTCAACCTGATAAGCTCGATCCCAAATCGGAGCAGTGCGTCTTCATAGAATACCCAAAGGAAACTGTTGGGTACACCTTCTATCACAGATCCGAAGGCAAAACATTCGTTGCTAAGAATGGATCCTTTCTAGAGAAGGAGTTTCTCTTGAAAGAAGTGAGTGGGAGGAAAGTAGAGCTTGATAAGGTAATTTGTACCTTCTCCCGAATTGGAAAGTAGTTCATCACAAAAATCAGTTAAAGTGATTCCTACACCAATTAGTGAGGAAGCTAATGATGATGATCATGAAACTTCAGATTAAGTTACTACAAAACCTCGTAGGTCTTCCAAAGTATAGTCCGCACCAGAGTGGTACGTAATCCTGTTCTGGAAGTCATGTTAACTAGACCATGATGAACCTACGAACTATGAGGAAGCGATGATGAGCCCCGATTCCGCGAAATGGCTGGAGGCCATGAAATCTGAGATAGGATCCATGTATGAGAACAAAGTGTGGACTTTGGTGGACTTGCCCGATGATCGGCAAGCCGTAGAAAATAAATGGATCTTCAAGAGGAAGACGGACGTTTATAGTAGTGTTACTATCTACAAAGCTCAACTTGTCGAAAAAAGGTTTTCAACAAGTTCAAGGTGTTGAATACAATGAGATTTTCTCACTCGTATCGATGCTTGAAAGTTTGTCCGAATCATGTTAGCAATTGCCGCATTTTATGAAATTTGGCAAATGCATGTCAAAACTACATTCCTTAATGGATTTCTTAAAAAGAAGAGCTGTATATGATGCAACCAGAAGGTTTTGTCAATCCTAAAGGTGCTAACAAAGTGTGCAAGTTCCAGTTATCCATCCATGGACTGGTGCAAGCATCTCGGAGTTGGAATATACGCTTTGATAAGTTGATCAAAGCATATAGTTTTATACGGACTTACGGTGAAGCCTGTATTTACAATAAAGTGAGTGGGAGCACTACAACCTTTCTGATTAGTATATGTGAGTGACATATTGTCAATCAGAAATGATGTAGAATTTTTCTGAAAAGCATAAAGGAGTGTTTGAAAGGAGTTCTTTAAAAGAAAGACCTCAGTAAAGCTACTTACATATTGAGCATCAAGATCTATTGAGATAGATCAAGACGCTTGATAAGATTTTCAATGAGTACATACCTTGACAAGATTTTGAAATAGTTCGAAATGGAACAGTCAAAGAAAGAGTTCTTGCCTGTGTTGCAAAGGTGTGAAATTGAGTAAGACTCATATCCCGACCACGGCAGAAAATAGAAAAGAGAATGAAAGTCATTCCCTATGCCTCAGTCATAGGTTCTATAAAGTATGCTATGCTATGTACCAAACCTATTGTGTACCTTGCTCTGAATTTGGCAAGGAGTGCGATAGTGATCTAGGAGTAGATCATCGGACATTGGTCAAGAATATCCTTAGTGAGGACTAAGGAAATATTTCTCAATTATGGAGGTGATAAAAGAGCCCGTCAGAAAGAGTTACATCGGTGCAAGCTTTCACACCGATCCAGATGACTCTAAGTCTCAATCTAGATACATATTGAAAGTGGGAACAATTAGCTAGAGTAGCTCTGTGTAGAGCATTGAAGACATAGAATATTTGCAAAATACATACGGCTCTGAATGTGACAGACCCGTTGACTAAGCTTCTCTCACGAGCAAAACATGATCACACCTTAGTACTCTTTGGGTGTTAATCACATAGCAATGTGAACTAGATGACTCTAGTAAACCCTTTGGGTGTTGGTCACATGACGACGTGAACTATGGGTGTTAATCATATACAGATATGAATATTGGTGTTAAATCACATGGCGTTGTGAACTAGATTATTGACTCTAGTGCAAGTCGGAGACTAAAGGAAATATGCCCTAGAGGCAATAATAAAGTTATTATTTATTTCCTTATTTCATGATAAATGTTTATTATTCATGCTAGAATTGTATTAACCGGAAACATAATACATGTGTGAATACAATACATAGACAAACATAGTGTCACTAGTATGCCTCTACTTGACTAGCTCGTAAATCAAAGATGGTTAAGTTTCCTAGCCATGGACATGAGTTGTCATTTGATTAACGGGATCACATCATTAGAAGAATGATGTGATTGACTTGACCCATTCCGTTAGCTTAGCACTTGATCGTTTAGTATGTTGTTATTGCTTTCTTCATGACTTATACATGTTCCTACAACTATGAGATTATGCAACTCCCGTTTACCGGAGGAACACTTTGTGTGCTACCAAACGTCACAACGTAACTGGGTGATTATAAAGGAGTTCTACAGGTGTATCCAAAGGTACATTTTGAGTTGGCGTATTTTGAGATTAGGTTTTGTCACTCTGATTGTACTAGGTATTGAGATACCGACGATCGAATCTTGGGCAAGTAACATACCGATGACAAAGGAACAACGATGTTGTTATGCGATTTGACCGATAAAGATCTTCGAGAATATGTAGGAGCCAATATGAGCATCCGGTTTCGCTATTGGTTATTGACCGGAAACTTGTCTCGGCCATGTCTACATAGTTCTCGAACCCGTAGGGTCCGCACGCTTAAGGTTTCGATGATGCTTATATTATGAGTTTATGAGTTTTGATGTATCAAGGAGTTCGAGTCCGGATGAGATCGGCGACATGACGAGGAGTCTCAAAATGGTCGAGAAATAAAGATCGATATATTGGACGACTATATTCGACATCGAAAAGGTTTCGAGTGATTCGGTATTTTCGGGGTACCGGGAGTTACGGAGGATACGAGGAAGAAACAATGGGCCTCATGGGCCAAGTGGTGGAAGAGAGGAGGCAGGGCGCGCAGCCCCCCTAGCCCAAACCGAATTGGACTACAAGGTCGGCCCCCCCTTTCCTCCTTTTCCTCCCTCTCCTTCCTTCTCCTTCTCCTTCCTTCCTTCCCTCTCCTGCTTGACTAGGAAAGAGGGGGAATCCTACTTGAGTAGGATTGCCCCCCTTAGCGCGCCTCCTCCCCTTGACGGCCCTCTCCTCCTCCCTCCTTTATATCACGAGGCGGGGCACCTCTAGACACAACAGTTGATCTCTTGATCTCTTAGCCGTGTGCGGTGCCCCCCTCCACCATAGTCCTCGATAATATTGTAGCGGTGCTTAGGCGAAGCCCTGCTACGGTAGAACATCATCATCGTCACCATGCCGTCGTGCTGACGGAACTGTCCCTCGACACTCGGCTGGATCGGAGTTCGAGGGACATCATCGAGCTGAACGTGTGTTGAAAAATGTTAGTAGCAATGATGCGGATTGGATCCGTGGTCTGAGGTTTATCCTCATTGCTGCATAGAAAAATTATGTCCTTGATGCACCGCTAGGTACAGACCTATTGCAGGAGTAGATGCAGACGTTATGAACGTTTGGCTAGCTCAATATGATGACTACTTGATAGTTTAGTGCACCATGCTTAACGGCTTAGAATCGGGACTTCAAAGGCATTTTGAACGTCATGGACCATATGAGATGTTCCAGGAGTTGAAGTTAATATTTCAAGCAAATACCCGAGTTGAGAGATATGAAGTCTCCAACAAGTTCTATAGCTAAAAGATGGAGGAGAATCGCTCAACTAGTGAGCATGTGCTCATATTGTGCAGGTACTACAATCGCTTGAATCAAGTGGGAGTTAATCTTCCGTATAAGATAGTGATCGACAGAGTTCTCTAGTCACCATCACTAAGTTAGTAGAACTTTGTGATGAACTATAGTATGCAAGGGATGATGAAAACGATTCCCGAGCTCTTCATGGTGTTGAAATCGATGAAGGTAGAAATCAAGAAAGAGCATCAAGTGTTGATGATTGACAAGACCACTAGTTTCAAGAAAAGGGCAAAAGGAAAGAAAGGGAACTTCAAGTAGAATGGCAAGCAAGTTGTCACTCACGCGAAGAATCCCAAAGCTGACCAAATCCTGAAACTGAGTGCTTCTACTGCAAAGGAAATGGTCACTGGAAGTGGAAATGCCCTAAATATTTGGTAGATAAGAAGGATGGCAAAGTGAACAAGGGTATATTTGATATACAGGTTATTGATGTGTACCTTACTAGTGTTTATAGTAGCCCCAGGTATTTGATACTTGTTCGGTTGCTAAGATTAGTAACTCAAAGCAGAGTTACGTATAAAACAGAGGCTAGTTGAAGGGAAGTGATGATGAGTGTTGGAAGTAGTTCCAAGATTGATATGATCATCATCACACACTCCCTATACTTTTGGGATTAGTGTTAAACCTAAATAAATGTTATTTGGCATTTGCGTTGAGCATGAATATGATTTGATCATGTTTATTGCAATACGGTTATTCATTTAAAGTCGGAGAATAATTGTTCTATTTACATAAATAAAACCTTCAATGGTCATACACCTAATGAAAATAGTTTGTTGGATCTCAATCATAGTGATACACATATTCATAATATTGATGTCAAAAGATGCAAAGTTAATAATGATAGTGCAACTTATTTGTGGCACTGCCGTTTGGGTCATATCGGTGTAAAGCGCATGAAGAAACTCCATCAAGATGGATTTTTGGAATCATTTGGTTATGAATCATTTGATGCTTGCGAACCGTGCCTTTTGGGCAAGATGACTAAAACTCCGTTCTCCGGAACAATGGAACGAGCTACTGACTAGTTGGAAATAATACATACCGATGTATGCGGTCCAATGAGTGTTGATGCTCGTGGTGAGTATCGTTATTATCTGACCTTCACAAATGATTTGAGCAGATATGAGTATATCTACTTAATGAAGCACAAGTCTGAAAAATTTGAAAAGTTCAAGGAATTTCAGAAGTGAAGTGGAGAATCATCGTAACAAGAAAATAATGTTTCTACAATTTGATCGTAGAGGAGAATATTTGAGTTACGAGTTTGGCCTTCATATAAAACAATATGGAATAGTTTCACGATTCACGCCACCGAACACCACAGCGTTATGGTGTGTCCGAATGTCGTAACCGCACCCTATTGGATATTGTGCGATCTATGATGTTTCTTATTGGTTTACCCCTATCGTTTTGGGGTTATGCATTAGAGACAGTTGCATTCACTTTAAAAAGGGGCACCTCAAAATCCGTTGAGACGACGCCTTATGAACTGTGGTTTGGCAAGAAACCAAAGTTGTCGTTTCTTAAAGTTTGGGGCTGTGATGCTTATGTGAAAAAATTTCAACCTGATAAGCTCGATCCCAAATCGGAGCAGTGCGTCTTCATAGAATACCCAAAGGAAACTGTTGGGTACACCTTCTATCACAGATCCGAAGGCAAAACATTCGTTGCTAAGAATGGATCCTTTCTAGAGAAGGAGTTTCTCTTGAAAGAAGTGAGTGGGAGGAAAGTAGAGCTTGATAAGGTAATTTGTACCTTCTCCCGAATTGGAAAGTAGTTCATCACAAAAATCAGTTAAAGTGATTCCTACACCAATTAGTGAGGAAGCTAATGATGATGATCATGAAACTTCAGATTAAGTTACTACAAAACCTCGTAGGTCTTCCAAAGTATAGTCCGCACCAGAGTGGTACGTAATCCTGTTCTGGAAGTCATGTTAACTAGACCATGATGAACCTACGAACTATGAGGAAGCGATGATGAGCCCCGATTCCGCGAAATGGTGGAGGCCATGAAATCGAGATAGGATCCATGTATGAGAACAAAGTGTGGACTTTGGTGGACTTGCCCGATGATCGGCAAGCCGTAGAAAATAAATGGATCTTCAAGAGGAAGACGGACGTTTATAGTAGTGTTACTATCTACAAAGCTCAACTTGTCGAAAAAAGGTTTTCAACAAGTTCAAGGTGTTGAATACAATGAGATTTTCTCACTCGAATCGATGCTTGAAAGTTTGTCCGAATCATGTTAGCAATTGCCGCATTTTATGAAATTTGGCAAATGCATGTCAAAACTACATTCCTTAATGGATTTCTTAAAAAGAAGAGCTGTATATGATGCAACCAGAAGGTTTTGTCAATCCTAAAGGTGCTAACAAAGTGTGCAAGTTCCAGTTATCCATCCATGGACTGGTGCAAGCATCTCGGAGTTGGAATATACGCTTTGATAAGTTGATCAAAGCATATAGTTTTATACGGACTTACGGTGAAGCCTCAGATTTACAATAAAGTGAGTGGGAGCACTACAACCTTTACGATTAGTATATGTGAGTGACATATTGTCAATCGAAATGATGTAGAATTTTACGAAAAGCATAAAGGAGTGTTTGAAAGGAGTTCTTTAAAAGAAAGACCTCAGTAAAGCTACTTACATATTGAGCATCAAGATCTATTGAGATAGATCAAGACGCTTGATAAGATTTTCAATGAGTACATACCTTGACAAGATTTTGAAATAGTTCGAAATGGAACAGTCAAAGAAAGAGTTCTTGCCTGTGTTGCAAAGGTGTGAAATTGAGTAAGACTCATATCCCGACCACGGCAGAAAATAGAAAAGAGAATGAAAGTCATTCCCTATGCCTCAGTCATAGGTTCTATAAAGTATGCTATGCTATGTACCAAACCTATTGTGTACCTTGCTCTGAATTTGGCAAGGGAGTACGATAGTGATCTAGGAGTAGATCACTGGACATTGGTCAAGAATATCCTTAGTGAGGACTAAGGAAATATTTCTCAATTATGGAGGTGATAAAAGAGCCCGTCGTAAAGAGTTACATCGGTGCAAGCTTTCACACCGATCCAGATGACTCTAAGTCTCAATCTAGATACATATTGAAAGTGGGAACAATTAGCTAGAGTAGCTCTGTGTAGAGCATTGAAGACATAGAATATTTGCAAAATACATACGGCTCTGAATGTGACAGACCCGTTGACTAAGCTTCTCTCACGAGCAAAACATGATCACACCTTAGTACTCTTTGGGTGTTAATCACATAGCAATGTGAACTAGATGACTCTAGTAAACCCTTTGGGTGTTGGTCACATGACGACGTGAACTATGGGTGTTAATCATATACAGATATGAATATTGGTGTTAAATCACATGGCGTTGTGAACTAGATTATTGACTCTAGTGCAAGTCGGAGACTAAAGGAAATATGCCCTAGAGGCAATAATAAAGTTATTATTTATTTCCTTATTTCATGATAAATGTTTATTATTCATGCTAGAATTGTATTAACCGGAAACATAATACATGTGTGAATACAATACATAGACAAACATAGTGTCACTAGTATGCCTCTACTTGACTAGCTCGTAAATCAAAGATGGTTAAGTTTCCTAGCCATGGACATGAGTTGTCATTTGATTAACGGGATCACATCATTAGAAGAATG
Source organism: Aegilops speltoides (assembly GCA_021437245.1). Taxonomy (NCBI): domain Eukaryota; kingdom Viridiplantae; phylum Streptophyta; class Magnoliopsida; order Poales; family Poaceae; genus Aegilops; species Aegilops speltoides. The sequence continues at coordinate 298,635,615 of CM038141.1, read as the reverse complement.
ATGTGATTGACTTGACCCATTCCGTTAGCTTAGCACTTGATCGTTTAGTATGTTGTTATTGCTTTCTTCATGACTTATACATGTTCCTACAACTATGAGATTATGCAACTCCCGTTTACCGGAGGAACACTTTGTGTGCTACCAAACGTCACAACGTAACTGGGTGATTATAAAGGAGCTCTACAGGTGTATCCAAAGGTACATTTTGAGTTGGCGTATTTTGAGATTAGGTTTTGTCACTCTGATTGTACTAGGTATTGAGATACCGACGATCGAATCTTGGGCAAGTAACATACCGATGACAAAGGGAACAACGTATGTTGTTATGCGATTTGACCGATAAAGATCTTCGTAGAATATGTAGGAGCCAATATGAGCATCCAGGTTTCGCTATTGGTTATTGACCGGAAACTTGTCTCGGTCATGTCTACATAGTTCTCGAACCCGTAGGGTCCGCACGCTTAAGGTTTCGATGACAGTTATATTATGAGTTTATGAGTTTTGATGTACTAAAGGAGTTCGGAGTCCCGGATGAGATCGGCGACATGACGAGGAGTCTCAAAATGGTCGAGAAATAAAGATCGATATATTGGACGACTATATTCGGACATCGAAAAGGTTTCGAGTGATTCGGGTATTTTCGGGGGTACCGGGGAGTTACGGGGATACGAGGAAGAAACAATGGGCCTCATGGGCCAAGTGGTGGAAGAGAGGAGGCAGGGCGCGCAGCTCCCCTAGCCCAAACCGAATTGGACTACAAGGTCGGCCCCCCCTTTCCTCCTTTTCCTCCCTCTCCTTCCTTCTCCTTCTCCTTCCCTTCCTTCCCCTCTCCTGCTTGGACTAGGAAAGAGGGGGGAATCCTACTTGGAGTAGGATTGCCCCCCTTGGGCGCGCCTCCTCCCCTTGGACGGCCCTCTCCTCCTCCCCTCCTTTATATACGGGGGGCAGGGGGCACCTCTAGACACAACAGTTGATCTCTTGATCTCTTAGCCGTGTGCGGTGCCCCCCTCCACCATAGTCCTCGATAATATTGTAGCGGTGCTTAGGCGAAGCCCTGCTACGGTAGAACATCATCATCGTCACCATGCCGTCGTGCTGACGGAACTGTCCCTCGACACTCGGCTGGATCGGAGTTCGAGGGACATCATCGAGCTGAACGTGTGCAAGAACTCGGAGGTGTCGTTCTTTCGGTGCTTGATCGGTCGGCCGTGAAGACGTACGACTATTTCAACCGTGTTGTGCTAACGCTTCCACTTTCGGTCTATGAGGGTACGTGGACAACACTCTCCCCTCTCGTTGCTATGCATCACCATGATCTTGCGTATGCGTAGGAATTTTTTGAAATTACTATGTTCCCCAACAAAACCGGTCCCTTGTGACAATGTCGATGGGGTAAGTAGCTGTGAAATTCTCCCACCAAGATGATGCGGGTCCATCAAGCTGATGTGCAGCAAATCGCACTCTCTCCGCATCTGTGCATCCTGCAGTGGTCAACTCCCTTCCAATCTTGCGGAGCCAATCATCTGTAACAATCGGCTCGGTGCTACTAGAGAACACTGGCGGATTCAGCCTTAATAAATGGGCTAAGTGATCAACAAGTGGTGGTGGTGGTGGGTTGTTGTTGTTGTTGTTCCCTTGATTCCGATTCTGGACTAGTATCTGCATCAATGCATTCTGCTGCTAGATCAACTGAGTGAGCTCCGGTGGGAAAGCAAATCCATTTTCATGTCTCGGAGGCATCTGATGGGTTTAGAAAAGATGTGAAAACAGAATAGAATGAGATCTAGAGGAAAACACTACCCATATGCACATGAGACAAACACAAACATATCACTCCAATCAATTCAAACAAGGGCATACATCGATCTAACTATCATTACAAAAGTGCTCGATCTATACTATATAGATGGGGAAATACTACTACTGATATGGTGGTCGACTAGAAAACTTGATCGGTGGAAGACTCCATGATATCTGCTCCAACTTCATCAACATAGTCATCATCGCTATCATCGGGGTCCGAATCGGTGTCGTCGATGATGATGTAGTTCTCTGGGCAAGTGGAATCGTCGTCTTCTCCTCCTGGCGGGGGGTCTCCCATGAATACTCCTAGCTTCCTCGTCAAATCATCATTCTTCTCCATGGGTATCGTCATTTCCTCCTCATATCCATCGCATGTAGACTTGAGTTCTTCCTCTAGCTTCGTGATCCTGGTTATTGCCTTCTTAAGATCTATCATGCCTGCGCACATCTGGTTCTCCTCACGACGAATGTGCTAGTTTAACTCCTAGATGAAAGCTGCAATAGACCTATCCTTCCTGGTGCTGATCATCTCCCATTGCTCATCTCGGCGCCCACAAATCTGATAGATAGTATCCTTGAGATCCTTGTGGTAAACTTCTCCAATGCGTCCCATGGTGATGTGGGCAGCCATGCTCTTTCCTAGACTCCAGGTTGGTGCATCAAAGGAAAACTCTATGGGCTCAGTGACTGGCATGAACGTCCTTCCTAGAACTTGAACTCGAATCATCCAATGCTCCTCTTCTGGTAAAGTGGCGATGTAGGTCCCGGTGAAGCTTGGTATTCCGATGTTCAGGTAGTAACTTCCTTCAAGTGTCGTCCAAAAGGTGTATCTTCATCCGGTTGGGTGAAGTTGTTCCTTGCATCCGCCATCCTATAGAGTAGAAAAGGGAGAGGATTCAGAAATGAGAATAGAGTAGTGATATTGGGCTTTGGCTTAGTGGTCGTGTCCTATAGTCAGCGTGTGCTCTAATACCATCTTGTAGAGACTAGACCTCAAACAGTCTGATCTCTGTGCATCAGTGTCATCCCTGGATCGATAATGCTGACACACACAGTACTTGAGGATTTATAACAGAGTAGCAATCACACACTTATTACATCTAATGTCTCAAGAGAGAACTTATTACAATCATATGGCCTAAGGCCATCTAAAATCGATAACAGCGGAAGGCTTGGAAGATAAAGTGAGTCCATCAACTCCAATGGCATCACTGAGTGAAAGACAACGACCTATGGCACCTTACTCGTCGTCTGAAGAGTCTGCAACATGAGTGTTGCAGCCCGAAACGGGTCAACACATGGAATATGCTGGCAATGTAACACATAGAGTAATGAACAGAATAAATGCTATCACTACAAGCATATTTGGCTGGTGGAAAGCTCTATGGTTAACAGTTTTGCATAAAGCCAATTTTTTCCCTACAGCAAAGGAATAAATTTTATTTAACTATCATGGTGGTTGTTAAACATTGAGAAGGTTCCTCCAACTCAATCCCAATTAAGCATCATCATTAACCCAACAAATTAATTTAGAGTGATGAGATCAACATGATAATCCAAGAACAAGATACTCAAAACGTCCATAACTGGGGACACGGCTAAACATGATTAGTTTGTACACTCTGCAGAGGTTCGTGCACTTTTCCCCACAAGACTCGATCTCCTCCGTTGAATTTCTCGCACTTCATGATGTTTGAGAAACGGATGACCGAGACACGGTCTTTCTGAAGCATTAACTCTACTCTGGATAGACAGTACCACCTACAACCCACTACATCTACTAGTCTACCTCTTCAAGAGCTTCACGCAACTTACTCAACTATGCCAGAGCTCATATTGGCTTGTGGCTGCACACAGAAGTTTCTAGCATGAATAATCTTATGATCCTTTTGAGCCTGGGTGGAGGACCGTAGGATGATCACACGGGTACTCAGGGATATCCTAGGACAACACTAGATTCTCCAGGTGCCCTGACAACCACTAGGTACTCTAGGGTGCCTCAAGCAATCCACCCAGATGTGTATTTAAGTAGCCACCTTAAGTTAACCATTAATTAACAATACTCACATCTGTCATGAATCACTCGAACCAAACCACGTCTACAAGCATAACATAGCAATATAAGCATCACGTAGAAGTAACTCCCAAAGGTTTGAAAATAAATAGGGCAATAGGTTCTACCTCATCATCTACTTCCCAAAAACCCACATGTTAATCAGATCCTAACCATGCAAGTGTTTGAGGGTTGATCTAATGCAATAAAACTGGGTAGTAAAGAGGTATGATCAAAGTGTTACTTGTCTTGCTGATAATCCATGAAACCTAGAGACTCGTAGTAGCACACTTCGCAGTCCGGGTACTCTATCGCAAACAAACAAGCATACAATAAGCACTCAACTAGAAGCATGGGTAAAACTCTAATAAGTGATCTAACCAGAAAGTTCAACTTAAGAGCTCCGGTTTGCAAAAAGAAACAAATCAAACGAAGCAACGAAACTCAAACTGCGAAAGAAACAAGATACGTTTACTAATATGGACTTAAGTCTAATTTTACAGTACCAAAATCTTGTTCAAGTTGATGAAACAGAAAGAGGGCTTCGAGACGAAGATCTAGACGCTTGAATTGTCTGATTCCGACAAACGAGCGAAAAGATAAACTAAAATGAAAATCGGGGCAGAAATCGCAATCGAAAATAATCGCGAAAAAATCCTGGAAAAAGAAAAAATGACGAATAGGCTAACGAACGAGCGTTCGTTGTGTTCGGCTAACGGGTGAACACCGTTCGTTAAAACAAACATACCAACAAGCATTCGCTAAATAACTAAACCGGGAAAAAATAAAACCGATCTACCAAAAAATGCATCTAGGTTTTTGAATAAAACCGACGGCTACCTCGGTTAGCGTGATGGCGGCAACTCCGGCGAGGGCGGCGCCAATGGGGGGGGTCGGCGGCGCAGGCAGCGAGGCATCGGGCGAGGCGGCGGCGATCGGCGGCGGGTCGGCGGCGAGATGGCACGGTGGCGCTGGCGTTGCGGCGCGGCGGCGGCGGCAAGGCACGGCGGCGCGGATTTCGAGGCGGCAGGCGCTAGGTTTCGGGGCTGGCTGCGGCTCGGACCTTGCGCTCTTAAAAGGCCGACCGGGTCGGTGTCCCAGGCGGACACGGCCCGGTTAGGTCGGTCTGACTTTAAAAAAAATCCGACGCGCAGAAAAACAAAGAAAAGAAATACTAAACAGACTCCAAAAATCCTGAAATAAATTTTTCCCGTCCTCTAAAAATATAGCGGACAAAGTGAACATTTATTTGGGCCTCTAATGCAATTTTGTAAAACACATTTTTTTCCTAATTCAAATAAAATAGCAATAAAACTCCGAATAAAAAATCTTATTTGATTTTAATATTTTCCTCCAATATTTCTTTATTTTGGAAAAGTCATTTTATCCCCTCTCTTTTATTTTCATATTGGAAATATTAGGATAGAAAATAATTAAAACCAAATGATCCTCTTTTTAAAATTTGTGAAAACTCAAATATGAAAATAACGAAATCCCCAACTCTCTCCGTGGGTCCTTGATTTGCATAGAATTTCTAGGATCAACCCAAAATGCAATAAAATATGATATGCAATGATGATCTAATGTATAACATTCCAAATTGAAAATTTGGGATGTTACACAGTACTAGCCATTCATCCTCAAGGATGAATCCATGCAACATCACCGACATTACCCGCTCAATCCATATGTGCCAATCATGACTCTTGAGAGCATGTATCTTGAATTTTTCAAGACTCGCTCCCATCTTTAGATTCGCCGCATACCCATCAGGGAACATCAACTGCATTTTCACCCACAAGATAATTTCCCTCATAGCTGGCCTTCCAAGATTGAACCATGCATTTGGCTTTGTCCAGTTCTTCTTTCCTTTCAGTGGTTGCATGTTTTCTAATGGTCTATGACATAGCGCCTCTTGATCAACTCTTGCCTTAGGATTATCCTTTGACTTCCCATCTATGCCAAACAATGTACCAAAAAGTGCCTCGGCGATATTCTTCTCAGTGTGCATCACGTCGATGTTGTGTGGGAAAAGGAGGTCTTTGAAGTAAGGCAGATCCCACAAGCATGTCTTGTGAGTCCAGGCGTGTTGCGAATTATACCCCTTGAAATACCCTAGACGCTCTGGATCTGGCTCGAGAGCGTTTAACTGATCCAGGATCTCTTGGCCTGTCAACGAAGGTGGTGCAGAGTCTTTGACAACTCTACATTTGATGGAGTTCTGCTTGTCTTTCCTGAACTTATGGCGGGGATGCAGGAACGGTCTATGCATGTGGAAGCAAGAAAACTTGCGACCGGCCTGAAGCCAACAAAACTGAAGAGCTCCCTTGCATGTGGGGCATGGGAACCTTCCATGCACACACCAGCCAATGAATAGCGCATACGCCGGGAAGTCATGCGTAGAGTACATGTACCACACACGCATTATGAAGTTCTTTTTGCTAAAGGTGTCGTATGTCTTGAACCCATTATCTCAGGCTTCTTGCAATTCGTCCTTCAGCGGTTGCATGTATACATTCATATTCTTCCCCGGATAGTTGGGTCCTGGAATTATCAACGTCAGGAAAATGTTCTTTCTTTGCATTATCTGTCCGGGGGGAGATTGAGTGGAATGACAAATACGGACCAACAACTATATTGGGTTGCCGTCAGACCGAGCACACTGAACCCATTCGTGCTGATGGCGACTCTAGGAGGCCTTGGATCTGCCGCTTTGTCGTCATGTAATGCATCGAAGCGCGTCCACGCTTCACCGTCTAATGTGTGCACCATCATCAGCTTCCCATCTGCATCTAGTTGGGTTCTTTTGCCCATTTTGTGCCATGTCATCTGTCTTGCCATCTCTTCGACCATGAAAAGACGTTGAAGTCTTGGTATGATTGGCATATACCGAAGAACATTAACGGGGATTTTGGTCTGCGTCTTCTCACCCATACCGTTGTCTACCAGAACATACCTGGATGACTTACAAATGGGACAATAGTTCAAGTCCGCATACTGAAGCCTACATAAGGCACATCCATTCTCACAGGCATGTATCTTCTCACAGGGCATCTTAAGAGCACGGAGGATTTTGTCTGACAGGTACAGGTTTGCAGGTAGTACATGGCCTTTGGGTAGAAAACATCCAAATACTGTCATCATCGCGTCATAGCATCCTCTGCCCAAGTTGAATTGAGCCTTCAGAGCCATTATTTGTGAGATGGCATCCAGCTGACAAAGCTCAGTGTGCTCGTGGAGATGACGTTTTGAAGACTCCAACATTTCATTGAAGGCCTTTGCAGATTCCTCCATCTCATCGTCCGAGTCCTGAGCCTCATCAAAGTCTTGCACCATGTCTTGCATCCTGATACCATGCTCATCGGTGCAACAATGAAGCACCTCAGCCCTGGCGCGTTGGCCAGGCTCGCCATGAAATGTCCACACCATATAATATGGCGTAAAACCCCTCTTCTGCAAGTGTTTGCCCATTTCATCCTCTGTCCTCTTGTGCCAATTGTTGCACCCGGCACAGGGGCACCAGGTTGTCCTCTGGCCATTTGCAAATGCGGCTCTCGGAAACCCCTTGGTTTTTGTTAACCATTCAATGGTCATGTCTTTCTGACTAGTGTGACTGGTGTACATCCACGCACGATCACTCATCTTGCCTAGCTACTGGACACATAAGAAACATATATATATATATATATATAATATATATATAAACTAATCAGCATGTATATATTCATCAGTTAATGGAGTTTGTCACTTTTATTACGTCCATGCAACCTAGACACTAATAGTAAAGATAGGTCCTAATCCCACCCGAGTATGTGTAGATTGAGTTCGTTTTCCCGTGCTCTGCTCCATCCGGCGCAAAATTTTGGTAGAAACTCCCCGTTGTTCTCCTGATACATGTCTCAGCAATAAGCAGAGAGGATGTGTACCCGGAGAACAACAGGAGGCGCTGACGAAATTCTACATCAGATCCGGACCAGAGCATATGGGAAAATGAACCCAATCTACACATACTCAGGCTGTCCATGGATAACGTCGGACAATTCGAAAGAATCATGATTATAAATATGAAAATGCATGCATATTTATAGATGTAACCCTTTCGAATGGGAGACACATAGTGGTCACGCATACTGATGATTGAAAACACCTATAGCTAGCAAGTTTCATCGGCACGAAGACCGAAACAGAGCAAATCAAGGGGTGAGGAGGAGATGTCATTTGTGCTCACCCACGAACGCAGGGGCGGAGCTCGTCGAACACTAGACCCTCACAACGACGAAAAAACTGCACATTTAAATCGAAAGATGAGTTTCATAGCAATATTGTTTTTTTCGTAAACCTAACTAAATATTTACAATAGGACGATGGAACCATAAATAGCAAGTATCATCGGTGCGAAATACATGTGGCGCTTGGTGTTGAACACTAGATCCACGTCCCACAAGTGACACCGGCGCCCGGCGTCCCGCAACAATAGTTCTGGTGGCTGATGACGGTCGAACACCTTGGCAAATTTGTCAATGGTGTTCGACCGCCATCGATGCTGAGAACTCTTGCTGCGGGACGCCGGACGCCGGTGTCACTTGTGGGACGTGGATGTAGTGTTCAACACCAACGGCCACATGTATCTCACACCGATGATACTTGCTATTTATGGTTCCATCGACACCGAGGAACCCCCTAACCCGCTCGTCCCCGAGCGCGCCCTCTGATATGGGCGAAGGTGTTGGGCCTGACGAGACCCACTGGCTCCACCATCTATGCCCTCGGCGACCGACGACCCCTTGACCCCTCGGCTTCTTCTTCTTCCTCTTCCTCCTCCTCTTCTTCTTCTTCTTCTTCTTCTTCTTCTTCTTCCTCTCTTTTACTTCTTATTCATCTTTAAACTAAATGTAACCTAAACTTAACAATAAACTAAATGTACCTAAAATAAACTAAGTTAACCTAAACTAACCTAAACTAAACTAAACTAACCTAACCTAACCTAAACTAAACTAAACTAAACAAACATAAACCAAATCTAAAAAAGCAGAAGAAAAAACAACTCACCACGAGGAGGGGCGGGTAGCGGGTGGGGGGGGGGGCCAGCCGAAGGGTGGCACGGCGTGGCGGCTCGGGCATGGGGGCGGCGGCGACGGGGCGGGCGGTGGGGCACAAGGGGGCGGCGGGGCTGGGCATCGAGGGGGAGGGCGCCGGGCGGCGAGGCGACTTCAGACGCGGGCGGTGGCGGGTGGTGAGGGGAGGAAGAGAGAGAGGAGAGAGGGATGGGGCTGGCCTCTTTTTTGGGTAGGTCCCAGCTCTTTGTCGTGTGCTAGCAAACGGGAAAAGAGCCTATCTAACGGATGTTAGTTTGGCCACTTTACTTTGCCGTCTGTTAGCAGACGGCAAAGAAAGTGGCCGTTAGGTGATTATCGCTAGTGGGCCACCCTTCCTCTTTGCCGTTTGCTAGCGGACGACAAAACTTCTATGTCGTCAGCTAGCGGACAGCAAAGAGGTGGCTGACGACAAACACACTCTTTGCCGTTAGCTCTTTCTTTGTCGTCCGTTTTCTGTTAGCTAATGGCAAAGACCTTCTTTGCCATCAGCTGGCTGACGGCAAAGATCTTGATTCCAGTAGTGTATATGGGAAGTCATATTTTGGCTACCAGAAAAAGTTTCAGGTTTTACCGGTATTGTACTAGGAAGCTTCCGGAAGGTTCTGGAGGAGTACAAAAGGGTCCCTTCAGCACCTAGGGCGTGCATGGGCTGTAGGGGGTGTCCTAGCCTTATTGGTCCAGGCGCACCAACCCCATAAGGCCCATCCACCTAGGGGAAGGAAAACCCTAAGGGGGAGGGCCCTCCACTTGGCTTGGAGGGCACTCCTCCCCTTTGACCGCCTCCCCTCCTTGGAGGAGGGGCTAGGGCTGCGCCCCCACCCTCCAACACCCCTATATATAGTGGGGAGGAGGTGCAAGGGCTGGACACAACAATTCCCACGCCCTGCGTCCTCCTCTCTCTCCCGTTTTTCCTCGTTCGTAGTTCCGGAGGCGCTTGGCGAAGCCCTGCTGGGATTGCTCCATCACCATCTCCACAACGCCGTCGTGCTAGTTGAGATCCCATCTACCTCTCCTCCCTCGCTTGCTGGATCAAGAAGGAGGATACGTCATCGAGCCGTACGTGTGATGAACGCGATGGTGCCATCCGTTCGACGCTAGATCTGATTGGATCGTGATTGGATCATGAAGAGTACGACTACATCAACCGCGTGTATATGCTTCTGCTTAGCTATCTACAAGGGTATGTAGATCCAATCTCTCCTCTCATAGATGTCCATCTCCTAGATTGATCTTGGTGAGCGTAGGAATTTTTTTGTTTCCCGTGCAACGTTCCCCAACACAGTGAACATATTCTGATGATGTAGCAAATCGGTAGTAGGGATGGATTGTTGGGCCAGCCTCCACAAAATATTTCCAGTTTAGAGGGAACATATGTTTTCCATGTCTTCGTCCATGAATTCTTCTCCTTATTTGAATCCGAGGAATTAGACCTGCCCTCCAACCATGCCTCTCCTCTCAATTTTGTGGAGACTGACATGTGGCACGCTGACCGTACTAGAAACACTCCGTTTTTTCATGTGTCCAAGACCAGAAATCATTAATGTGTTTGGTGCACAAAGGTATTGAGAAGATCACTTGAACATAAGACGTAATTGTGTAACACCCTTTACATATATATGAAAACACGGTATGAGCCTCTCCTACTGTCCATTCCTAATAAAATGCTCTCTAAAACAGTAGGGTTAATAACACCGGTAGAACAATTGCCGAGGACCCGAGGTACTGACCATGTTCATCCATGCATACTATTGTCGTAGCTCCAACATGCCCATCATAGGACAAACCCCCATCTACATGGATTTTAACGTGTCCATTCGAAGGGGGTTTCCAACAGCTTTTTGTTGTTATCACATGTGCATGCCCTGCCAAAGTGGAAGTCCTGGCAATGTTGAGGCCATCCAACTCGGCGATGAAGCTCTTGATAAAGAGGTGGGTCGACATTGGGCTTTGGAAAATAGACTCATGTATTGCTTTTCAACGAGCTGTCCATACTGCCCAAAGAGTAACAACCATCTTCACAGACTCCACATGTGATAATGAATCCATCATGTTTAAAAGCCAGTTTTTTACATTGGGTTCGTGAGACTCAACAATCTGACCAGTTAATTCCTCGTCACCCAGGGCCCACACACACCTCGAAGTTGTGCAATCAATCAATGAGTGCCTCCAAGAATCAGCAGATCCACAAAGTTGGCAAGCATTTGTGTCACACATATTTTTGTGATGGCGCACGTCCTTTGATGGCAAAGAATGTCTTGCCAACCTCCAAAGGAACGTTTTGATTTTGCCATGGACTATGGTGTTCCAAAGAGACGACCAACTCTTCTCTCGTGCCTCGCCATTGAACGTAGCCCCTCTCTGATCAAGCAAGTTATCCCCGGGTGTTTCTCAAGTTCACTAACATGCAGTATGCCGACCTGATAGAAAATGTAACTTTCTTTTTGAATTGCCATGCCTAGAAATCTGTTACCGGGGTTGTGCAGAGAGGTATGTTCTTTATTGCTTCAATATCATAGAGAAGAAAAAAATACCGCAACTTATTATCTCTCCATCCTGCCGAGGTATCGTCAATCAAATCGCCGACAAAATGTAGGGGGGGTCGCTCGCTAGGCAAGCTACTGGCCTCATTGATGAGTCTCTCGGTATCCAATTGTCTACCTAGACTCGGGTAGTTGCACCAACCCTATAATGCCCTGCGAGAGCACGTCACCTTCCAGTATCGATCTCCAAATTTGAGACTGGTAAGGTCCCAGCTCGGCAGTCAGAATATCATTGTTTGGGTAGTAGACAGATTTAAGCAAACTGTGCACAAAGGGAGTTGGGCACTGTGAGAAGGCACCACGACTGTCGGGCCAATAAATGTAGCTTGAAGAGCTCGATGTCCCTAAATCCCAATCCACCACACTTCTTTGGTTAGATCATAACTCTCCAAGAGACCCAATGTGGTTTTTGTTGACCCTCTTTGCTGCCCCAAAGAACTCTCAAATGAGCTTATTGAGTTTTTCACATAAATCTCTTGGCAATTTAAAACACGACATTGAGAAAACGGGGACGGCCTGTGTAACTGATTTGATAAGAATTTCTTTGCGTGCTACAGAGATCATTTTCTTAATCCAACCTTTCACCTTAGCCCATAACCTATCTTTCATGTACCTAAAAGCATCTATGGGTAAAAAGATACCCTAGACGGTAGACCCTAAGTGGCGCTTCAGGTGCCCATCACTATTGTTTTGCAAATGGGAGTCAAAAGCTCCCCTGTGCTAGGTCGTACCATCCGATGTTTTTTCTCTATTGTTGTTCATGTATCGAACTCGCAACTCCCTCGTCGAGGTAGCATGGTGTAAACATCATGTCAGCCAGCGGGATCTGGTACCTTTAACTTCTTTCCTATTTTCTTCGCTCTTTTTCCTTTTTCCTTTTTCTATTTTCTTTTTTTCTTTTTTCTTTTTTATTCTTTCTGGTTCGATGAATTATTCACAAATACGTGAATGTTTTCTTCAAATTGATGATATTTTTTAAAATTCGATGAACTTTTCCAAATTTGATGAAGTTTCTTTTAAATTATTATTTTTCAAAATTGCTGGTATTTTTTTTCAAATTTAATGATTTTTTTTCATATATGATGAATTTAAAAAAATTCGATGACCTTTTTCCAAAATCGATGAATATTTTTTTCCAACAAAGAACCTTTTTTAGAATTTGATGAACTTTCTTCAATATTGATGCATTTTTTAAAAAAAATGATGAGCTTTTTTCAAAATTGGTGATTTTTTTCATGTTCAATGAGCTTTTTAAAATTGATAAAATTTCTGTCAAATCCATTTCTAAAAATCTATGATCTTTTTTTTTGAATTCACATTCTTTTTTTCGTTTTTTTTTAAATTGGTTTTTTTTCAAACGTATACATGGCCCGGCCTACCAGCTTCGGCGCATGGGCACCAAGGAGCTTCCCTGGTGCGTGAAGCATTTAACAGGAGTTCCCACCCTTGGACTACCACATAGTTTCGCCTCGTGGGCCCCTCTCTTCCGTGTATCAGCTGGCCCTTCAGGGCAACTCCAACGCACGACCCCTTCTTGTCCGTGTTTGTCCGGATGGGCCCAAATGAACAAATGACACGGCCCAACGCGCGGCCGTGTCCACATTTTTGGTTCGTTTGGCGTCCGACCCGTCCCATTTTCTGGTGCAAACTCACGCTCGGTTTGCGTCCACACGGACGTCGAACGGACATGCACATGCTTGCTCCTCATCCACCTCGGGGACGCGTGGCGGCCGTCCACCTACATCCACCGCCCAAAATGAATGCACATGCGCGGCGGGCCCTGGCTATCAGCCACCCAGCTGGTGGGTTGTCGTCCTTCTTAATGTGGAAGCCGTGGACCGACCAGTCCACACCTTCCACTTCTAAGCCCTCGTCGACCCCCGACACGAGCTAGCAAACCCTAGCCACCGCTGTCGCATCGACCTCCTCGCCGGTGCCATGGGCTGCCATTGGATCAACAAGGGGAAGCACGGCTGAGGGAGTCCTGGACTAGGGGGTGTCCGGACAGCCGGACTATCAATATCCGCCGGACTCCAAGACTACGAAGATAGAAGATTGAAGACTCCGGCTCGTGTCCGGAAGGTACTTTCCTTGGCGTGGAAGGCAAGCTTGGCAATACGGATATGTAGATCTCCTACCATTGTAACCGACTCTGTGTAACCCTAGCCTCTCCGGTGTCTATATAAACCGGAGGGCCTTAGTCCGTGGGGACTAACATACATCTCAACAATCATACCATAGGCTAGCTTCTAGGTTTAGCCTCCTTGATCTCGTGGTAGATCTACTCTTGTACTACCCATATCATCAATATTAATTAAGCGGACGTGGGTTTTACCTCCATCGAGAGGGCCCAACACAGGCAAAACATTGTGTCCCTCGCCTATTGTTACCATCCGCCTAGACGCACGCTTCGGGACCCCCTACCCGAGATCCGCCGGTTTTGACACCGACATTGGTGCTTTCATTGAGAGTTCCTCAATGCGTTGCCACCGATAGGCTCGATGGCATCTTCAACCAACGACGCTGTCTGGGTGAGACTTTTCTCCCGGACAGATCTTCAGATTCGGCGGCTTTGCTCTGCGGGCCAATTCTCTTGGCCATCCGGAGCAGATCGAAGCTACGCCCGGCGTCGAGTCGGACTGGAAGCTTAAACTTCACGGCGGTGTCCGCGGAGACTTGATCTTCGACGGACTCGAGCCTGACCAAGCGCCGCCAAGACTTGTGACGATGGGCACGATCTAACTCGTCGCCGGACAAAGGCATTGATGGTCAGACTTCGGATCCGCTTCGGCTATCAGCCGGAGCCGATCGCCCATATCGAGGGCGGTGGTTAGACGCCACTGGGGCTTCAACATCCACGGCGATGGAGCCGAACACTGATCTTGTCCCCGGCGAAACTCGTGATTCCGAGGCACCGGACTCCTCACCAGACTCCGAGCCTCCCGCGCCCCCGCCAATCAATTTGGATTGGGCGCCGGTTATGGAATTCACCACCGCGGACATCTTCCAGCACTCGCCTTTTGGCGATATCCTGAATTCACTGAAGCATCTCTCGCTATCAGAAGATTCCTGGCCGGACTATGGCCAGGATGGTTGGGGTTCGGACGATGAAGAAATTCAGATCCCACCCACCACCCACTTTATAGCCACTGTCGACGATCTAACCGACATGCTAGATTACGACTCCGAAGACATCGACGGAATAGACGACGATGCCGGAGACGAACAAAAAACAGAGCATATACAGCATGACAGGACCACCTTGTCACATGACATATATATGGTGGATACCCCAAAGGGGAGCGATAACGAGGACCAACGGGCGACGGCAGAAGATAATCCCGCCGATAAACGACCAAAGCGACGGCGTAAACGCCACGCTAAGTCCCGCCTCGACGACAACAACGCTCCCAACGAGCCTGCAATACGGCAGGGCTCACAATCGGACGACGGACATGCACATAAGCAACCGTCCGAACACGACGAGTCAGCTAACAAATCAAAGCCCGGCGAAGACAACGGTCCGGACGACCACATGTCGGACACGTTGCCGGAGAATAAGAACCTTCGGAAAAGACTCGTCAGCACTGCAAGAAGCCTGAAGAAGGAAGGACAGAAGCTCAAAACAGCGGAAGACACACTCAGAATGAGATGGAGCAAAGTGCTCAACACCGCAGACAAGTACCGCAATGGCCACCAATCAAAGAGCTACCCGGCGCAAGTCTGCTACCGAATTGACGAGGAGGCCATAGAACTCCCACCGCCCAAAAATAAAAAGACTGCTGGTTGGATAGACGGCGCACGACAAAGCCAAATTCAAAAGCGGCGCCACCCACAACTCCACCAATGAACTCGGAAGGATAGATGGCCCAGCCAGTCCATTTATGGGCCAAAGGAGAAGGCCCCAAGAAGCAAGGCAACACGCTAAGTGTCCGATGATAACGGCACACACAAATCTGGGCGCCAAGACACCCGCTTATGTTTCACCGATGAGGTGCTGGACCATGAATTCCCAAAGAGGATTTAAACCCATCAACATAGAGGCCTCACGATGGAACAATGCACCGGAGTCTGGATAGAAGATTATATACTACATATACACATGGCCGAGGAGACGATCTCCACGCCATAAAATATTTACCACTCAAGCTCAAAGGGCCAGCCCGTCATTGGCTTAAAAGCCTCCCGAAAATATGTTGGAAGTTGGGAAGAGCTCGAGGACGCGTTTAGAGCAAATTTTCAAGGGACTTATGTCCGCCTCCGATGCGATGACCTAAGTCATATAACTCAAGAGCCCGGAGAGTCAGTGGAAATTCCAAAACAGGTTCCTTACCAAAAGAACCAAATAGTCGATTGTCCGGACGCCAAGCCTTAGCAGCTTTCAAGCACAATGTCCGAGACGAATGGCTCGCCAGCACCTCGGTCAAGAAAAGCCGAGGACAATGTCCGCATTAACAAGCCTCATGACCCGCTTCGTAGGCGAAGACAGCAAGGCTAGAAGATGCAAAGCACCAGCGACCACTGGTACATCGAGATAAGAGATGGAAGCGGAAATCACGGCGCAAAGAAAGAGCAAATACGAATAAAGAGAAAAGCCCAAAGAGCACGGCAATAACGCCGGATTTAAAAGCTCGCGCCCAATAATAAACCACAGCCTTTAAAGGATGACAAAGGATGGCGTGTCCAACAAAGAAGATTTTGGGTCGGATATGTCAAATCCACAGTACCCTTTAAGACTCCGCAAATCACACCCACAGGATTGTTGGGTTTTAAACAATCCGCCGATTAAATGTCGAACACAAGGGGCTCGACGCGTCAGCGAAGAGGATAAACCCCAACAATGAGCACCGAAAACAAAAGACTTTCCCACAAGGGGTTAAAGCGAAGAACTCACTTCATGTGATAAAACGAAAAGAATAGTGCGACACTTTCTAAAAGAGCTTCGCGCGGTCCGACCCAATGGACAATAGAGATTGGACATTAAAACCAATCACTTTCACCATCGGGACTATTCGAAGCGTTGAAGCACGCTGGACGGCCCCTTGATATTGAATCCCATAATAGACGGATTACAATTCACGGCGTCTTAATGGACGGAGGCAATGGACCTAAACCCGCCAGATTCCGAAACAATCCGTCGGATGAGGATAAACCCCGCCAAAATCCGACACGGCAAGACTTCCTTCAAAGGAGTGATGCCAGGCCCTCACGCCAAGTGCACAGGCTCTATATTACTAGAAGTCCTGTTCGGATCGCCGAACAATTTTCGACGCGAAAAATTAATTTTTCATATCGTCCCATTCGAAAGTGAATATCAAGCACTCCTGGGACAAAAGGCTTTTGTTCGCTTCAACGCCATACCGCATTACGCGTCTCTTACGCTTAAGATGCCCGGTCCATATGGCGCCATTTCAATCGAGGGTCACTTAAGGCCCCGGACTCGGATAGACGAATCCGGATTCAAAGAGTTAGGGCTCCTTAGCCGCATACCCTTCACGAGAGCTGCGGCGACAAACAATCGTGGTTTCATATAAACCTTGTTTTAATTTTTTATATATTTTTTATTTTCCGCACAAGTTGTTTTTAAACTAAATGTTCTCTCTTTTTACAGATGAACAATGTGCATACCCGCCCGTGATAATGGCGCAACAGAGACACAAAGCGCAGACGCGGAGGGGACCCGTTATGAGGATTCTTTTCGATTAAGACCTGCGTAAACCTTTCTTCTCGCTCTTGTTGTTATTCTCCGTGGTTTCTTCCTACAGCCAATGCGGAGCTGGCGACGCTTTGGCATCGGCGCGTCGAAGACCATGCCCGCACGGACACTAGGGGCTTAGGGCATCTTTCTCGCCCATTATTATCAAGTCCAACACCTTCGGAGTGTTCGACGCCTCGAGTTAGGCATTATATGCATCAGCTCCAATCATGTCTTTGGTCAAATGTTGGGTTTGCGGCTCCTTTGTTTTGCTGCCTTACGTTCAGATCATCCGCTAACGCGGCACCAGGAGAACTATCGTGATTGTGCCCCGGTTAATTTGGCAAGCACCTCGAGAGAGAAAGCCGAAACCGACCGTCATGATACAGCGAGAGTCTGGTCAACCACTCGATCGACTATCGGATTGTTTAGAATTCCCTGCCTTGACAAAGGACCATTTCCCGGTCAGGCACATACGCACCCCAAATACGGAGATGTGCGGTGCCATCAGGGGCTATATCTTAGCCCCACCCTCGAGCTCCATTGGCTAAGTGAAAGAGATAAAGCATTATAGTCCGGATTGCCTCGTTCGCTACGCTACCACCTCCTTATAACAGGACCGAGACGTCGGATTAAGTGTGAAAACGCGCTATTTTGCGAACACCCTAGCACCTTGTGCGAGTGGGTCAAGTCAAGACCGCATCTTTCGGGTTATACACAAGTATACGTAAACAGCCGCACAGGAGAAGTTTTACTACTTGGACGCACAAGTATAAAAAGCAGTTAAACTATAATCATTGATTTACTGAGCTAATGCGCTCAATTGAATGTTACATTCTTCGAGCATCGCGACTCTATTACACGAGCGCCCGCATAACTTCCCGAAATAGTGCTCGGCAGGAGCCGGTTTTCATCCGAACTCGGGCAAGAATAGCGGTGGCGCCCATATCCGGACAATGCGCCTTCACACGGGCCAAAGCCATCCGCGCGCCCTCTATGTAGGCCGACCGCTTCATCTCCTTTATATGCGGCACCGCCCCAAGGAATTGCTGTAGTAAGCCAAAATAGCTCGTCGCCTTGGACCTCTCTGGCCAGACATGGGCCACGATGTCGATCATGGCCATCCGGACAATCTATTCGGGCGGCCCATTCGCCAACCGTCCGTCACGAAGTATGCGATCCGGACTGTGGAATTGAGACCAATATAACTCTTCCGTCTCGTGATCCCCCTGGCTCCGGAAGTGCTTCACGACATCTGCCGCACTCGCAACCAAGTCCATATACGGATCCTCCGAACTCCACAGCCGCTCAAATTGAGCATACTTGGAATCCATAAACCGGCGACACATCAGAAAGGGCTTGCCAGCCGCGATCTCTCCGGCCTGGCGCAGCTCCTCCTTCATAGCCCGCATTGCGTAGCGGGCATCCTTGGCTTCGGCGGTGGCCTTCTTCAGGTCTTCCCGCTCCGATAAGCGCTCCTTCTCAAGAGCCTCATTGCGGTCGGTACCCTCCTTTAATTTCCTGGCCAATTCGGCCACCTCCGCCCTGCTTAGGCAGTGCGCAGCCTTCGAATATTATTTTGAAGAACTTAGTGAAACACACCAACAACTAGGGATGGGCGGATGCTCGGTAAGTGCGAGAAATTATCCATAGCGGTGTATATGTGGATAATGAACTGCAAGGCAGTAGGTACCAAGTATTCTCGGAATAATAGAGAGAATTACTGAGGTATCTTGTAATAATAAGATCAACTGGGAATGAAGTTATGGACGACAAGTGTATGTAGATTTCCATAGGGATTTATCGGTGGTATGGAATTGCAACGGCAAAGGGCACAATGGTCTCGGGGAAATATTGAAGAGTATTGTCAGAATCTTCTGTTGAAGCGGTCGATCATCTATAATGAAGGGGCTCTCCGGTAGGAAGTGATAACGAGAACCTAGAGTTAGATTTCAGCAAAATCATTTAACCCGAATAGAAGAGAGATTAGAATCCCAGAGTATGGACGAGGAATAAAAGATCCTAATACCACCCAATGGCGACGTGGGCCCGTAAGGCACACAGCCAAGTTAGTAAAAGTTTTGTAGTGACTAGACTCGACTTCGGCCAAGGAGTGTGGAAGGGGGATTCCTACAGGCAGTCGGCTCTGATACCAACTTGTGACGCCCCCGATTCAATCGTACACTAATCATGCACGCAAATGTGTACGATCAAGATCAGGGACTCACGGGAAGATATCACAACACAACTCTAAAACATAAATAAGTCATACAAGCATCATAATACAAGCCAGGGGCCTCGAGGGCTCGAATACAAGTGCTCGATCATAGACGAGTCGTGGAAGCAACAATATCTGAGTACGTACATAAGTTAACAAGTTTGCCTTAAGAAGGCTAGCACAAACGGGATACAGACGAAGAGGCGCAGCCTCCCGCCTCGATCCTCCTAAACTACTCCCCGGTCGCCGCCTGCCAGCTTGCACGTAGTAGTAGGCACCTCCAATGTAGTAGTCGCCGCCGACGGTGGCGTCGCTCTGGTTCCGAAGATCTGGTTGCGACAACCGTAAAGAAGGAAAGGGGAAAAGGGGGAGGAAGCAACCGTGAGTACTCATCCAAAGTACTGCAAGCAAGGAACTACACTACATATGCATGGGTATATGTGTAAGGAGGCCATATGAGTGGACCGAATCTGCAGAATGCCGTAATAAGAGGGGATAGCTAATCCTATCGAAGACTACGCTTCGCAGCCTCCGCCTTGCAGGTAGAAGAGAGTAGACCAAGTCCTCCAAGTAGCCTCGCCAAGTAGCATCTCCAAGAAGCATCTCCAAGTAGCATCTCCAAGAGCATCGCATAGCATAATCCTACCGGCGATCCTCCCTCGTCGCCCGTGGAAAAGCGATCACCGGGTTGTCTGCATGGAACTTGGAAGGGTGTGTTTTATTATGTCCGGTTCTAGTTGTCATAAGGTCAAGGTACAACTCCGGTCGCCCTTTACCGAGGGACACAACTATTCAATAGATTAATCTTCCTGCAGGGTGCACCACATAACCCAACACGCCGATCCCATTTGGCCGACACACTTTCTCGGTCATGCCCGCCTCGGAGATCAACACGCCGCAGCCCCACCTAGGCACAACAGAGAGTCAAACACGCCGGTCTAAACCTAAGCGCAGGGGCAGGCCCATCGCCTCGAGCACACTGACGTTAAGTTGGGCGGCCGAAGCGCAGACCTAGCCTAGTGGCGCTCGATCCAATCCGGCGCTAGGCCTCCCGTCCGACGCCAAGAAGGCTTCGTGATACCACGACGTCGGGATACCCATAACTACTCCCACGTAGATGGTTAGTGCGTATAGACCAAATGGCCGACTCGGATCAAATACCAAGATCTCGTTAAGCGTGTTAAGTATCCGCGAACGCCGAGCAGGCCAGCCCACTGCCTCCTAGGTGGTCTCAACCTGCCTGCCGCCTCCAAACAAAGTAACAATCGGGGCCGTCGGAACCGGGCCCACCTCTACCGGGATGGAGCCACTGTCCTTTCAAATTTCTCATCGAATCACTTGCGGGTACTCAATGAGTGAATTCGACTTTAGTCACCATCTCAGATAGTATGTATATATAGTATATACCCATGATCACCTCCCAAGTGATCACGGCCCGATAGTATAGCAAGGCGATCGACAAGAATGTAGGGCCAATGATGATAAACTAGCATCCTATACTAAGTATTTAGGATTGCGTAAGGTATCAACAGATGTAGCAACAATGTCGCTATGCATCGAATAGGATTAACTAAAGCAAGAATATGCTACACTACTCTAATGCAAGCAGATAGAGAAGAATAGGTGATATCTGGTGATCAAGGGGGCTTGCTGGTTGCTCGGCAAGAGAGAGGGTCGTCAACTCCGTAGTCGAACCGGGTAGCGGCGGCGGCGGTCTCGGGTCTAGCGAGAGAAGAGGGGAAGAAACAAAATATTTCAAAAAATGATGTATAGCGATTGCATGACATGACAAGTATCGGTGCTAGAGGTGCCCTAACGCGGTATGAGGTGATACTGGTGAAGGGGGAAACATCCGGGAAAGTATCCCCAAGTTTCGCGTTTTCGGGCAAAGGAGCCAGAGGGGGAAAGTTGCAAGTTCGATAGGTTAGGGGGGTGTGGCGGACGAACGGGTTATGATCCTAATCGTCTCGTTGTTCTGAGCAACTTTCATGTTGAAAATAGTTTAATCCGAGTTACGGATTAAAAGATATGATTTTCTAAAGATTTTATTAATTTCTGGAATTTAATTAATTATTTAATTTAATTCAAAATTGGATTTATGACATCAGCATGATGTCATGCTGACGTCAGCAGTCAACAGGGGTTGACTGGTCAACCTGACGTGTGGGTCCCGCATGTCATTGACTATTAACTAACCTTACAGATTAATTAACTAAACTAGGTGATTAGGTTAATCTAATCACGATTAATTAAGTTAATTAATTAACTAATTAATATTTTAATTATTTATATTATTATTATTTCTATTAAATCTTTTTTTTAAAACCCTTTTTTTAATTTCCGTTAAAATGGAGGCCCCACTTGTCGATGGGTCTGGGGCTTAACGGCGCAGGTATTGAGTGCAGCGCCAAGCAGACGGGCGCCCGAGGGGCACCGAGCAGTTCGGCGCACGCAGCGCTTAGCGGAGGTGGCTGCGGCAGAAGCCGCAGGTGGTGGCGGGCAACGCCGTCCACGCGATGATCAGGGCGCTGCCACGCGGGCGCAAGACGGAAGGAGGCCGCGGCGTGCAGCAGGCGTAGGCGCAGGCGCGCCACCACACCGGGCGCGACACGGCGAACGAGGAAGGCCAACGGCGACCAATGGGCGGGGACGACGGCACGCCCGGTTGGTGTAGCGTGGCGCGGCGCGCCGTCATGGTGAAACCACGGACCGAGCGCACGAGGCGCGGCGACGGTCATGAGGGAGAGGGAGGCGAGAGAGAGGGGCGGAGCCCGGCCTCACAGCGGGTTCGCAGGGTCAAGTGTAGCGGGCTTGACGGAGGTCGGGGACGAGGACGTCGTCGGCGTCGAGGAGGCAGGCCGTTGGGGGAGGGCGCCGGCGAGGTCCAGGCGGCGTGGTCTCCAGGCGGCGACGGGCGACGGCGTCGGGCGCCGAGCGAGGGAGAAGGGGATCGGGCTCCTCCCGATCCGGATCCAGAGCGAGGGGTCGTCTTGAGGGGCTCGGTGTGTTTCCGGCGGGGAGGAGGACGAGGAGGCGGCGATGGGGGGCGATGGGATCGGGGGTTGCGCGGCGTCGGGCCCAATCCCGATTGGATCGGGGGAGAGGAAGAGTGGGGGCGTGGGGGTGGAGGTCGTGGGGGTTAGGCCCCCGGTGGGGATATGGAGCGGGGTGGGTCGGCTGGCTGGGCCAGGTGGGCCGGCATGGCCTGTGAGCTGGGCCGTCTGCCCCAGTTGGCCAGGGGGCCTTGTTTTTTTCTTTTTAGGTTTGTTTCTGTTTTATTTTTACCTTTACTTTTCTACTTTCTTTTAATTATTTAATAATTTATAGTTTTACAAAAAGTAAAACCCATACCTAAAATAGAGTTACAATTCCAACTACTTTCACAGAAAGTTTTACCCCTTAATTAAAATAGTTTAGTATTTTATAATATTTAAAAGACATTTATTTAATAGTTTTACCTACTGTTTTAATCATTTAAGTGCATTTAAACCTTTTATAAAAATGTGGATTCTCCACCATTTTTATTTATGCAATATTTGGTTCACTCCGAACATTTTAGTTTTAATATTTAAAATCTTTTGTTGTTTGCCTATATTTTAAATTTGAATTTGAATCGTTTACGAACTAACACGAGTTTACCAACAAGAACCTAGGTGACGTGGCATCATTAGCCTTGAGGTTCTTTGTAGCTTGATTACCCGTCGTCACAATTCTCCTCCACTACAAGAAATCTCGTCCGAGATTTAAGAGGGGACCAGGGGTAAGGTGCAGTTACTGAAATTCTAACGAACCCTCTCGGTCTTGGTTGCTCCTCTCGAAGTGGTTGATCCATTACATTGATGTCTTCATTTCTTTGCTCCAGTCATCATGATGAAATCAAGATCCTTTCTTCGGAACTCCATCGTACTTACGAATAGGTAAGGGCGGTCGATAACGATAGGATGCTATAAGGGTAATCATCAGGGTTATCCATGAATGAACACATGACTATCTCTCGAGTTGAACAAATGAAACACATCACGAGCAAAGTAAGATGGTACAATAAGAAGTTTCAAGCGGGTAGACAATCGTTCGATGTCAGTTACAGGACGTGAAAGCGTTTCAAAGCAACGGAATAATTATTATGTCGATGCCAAAATTGATGATCTTCGGAAGGTGGCTCGTGAATTACATACGAGGCCACGCGCGAGGAACAACCTTGGGAATAGGGGTGTACCAGAGAGTCGAGTTTCGATCTGTGGAACTGTGGGTTATGGGCCCACCATGTGGGTTAAAAGTAGGAAGGCGTTGACGATTTGCACGATCATGTAAGCAAGGCATGTCGAGGATAGCTCGTTAGTTATGTTGGCAACAACATTGGTACCAAGGCGAGGGACGGCGAGAACCATTCTCCCGCTTTCGTTGAAGCGAGGCGGACCAATAGGCAAAGTTCTCGCCCATCGATGGTTACCTAATACCATCAACAAAAGCAACAGGTCTTCTTGACATGGTTGTTCACCAAAGTGTTTACTTAAGCGGAAGAATATTATGCTTAGATCATATAAACCTTAAGAAAGGTTAAACCAAACAACGGAAAGGAAATATGGTTATCAAATTACACAGAACAATGGCAAGGAAAATGTGTTTAAACACATATTTCAGGGTTATATCCTTCCCAAGGATAAGCAGAGCAAGTTATCCATGACAGGATATAATGTAGTACTCCTTAGGTTGGGGAGAGAATTTACATGACATTACCCATACAAATGTGTTCGGATAATCGAGCAGAAACATTTAGCATTGGGCTTCAAATGTTCATGTTGAAAAATCGGAGGACCACGACATGCTTGAGATAGCGTGACATGGTCTTCAAGCAAAGGTCGGACTTTGGATACAAATGATCCATCGGAAACAACTTATAGAATAAGTCTTACCATTTCCTCCAGGAAGAGTGGTCATCCTTGCAAAAGAAATTATAACGATATGTCCTCCACCCGGGGGGGTGCTAGGCATGACATCATGTTACCGGTCATCAAAGGACCAACATCATAACTCTTGAAAGTTGTCCCAACCATCATATCTGACCGAGATTCAGATCCGATTGGTGTCATGATACCTCAGACACAGGATGTCCGAGAAGAAAAGATGCAACACAATTAGGTGAAATGACATTTCAAGATTCTTAGGAAATGATCTATGGGAGTGAGTATCGACACAAGAGTTCATCATTTAAACCAAGGAGATGATGACGGGGTAGCTGATGGAGTCAGCGACACTTCATCGAGATTTCCTACAAGATGGATTTCCACAATTATGTGAACATGGGGATAACATTTGTCATATCAAAGGATATAATGGGGTATGCTCGAGGAAAACATACACAATTAAACATTGGTTGAAAGGTGCTTGAAATATGGGTCGGTCGCACGACCAATGTCGTAATGGTGATTCAATAATCAATAGTCCAAGAATGAACGGCCGACCATTAACTTCAAAGCAATAGGGTTGCTAGGAGGGCAGAATTCAAACAACCTTTTTCACTTGTTGGTACACGGTTGGAATCAACACGAGGACCAAGAAAGAATGGTGAGGGTGATAAGTATCACCATACCAAGAATTCTTAAGAGGTGGTGAATTTCTCATGACATTCTTGACAAGATAGCTGGTAATACTCCAATGGTAAAGAAGAACAATTGTTGGATAACACGGAACTCAAGGTATAACACAAAACTCAATCAAGTTTGTGTTGGAGGAAGTAAAAGAAAGTGGTCGATGATCGGACAACTCATCGAGGGCAAGGATGGCATTTCTCTTGTGAATCCGGTTGATATCCTGAAGAGCCCATAAGGTTGATGATGATCACGACACAATTGTCGAGAGATTTCATGCGAGATGTAATCAATCGCCACGACATCAAGTCAAAGGAATGATGAAGCAAGAGGTTATTGGAACCACGCTTCACGACACAAAGTCGAACTCAAGCTTGTTGTTTAAGGTGAAAGGGTATGATGAGAAAAATTGACGTAAAGCTTAGCTATCGCCGCAAATTGGTGCTCCGAGAATAAGGACCAGGTAGCATAGTTAGAATCATCATGATGGTGATATAGCCAAACAGGCTAGGAATGGCGTGATCGGGTACAAGCTCGTACTTATAGAAGCTTCTCGAAGAGTTGTTGAACCGTAGTGCGGACTCGGTTCGATTATCGGTGTCTTTGAGTGTTTAATAACTTCGAGCCCGTGAAAAGTTGGATTCAGCGGAAGGTAGCACTTGATGAAGAGCTCATAAGAAGTTATGCAGTTCCATGATAATCTCGAGATACCAAGGGGGTAATACTCGACGACAGATCAAAGTAGAGGTTGGACTAGGGTAATGCTCTGCAGAAGACAAGTACTCTAACTTGTCCGAGAAATAGAATCAAGGGAGAACAAACATAGTCGGAACCATGATTGCAAAGGATCAATTCACAAATACCAGATGATAGTTATCAAGGAAATAGCTATTATTACAAGAAGCTTCCATGATAGGATCTACATCATGTCCATGGGCATGAACACAAAGTTCAAGGTCAACTCCCACTTCTTCAATGTATAACCTTCCATTCAGTTCTCGCCTTGATAAAGGCATTAATGTTGAAAGTTTTACCTGGTGAAATACCAGATAAGTATGACCTGTGAAAACTTTCGGGTTTGCACAAATTAGGGAAGACATTGGTTCAACCCTTCGGGGCTTCTTAGGAACATGTACCACGACTTAGGAGTAAATAATACAAGCTCGAAAGTAGAGCATTGTTCAAAAGCAGATGATACAATTTACCAAAGGCATTATATACCCATGGAAAGGCTCACAAGGTTATTCAATATGAAGGACACGGTCGGATAAAATCCATCAAAGGAACCGATGGTCCACAAGGGATCTGATGTGAGCATCGGTACTCAACCAGAGGAAGAAGAGTGCAAGTAGATTTGATTATATAAACAACTGACTAACTCAATTGTCAAATGCAAAGGAATTATGATTTCCAAATCAAGGGATCAGGAGCAAATGCTCTGATCAAGGATGGATAAGTTGAATAGACTTAGGGGTACAATCGATGACAATCTGATTGGCCGAGAACCAGCCCATGTTCGAAAGACGTCTGAGCCGGAAAGGTAATTTATCAGGATCAACTGATGATTGCGTGCATTCGCACACATATAGAATCAACGGACTTAAAATGATAATGACAAAGAATGCCAATAAGATTACTAGACTTATGGGATTAACCATAATGCAAGCAAGCAAGAATTTCAAGAGTAATAGGCTACTCAGGATTTTCGGAAGTTCGAATATTATTTTGAAGAACTTAGTGAAACACACCAACAACTAGGGATGGGCGGATGCTCGGTAAGTGCGAGAAATTATCCATAGCGGTGTATATGTGGATAATGAACTGCAAGGCAGTAGGTACCAAGTATTCTCGGAATAATAGAGAGAATTACTGAGGTATCTTGTAATAATAAGATCAACTGGGAATGAAGTTATGGACGACAAGTGTATGTAGATTTCCATAGGGATTTATCGGTGGTATGGAATTGCAACGGCAAAGGGCACAATGGTCTCGGGGAAATATTGAAGAGTATTGTCAGAATCTTCTGTTGAAGCGGTCGATCATCTATAATGAAGGGGCTCTCCGGTAGGAAGTGATAACGAGAACCTAGAGTTAGATTTCAGCAAAATCATTTAACCCGAATAGAAGAGAGATTAGAATCCCAGAGTATGGACGAGGAATAAAAGATCCTAATACCACCCAATGGCGACGTGGGCCCGTAAGGCACACAGCCAAGTTAGTAAAAGTTTTGTAGTGACTAGACTCGACTTCGGCCAAGGAGTGTGGAAGGGGGATTCCTACAGGCAGTCGGCTCTGATACCAACTTGTGACGCCCCCGATTCAATCGTACACTAATCATGCACGCAAATGTGTACGATCAAGATCAGGGACTCACGGGAAGATATCACAACACAACTCTAAAACATAAATAAGTCATACAAGCATCATAATACAAGCCAGGCCTCGAGGGCTCGAATACAAGTGCTCGATCATAGGCGAGTCGTGGAAGCAACAATATCTGAGTGGACATAAGTTAACAAGTTTGCCTTAAGAAGGCTAGCACAAACCGGGATCAGATCGAAGAGGCGCAGCCTCTCTGCTCGATCCTCCTAAACTACTCCCCGTGGTCGCCGTGACAGCCTCGCACGTAGTAGTAGGCACCTCCAGTGTAGTAGTAAATGCCGACGGTGGCGTCTGCCTCTGGTTTCCAAAGATCTGGTTGCGACAACCGTAAAGAAGGGAAAGGGGGAAAAAGGGGAGGAAGCAACCGTGAGTACTCATCCAAAGTACTCGCAAGCAAGGAACTACACTACATATGCATGGGTATATGTGTAAGGAGGCCATATGAGTGGACCGAATCTGCAGAATGCCGTAATAAGAGGGGATAGCTAATCCTATCGAAGACTACGCTCGCAGCCTCCGCCTTGCAGCAGTAGAAGAGAGTAGATCAAGTCCTCCAAGTAGCCTCGCCAAGTAGCATCTCCAAGAAGCATCTCCAAGTAGCATCTCCAAGAGCATCGATAGCATAATCCTACCCGCGATCCTCCCTCGTCGCCCGTGGAAAAGCGATCACCGGGTTGTTCGTGGAACTTGGAAGGTGTGTTTTATTAAGTGTCCGGTTCTAGTTGTCATAAGGTCAAGGTACAACTCCGGTCGTCCTTTTACCGAGGGACACGGCTATTCAATAGATTAATCTTCCTGCAGGGTGCACCACATAACCCAACACGCCGATCCCATTTGGCCGACACACTTTCTGGGTCATGCCCGCCTCGGGAGATCAACACGCCGCAGCCCCACCTAGGCACAACAGAGAGGTCAAACACGCCGGTCTAAACCTAAGCGCCGCAGGGTGCAGGCCCATCGCCTCGAGCACACCTGCGACGCTTGCGAGGGCGGCCGAAGCGACTCTAGCCTAGTGGCGTTCGATCCAATCCGGCCAGCGCCGCTCGTCGGCCGACGCCAAGAAGGCTTCGGTGATACCACGACGTCGGGATACATAACTACTCCCACGAGATGGTTAGTGCGTATAGACCAAATGGCCGACTCAGATCAAATACCAAGATCTCGTTAAGCGTGTTAAGTATCCGCGAACGCCGAACAGGCCGAGCCCACTGCCTCCTAGGTGGTCTCAACCTGCCCTACTGCCGCTCCACCACAAAGTAACAATCGGGGTCGTTGGGAACCCAGCCCACCTCTACCGGGATGGAGCCACTGTCCTTTCAAATTTCATCGTAATCACTTGCGGGTACTCAATGAGTCACCCGACTTTAGTCACCATCTGTATAGTATGTATATATAGTATATACCGTGATCACCTCCCAAGTGATCACGGCCCGATAGTATAGCAAGGCGGATCGACAAGAATGTAGGGCCAATGATGATAAACTAGCATCCTATACTAAGTATTTAGGATTGCGTAAGGTATCAACAGATGTAGCAACAATGTCGCTATGCATCGTAATAGGATTAACTGAAGCAAGAATATGCTACACTACTCTAATGCAAGCAAGATAGAGAAGAATAGGCGATATCTAGTGATCAAGGGGGCTTGCCTGTTGCTCGGCAAGAGAGAGGGGTCGCCAACTCCGTAGTCGAATCGGGTAGCGGCGGCGGTCTCTGGGTCTAGCGAGAGAAGAGGGGGAAGAAACAGTAAATATTTAAGCAAGCAGATGTATAGCAGTGCATGACATGACAAGTATCGGTGCTAGAGGTGCCCTAACGCGGTATGAGGTGATACCGGTGAAGGGAGGAAACATCCGAGAAAGTATCCCCGGTGTTTCGCGTTTTCGGGCAAAGGAGCCAGAGGGGGAAAGTTGCAAGTTCGATAGGTTAGGGGGGTGTGGCGGACAAACGGGTTGCCTATCCGGAATCGTCTCGTCGTTCTGAGCAACTTTCATGTTGAAAATAGTTTAATCCGAGTTACGGATTAAAAGATATGATTTTCTAAAGATTTTATTAATTTCTGGAATTTAATTAATTATTTAATTTAATTCGAAATTGGATTTATGACATCAGCATGATGTCATGCTGACGTCAGCAGTCAACAGGGGTTGACTGGTCAACCTGACGTGTGGGTCGCGCATGTCATTGACTATTAACTAACCTTACAGATTAATTAACTAAACTAGGTGATTAGGTTAATCTAATCAGGATTAATTAAGTTAATTAATTAACTAATTAATATTTAATTATTTTAATTATTTATATTATTATTATTTCTATTAAATCTTTTTTTTAAAACCCTTTTTTTTATTTCCGTTCTGGGGCTGGAGGCCCCACTTGTCGATGGGTCGGGGGCTTAACGGCGCTGGTATCGGGTGCAGCGCCTAACGGACGGAGCGCCCGAGGGGCACTGAGCAGTGTCCGACGCACGCAGCGTCGGCGCAGAGGTGGCTGCGCAGCAGCCGCAGGTGGTGGCGGGCAACGCCGGGTCCACGGTGACAACAGGGCGCTGCCACGGTGGCGCGCCAAGACGAAGGAGGCAGGCGTGCCGCAAGCGAGGCGCAGGCGCGCCACGCACCGGCGCGACACGGCGAATGAGGAAGGCCAACGGCGCGACTAATGGGCGGGGACGACGGCACGCCCGGTCGGTGTAGCGCGTGGCTGGCGCGCGCCCGCGCATGGTGAGCGCGGGACCGAGCGCGCCGAGGCGCGGCGACGGCATGGGGAGAGGAGGCGAGAGAGGGGCGGAGCCCGGCCTCACAACGGGTTCGCAGGTCAAGTGTAGCGGGCTTGACGGAGGTCGGGACGAGGACGCTGTCGGCGCGAGGAGGCAAGCGGTGCGGGGAGGGCGCCGGCGAGGTCCAGCGGCGTGGTCTCCAAGCGGCGACGATGGCAGCGTCGAGGCGCCGAGCGAGGGAGAAGGATCGGGCTCCTCGATCCGGATCCAGAGCGAGGGGTCGTCGCGGGGCTCGGTGTGTTCCGGCAGGAGGAGGACGAGGAGGCGGCGATGGGGGCGATGGGATCGGGGTTGCGCTGTGTCGGGCGATCCCGATTGGATCGGGAGAGGAAGAGTGGGGCGTGGGGTGGAGGTCGTGGGGTTAGGGTTTCCCGGTGGATATGGAGCGGGTGGGTCGGGGTGGGCAGTGGGCCGGCATGGCTCGTGAGTGGGCCGTCGCCACTGGCGAGGGCCTTGTTTTTTTCTTTTAGGTTTGTTTCATTTTATTTTTACCTTTACTTTTCTACTTTCTTTTAATTATTTAATAATTTATAGTTTTACAAAAAGTAAAACCCATACCTAAAATAGAGTTACAATTCCAACTACTTTCACGTAAAGTTTTACCCTTAATTAAAATAGTTTAGCATTTTATAATATTTAAAAGACATTTATTTAATAGTTTTACCTCTTGTTTTAATCATTTAAGTGCATTTAAACCTTTTATAAAAATGTGGATTCTCCACCATTTTTATTTATGCAATATTTGGTTCACTCCGAACATTTTAGTTTTAATATTTGAAATCTTTTGTTGTTTGCCTATATTTTAAATTTGAATTTGAATCGCTTCGAACTAACACGAAGTTTACCAACAAGAACCTAGGTGACGTGGCATCATTAGCGCAGGTTATCAGTAGCTTGATTACCCGCGTCACACCTCCGGCTCGGGATACCCTCCGTGATGACACTTCGCTCACTCGCCTCATTTGGCGGCTGCGGATGGAGGCGATCGCTCTCCATCATCTCCTAAGAAGGTCCCCAAGATGAACTCATCTCGAGAAGGTTGCAGATCCGAACTGCAATATAAATATTTCACCACCCATGTACATAAACGAAGGTACTCCTTACTACTTAATTTCTTCTTTCATACTCACGGCTCGTTGAGGGCTGGTCCTTGGCGATGATTGCAGCGTCTCGACTCTTTTCCGGACGACGGACCGGTGAGGATTTCTTCAAGACGCTTAGGGGCTTCGGCCTCCGGATCTTGGAGGCGGTCCTCTTCTCCCGCCGAAGGAGGGTTCTTGTCTCCTCCTCTTGATCGCCCTTTTAGCTAAGTATTAGCTCCTTTATTTCCCCATCGCCTCTTCATGCAGCGCGCAACCTCCAACATTCTCGACCAAAGACGGGCTCCAAAGGCGGTCTTTGGGAGGGGGGACACCTTATCACCTGGATCGCGCCACCCATTCCTGTAAAGAACAAAGGGTTAGGGAGACGAACTTTTGAAAGGCATATAAATAGAATGTCCGAACTCGAGCTATCTACCCGAGTATCCGGCGATCGCGGCTTAGGCCTCGTCCTCGGCCGAATCTGACACGCCACCGCGGTCCAAGAACAGCTTGTACATCTCCGTGGGTGTCGCACCCATAAAATGCTGGAGAATACGAGGTCCCTCCGGATTGAATTCCCATAGACGGAGAGGACGGCGTTTGCAGGGCAGGAGGTGCCTGATTAGCATGACCTGCATCACCTTGACCAGGTCGATCTCCCTTGCTTGGAGGCCTCGCATCCGGCCCTGCAGTGAGGGCACATCCTTGGACGGCCCCCAATTGAGCCCTTGGTTGACCCACGACATTAGTTGGCGTGGAGGTCCCGGGCGGAAGGAGGGCGGCGGCTTTTGCTTGCTGCCCCTTGGAGCGGTGATGTAGAACCACTCCTGCTGCCACAATCCAAGTTCCTCTTGGAAGGAACCCTCGAGCCACGGGGCATCGACCTTCTTGCTTATGGTCGCCCCGCCACACTCCGCTTGACGCCCCCCGATCATCTTCGGTTCCACCTTGAAGGTCTTCAGCCATAGGCCGAAGTGGGGGATGACGCGGAGGAAGGCTTCGCAGACGATGATAAATGCGGAGATATGGAGGATAGACTCCGGAGCCAAGTCGTGAAAGTCTAGCCCATAGTAGAACAGGAGCCCTCTCACGAAGGGATCCATCGGGAAGCCTAAACCCCGGCGGAGGTGGGATACGAAAGACGATTCTCCGGCTCGGTCGGCACGGCTCGCCCTTGGTCGAGCAACTGTCTGCGAAACCTCGTAGGCTGTGCTTTGGCATCCACCGCCCCGGAGGTCGGAGCCGACATGGTTGAGGATCTGGCGCTCGAATCTGATGCTCGGTGTTGGAACCGGGAGCGGAGGAAAGATTCGATGCGAGATTAAAGAACAAGGACAGCCTTGGTCCCTTATAAGGGGAAGAAATACCAAGGGCCGCCTCGTGACCGCTTGAGATTCCCTTCGATAGAGGAGGCGGCGACGGAACGATTGGGTTACCCACGCACGTATTGATGAGGATCCGGAATAAGGGAAACACGATCTCGCTCGACAAGACGTGCCAAGGAAACCGCCGCTAAACGTCTTTGAGGTGGAATAGTAAAAACGATTCAAACGAGGACTTGGCTGCGATGTGATGTCATGCCGCATAATACGTCAGCATATTGAGCTAAGTGTATATTTTATTCTCTCTACGGTGGAATGTGGAATTTATTTTGCAGAGCCGGACACTATCCTGGTGTTCATTATCTTCTCCGGATTATTCAAGGAGGAACCCGCCTTGCAATGCCGAACATTATGCACGCCGGACTTCTCGTCATCAAGACCGGTTCAGGGCTACCGAGGGAGTCCTAGACTAGGGGTGTCCGGACACCGGACTATCAATATCCGCCGACTCCAAGACTACGAAGATAGAAGATTGAAGACTCGGCTCGTGTCCCAAGGTACTTTCCTTGGCGTGGAAGGCAAGCTTGGCAATACGGATATGTAGATCTCCTACCATTGTAACCGACTACAGGTAACCCTAGCCTCTCGGGTGTCTATATAAACCGGAGGGCCTTAGTCCGTGGGATCTAACATACATCTCAACAATCATACCATAGGCTAGCTTCTAGGGTTTAGCCTCCTTGATCTCGTGGTAGATCTACTCTTGTACTACCCATATCATCAATATTAATCAAGCAGGACGTAGGGTTTTACCTCCATCGAGAGGGTCCGAACCTGGGTAAAAACATTGTGTCCCTCGTCTCTTGTTACCATCCGCCTAGATGCACAGTTCGGGACCCCCTACCTGAGATCTGCCGGTTTTGACACCGACAACGGCCATGAGGCCGACTCCTCCTTAGGTCGCCGCCTCTCCACTAGGTCCGCATCGCCCGCACAACCTGCCCTGCCCGCGTTCGACATTGCTCAACCAGTGGCCCCACAGCACAGTAGGCCATACGTCTCCGTCGACGTCTGACGGCGCTACTGGAAGACGGCGACGCCACTCCTGTGGGGAAATGCCCACATCCCCAACAATTGGCATCTCTTCGCGGATCGCATGCCACTCCTACCAGTAGCGGTGAGCGGTTGCGTCCGCTGCGAGGAGATTGACCGACACCGCGCCCGCCTGCCACGGGGTCTACTCTATGACCACAGGTATGCCACTGATTCACCGCTATGGGATACGTGGCTCCGCGACGAGCACGACCTTCCACGATAGTCCTTTTTTGTCGGTCATCCTTCGAGCCCCCGCCGCCCGCGTCCTGCTCGTGCTGACAGACCGCCCCAAATGCGCGGTCGTAGGCATGTGTTGGCGCCATCTTCGTCCACGTCCCCGCCACCGCCACCCCCCATGATCGAGGAGGAGGAGGCCAAAATCACGGGGCGTGTCATGCATGACTACATGAACACCCACGATGAGCGCCAATGGGAGGGCCTTGAAACCGAGATGGCCCTCTATGCGGCAGGCGGCGTGGCTATAAAGGAGCTGGACATGGCCGTCAAGGAGGAGGTGCAGGAGGAAGTGTTGGAGGAGCTGCCCATTGCCGTGTGGAACCCGCGTCTGGTGGGCCGGCGATGGAGCTGGTCGTGTACGGCGCCAGAGATGGCTGACTCGGTGGGTGTCAGCCAATGGTCACCCACGCCGTCGCGGTCATCAGAGCAGGAGCGGGAGCCACGAGAGGACATGGTGCAGGTGCCTCCTGTCTGACACGGGCTGCCAGCCCACCTTTGGCAGCCACCTCCAATACGTCGACCTCACGAGCGACGACGAATAGGACGACGGCTCCTGAAGACTATAGCTGGCCAAACAGGCCACCATGAAAGCACGCCAAGACGACCGCTATGGGCGAACTCAAGACGGGCTAAGCGGGCGGTTCAAGACGCAAGACGCTTGGGCCGTGCTCGGGCACGGAGTTCGGGCACGCGGTTTACGACGCGACCCGCTTAATTTTTTATATAATTTTCAGATTTTTTATATATTTATATCTAAAATACAGCCCAATAGGCCTAAAAACAGCCCAACAGTCAATATGTGCAACCAGTGCTAAACGACCATCGGGCCACCCGTTTACTAATCAGCCGCGCGCTGGGCCAAGGAGCGGCGCCAGGTGGTAAGACGCAACTTGGCAACGGCTATTAAACGTGCCGTGCCGAACGACGATTAGCACAGTCAGGTGTCTTGCCGGGCCGCCCGTTTGGCGAGTATATCGAAGACGCATTTACCTCATCGGGCGGCGAGCCTTATTATCTAGTTTAATTTATCTCTTTTAAGTTTTAGTTTAATTAAGAACTAGGTTGAACTTGGCTGCTATGGACGTGTGGACGTGTGGACGTTTTAATGTTTATATTTTTATTTTTATTTTATTTGCAACGTTTATTTGGTTTTTTGGGTTAAAGTTCTAGTAAAAATGGGATGTGGCGGTCAGTTGGGCGCACCGACGGCCACACGACCGCAAACGGACATGCATGTTCGTTTTTTACCCAAATAAACAAAATCCGGATAAAACAAACATCTGTTTGGAATCGTGTGTTGGAGTTGCCTTTCATGTGAAGGTCCATCGTGAGCTGTTAAAGCCTATGGCCCAGGTGATTGCAAGATTTCTAAAAAAAAAAAGATGACTCCCCTGCCACGTCACCGATCCGCACCTCTGATCTCAGAAAACATCCGCCCTCAGTTCCTAATCCAACGCTTCGCAACCACCATCCCATGGATCGATGTCCTCCTGTGTTTCTCCCAGCCACGTCACCGATCCTCTCCTAGCTCTCTCCACGAATCAGACGCTCGGAACCCAGCATCCCGCGGATCCGTCCCCAAGCCTCTCTCCGGTATAAAGAACCACCACCGTCAACCTCCACCGTATCAATTCCCCAATCCCCTCCAATCCCAGCAGCTAGCATCGCCAGCCATGTCGGGCCGCGGCAAGGGAGGCAAGGGCCTGGGAAAGGGCGGGGCGAAGCGGCACAGGAAGGTGCTGCGCGACAACATCCAGGGGATCACGAAGCCGGCGATCCGGCGGCTGGCGCGGCGGGGCGGCGTGAAGCGCATCTCCGGGCTGATCTACGAGGAGACCCGCGGCGTGCTCAAGATCTTCCTCGAGAACGTCATCCGCGACGCCGTCACCTACACGGAGCACGCCCGCCGCAAGA
Source organism: Aegilops speltoides (assembly GCA_021437245.1). Taxonomy (NCBI): domain Eukaryota; kingdom Viridiplantae; phylum Streptophyta; class Magnoliopsida; order Poales; family Poaceae; genus Aegilops; species Aegilops speltoides. Next base: position 298,599,814 of record CM038141.1, on the reverse strand, counting down.
CCGTCACCGCCATGGACGTCGTCTACGCGCTCAAGCGCCAGGGCCGCACCCTCTACGGCTTTGGCGGCTGAGCCCGGTTCGATTTAGATGTGGTTAGGCGGGTCGTCGTTCTGTGGTGTCCTGTCCTGTGTGTGCAGCTGCGTGCTGGTGCTTGTAATGAGTTCCAGAATCTAATATGGGTGTTCATCTTGCATTGGATTGAATCGTTTGTTTTGTTCTGACCACTGACGATGTCTGTCCCTGCACACTTCTTACATTAAGCCGTTTGTTTGTACAAGTATGTTGAATGCGGAGTTTTATAACTGTTGATGAACCACTGTTCGTTAGATTAGAACCCTCCGGCGGTTTGTTTGATGAATCCAGAGTTCAGAACTGTCAATGAATCACTGTTCGTTAGATAAATGGTTGTGCGGATGGTAGCGCGAGCTGAATGTTGAACTCAGTAGAACAGGGATGATTGTTGTTGACAAGAATAGTTTCAGTTTTTTCCAGCGAAGACGACTGTATCAACATAACACTGTAATGATTGGCCCAACCTTGGGGCTCCTTCGATTCATAGAATCATTAGAACTAGAAATGTTTCTTACGTTGATAGTTTGATTCAGATATTTTATCATACATTGATTGTTTGATTAATAGGAGAGTCCTATAGGAAATTTTCCCAAGATATTTTCTTTTACTATTTCTCTAAAATCTCGAGCATCCACTCAAAATCAAACTGCCAAAATGATGTATATATATTTTTTGATGAAAATGATGTATAATTGAGACGAGTGTAACATTTCATTTTTTTTCTGTTCTCACTCTATGCAAATGCCAATACGTACGCACATGCACTCATTCCTATGAACACACGCACACACCCTACTCCTATTAGCACTTTCGTGAGACTAAGCCAGAGACACCTTCGAAAAAGGATTTTCCCCGGCTTTGTATTATTACAAAGCAACGCTGGCGCAGAAACATCACATGCACGTCAAAAAACAACAACGGAGAAAGCGTTAAAGAAACAAATGCCGACAACGGCGGAACAACGAAAACGGAGAAGCCCCGTGACCGCTGCGCCCACCGAAGAACACCCACCAAACTCCTATAGTCCGAGACGCCGGTACCAATCAACACCTCCAAGAAGGGACGCCACGATGACGACGCTGCTATTAAGAGTTTCCCCTGGTACGCGGCGAGGGAAAAGGAAGGGTAGCCTCGACGCCCTTCAGGAAGGTCTAGCGGTACCGCAGGCGCCACCGCAACGGTGTCGACCAGGCCGACAGGATTTCTCCCGATCCCAACCTCCACCTCAGGCGCATCGGAGCCCCGCCACCAAATCGACCACCACCCCGCGCCAACACGGGATTGAAGTTTCCCATGCTATCTCACCATAACAACAAGAGGAGGGGCCTGCACGATGAAGAAGAGGAGCCAGGACTAGGAGCAACAACACCATCGGCACGCGGGAGGTCCCAACCTCCACCGTCAACGACGATAACCAACCGGACGCAATAGCAGGAGCAAACCAAGCCCGTGGCCACAGGCCCGCCCGGGACTTCAGATACCCGTAAAGCTCCCGCCTTCGCGCTACAGAAAGCACGCCATCTGCGACGCCGCACCCTGTCCAAGCCGCTCCTCCTCACTTCCACACAGAAAGCATCATGGCCGCGACAACACGACCAGTCTGCCCCGCCGCCAAGTGGAAGCACCACTACCACACTCACCGCCGGCTACCTCTACCAAGGCGCCGGACCACCATCGGCCTAGCTGCACCACCGCCGCACGCCCGTGACGGAGGGGACCAATCACAGCCGCCGAGAGCCCGAAGCCCGACCCCAGCCACCACCCACGCCGACCGCGGCCCGCGCCGCCTATGTAGTTCCGCCGCCAAAATGCCACCGGAACCCGCCTACGCACGCCCCACCATGGCAGCCGCCGCGCCACCGGAGGATCTGCAGCAGAGGCCACCAAGGCAGCCACCATGACCCACAGTACCACCGTGCCTCACGCGCGGCCAGACAGTAGGCTGAGCAGCGCTGCGAGGCTGATCCGCGCGGATCCATGCCTATGCCGCCGCCGGAGCCCCTCGCTCGGTGCCACAATGAGCCGCCGCCGCAGGCCATGAGCCGACGCCCCACCGCCGCCAGCATTGTCGGGCCCGCAGATTCGCCGACGACGCCGCTTTGTCTGTCAGCTTCGCGACAACCACCACCGAGGAGAGAGAGAGAGGGCGCCACCGCCACCACCATGGGGGCGCCGCAATGGCGGCGGGGAGAGATAGAGGGCGGGAGGTCGGATCGGCGCCACAAGACGAAGTCGCCCACGGGAGCGACAATGAAGCGAGGAATATAATTCGCCAGAGACACCTTCGTAGTTAATGGGAAACACAAATCGTCGGAAAGTCCGAAATAAATTCAGAAAAATGCAAGCACCAATGTCAAGTCCGGGACTTGAACTCTGGTGGACACCGGATACCACTGTCCTCCCAACCATCCGACTACAGATTGATTCGCCTATTTTCTTGTTCCAGAACGCCGACAGAGTCGAAGAGGACGATCAGCCCCTTCATCCGGCGGACGGCCCTGTCCTGCCGCCGCTTCAACTTGGTCACCTGAGCCGCCTCCGTCACTGCCTCCATGGCCTCGCGCTTCGACTGCTCTATGGCAAGCCTGAGCACCTTGGTGTTCTACCAATGAAGCCGTCGAGCATCCATCTCCGTCGTCGTCAGCGACATGCGGTAGACCCAAGCGAGGAGCCGCTGGTCCTTGTCGGGCTCCGGCGGCATCCCTCGGTGAGGGCGCACTGACTGCTCCGCCGTGTCCTCTCCTTGCCTTGCGCTGCTCTCGGCGGCGGCGAAGCGCCGCCGATTTGAAGTCTAGCGTCGCAGGCGGCGGCGCCAACACTAGCGCCCACCTCTGCACCCGTGAAGCAAGGCTTGACGAGGAAGGGAGTGCATGGGGCGGAGCTGATCAGGTTGTCTGGCGGGGTGCTGCGCGAACTGGAGGGCTAGCAAGGCGTCCTCATCTGCTGGCCGGCGGGAGGGGCGACGATGCAAATCCGAAGCTTCTCCCGGTGTCCACCTTGGGCCTTTCCAAGGCAATGCGGAAGTCCAGCTCCTCCTCGGCGTCGAGGTAGCTGCCGAAGCTTGACATTGCGTCGGATTGTATCGAAATCGTAAAGGGGAGAGGAGAGGATGGAGCGAGAGAGAAGAGTGAGTGAGTTAGGGTTCCGAGCGAGGAGCGGGATTACGGTTTTTTTGTGGGACTGCCGTGGGGTTAGTGATGGACCGGACCTGCCGGGTCCGATGTGACGGACGCGTCTGGACGTGCCGAAACCGCCCCATATCTGCAGTACGTTTAGACTGGATATGAGGGCCTCCGAACAACCCAGATGTTTGATGTCGGTTTGAGACGTCGGGTGAATCGATTTTTTTATGACCGGTCAGTCACCGGTCCACTATCCATATGTTTGAGACTGGTTTGAGATGCCCGAATGCAAATGCTCCCCTTAACCTCCACGATGGTTACGACACGATCTAACATCTGTCGAGACATTAATTCTCGTTGCGTTGCTTCGCTTCGCCACTTGAGGTTGACATCGAGGTCGTGGGCTTCTGGTATCACTCCTAATAATCAAGCGTTGGCGAAAATGATAGATGGATCGGGCTACGATCTTCTTGTAAACGAAGATTAGCATCGAAAAACATGTGATACTCCTGGTTAACGTACACAGTATATCTGACTTGCTGTTTGCGTCGGTGATTAACGGCACGAAGCACACTGGAAAATAACATTCTCTACTTTCATAACCGACACACAGAAAAAGAAAAGAAAAAAGAAAACCCGAGCCGGGCAGCGCTTTCTCTTCTTCTGGACCGGATCCACGCCGGCGCGACGCACCTCACCGCCTCAGAAAGCGCCGGAGCCACCCGCCTGCCGCTCCGCTGTTCCCATCCCGCCGACCTCCCCCCTCCCCTCCCCCCTTCCCACCTCGCACCCGACCCCAACCCCACCACCGCTCCACCAACCCACACCACGCGGCGACCCTACTTCTCGCGCCGATCGCTCGCTCGCTCGCTCGCCCAACCTCCTGCCGCCCCGCCCCTCGGCCCAGATCTGGTGGACCTCGGCGTCGGCCTCGCTTGTGCGCTCGGTCCTGCGGGGAGGGCCGGCCAGGCCGGTCCATGGTTTCCGCCGGGGCGCAGGTGGGCGTGCTCGCGGCGTGCGTGGTGCTCTTCGTCCCCATGGGGCTCGCCGGCTGGCACCTCAGCCGCAACAAGGTGCTCTTCTTCTCCGGCGCGCTCTTCGTCTCCCTGGCCGTCGGGGTCCACCTCTCCCCGTACCTCCCCTCGCTGCCCCACCTCCTCGTCTCCTCCTTCCACCCCCTCCGCCCCGCGGCCCCGTCCTCCTCCTCCTCCGCCGCCTCCTGCATCTCTGTCCTGCACCGCGTGTCGTGGGCGGACGCCGAGCCCCACGGCGGGGGCCGCGCCTGGTCGTGGCCGCCCTCGCTCGCTGCCACCTGCGGCTTCGCGCGGCTGACGCGGGACGACGCCTCGACCCTGCTCAACGGCTCCTGGGTCATGGTGGCTGGTGACTCGCAGGCGCGCCTGCTCGTGCTCGCGCTGCTGCGCCTCCTGCTCGACCCGGCCGCCGCAGCGGCCGCGGAGCCGGAGCTGTTCCGCCGCCACAGCGACTACCACGCCGCCGTGCCCGCGCGGGGCATCTCCGTGGATTTCATATGGGCGCCCTTTGAGAGCAACCTCACACGTCTGCTCCGCGAGGATCTCCGGCTGGCGCCGCGCACCCCCGACGTGCTCGTGCTCGGATCCGGCCTCTGGCACATGCTCCATGTCACGGAAGCCTCGCAATACGGCGACGCATTGGCGTCCATTGCTGATGCGGCCAACTCTCTTCGCTCGCCGCTCCCAGTGCCACCTCCACACATGTTCTGGCTCGGCCTGCCGCGGCTTGTCAACCCTATGCTCAACACTGATGCCAAGAAAGAGCATATGAACGACACAATGCTGAAAGCCTATGACCGTGAGGTTGATGAGAGGTGTATCTTGCGCCGTGATGGTGGCCCATTCCGGCTGCTCGATGTGGGAAAGCTCTCCCGGGGATGTGAGCGGCAGTGCACAGCTGACGGGATGCATTACAACGGCGTGGTCTATGACGCTGTCATGCATATCATGCTCAATACATTAGTGATTGAGTCGCAACAAAGGATCTGACTAGTCATAGGGGTTCTTGAAGCAGGTGTGCTCCCAACCCCTCTTCTTTTGGTTCGTTACAGTACATGGGTAATTAGAATGTGTTGTGAGATAGGAAGGTTCTTTTGATTGCGTCGGCATTTTGGTTGCGTGCCAGAAATCGCCATCAGATTGCTCAACCTTAGAGTGTAATATAGGGACATCTTAGAACCACACAGTTTTTGGCTGAATGGTAAACGGAGATGATGTATTGTATACTTTTTCTCGGGTAATAACTAAGATGGTGATTCTGACATGTAGGAGAAAACAGATTGAGCAATACTAAGACATATTTAACTTCCCTTTTTGGGCAGTTGGAGGTTTTATTATTGGTCATTAACATATGCATGGATGCTCCATAAGTCATGTGATGTTATGTTGATTCTTTCAGCACTCAAATCAAAAGTTATAATCACATAGTTATCCAATGTGATAAACCCGAGATGTATCTGTAAATGTCAGGCTGATGCTAAGATGACTGTAAACTGTACTACAACGTCTTTTCTTGTACTTACCACCAGTAGTTGAGGTACTTCTAACATTGGAATGATTTTGAAGTTATAATCCTATGCTGATGCTAAGGTGACTGTAAATTGTACTACGCCGTCTTTTCTTGTAGTACTTATCACTAGTAGTTGAGGCACTTCTAACGTTGGAATATTTGGAATGACTTTGAAGCTATAATCCTATGACTGTACTGCATGCTGACTGCATAGCATGAGTTTACACATTCGCAGAATGCAGTGACTATTTTGGAAAGTAGATTACATTAATTATCGCGAGAAAAAGGATGATCACATTATTATTATTTTCTCCTAGAAAAAGGAAATATATCGCTCTTTCTGCCCATGAAGAAACACAATAGTTGTTTCCTTTCTTTAGTCTTTGGTCTTCCATACTTACTGGAACTGCTTAAAACTCGCTGTTAAAACATACAATCTATAATAATTTGTATGACCTATACACACCTCCTCTGATCTGGTCTGTTTTATTAATTGGCATTTTCGGTTTCAATTTGCGAACTGCAAATTTGTTCCAGTGGAACTGCCGAGCAGCTAACGGTTCATTATCTTTCAGTTTTGGCAAATTCTCTTCTATAAATAAAGCTCGTGCTGTGTGGGATCTCTACTATGATGGTTATCCTGGGCATATTCTCTCTTCTTCATTAGATGTGCTCGTTGTTGTATATTCCTGTTAGCAACATTCTGAAACTAACTAACTAGATGGTCAATCTTTGTAAAGATAGTCCATCTGTGCCTGAAGGTCAGTTGGCCTATGTAGCATGTAGCCGACGGTTCAGCCGTCGTTTCACTGCCCATATGTCGTTTGATGCATCTCTATAGTACAGTTTGAGTCGATGAATTATCTTGCAGTTATGCCAAATATTGGAACATCATGCAGTTCAAATATTCGCTTTGTTAAGGATACTAGAAAGTAGCAAATGTATACCCTATTCACAGAAACCTCATCTCTTCTACTTGAAGTTTCCCTGTTTTCCTAGTTCACCACTGAAGTGTTCACTTCCTATATCACTGTCGTGTTACTAAAAGACTGATGAACAAATGATTCTGAGTGTATCGGAGTTGTGCGAATGTGTCATTTCATTTCTGCTCTAGTCCTCACCTTGTTAAGTGTTAACCAAGCCTTGGCAAGTCCTGCTAAGATCTGGACTCCAAGAAGAAACCGGGGTCATCTGTACCTCTGAAGGCCAGCGGCACAGGGCTGATGCATTCGCTGATCACTAGAAGAAAAGCATCACGATCATGTTATCTAACCCCTTCCACGCTCTGGATTTTAAGTCCCTGCGGATGCACGTTGACGCTCCAAAGTTCTTGTTCGGTTGGTTCACACTTGAAGGTACTCTTGTACTACTTGAATTTGATGTGGAGTATGAGTTTTGATCATGCCTGACACGGTTGCCAGATGGATTTATGTGCAGATTCCAGTTCTTTTATGCAACCACTTGCTGAACTGAGAGTATATGGCCTGGTTCCTAGGGGCACAGATTAAGCCAGAATGCTCTGTCGGAAAAGATGATCATCGCTGAAGAAACTTGTGCAATGTCTAGGAATGACATCAACAGAGAGGCTACGCCCAGTTACCATTCCGCTCATATCTCATCCAACCGTAACAACATGGTAAATCTTTTTCGGAGAACAACACAGTAAATGTTTCACAGTACATGACAATCTTGCGGCTCCTGAACCAAGGAGCCGGCCATTGACGATAACCATTCTACCTACGTCGCCACTTGATTACTAGTCATCGAACCAGGGCAGGAAGCTGTCGATCTCGTCGAAACCGTCAACCCAAGGCATGTCGTCCGGCTCCATAGACGGCAGGGGGTTCGCAGTCATGGGGGAGCAGACAATGTCCATCGCACCGGCCCCATCACCAGGCGCCGCCGGTGCATTCTCTGGCAGAGGCGCAGGCGCCACGACCGGCTTCCTCTCAATCGGCACCGTCTCATCACCGACCTCTTCTTTCGCCGCGTTCCAGCCGCCCGCCGACAGCGGTGCCTGCGCTTGCACGAGCGGCGATGAGCCGGCTCCGTCCACGAAGCCGCCGGCATAGCATGACGATCCTGTCGTGGAGCTCGCCTCGTCGTGGACGACGAGCGCGAGCTCCTCCGGCTTGGTGGCGTCCGACGTCGTGCTGGAGGAGGGGCGATGGACACTGCGCCTGCGGCGCGCGGCGGCCGCCCTGCTCGCCCAGTGGAACCTCTTCGAGATGGTGCCGTTCCAGTAGTTCTTGACGGCGAGGTCCGTTCTCCCGGGGAGCTGGGCGGCGATGATGGACCAGCTGTTCGATCCAATGACAAGCAAAGCAGTGTCAGATTGGTTAAAGAAGCACAATAGCAAGAAGCCATGAAGCATCACGCAAGCAATGTTCAGCTAATTTGAACTTCTGAAAAAACAGTGATGGACATTGGAGCGACCGTTGGTTGGGCAGAGGCAGCAGAAGCTGAGATACGTGCAGGCAATGGCAGCAGGACATTCTTATTTTTTCGGGACTTACCAGCTTCCCCTCTTGCTGTACATCTCACAGATGATGCTCTCCTCTGCCGGCGTGAAGTTGCCGTGCTTCAGTCCCGGCCGGAGGTAGTTCAGCCACCGCGCTCGGCAGCCCCGGCCGCAACGCTGAAGCCCTGCGAATCCATGAGCAACTTTCTCAGAAATCATGCTTTAGCCACAGTGGTGAGTGACAATCAGAGTATGAACATGGTCGTTGTTTGTGTGCAGGATGCTACTGGTTCTCATGGAAAACGGCCAAAGAACAACACTAGGATATCTGACCGAACTCTCGACAGAACCATAAGTACAAAATCGATAAGAAAGCGCCAAAGTAATTCTAAGATTAAAAACATGCTCGAATATAGTAGTACATGACTTGTACTTTCAAATTAACAACTGCACTTCTTAGAGAGATCATTTGCAAGCCAAACAAACGACTGCGTCACATTTAGTCGACAGCTTTCTTTTTTATTTTGAATGAAGGTATATAAACCTAGTAGCAATATGAACAGTTGAATGAAGGTGATGGGCGAAAGCAAGAAACTAACCTAAAGTTTCAGCCAATGCCTGCCAACTACGGCCAATGCCATACTTCTCAATGTGTTTTTTCATCAAGTCATCCTCTTCCCTGGACCACTTCCCCTTCTTCATCATCCCTTCTTTCTTTCAGTTTGCAGATGTTCTTGCTTGTCTCCAAGAGGGGGGCAGACTGCAGATTAGAGACCCAATGCCTTGGCTTATAAATACCGGAGTACCTGCTTGTTCTGAGAAATACCTAATGCGTGATGGATGTCATTTTTTTTACTTTACTGCATTGTAATAATATCTCTCTTCCTCCTATCGTTTTTGTTGGCTTGTCCTATGTTTAAACCAACGATTCCTTTGTTCGCAGAGAATGGAAAAGGAGATGAAGTGACAGACGATTCCTGCACATGAAGAGACCGTATAGGTGAAAAGCTACAAAGAGAAGTGGAGAGAGGCATCAATATTACATTTGGTGTAAAAAAGAATATGCCTGTTGTTTGACGAGTAAGCACTATAGCGTATCGATAGCCAACTGCTAATTCACTACCTCCGTTCTCGTTTACTAGTCCCATTATATTTGGGTCAAACTTTGACCTTTAATTTAACTATAAAAAAAAAGTTATATACCACAAATATAGTATCATTGAAAACCTCTTACAAATATGAATCCAGTAATATAACTTCATGACATACAACTTATATTTTGTTAGTCAAATCTACAGTCAAAATTTGGCACAAAATATGAAAGGAACCAATACCCAAACGAAGGTAGTACTCCCTCCGTCCGGAAATACTTGTCGGAGAAATGCATAAAAATGGATGTATCTAGAACTAAAATACGTCTAGATACATCCATTCCTTCGACAAGTATTTCCGGACGGAGGGAGTAGATGATTATGAAATGACACCAACAATGTGTTTAATTTTCCTCTTCTTCCAATTTTGGTTTACCCTGTTTGGTATACTTTACATGATCCTGTTTGTTTCTGTTTCTGTCTATCAGATGGTTTTCCTAATTTTAAAGACTATAGCCCAACCAAATATGTATCTTGCATAGTGCAGCGGCGGCGATTTTCGATGATTGTTATCATCTCGCTTGTGATTTTCCTATTTCTAGGTTTGAACATTGTAATAGAGAAGCAAATAAGGTAGCTCACGAACTAGCTAGGTTAGCGAGATTTTCTGCGACTTATGATTGGTTTGAGGAATCGTTGAATTTGTAAATTTCCTCTGAGACGATGTATCTATTTTATCTAATGAATAAAGTGGGTGGTGTTTTGTTTAAAAAAATGTATCTTGCATCAGCTGGTGCTCTAAGAGCATCTCTATCCTACCACCTAAACTTAACTCCAAAAGCAACTTATCGGGAGCCTCCCTATAAAAATTCCTGGGCATTAAGAGGCTCCCAACTAGCCCATCCCCCAATCTTAACTTTTATTTCTTTTTTGCAACGCTCCGACCATCATACGACCAAAAAATGTGATATGGCATCATAGATTGGTGTGACTAGATGAATGCCATGAAAAAGCTTTCCTCTTTGATCGAAATCTAAAGTTGCAATAGCATAAGGGGAAGGTCCCAATACAGAATTGCAGTTTTTTAATCGACACTAGCTTTTGCTTTAAACAACCCAATTCAAAACGGGAAAGAAAGTTGTTGAACCTTTTGTCGAACACCTTGCGTGCGTCACCGACTTGAGATCGTAGTGGCCGGCGCGAGATCCCCAACTAACGCGATGGTGTTGGTGGTGGTGGAGGTGAGGAGTGTTGTGACCTTATTCCCGGCCTCGTCGACACTCGAGGCCGTGACTCGGCTCGGAGGCGCCAAGAGCCTCGGGGATGTGTATTGCGGTGCGGCGGGTGGGGGAGGGGGGGGGGGAGGAGCTTGGGTGGCCGCGGTGGCCGGGAACTATGGGGGCCTTTTCTAATTTTTTTGCAAAGTCATTATACCACAATACTCTCCCACTTTCCAAAAATAAAAAGACAATATACATAACACTATGTTTCGGGCCTCGAACCCTTCTCCACACTGTTCCATCAAACAACATGTGGTGTCCAACGATAGAGAGTGAAAGGAGAAGTAATATCACCTTCTTTCGCAACCATGGTATTCTGCGATGACCTTCACCAGCCAAAAATCACACCGGTACATCCCTCAAATTCGACTAATTTGGGATGTTTTTCTCCATGCCGAATCATGTTAAACCACAGAGTACAATGATAGAAAATAAAAAAAATTGTGTGCAGTCAATAAAATTGCCTACCACTTGGTTGCTGCCAAGTGTTAAAGTGACGTGGCACTATCAGGTTAACGTGTCCGGGGGAAATTTGACCCGACAGGGAAATGCAGGGGAATTGGTTTGCCACAATTCAAACCGTCAAGATTATAGTGTTTCCCCTCTACCAAATGGCTAGGGTTTGTTCCTATGTGGCGATTTCCGTCGCCGAGTTCCCTTCGACAATGGTTTCCCCCATGGATACATATACTCCCGTTGGCATCCTAGGCACCGTACGCATGGTGGCTAGGGCTTGATAGCGACACCCTCTAATGCTCAGTCGGCGACGGGAAACGGCATGAAGGGCGTTGGCCCTAGTGATCTTGATGCCTTATTTGATCAACTTGATCTACAAGATGAGGAGTTAGATGACCTAGAAATCAACGATGATGACTCAGAGATTCGGGAAACCTAGAAGTCAACGTGGATGATGTCAGAGCTAAATCCGACATCCCTCGGTCGGGTATCCTAAGCTAGGTTACTTGGCATGGTGGTAACAAGGACACAAGATTTACCCAGGTTTAAGCTCTCTAGAGGAGATAATTCCCTACATTCTAATGGAGCTAAATTCGGCAGATCTCGGGTAGGGGGTGATGACGTCTTGGATTAGGGGGTGCACACCATGTTGGCCTGCCCTTCATGGGCCGGGCCGAGGACCCACCAGCAACTGAAGAATGGGCCCCACAAGCCGTGGCCCTCGGTGTACTCAAGATGGAATCCTCGAAGACTTGGCATACACTTCAAGGCGTAATGAAATGATCGACATGTTCCCTAGTTGTAGTCGACATACTTGTATTCCTAGATACCCCGTGTGCCTATATAAGCCGAGGGGTGTAGTATGTAAGGCATCCTAGAACATGTTAGAACTCAATCATACGATCTCGAGGTAGACCACCATGTAATTTCACTGGTACAACGAGCTGCTATACAAACAGCTTTTAACCCCTTTCCGTGACGACATTTTAAACCGCCGCCTTGCTAGTGTGGACGATAGGGGGGGGGGGGTCCTTCCCACATGACCCAGAAACTATCGGGGATAGGCCCTCCGGTCACACACGCTAGCAAAAATGAGCTCTTATGCGATCGGGCTAGCCATCGCATACAATTATACATGCCTAATCGTTTCCATTCGTAAGTACATCCCACGCAGTGAATCCCAGAGAAACGTTTCCCTTGTATGTACATCCCACATAGTCAATCCAACAAGTACATTTCCGTTCGTATGTACATCTCACTTGATGACTCCCAGACAAATGTTTCCGTTCGCACGTACAACACACGCAATTTTCCCTATCAAACCGTCTGTGATAGCATTGCCATTGCAGACGATATTAACAATTTTATCATTTGCGTTATTGAATGCATCACGCATAGTGCATATAAGAAACTATGTGGCATAGGCTGTTCATCACACACACTTTTTATGCGGAAAATGTTTGCGCAAGATGGCCTAACGCAAACAGTTTTCAAGAGGAAGTCGTGTGTGATTGTTCATTGATCTAACACGTTTTCTTCCTAGAAACTGTGTGGGTTGTCTGAGGTCATCGCCCACGGTGTTGTCTTAATAACCGTTTACAATAGAAAAACCCAATAAGCAGGCTAATTGGCCTATTATTAATAATCCATTTGTTAATCAAATTGGTATTTCATATTAATGACACAATATATTTCATTTTCGTATTACGTAACCAGGATTTCATCATTGAAATACATCAGAGTACAACATTACATAGCTTCAGCACTCAGTTACACCATATAGGCATATAACTAGTTACCCCATTACACAACTGCACATCACCAACTTTCGCATGCAACATCTATAACCTTTGAAAATTAGCATCATGGACAGTAGATAGATAGATGAATCTCATCTGGAAAACTACTGAAGCGGAAGGCGAATATTGAGCCTTCATTGGTGTTGAAGGTCTTTGCAGCTTTAGACCAGTGCCTGTGGATGATTGACCGTCCATCCTTCGTCCTCTTGAGGAAGACTTCAATATTGTACCGTGGGTGTTGTATGAATACCTTCCTCGCCTCCTGACAATACATGTGGTTTGGGAGGTATCATCAGTGAACTGCTTTAGAAAGGCCTGAAAAAAGATATGCTTAGGTTCCATGCAAGAAATGAGAATGAATGTCAAACACCTCGGCACCGTCGCTCGGCCGCAAACATTGAGAGACATAGTTTTTATATTCTAGTAAATCAAAACTCATGTGAAATTCATGAAACTTGGCATGCTATCATGGAACGACATCAATATGCTGTGGTAGAAAAATCGTCCCATCTGGGGCAGATTTGGGTATAAGCTTCTCACAAAGCAGAGCTTCTCACAACAAGCCACATGGTTCGGGTAGGGAACGTGCCACCTACGTGGATGAAACGATATTCATTGCCCCTTCTTGCTTTCCAATTTTTGTCTAGTGGCAACATAGAGCAACAGGAGTGTCGTGTTAAAATTTGGAAATTTTCTAGGTTCGTTTGGATATAACTGAGTTTTCTAGGAATTTTATGTGCATAATTAAAATTTGAACTACATGCCCATGCTCCAGTGCAGAAAAATGGGTTGAAAAATCAAATGTGTGTCCTTGGGTGCATGCTTAGGTCCCATGCAAGAAATGGAAATGGATTTTGCCGGCAAAACATTGAGAAACTTTGTTTTTTAAATTCTAGTAAATCCAAAACTCGTCTGAATTTTATGAAACTTGGCATGCTATCATGAAATGGCACCAACATGCAGTGGTAAAAAAATTGTCCCATTTGGGGCAGGTTTTGGAACACGCTCCTCACAAACCAGAGCTTCTCTGAAGAAGCCTCGTGGTTCCGGTAGGGAACATGTGTCACCTTTTTGGACGAAACAACATTCATTGCCTCTTCTCACCTTGATTTTTTTTCTAGATACAACATAGAGCAACAAGAGTGTTATGTTAAATTTTGGAATTATTCGGAGTTTGTTTGGACATTTTTATGCATTAATTAAGTTTTCTAGCCATTTTTATGTGCATAATTCAAATTTGAACTACAGACACATGCTCCAGTGTAGCAAATGGGTTAAAAAAAAATCATATGTGTGCTTGCGTGCATGCTTAGGTCCCATGCAAGAAATGAACTTCAAACACCTCGGCATCGTGCCTCGGCCGCAAACATTGAGATACTTGGTTTTAAAATTCTAGTAAATCCAAAAGTCGTCTAAAATTCATAAAACTTGGCATGCTATCATGGAATGGCACCAACATGTTGTGGTATTTTTTCGTGTCCAATTTGAGAGAAGGCGCATGAATCAACAACCAACAAAGGCATTTTGAAACAAATAGCTGCCACCTTATCATCTCAAACATTTGTACAATTTAAATCGTTGGCGTTCTGCTAACCATTCATGTGACGCCACACGCCACACTTTTAATGCTAGGAGGTGTCGTGCGAACAACTGCTTGAGTAGATGGGAGGAGTGCAAGCGCAGTCTGTTGCGCAGGCTGATGGGGAGGTGTGCAAGCTGTCCTCCAATGCGCAGGCTTACCAGGAAGAGTGCGAGCTTTACACTGCGCGGGCTCACTGGGAAGCGAGCCCTTTGACTCCCATGGCCGCCCGCCTTGCTCCCATCCTCTCCATTAATGACGCCCGAGCCACCGTTTAACACGGGCGACCTTACTCTTCACTTCCCATTCCCCTCCCGCAGACCTCCACCAACGCCATGGCGCAGAAGGATCATCTGCCACTTGTCTTCTAGTTTGGTGAAGTCGACTCTGAGCCAGACGAGATAGAAAATAAGGAGGAATGGGGCCACATGGACATGGCCCTGAACAAGCTGGCCGCGACGGTTGCTGCCCCGCGCCCGTCCCAGCTCCCATCCCCGCGCCAGCGACCATCCCCATAGCATTGACGGTCTGGTCGCCGAGCACTATCGCAGCGCTGGAAGTCGCGGGCATCAGCAAGGTCCCCGCGGACCCACGCGAGCTCGTGTACATGCGAGCATCCCCGCCCGTGCCCGTGCGTGCCCCTACACCCACCGTGGTGCCGGTCCCCGTGCATTTGCCTGCACCCACCGCGCTCATGCCCGTGCGAGTGCCCCCCTCAGCGTCAGGGGGAGCCACCGTCGACCGCTACCTCGCAGCGCCGTGAGCCGCCGTCCCTCGCGCCCCGCCCGTCGATCGCGCGACGATAGGGTGCTTGATTTCCAAGTGAAGAATATTATGTGCTGCCTTGAAGACTTCAACAACGGCGTCCTGGAGGACAACAACGATAACGCCGGCGCGGTAAGCCACCTCCGCCGCCGATGGAATTAGTTTTTTTGGGTTTATTAATACTGTATCTCGATCGTATGAATATAATTCACAATGTGACTGAATGAAACCTATGGTTTGAACAAACTTGCGTTTTTCTCTTTGAATGTACAGACTTACCAAATGATTTAAAAAAAATATCAATGTTTTTTAAATTTAAAACACACATCACAAGCATTTTAGATAGAACACATATATGCAAACCGACAGCTTCCCAGTAAGATAAGGGAAAATGTGCCTCATATAATTTGCGCATCTCTTCATCGCAATCGTTTTAGATAGAACACCCATATGCAAAGCAAGAGCTATGGTCCTTCCCCAGTAAGCCAAGAGAAAATTTGCCACGTAGGTTGTGCATCTCTTCATCGCAAACAGTTCAGATTGAACATAGTATGCAAAGCGATAGCTATGTTTCCTTTGCCACGAAGCCAAGAGAAATCTGGCATGCAGGATTTGTACATCCCTTCAACACAAACGGTTTTTTTCTGATGGCCCGTGTGCAACTGATGACCAACAAGTATAGGGGATCTATCGTAGTCCTTTCGATAAGTAAGAGTGTCGAACCCAACGAGGAGCAGAAGGAAATGACAAGCGGTTTTCAGTAAGGTATTCTCTGCAAGCACTGAAATTGTAGGTAACAGATAGTTTTATGATAAGATGATTTGTAAAGGATAACAAGCAATGAAAGTAAATAAGGTGCAACAAGGTGGCCCAATCCTTTTTGTAGCAAAGGACAAGCCTGGACAATTTCTTATAATGAGAAAAGCGCTCCCGAGGACACATGGGAATTATCGTCAAGCTAGTTTTCATCACGCTCATATGATTCACGTTCGTTACTTTGATAATTTGATATGTGGGTGGACCGGTGCTTGGGTACTGCCCTTCCTTGGACAAGCATCCCACTTATGATTAACCCCTATTACAAGCATCCGCAACTACAAAAGAAGTATTAAGGTAAACCTAACCACAACATGAGACATATGGATCCAAATTAGCCCCTTATGAAGCAACGCATAAACTAGGGTTTAAGCTTCTGTCACTCTAGCAACCCATCATCTACTTATTACTTCCCAATGCCTTCCTCTAGGCCCAAATAATGGTGAAGTGTCATGTAGTCCACGTTCACATAACACCACTAGAGGAGAGACAACATACATCTCATCAAAATATCGAACGAATACTAAATTCACATGACTACTAATAGCAAGACTTCACCCATGTCCTCAGGAACAAACGTAACTACTCACAAAGCATATTTATGTTCATGATCAAAGGAGTATTAATATGCATTAAGGATCTGAACATATGATCTTCCACCGGATAAACCAATTAGCATCAACTACAAGGAGTAATCAACACTACTAGCAACCCACAGGTACCAATTTCTGGTTTGGATACAAAGATTGGATACAAGAGATGAACTAGGGTTTGAGAGGAGATGATGCTGGTGAAGATGTTGATGGAGATTGACCCCCTCCTGATGAGAGGATCGTTGGTGGTGACGATGGTGATGATTTCCCCCCGAGGGAAGTTTCCTGGCGAACAGCTCACGGAGCCCTAGATTGGTTCTCGCAAGGTTCGCCTGCGTGGCGGCGGAGTTTCGTCCCGTAAGCTTGCTTATGATTTTTTCCAGGTAAGAGACTTCATATAGCGAAGATGGGCACCAAGG
Source organism: Aegilops speltoides (assembly GCA_021437245.1). Lineage (NCBI taxonomy): Eukaryota > Viridiplantae > Streptophyta > Magnoliopsida > Poales > Poaceae > Aegilops > Aegilops speltoides. Next base: position 298,582,817 of record CM038141.1, on the reverse strand, counting down.
GCCACCAGGGGCCCATGAGGCAAGGCGCGCCTGAAGAGGGGTGGGCGCGCCCCCCCTCGTGGCTGTGGTGTGGGACCCTCCGTACTTCTTTCGCTCAATAATTCTTATTAATTCCAAAATTGACTTTCGTGGAGTTTCAGGACTTTTGGAGATGTGCAGAATAGGTTTCCAATATTTGCTCCTTTTCCAGCCCAGAATTCCAGCTGCCGGCATTCTCCCTCTTCATGATAAACCTTGTAAAATAAGAGAGAATAGCCATAAGTATTGTGACATAACGTGTAATAACAGCCCATAATGCAATAAATATTGATATAAAAGCATGATGCAAAATGGACGTATCAGCAACCACGTATAGACAATTTGATAAGATTTTCATCTGTCATATTAGGCATATTTCCATTTGTCAAACTGGGAAGATTGACATTTTTCGATTTAGTAAAAGCCCTTTGTCAACCTTGTAAAACTGCCATTTGTCAAAATTTGCAGCTAAAAATCACTAGCACTATCTAATTTTGCAACCAAAATTTAGTAAGCTTAGATTTCATTCATAGATTAAGCAGTCGTTCTTTATATAAATAGTTCAACTCGACAGCTGAACCGACCAAACTTTTCCCCAATTGTTGCTAACCACGTACTAAAATAGCTAGTTCAACTATATATACCAGCTAATTTTAAGTACGTAGTACAGTTCAACCACATCTATAGTTAGATGAACTGAACAAAATAGCCTCTAAATACAACTACTAAGGAGGGGCTTTGTACTACTTCCAGTAGCCTCTCCTCTGTCGAGCGCTCTCAGTAAGAGGCAGATGGCAAGGAGCCTACTGATGAGCTGGACAACTGGAATCCGGTGCCTTCCGCTGCTGCACCTTTAGCTACGCTCACCTTGAACACCCTCTGCCGCTCCATACGACCCCTCTTGAAGCGGCGGTACTCCTCGTAGATCTCCTCATTCCGTACGTCTGCGATGGCGTGTTGTGCGGCCACGACGACAGTAAGATTCTTTGTGTGCTCGACCAGGAGCTCCTCCTCCCGCAGGAACTTGATGTACTGCGCAAGGTCGCTGACGCACATGCGGGGCTCCACCTTCACCTCCCGCCTTCGGGCGGCGGTGGCAGAGCGGTGATGGCCCTGACAGTCGATGGTGGGATGGCGGCCACGGCGGCTGACAGTGGGATGGCGGCCATGACGGCCACGTCCCGCCTTCGAGCTGCGGTGGCGGAGCGGGTGATGGCCATGATGGCCAATGGTAGGGTGGCGACCACGGCGGCCACCTCCCGCCTTCGGGATGCTGAGCGATGGCCCTGGCTTTCGACTATCATATAGTAACAAGTATATAATAGCAACGCCCAGAGATCCTTCCTCGTCTACCTCGTGAGGTAGTAATCGCAGAGCCATCATATCAGTTTGGTGTAACAAGTATCCAGTTCTAGTTGTAGTATATCGGGATACAACTCCGAGCGTCTGTTACCGTGGACATGGCTATTCGAACAGATTACTTCCCTGCAGGGGTGCACCAACTTACCCAACACACTTGATTAACTCCGGCCGGACACACTTTTTTGGGTCATGCCCAGCCTCGGCTGATCGACACACTGTAGAGAGGTGCCCGCCGATCTACATCCTAAGCATGAAGAGCAGCTCCTTGAAGCTACCCAGAGGATTGAACAACGCCTGGCCAGCATTGTGCAGTCTCAGGAGAGTCTTGAGAGGATTGTTGAAGATAAGATCCATTCTCTGGATGTCAAGCTGACTGAAGTGCAAGTCACCGTCAACAAGCTTGAGGCAGATATCGAGGAAGCAAAGAGGGAGAAGGAAGAGCTCATGCGTGAGATGCAGGATGACCTAGTCCAGGATGATTATGAACAGCCTGCTCCGGTTCCCACAAGACCCGATCACTGCTATTCCAAAGGATGACACCGGGACTACAGCCTCGGCACCTCCCACAGCTCCATCGGTTCCAGCCCAGCTCGGTGACCACTCCTCCAAAGAAGACAGACATCGCCGAAGCCTTTGCAGATGCAGCCATCTCAACTCCATCAACCTGCATAGAGCCGCCAGGCAGAGTCCCAAGTGACGCTTAGCTCTATACCTTTCAACTTTTTGGTAACTTGTTGCCAAAGGGGAGAAATTGTATAGATCATAGGACTTCGAGAGAGAGAGTGCTTGCTTTTGCTCTTTCTTTCGTTCATTTGCGGTCTTTTTGAGATACTTTTGAGATTTTTTGAGACATTCCGTGTGTTTGATACTACGTTTGTTCTACCTTAGTGAGTGCTTGGTCGTACTATGCCTTAATGTGTACTTAATGCTTATCATATGCTATTCATATCTTGTATGATCATTTACTCATGTCTTGGTGATTGGGTGCATGCTATTCATTCTTATCATTTTGTGCACTCCACCAAGATGTATGTGACATGGAAGAGTGACCCATGATCCTAATCGATTGTGCATTTGCATTCAAACGCAAATCTTAAATAATGCACAAATTTAGGGGGAGCTCTTGCTTATCACATACTTCTCAAAGCGACGATATTATTCATTGATTATATCCTATGTCGAAGCTTTGATCTATATGTTGTCATCAATTACCAAAAAGGGGGAGATTGAAAGTGCAACTAATCCCCGGGTGGTTTTGGTAATTAATAACAACATATATATCATTGAACTAATAGTTTCTTGAGAATCATTTCGTAAAGTCGTTGATATGGGTATGGCTATGACTAAAGAAGTGGACCCTCAAAATGCTAAGGCAAGCATTGGCAAAAGCTCAAGACTCCATTTTTGGTTTAGTGATCCAAGATCACATTGAGTCTATAGGAAAGCCAATACTATTAAAAGGGATGAGGTTATGTTAATGATCCGGTTGCTCAAAGTGCTTAGTGATACATCTCCTAAACTATCAAGACCTTTCACTTCCACAATACACTCATAAGTAATCTCGGTCCCACCGATTTCCTAAACTCACCACACCGAGATGAACCACCTCACCATATAGCCAAACCCTAGAAATTTCGGATTTTCCGATTCGAACTTGGTCTCACGAAACTAGTGTTGCCAAGCTTCAGAACCTTCATCATCAAATCGGAGTCACCGAGATGATGAAGTCGGTCCCACCGAGATTGGCAAACCCTAGTCTTTGGAAGAATCGGACTCACCGAGATTGTATTTTCGGTCCCACCAAAAATCCCAACGCTCACATGTTTTGAACTTTCGGTCTCACCGAGTTGTCAACTTCGGTCCGACCGAGATTGGTCAAATGTGTGTAACGGTTGGATTTTGTGTGGAGGCTATAAATACCCTCCACCCCTCTTCATTCGTGGAGAGAGCCATCGAAAGAACTACCACTCCTACCTTACATTTACGAGAAGAAAACTACCTACCCTTGTGTTGAGATCAAGTTGCTCCACTCCCACCATATGAAACTTGATCTCTAGCCTTCCCAAGTTGCTTTCCACTCAATCCTTTCTTCCACCACAGCCAAATCAGTGAGGAGAGTTGAGTGTTGGGGAGATTATCATTTGAAGCACAAGAGCAAGGAGTTCATCATCATCAACACCATCTATTACCTTTTGGAGGGTGGTGCCTCCTAGATTGGTTAGGTGTCGCTTGGGAGCCTCCGTCGAGATGTGGAGTTGAACCAAGAAGTTTGTAAGGGCAAGGAGATCGCCTACTTCGTGAAGATCTACCCGAGTAAGGCTAATCCTCCGTGGGCGTATGCCATGATGGCATAGACAAGGTTGCTTCTTCGTGGACCCTTCGTGGGTGGAGCCCTCCGTGGACTCTCGCAGCCGTTACCCTCCGTGGGTTGAAGTATCCATCAACGTGGATTGACGATAGCACCACCTATCGGAACCACGAGAAAAAATCTCCGTGTCTCCAAATTGCGTTTGCTCTTCTCCACCTCTCTTTACTACATGTGCAATTTACTTTCCGCTGCCTATACTCTAGAATTGCATGTGTAGGGTGATACTTGACTTGATCATCATTGTGAACTTGCCAAAACTTGTCTTTATCAAAAGGCTGAATTTTTATATTGTCAAGTAGTGTAATCACCCCCTCTAGACATACTTTCGATCCTACAAGTGGTATCGAGCTTTGGTCTCCATTGTATTGGTTTCCATTGCATTGACTCCATAAGCTTGGTTTCACAACCTAGGAGAGTATGGCGTCTAGTGAGGGTAATTTTCAGAGAGGTCCTTACTTTGATGGTTCAAACTTTGCTAGTTGGAAGCATAAAATGAAAATGCATATTCTTGGACATAACCTGCCCGCATGGGGCATTATTTGTGTTGGTTTGCAAGGTGAGTTCTTCAAGGAAGGAAAAGTTCCGGATCGTGAAGCTACAACGGATGAATTATGGATGTTGCAAAACAATGCTCAAGCTTGTGACATTCTCTTCAATGCTTTGTGTCCCGAGGAGTTCAACAAAATCAGCCGTCTTGAGAATGCAAAAGAGATTTGGGATACTTTGGTCGAAATGCACGAAGGTACCGAGTCCGTGAAGGAATCAAAGCTAGATGTTCTTCAAGGTCAACTTGACAAGTTCAAGATGAAGGAAGGTGAAGGAGTCGCTGAAATGTACTCTAGGCTTGCTCTCATCACCAATGAGATTGCCGGCTTAGGAAGCGAAGAAATGACCGACCGATTCATCATCAAGAAGATTCTCAGAGCTTTGGATGGGAAGTATGACACTGTGTGCACTTTGATCCAAATGATGCCAAACTACAAGAATCTCAAGCCAACCGAAGTCATTGGAAGAATTGTTGCTCATGAGATGACACTTAAAGATAAGGAAGAGCTTCACAACAAGTCAAGTGGTGCTTACAAAGCTACAATTGACGCTCCCACAACCTCAAGTGACAAGCTAGTTTCCAATGAAGAGATAAGCCTAATGGTGAAGAACTTCAACAAATTCTACAAGAGTAGAAGCAAGGAAAGAAGCTCAAAGTCTAGATCATATGATGAAAAGAGATCTTCTAGTCGTGATCGAAACTGCTACAATTGTGGAAGACCCAGACACTACTCAAATGAGTGTTCGGCTCCCCACAAGAAAGAGAAGAATCTCCAAGAAGAAGAAGCTCAAGAGAAGAGTCACCTCGGAAAGAGAGAAGGAGTAGAGATGATCGTTATGAACGAAGACCCTCTCGGAGAAGCAAGGATTCGGAGAGGAAAGACAAGTCATCAAGGAGCTACACAAGAAGAAAACATCAAGCTCACGTGGGTGAATGGGTATCCGCTCCGACTCAGACAATCACTCGAAAGAAGCTATCACTCCAACTCCGACTACAGATCAAGATGAAGGTGTTGCGGTCTTGCTCTCGTGTCCTCCAACTCCAACTCCTATGACTTATTTGATTCACCAAATGAGGGAATTGGAAGATGCTTCATGGCTAAAGGCCCCAAGGTATCACACCCTGAATTTATTGACTTTGATAGTGATGAGGATGACTTGCTTGGTGAAGATGAGCTTTTACATGATAAATCTAGTGAGCCTAGTAATGATGAACATGCTAGTAGTCTTTATAGTCGAGAAGAGTCGAATGACAATGCTATGAAGGAGATTGAGCGTCTAACTAAAGAACTAAACACTCTTAAGTTAGCTCATGAAACTACTCAAGAAGATCATAGAGAGCTCCTAAGATCTCATGAGAAGCTACGCTTTGAGAAGCTCAATCTAGAGCAAGAACATGAGTTTCTAAAAGCAATCAATGACGATCTTCGAAAGAAGAGTTCTTCATATCTTGCCAAACGACTTCTCTTGTCTAATTTCTTGCCACCTATTAAAACTAAGCATGACAAGCATAAGAAAAATTCTTCGTCTAGTAGTAACAATAACCATGCTAAATCCAATATTGTTGCTCCTAGTAGTTCTCTTGATTCCACTAACAATGTTTCAAGCCAAGTTACACTTGAGCAAGAAAATAGTTTATTGAAAGGGATGATAGAGAAAGGTGTCTACAAGAGCCTTGCCGGAAGCAAGAACTTTGAGGAAATTGTTCGCAAGCAAGGAAGGCACCAGAAGAATCAAGGAATTGGTTTTGAGCGAAAGTTCAATGCTGAGGGTGTTGAATGGGAAGAAGGTCAATATCCCACTCCAAAGTTTGTTTCTCAAAAGGAGAAGTATGATCCTACTTCTTCCAATGTGGAACAAGCTCAAGATGATCTTCCACCACAAGACCACAAGCTAAAAGGCAAGGACAAGCTTCAAGAGGAGATTGATGCATTTATTGAAGCACCTAAAGCCATGGTCAAGTGGGTTCCCAAGGAAGCGTCAAGTTCTACTTCGTCAAGCTCAACTACAACCCCAAGGATTCCCATCAAGATGATGTGGATCCCGAAGAAGAAGAACTAGAGAGTTCTTGAGGGTGACTCCGCCAACATACTTCACTCACATTCATTTTGGCAAGAACTTGTGCAATCAACTTCCACATCTTGCACTAGTTCATGGAGTCACAAACCCTCTTGTTGGTAAGTCAAGGGACAAGGTAATCATTGCCTTCATGGACATCATCTATTGTGTACTTCAATCTATGTCCATGGATATTCTTGTTTGTTCCTTGTGGGACTAACCCATGTAGGTATTGAAAGTGCCCGAATCCAAAGGATCGCTCCCAACTCTTGATGATCTTCATCAACATTGAGCATCCACATCTTCAACATCTACATGAAGTCTTCTACGACAACCCAAGGTTAGTTTGACCCTTTAAAAGGGGTTCTCACATCTAGGGGGAGCTTTGCTCTAAAGAATTGAGCTAAAGCATCTTCAAATGATGTGAACACATCAATGCTTTATGTAAAAGTGGTAACCCCACTTGTGCTTAAACGATGAGTATGACCTATGATCAAATGTTCTCATTTGACTCCTAAGTCAATATACTCATATAAAGATGACCTAGTCATCGACAAATTGTGTGATAGTAGCTAGTGTTTTGTTTGTGCATGTTTGACACATATTTCATTTGCTATCTTATTGTGTGAGCATGTTGGATGCATGATTTTATCCATTCAAGGACATCCATTTGTTGTTTTGGTCTTTTTGATTTTTCTGACCAAATGGATGGACAAGAATGCCTAAGTTCCTCCCCTAGCTATCTATGCTTTCTTGTCTCAAATTCTATTCATGCTTATATCACAAACTTTGAACAAGCCATTTTCGGACACACCGAGTGAGGAGCACTCGGAGCCACCGATCCGTCAAAGGCTAAACTTCCAAAACCTTCTAAGTGGTTTTGGTCGGACCAACCCACTCAAACTCGGTCAAACCGAAAGCACTTGGATATATCTAGGTGTTCACCTCGGTGAAACCGAGTTGCAAATTTCGGCGTGACCGAAATGTGTAACTGCCCTGCAGTTATCCATCTCGGTGCCACCGAGTTTTACAACTCGGTCCCACCGACAGCTAAGGGGTATATATACTCGAGGGTAGCGTAGCGTTGATTCCTACTTCAAAACGCCTCGCCCCACACCCTTCTTTGCCGTCGCCGTGGTCTCCGGATCGTCTCCGTAAATGCCGTCAGGCGCCCTCGCCGCAGTCTCCTCGCCGTCAATCGGACATTCTCTCCGCGCCGTTGCCGCCGTAGAGGATTTCCACCAAGTTAGGGTGAGTTTCGATCCCACTCGTGCTCCCATCTCCGATTCTATGCACGAATGGTTTGCCTAGCATCTTGCCACGTTTGAGATCTTCCTATACACCAGATTAGTTCGTTAGAACGAAATTGAGTAAAAGTTTTAGGGTTAGGTTTCCGCGAACACATCTCGGTGAGACCGATTTTACATTCTCGGTATGACCGATTTGGCCTCTGCCATTGCACCTTTGCACCTTCGGTCCAACCGAAGTTGTGCAAATCGGTGCGACGAAATGAGGATTTAGTGAAACCCTAGTGTTCTCGGCAAGACCGAAACCCACTTCGTCCCACCAAAGTGGTGTGAATGCTTCGTTTGGACACTTGGATTCACGAATTTTAGACTCGGTCGACCGAAATGCATTCTGTGAAAACCTAAAACTGAAATTTGAACTCATTTCTTTTGCAAAATCTTCTGCGCTTTGTGATAACTCTTCTATTCTGCCTACACCTAATCTATTCACAAAGTTGTCGGCCATGTCGATGCCGGTGACAGCCGAACAGGTCTGAGTCACCAATTGCTGAAATTCCAGAGGCAGGCACTAGTCCTGAGGCCAGCAGCTTTTCAGATGATGGTGAAAGGAGCACACCAAGTGGTTTGTCTCCTGCAGCCACCAGGGCCAGAAAGAAGAGGAACTCTGATGAAGAAGATTCTGATTTCATTGCTGAGGAAGAGATCTCCTCCAAGCCAAAGAGAAAAGTTGTTGCCAAAGAGCATCAAGGGCAGCAAACCAAGAAAGGCACCAGTAAAGTGAAGAAGTCCACTGTTGCTAAGAAGCTGAGTATGGAAGAGGAAACTTCAAGTAAGGTGAAGAAAACTTCCAAGAGGAAGAGGATTGTGCATGATGAAGTAGCAGATGATGATGATGATGATGAGGAAGCACCCCAGCCTCCTCAGAAGCCTAAGCTCATGGGTGATGCCATCGTAGCGAGAGCCCTTCTAAGTCCAAGCCATCTGCTTCCAAAAAGGCAGCTCAAGCCAAGCTTCTTTGCCAAGCCCAAGAAGACTGTCAGGAACATTCCAGCTTCAGAGAAGAAGAAAGATAATGTGCCACCAGCTGAGTCAGATGATGAGGCACCTGTTTTGCTGAAACTTCGTCAGAAACTGCCACTCCACAATGATGCTCATCCTCAAGCTGAGAACATGAAGGAAAGAAAGGATAGAGGTCTCAGGCTATGGAGACAAGCTGATCCATATGCTGTGAGGAGAAGAACTGCTGTTGATCCAAGGTTCCACACCAGAGAGCAGCATGACTTCTATGAGACTGTGCTGATGGACAAGAAGCCCATTGTTGCAGACACTAGATATGTTGACTGGGCATACATTTATAGTGAAGAGCACAGAGACTTCTTTCCACATGTGCATGAGAGCTTCACTGCATGTGGTGTTGCAGATTTTATTGGTCAGAAGCTGACAGATTGGAATGATGAGATGATCATGCAATTCTATGCCACAGCTCATTTCTATCCAGATGGAAAGATCACATGGATGACTGAAGGCCAAAGATTCTCTTCAACTGTTGAAGAATGGGCAGCACCGCTGAATGGTCCAGTGTAGAGAGAGGATGATATTGATGTCTATGGTATTCCCAAGAAGAACCATGAGTCTATGAAGAACATGTACAAAGAGGTACCAGCTAAGGATGTGGAAATCTGGAAGCTCGGCTCAGTGTATCATCTCCAGGCAGGTCTACCTACCACAAACACAATTCTGAGGCATACCTTGATGCCCAAGTCTGGAGATCATCGCATGATCAGAGGATATTCTATCAACATGCTGCATATACTTGATGAGAAGGCACCTTTCAAGGTGATGGACTTGATAGTTGAGACTATCAAGAGGACTGCAGCAGACTGAAGAGGGCGTGTGGATTTGCCCGCACATTCAGATGCTTATCAATGCCAAGTTTGGCACGGGCACATACTTGTTGGATAGACCACACTTGCCACTGCAGCTCTGAGCATGAGGACAACGAGTTGTGATGGATGAGGAGGACCCAACGTCAGTTGAAGGTCAAGCAAAGACTGAAGCTGCCAAGAAAGCTAAAGTCGAGAAGGAAGCAGCAGCAGCAGCTAAACCCAAGAGTGTTGGAGAGCAGCTCCTTGAAGCTACCCAGAGGATTGAACAACGCCTGCCAAGCATTATGCGATCTCGGGAGAGTCTTGAGAGGATTGTTGAAGATAAGATCCATTCTCTGGATGTCAAGCTGACTGAAGTGCAAGCCACCGTCAACAAGCTTGAGGCAGATATCGAGGAAGCAAAGAGGGAGAAGGAAGAGCTCATGCGTGAGATGCAGGATGACCTAGTCCAGGATGATTATGAACAGCCTGCTCCGTTCCCACAAGACCCGATCACTGCTATTCCAAAGGATGACACCAGTGACTACAGCCTCGACCTCCCACAGCTCCATCGGTTCCAGCTCAGCCCGGTGACCACTCCTCCAAAGAAGACAGACATCAGCAGAAGCCTTTGCAGATGCAGCCATCTCAACTCCATCAACCCAGACAGGAGCCGCCAGCAGAGTCCCAAGTGACGCTTAGCTCTATACCTTTCGAACTTTTTGGTAACTTGTTGCCAAAGGGGGAGAAATTGTATAGATCATAGGACTTCGAGAGAGAGAGTGCTTGCTTTTGCTCTTTCTTTCGTTCATTTGCGGTCTTTTTGAGATACTTTTGAGATTTTTCGAGACATTCCGTGTGTTTGATACTACGTTTGTTCTACCTTAGTGAGTGCTTGGTCGTACTATGCCTTAATGTGTACTTAATGCTTATCATATGCTATTCATATCTTGTATGATCATTTACTCATGTCTTGGTGATTGGGTGCATGCTATTCATTCTTATCATTTTGTGCGCTCCACCAAGATGTATGTGACATGGAAGAGTGACCCATGATCCTAATCGATTGTGCATTTGCATTCAAACGCAAATCTTAAATAATGCACAAATTTAGGGGGAGCTCTTGCTTATCACATACTTCTCAAAGCGACGATATTATTCATTGATTATATCCTATGTCGAAGCTTTGATCTATATGTTGTCATCAATTACCAAAAAGGGGGAGATTGAAAGTGCAACTAATCCCCGGGTGGTTTTGGTAATTAATAACAACATATATATCATTGAACTAATAGTTTCTTGAGAATCATTTCGAGAAAGTTCAATGATATGGGTATGGCTATGATCAAGAAGTGGACCCCTCAAAATGCTAAGGCAAGCATTGGCAAAAGCTCAAGACTCCATTTTTGGTTTAGTGATCCAAGATCACATTGAGTCTATAGGAAAGCCAATACTATTAAAAGGGATGAGGTTATGTTAATGATCTTGTTGCTCAAAGTGCTTAGTGATACATCTCCTAAACTATCAAGACCTTTCACTTCCACAATACACTCATAAGTAATCTCGGTCCCACCGATTTCCTAAACTCACCACACCGAGATGAACCACCTCACCATATAGCCAAACCCTAGAAATTTCGGATTTTCCGATTCGAACTCGGTCTCACGAAACTAGTGTTGCCAAGCTTCAGAACATTCGTCATCAAATCGGTGTCACCGAGATGATGAAGTCGGTCCCACCGAGATTGGCAAACCCTAGTCTTTGGAAGAATCGGACTCACCGAGATTGTATTTTCGGTCCCACCAAAAATCCCAACGTTCACATGTTTTGAACTTTCGGTCTCACCGAGTTGTCAACTTCGGTCCGACCGAGATTGGTCAAATGTGTGTAACGGTTGGATTTTGTGTGGAGGCTATAAATACCCTCCACCCCTCTTCATTCGTGGAGAGAGCCATCGAAAGAACTACCACTCCTACCTTACATTTCGAGAAGAAAACTACCTACCCTTGTGTTGAGATCAAGTTGCTCCACTCCCACCATATGAAACTTGATCTCTAGCCTTCCCAAGTTGCTTTCCACTCAATCCTTTCTTCCACCACAGCCAAATCAGTGAGGAGAGTTGAGTGTTGGGGAGATTATCATTTGAAGCACAAGAGCAAGGAGTTCATCATCATCAACACCATCTATTACCTTTTGGAGGGTGGTGCCTCCTAGATTGGTTAGGTGTCGCTTGGGAGCCTCCGTCGAGATGTGGAGTTGAACCAAGAAGTTTGTAAGGGCAAGGAGATCGCCTACTTCGTGAAGATCTACCCCAGTAAGGCTAGTCCTCCGTGGGCGTATGCCATGATGGCATAGACAAGGTTGCTTCTTCGTGGACCCTTCGTGGGTGGAGCCCTCCGTGGACTCTCGCAGCCGTTACCCTCCGTGGGTTGAAGTCTCCATCAACGTGGATTGACGATAGCACCACCTATCGGAACCACGAGAAAAAATCTCCGTGTCTCCAAATTGCGTTTGCTCTTCTCCACCTCTCTTTACTACATGTGCAATTTACTTTCCGCTGCCTATACTCTAGAATTGCATGTGTAGGGTGATACTTGACTTCATCATCATTGTGAACTTGCCAAAAACTTGTCTTTATCAAAAGGCTGAATTTTTATATTGTCAAGTAGTCTAATCACCCCCCCTCTAGACATACTTTCGATCCTACAGGAACTCAGGTCCACCTCTACCGGGGTGGTACCGGCTGTCCCTTCAGACCCCCAGTAACAGTAAACGGGGAACAATTAAAGGTATCAGTGTGTCCTTACCATTAAGATGAACTCAGAGGAATCACCCTCGGTAGGTTCACACCTGAGGTACAATGTCAAGGTGAACTTGGAGGAATCACCCTCGGTAAGTTCACGCTTGAAGAGCTGCATGACAGAGACATCATCGGGAGTGGTGAGTGACGAATCACCCTCGGTTAACCACACTTGATGTGCTACACTACAGAGATATCATCGTAAGTGGGATATTAGGCATCACCCTCGTCACTCGATATTAGCTCTGCAGAGTCGTACAACTATGGGGGGGGGTGCCGGTGATGTTTCGATCTTTGCTCGTTGATCACATTGATGGAGTCAGCGGTAACAAAGCGGGGCAACAAGGACAAGGGTGAGGGTCACTGATGGATCACTAACCAACCTACAGTAAGCATAAGGATAACAAGTAAAGTAAGAACAGTAGGTTAAAAAAGAAGGCTACACATCAGAATAGGAGCTATTGAACAATAGTAACAAAATCTAATGCAAGCATGAGAGAGAAAGAATGGGCGATATAGGAATGATCAAGGGGGTTTCGCTTGCCTGGAAGCTCTGCAGACAGATATGGACCCTCGACGGTGAAGTAGTCGATCTCTGGATCAACCGCGGTCTCGGGGTCTACCGGGAAAGAAGCAACGGAGGGGGAAACAAATAAATAACGGAGCAATCTGATATCTACTACACTTGTAGACTCGTGTTGGGCCTCCAAGCGCAGAGTTTTTGTAGGACAATAACAATTTCCCCTCAAGTAGATGACCCAAGGTTTATCAATCCGTGGGAGGCGTAGGATGAAGATGGTATCTCTCAAACAACCCTTCAACCAAATAATAAAAATTCTCTTGTGTCCACAACACACCAAATACGATGGTAAATTGTATAGGTGCACTAGTTCGGCTAAGAGATGGTGATACAAGTGTAGTAATGATAGTAGATATTGATTTTTGTAATAGTAACAATAAAAAACAGCAAGGTAACGAGTAACAAAAGTGAGCACATATGGTATTGCAATGCTTAGAAAATAAGGCCTAGGGTTCATACTTTCGCTAGTGCAATCTGTCAACAATGCTAATATAATTGGATCATATCCCTCAACGTGCGATGAAGAATCACTCCAAAGTTCTTATCTAGCGGAGAACATAAGAATAAATTGTTTGTAGGGTACGAAACCACCTCAAAGTTATCCTTTCTGATCCATCTATAGAGCTATTCCTATAAGTGTCACAGATAGCCCAAGAGTTCATACTAAAATAACACCATATGATACACATCAACCAACTCTAATATCACCTAGATATTCCAATGTCACCACAAGTATTCGTGAGTTGATTATACGATATGCATCAAACAATTTTAGATTCATAATACCCAATCCAACACAAAGAACTTCAAAGAGTGCCCCAAGATTTCTACCAGAGAAACAAGGATGAAAAGGTGCATCAACCCCTATGCATAGATTACCCTAATGTCACCTCAGGAATCCGCGAGTTGAGTTGTGCCAAGACATACATCAAGTGCTCTCAAATCTAACAAAGTATTCAATCCGATAAAAGTGAAATCTCAAAGGGAAAACTCAATTCATCACAACAAGATAGAGAGGGGAAAACACCATTTGATCCAACTATATCAACAAAGCTCGCAATACATCAAGATTGTGCCAAATCAAGAACACGAGAGAGAGTGAGAGAGATCAAACACATAGATCGATACTAGTACAAACCCTCAGCCCCGAGGGTGGACTACTCCCTCCTCATCATGGTGGTCGCTGGGATGATGAAGATGGCCTTCGATGATGATTCCCCCTCCGGTAGGGTCCCTGAATAGGGTCTAGATTGGTTTTTCGTGGCTACAGAGGCTTGCGATGGTGGAACTTCTGATCTAGGGTTATTTATGGGGGTTTCTGCATTTATAGGATTTTTTGGCATCAGTCTCATGCTGAGATGGGCCTCGAGGGGCCCACTACCCACTAAGGTGTGCCAGAGGGGGGTGCCGCGCCCTGGTGCCTAGTGGGCATCAACCCCCCCCTCCAGTGGTTCTTTGCTCCAATATTCTTCATTTGTTCCATAAAAAATCTCCAACAAGTTTCGTCCAATTCCGAGAACTTTTATTTCTAGATAAAAAACAATACAACAGTAGTTCTGCTGAAAACAACATCAGTTCGGGTTAGTTCCATTCAAATCATACCAAAACCATATAATTTTTTTGTAAACATGGCATGAATACTTCATAAATTATAGATACATTGGAGACGTATCAACATCCCCAAGCTTAATTCCTACTCGTCCTCGAGTAGGTAAATGATAAAATAAATAATTTATGAAGTGTGAATGCTAGCATAGTGCATAAGTTTGATCAATGATAATTTCAATCACTTTTCCTAGCAGCATAACATCAATTCTTTCTCATAAAAGTCATCATGATAAAGTAGCAATCAATTCACGTGTTACGGTTCAAACAATGCCTTCTCTTGAAACTTAACAACCTATGTTCTATTCTCAACAAAGTCTAAGTAAGAGCTCCACATAATCAATCATCATATAGTCTTATATGATTGCTAGTACTCAAAGCATACTTCTAGAACAAATGGCATCCATCGAACACAGAGAAAGATAGGGGCTTAATGTTTTGCCTCCCAACTCATTTATCATAAAGATAATTGTCAAAAATAATAAATCATGATCAAATATATTTGACTGGCCATATGTGCCTAGATCTTTCCCCACCACACGATGCTTGCCAACTAGAGAATAATTGAGGTTAAAATGAGAATGCATACTATTGACTCTTGCATAAAAGTAAATACTAAAAAGTAAAAGATAGGCCTTTCATAGAGGGAAGCAGAGGTTGTCATGCGCTTTTTATTTTTGGACGCACAATTTCTTAATGCAAAGGAACGTCACGTTATATTGCCCCTTATGATAGCAACCTTTAGTCCGTCGCTTTTATTACTTTGCCACAAGTTTGTACAACGCTTATTTTCCCTTACAATAAAAGATCAAACATATTTAGGAGCAATTTTTATTGCTTTACGTACCGATGACAACTTACTTGAAGGATCTTATTCAATCCATAGGTAGGTGTCAAAATCGGGGCTCCGCGGACCCAAACAAGGTTTGAACTCTGGGGTGTGCGCGAATAACTCTGCTAGGCTACGACCTGCCGCTCACCGCCGCACATCCTTGCTCTGACATGCTCGAGTAAACGGGGAAGGAAGAGAGCACCAGATTTACCCAGGTTCGGGCCACCTTGCGCTATAAGACCCTACTCCTGCTTTTCGGTGGATTGCCTCGCGAGGAGGATGAGTATGAACTAGTACAAGGGTGAGCTGCCACGCGAGGGCTCAGTGGGTGAGAAATGGATCAACCCCCCTTCTATGGTGGAGGCTAACCTATATTTATACTGGCCCGGTCCTCTTCTCCCAAGGCTTAGGCGGGAAGGGATACCACAACGACCAATTTTGAAGGGGGACAATAGCACACCCTATCCTGACCAAAGGTGGTCTTCACCTGCAAAGCGTCTGGTTGTGACGTGCAGGTGGGTTCGGTGATGACCTTCGTCTTGCCAAGTCCGTGGTCTTGGTCGTGTGCACTGAAGAGGTAAGCTTTGGGGATTTCTTGGGAACCAGTGTGCTGGCTTTGCCCCTCTAACACCAAAGAGGAAACTGTCCTGGATTGCGCCCGCTGGCACCCTTCTGACTCCCTTCATCATGGCTCACGTCACCGCGCACCTTGATGTCTACTACGCAACCTTCTCCTTGTAGACGTTGTTGGGCCTCCAAGTGCAGAGGTTTGTAGGACAGTAGCAAATTTCCCTCAAGTGGATGACCTAAGGTTTATCAATCCGTGGGAGGCGTAGGATGAAGATGGTCTCTCTCAAACAACCATGCAACCAAATAACAAAGAGTCTCTTGGGTCCCCAACACACCCAATACAATGGTAAATCGTATAGGTGCACTAGTTCGACGACGAGATGGTGATACAATGTCAGGACCCCGACTCAATGCCAGATCGATCTAGCATGTAACACCTCATATCACTTTGCGGCCTCACGCATGGTATTCCCACGGGTGTCGCCTTACCTTTGCCCGGGACCTTTTGCGCCTTTTGGCACATGTATGTAATAGTGTCGCTAGCATCCATATGATAAGGAGCCCGGGCTGACATGGCTAGTCGTAAACCCAAAGTGGCACAAACTTACAGGGACATGTATCCATGACCCAGCATCGAACGTGTCGGTCATTAGCGAGTGGATCCAGGCTGTAGCACTGGCTAGCAGGACTCCGTGAACCGGGCAGAAGCGGCTAACAGACTCTGATTCATCGCGTGGCATCTCCCCAAAGGGACAGACACAGGAACGAAGAAGGACACATGCCGGCCAGCCTAAGTGTTCCAGAGCAGTAGCAAGCTACCATGGCTCAGTGGAAGCACTAGGAGACATTTCCCGGTAAGAGAGGCTACTAAGGATAAACAACTAGATAGTCAGATCCCACACATACCAAGCATTCCAATAACATACACACAATATGCTCGATATGTGCAAATACAACATGGCATCACAACATGACTCTACAACTCAAGTATTAATTCAATAGGCTCCGAGGAGCGAGATATTACAAACATGGGTCTCATGACCCAACATTCAGAGCACACAAATCAAAGCACAAGCGGAAGCTTAACATGTCTAAGTACAGATAACTATAAATGCAAAAGGCTGAGAAGCCTGACTATCTACTAGATCCTGCCGAGGGCACAAGATCGTAGCTGAGGTAACAAGCTAAACGAAGTCCAAGCGGAACTACTAGCGAGACTGAAGTCTCTCTGCAAAAACATAAAATAGGCAAACGTGAGTACAAATGTACCCAACAAGACTTACATCAGAACTAACTACATATGCATCATTATCAACAAAGGGGGTGGTGGAGTTTAACTGCAGCAAGCCAGCTTTGACTCGGTGGCTATCCTGAACTACGACTGCATGTAACTCTTTTGAGGTGGCGCACACGAGTCCACATATTCACCATATCAATACACCACTATGGATCCGCTCCCGTCTCCCCACGAGAGCGCCATCCATAGCACTCACGCTTATCTTGCGTATTTTAGAGTATCCACTTTCACTTGTCTATGAACTGTACAGGCAACTCAGAAGTCCTTTACCGCGGACACGGCTATTCGAATAGATCATATTAACCCTGCAGGGGTGTACTTCTTCACACACGCTCTCGCCACTTACCGCCATGTACACCTCATGTATCTCGTCAACCTTCAAGCGGAAGCCTGGCGAGGGAGTCCGCCATGACCTGACTAATCACACAAGTCTCTCGTCCAGGTTTATCGCCTATTCGGGTTCCATCCGCAAGGAGATCCGGCCGGGGTGTCGCTCACGGCCCCAAACGATGTGTGCAGGGTTCCCAAGCCCACCTCGATGGGTGGATCTACGCTCGGTACACCGTGCCACGGTGCCTAGTCTGTCCCAAGCCCACCTGTACCGGGTGCCACTTGGTAGACTACTAACACTACCTACAAACACCAGAAACTAGTTGCGACTCCTGGACAGAGATCAAGTCGGTTAATAAGTCGAGAGAGTCAATTAAGGATCCCAATGTGTGGTAGTAGCTGTTCATGGATCACAAACACAGAACTCAGTTCCTGAGGACGGTTTCAATGAGACAACCCACCATGTACTCCTACATGGCCTCTCACCACTACCTTTACCAAATCGTGTTCACACACTTAGCTCACACACAGTAGGACATGTTCATCACTGTTCCAATTCATTCCCGATGAATCAGACCTGACACAACTCTAAGCATAGCAGGCATGACAAACAAGCATGAATGAGTAGGCACATCAGGGCTCAAAAAACTCCTACTCATGCTAGTGGGTTTCATCTATTTACTATGGCAATGACAGGTCATGCAGAGGAAAGGGGTTCAGCTACCGCAGCAAGTAACAAATATGTCGTTGTTGTCCTAATGCAGTAAAAGAGAGCGGGAGCGAGAGAGTGGGATTGTATTGGAATGAACAAGGGGGTTTTGCTTACCTGACACTTCCGAAGATAGTATAGCTCTTCATCGGTGTTATCGATCACATCGTCGAAGCAACATCTACCGAGAGGGGACAACCACCGGCAACAGAGAAAGAACACAATCAATGCAATGCAACAATATGATGCATGAGTGTGGCATGGCAATATGCTGTAGTTTGAGCTAATGCAACTAGCAACCAGATTAAATGAAGTTGGTTTGAATGCAAGATTCAAATTCAAACTCCATACGTGGATATTAAAATGCCATTTATATGATTTGTGCTAATCAGCAGCTATAAGTTGTTCTAACATGCACGAAAATGGTAGAGATGGATAGATTGGATTTTTCTGATCATTTTTCATATATAAATTATTTCATTCTGAGTTACAGTTGATTTTATATGAATTTTTGAAGTTTGTAACATTTTCTGGAACTTTCTGTATTATTTTAAACCTGACGTGTGGGGTCCACACGTTAGTGACACAGGGCTGGCTTGGGTGGATGACAGGTGGGTCCGGTCAACGCTGACTGGACCAGAGTCAAATCTGACACGTGGGGTCTAGAAGATTAGCATTAATCCAAACGTAAATATAACTGGAGTTAATTAGGGCATGGGGCCCGTGTGAGTGGTTCTAGAGTTAATTAGCAAGGTCATTAGTGCTAACTAATCTGGCGCCACGTCAGCCAACAACGCCGGCGAGCAAAAACACGGCGGTGGTGCGCCGGAGTTGCTCGGGACGGCGCTACAGAGCACCATTTCGTGCGTGGTTTGCGGCTGCGGGGAGCTGGCGGTTCGGGGCTTCTTCTGGAGCAAGTGCCAGGAGCTGGGGTGGCCGGAGCTCGCCGGACTCGAGCTCATGGCGGCGGCCGGAGCTCGGGTGGGTTGCGGGTTTGGTGTTACAGCTCGCAAATGAAACAACTAACGCGCTACCCGAGCTTTACAGGCGGCCACAAGCTCGTTGGACTCTGGCGCGTGACCAAATGGTCACCGGAGTGACGCCGGTGTCGAGCTCGTGCGGCGGTGGGTTTCGGCCTGGACAGAAGCTGCGGCTAGAGGACGCGCGAGAGTGAGGTAGCAGGAGGGATAGAGAGAGAAGCTCACGACGGGGGCAGCGGAGGTGACGGTGTAACGCCCCGGATACAACTTTCCATATTCGTAACTCCAACTCTTGCCTTTTCCGGAGATGCTATATGATACTTCCTTCGTGGTTGGGTTTTTCTCGTTTGTTTTGCATTTTGTTCTTCTTTTGCATCTCGTCTCATGTCACCATTCGCATTGCATCAGCACTCGTTGCCATCATCATGTTTTAAAAACTTGCATCCGCTCGTAGTTGCCGTGTCCCCCCTTGCTTTTGTTGGCCGTTCCGAGTCTAACTGGGTTTTCGATTCCCTCTTGTCTGACCGTTTGACCCTCTCTGCTCTTTACTCAGACCCCTCGCGCGCGTCCGAAAGTTGCCCCGGACCCGACCCGGGTGTTGTTACCGATGGGTCCGTATCATCCCCAAACATCCCGAAAACATCTCCATTTTCTTATTTGGACTCCCTAGCCTATTTTTCTCGACCGTCGGATTTTGATCGGATGATCCAACTCCTCTCTTTTCCCATATATATATAGTCTATCCCTAGTCCATTTTGGACAAAACCCTATTTCCTAGGGATCCTCCTAGCCGCCGCCGCCACTCTCTCCCGTATCTTCATCGGGATCCTCCCAGATCCACCCAACCGGATCGCTCCCACCACCTCCCTCGATTTGTGCCGCCGCCCAACCACTCCCTCCAACCAGCGCCTACCTCCTCGTCCCCGTGCCTGCAGCAGCGGAGCAGGAGCCCTCGCGCCCGAGTCTCGCCGAGTCCAGCCGCCGAGCTCAACCTGACTTGCCGGGTCCGAGGTGGATCCATCCGGCCTCGCCGTTCCCCAGCCTCACCCGCATCAGGGTCCGCCGGATCCTGGCCATTCCCTCGCCAGAGAACACCGTCGCGCGCCTGGTCCCGCTAGCCGTCGTCCTTCGTCCCGCAGCTGACCGAGCCCCTCGTCATCAAGGCCGCCGGAGAGCTCGCCACCGGCGATCGGCCCAAAGATGGCCGAGCCGCCGTCATCTTTGTCCCCGCAGCCTCCCGCTCTCCTCGTCGGCGCAGGAGATGAGCTCCTCTCGGAAAACCAGCAAGCGGCGCTCCTCCTCGCAGGTCATCCGTGCCCTGCGCTTCTTTCTTCTTCCCTATCCCGCTCTTCTCTCGGTATTTCTCTGTGTCCGTGTAGGAGGACAGCCATGGGAGCACCACAGCAGAAGCAGCCCTGCGTCGCCAAGCCGCCTCCACATCCTCGAGTCCGTCCAGGGCCGCCGTCCGCCGTGGCGTGGAGCTCGTCGGGTCGCCCTCATGCCTTTCGCCGCCGCCAAGTCCTCGCCACAGACTCTGCTTCCCTGCTCATCCCATAGCTGCAGCCGCTCGCTCGTCGTCGCGTTGACCGCCCCCCCCGCCTGCTTCCCCTTCGGCCTCCAAGGCCCAGCGTCGCCAGCAGCCAGATCTGCCGGCCTGCCAGGCCTCTCCTCCAACCGGGCCTTGGCCCATGGGTGAGGCCCAGCGCGCCCCTCCTGCAGCCTTCCCTCCGAACCGGGCCGTGGCCCAGGGTGAGCAGCCCCCTCCAGCCCATCTCTGTTTGCTCCTGTGCAGCCTAGCTCGGGCCAGTTTTGGCCCGTGTACGTTTTTTCCCCTTAACTGCGATTTAATCAATTTCCAGTGATTTAGCAGATTTGCAGAAAACCCCCTAGACTTCATGCATTTAATTACTCACAAACCGTGCATCGGATGTAAATAATTTATATATGTAAAATGATTAGAATTTCATCTAGTTTCATAATATGCCACTTTCATCCATGTTTAAAATGTTTAAATTGCTGTTTGTTTAAATTTGCTCAAATGCCATGTTAAAATGATTTAATTCATAACTAATTAACCGTAGCTCGGATTTAAATAAACTTTATATGTAAATGGGGTGGAAAAATGCCTAGTTTAACATGGTGCACTTTATTTTGCTGTTTAACAACAATAAAGTTGTGTTTAGGGAAGAACAGTACCAAATCTAAAATATGCATATGAGGATTTTCCGGAAATGTTGTTTGTTGTTCCGGCCTCATTTAAACTTGCCTAATTAGTTAGTTTACTTTCGTTACACCCCTTGCCATGTTTAAAAACATTTAACATTGTTTTGTACCTAAACGAGAGCGAACTAAATAACTTGTCGTGGTGTTTTGTCAATATGCAACTCGTTGCATATTGAGCTCCACTTAATTTGTAGGATTGTTTGTGCACTTTGCCTTGCCATGCATATTTAAACCGGACATGCATCATCCTTGGTTGTGCATCATGCCAAGTTTATGTGATGGTTGTTTACTATGTTGTTTGCTTCTTTCCGGGTTAGCTTCGGTTTCGTTCCGGAGTTGTGAGGATTCGTTCGACTACGTCCGTTTGTCTTCTTCATGGACTCGTTCTTCTTCCTTGCGGATTTCGTGCAAGATGACCGCTTCTACTCGATCTCACTACTATCATTGCTATGCTAGTTGCTTCGCTCTATCGCTATGTTTGCGTGACCTATTACCCGCTTATCAAGCCATCCCATATTGCCATGAACCTCTAACCTTTGACACCATTCCTAGCGAACCACCTGTTTGGCTATGTTACCGCTTTTGCTCAGCCCTCTTATAGCGTTGCTAGTTGCGGTGAAGTTGAAGATTTCTCCATGGTGGGCAGGGTTTATGTTGGGATATCACAATATCTCTTATATTATTATTGCATCTATATATTTGGTAAAGGGTGGAAGGCTCGGCCTTATGCCCGTGTTTTGTTCCACTCTTGCCGCCCTAGTTTCCGTCATACCGGTGTTATGTTCCCGGATTTTATGCTCCTAACGCTGTCGGGTGATTTATGGGACCCCTTGACAGTTCGCTTTGAATAAAACTTGTCCAAAGAAGGCCCAACATTGGTTTTACCATTTGCCTCACCTATTACCTTTTTCCCTTGGGAGTCGCGCATCCCAAGGGTCATCTTTATTTTAGCCCCCGGCCAATGCTTGTCTAAGTGTTGGTCCAAACTAGAGCCACTTGCGCCGCCACCTCGGGAAACTTGAGGGCTGGTTCTAGTTGTGCGTAGTGCTCATCCGTCGTGGCTCGAGACGAGATACGCCGGCTACTATCGGGATGTCGGCACGCCGGGAGGTCTTGCTGGTCTTGTTTTACCATTGTCGAAATGTCTTGATGTACCGGGATACCGAGTCCGATCGAGTGTCTCGGGTGAAGGTCTATTCTTCGATGATCGCGAGAGCTTGTCATGGGCTAAGTTGGGACACCCTGCAGGTTTAAACTTTCGAGAGCCGTGCCCGCGGTTATGTGGCGATGGGAATTTGTTAATGTCCGTTGTAGATAACTTGACACTTGATCCGAATTAAAACGCATCAACCGAGTGTGTAGCCGTGATGGTCTCTTCTCGCGGAGTCCGGAAGTGAACACGGTTTCGTGTTATGTTTGGCGTAAGTAGGTGTTCGGATCACCTCTTGATCATTGCTAGCTTCACGACCGCTCCGCTTGTTTCTCTTCTCGCTCTCATTTGCGTTGGTTAGCCACCATACATTGCTTAGTCGCTGCTGCAACCTCACCACTTTGCCCTTCCTTTCCCATTAAGCTTTGCTAGTCTTGATACCCATGGTAATGGGATTGTTGAGTCCTCGTGGCTCACCGGATACTTCAAAACCAGTTTGCGGTGCCTGTAATCGAAAGCGGTGGCGCAACCAAGCTCAACGAGGAGCTCGATGAAGATCTTGCCCTTTGTGTTGTTTCGTTCTAGTTGATCAGTAGTGGAGCCCAGTTGGGGTCGATCGGGGACCTTTGTCGCATTTGGGGTTCTTCTTTTATTTTGGTTCCGTAGTCGGACCTTGATTGTATCTGGATGATGTAATGCTTTATTCATGTAATTGTGTGAAGTGGCGATTGTAAGCCAACTATGTATCTCTTTCCCTTATGTATTACTTGGGTTGTGTGAAGATTACCTCACTTGCGACATTGCTTTCAATGCGGTTATGCCTCTAAGTCGTGCTTCGACACGTGGGAGATATAGCCGCATCGAGGGCGTTAAAAGTTGGTAATCAGAGCCTTCCCCGACCTTAGGAGCCCCACTGCTTGATCGTTTTTAGCGGCCGAGTTGTGTCTAAAAAAATGTTTTGAGTCATTTAGGATTATATATATCGGAGAGTTAGGAATTCTTTTTACTCCTCAGTCCCTTCCTCGCTCTGGTGAGGTCTCCTGACGTAGAGTTTTGACTCTTCTCTTCTCAAATTTCACTAAAAACATTTTTTAGGATCACGCGGGTATCTTAGAATCGTTCCGATGGTTTTATGATGACAACATTGTTCTTGGTGCCTCGACATTTAGGGGTTGTGGCGGTGTCCCGGGAGTTGAGCTCCGAGGTGTTGTCATCATAATTTTATCGTTGCAGATTCGAATACACGAGTTTAGCACGCCGACATCGAAAATCTCTTTTATGCAGTTGTTGGTGAGATAACCCGCTAACCCAAAGATCGAGGTGAGTACGGGAGTATTGCCATGACTCGTATAACGGATGCTTTTCAAGGTTGAGGTAGACGATTTCGAAGGTTTCTTGGTTATGTGTTGACGGATGGATACAAATGGATGTAGGGATTGTTAGTTTGGGTGAGATATATTGCTTCCTCGTATCCCCAACACCGATTGCATAACCGAAAATTTCGGAGTTTCATAGGTGGGAATTCAAGTAGCTCTTAGGATATCTTTCCGACGGATGTATGATATGAAATTGGGGTTCGGCGTCTAGTGGTCCGCCTATTCACGGTTGGTTTTATAGTGGTCTCGTTGTGTCTTAAAGAGTCCTTGGCTATGCCGACTGGGACGCTTCAGATGTCATGTGCACTTTGCCTTGTACATGATGGTGCTGTCGATTGAGCCCGTGTAGGCCCCACCACGCAAACTTCTGGACGAAATCTCTATCATATGTTTATTCCGCTTATTCTCGCAAGCCACCCTTTGTTTTGTTTTGAGTTGTGGTATTCGAGTTGCTTCAATGTCAAGTGTTGATTCCATACCTTTCTGAAATGGTATTCTCATACTTCGATGTGAATACCAATCCTTCTCGACAATCGAGATTGTCATGTCAATCCTTTCCAACCGGCGTGTTTCTCTTCAAGTAGATCTGATCCCATCATTCTCCCCATCTGCAAGATAAATTCTAAGTTTTTCTCAACAGTGTTTGTTTCGTTCATCCCAAGTTGCCTTTGTTTTCCTGCCCTCCCACCCTTTTTCTTCAAGGACACAGATTTCTTAATCATGTATCCTTTTATTTTTGTGAAGTTTCTCCATTCTTTTCCGTCAATGTTCTGACCCGGTGGTTCTCAAGAAGATGTTCTACTAGCTCGTCATTCCTCATTCCTTTCTCTTCTCCGGTGGATTCAAGTCAAGTTTTGTTGATCATACCTTTTTCCTCATTTCAATGTCTTCTCATACCGGTGCACCTCATTATCACTCTACTTCTCGCTATTTGTTATTCCGGAGTGCTCAAGATATCTCGAAGACTTGTGTTTCCATTCTCAATCCGTTCAAGCTCTTCGAGATTATTATCTCATTCAAGTCATTTAATTCAACCGGTGCAACATCTCTTTTAAATCTTTTCAACGATGTTCTTTTGAGTGGGCCCTAACCCACAGGTCTTTTCCCAGGATCTTACCTGACTCTTCTAATTATTCCGGAGCTATCCCAAATTCTTTTCCAAGTTTGATGTAAGAATGAATTTTCATCAGTCAAATGCTTTTCTCCAAGATCAATTTCAAATTCTTTTCATCTTTGGTTTAACCCTTCCTCTTTTTCTTTCTTCCGGAGTATCTCAACAATTCATGGTGGTTCTCATCATCATTCTCCACAATTGAAGACCGAAGAAGAGTTTCTCTTTAATCTTGCTCTATTCTCTTCAAGATGCGTGGTGCTAGCTTGTTGCCATGCTCTCATAATTGTTTTCGATTGTGAGAATCTTTTTCACCCATCAGGAGATATTCAAGAGTCTTCTCAGTTTGGCATCCGAAGGCCATCATGTCATAATTCTTCATTCTCAGCGTGTAGCTATCGTTCTCCAAATCTTGCCGGTGATTCGTTCAAATATCCTCTAATCAGTTCTTGATCTCTTTGTTCTCATGTATCTAGTTTGTCTCAAGCACCTTCATTCATTTGCTAATTCTTACCGGTGATGCACTCCTACTTCGATCATTTTCAATTCTTACGGTGGTTCTTTCAAGATCTCTCTTCCTTGGTCATCATATCACATTCTCGGTTTCATTTGTTTCATCTTCTCTTTTTCCCGGAGTTCCAAGCTCTAATTATCACGGAAATCCATCTAAATCATTGCAAGGATTCACCTTGTGTTTTCAACTTCTCTTTCTTTTCATCATCCTTTTATTACCGGAGTTCTTCATGGAGGCAACATGGTGATTCGTCAAGGATTCTTTTCATTCTTCATTTGTTCTTCAAGATTTCTCTCGAAGTTATGATCCGCCAAGCTTTACTCTAAATAAACAGGGTGCCCAACACTTGTTTTGTTTTGAGGCGTTCAAGTATTCTTCATCTTGCATTCCAAAGTGCAATTCCTTCTATCTTACCTTTTGAGATGGTGTTATGTCACTCTTGACAATTTCCTTCATGTTTCTTGATTCACATGTCGTCAAGAATGAGATATTTTAAATCCATCAATCTCTTCTTTGGAGTATCTTGGTATAGATTTCACCTAAAGCCTTCCCTAAGGAATATTGCTATTTCTGGTGCTTACCAATGATCCAAGTTATATCTCTATCATCTTGGTGAAGCAGTTTTCATCTCTTCATTAATCTCAAGCAAGCAATTGATTTTTGATAGTGGCAGAATTTCACCTCAAGTGTTGAGATGTTTACATAAGCCCACAACAAGTTTGTGCTTCTCGTTGTTGATTTTCCAACAACTCCGTTCAATTCTTCTTTGCAAGGATGCTTTCCAAGCTCATTTGTGGCAGAAGTTGGCTTTTTCTTCTTCATTCTGTTATTCCAATGGTCTATCTTCTATTGTTTCTTCCGGAGGCATTGTGATGTTGTGCTTTTCACTCATCATCTCGAATTATGAGGATCATGTTCTTCATGCTTATCCAATTAACCGGAGTGTTGTATCATCTCTTCAATATCTTTTCATCTCATCAAGTTTTCTTCTCTACCGGAGTGTTGTCCAAATTCTGAAATTCTTGTTCCTTGGCTATCTCATTATACCGTTGTGGTCATATGCTTTTCGTTCGTGAAGCTCTTATCTTCATGTATTTGCAACCTTCAAGTTCTCGTAATGTTCCTTGTCCCTCTTTTCTAAGGATTGTTTGTAATCTTGGTCATCTCCGTTATTTTGTTTCTTTCAATGTGTTCAACCTCTCAAGGTTCGTGGTTTCACTCATTGGTCAAAGAAGCAACTTAGTTTTACCTCTTCTCTTCCTCTTCCGTTTTCCCTCCGGTGCCATCCTAGATCTCGGGACGAGATCCTCTCGTAGTGGTGGAGTGTTGTAACGCCCCGGATACAACTTTCCATATTCGTAACTCCAACTCTTGCCTTTTCCGGAGATGCTATATGATACTTCCTTCGTGGTTGGGTTTTTCTCGTTTGTTTTGCATTTTGTTCTTCTTTTGCATCTCGTCTCATGTCACCATTCGCATTGCATCGGCACTCGTTGCCATCATCATGTTTTAAAAACTTGCATCCGCTCGTAGTTGCCGTGTCCCCCCCTTGCTTTTGTTGGCCATTCCGAGTCTAACTGGGTTTTCGATTCCCTCTTGTCTGACCGTTTGACCCTCTCTGCTCTTTACTCAGACCCCTCGCGCGCGTCCGAAAGTTGCCCCGGACCCGACCCGGGTGTTGTTACCGATGGGTCCGTATCATCCCCAAACATCCCGAAAACATCTCCATTTTCTTATTTGGACTCCCTAGCCTATTTTTCTCGACCGTCGGATTTTGATCGGATGATCCAACTCCTCTCTTTTCCCATATATATATATAGTCTATCCCTAGTCCATTTTGGACAAAACCCTATTTCCTAGGGATCCTCCTAGCCGCCGCCGCCACTCTCTCCCGTATCTTCATCGGGATCCTCCCAGATCCACCCAACCGGATCGCTCCCACCACCTCCCTCGATTTGTGCCGCCGCCCAACCACTCCCTCCAACCAGCGCCTACCTCCTCGTCCCCGTGCCCGCAGCAGCGGAGCAGGAGCCCTCGCGCCCGAGTCTCGCCGAGTCCAGCCGCCGAGCTCAACCTGACTTGCCGGGTCCGAGGTGGATCCATCCGGCCTCGCCGTTCCCCAGCCTCGCCTGCATCAGGGTCCGCCGGATCCTGGCCATTCCCTCGCCAGAGAACACCGTCGCGCGCCTGGTCCCGCTTAGCTGTCGCCGTCCGCGGTGGCCACTGACCGAGCCTCGTCATCAAGGCCGCCAAGAGCTCGCCGCGGGCGGCGGCCGTCCGCTGCCAAGATGGCCGAGCCGCCGTCATCTTTGTCCCCGTAGCCTCCCCGCTCTCCTCGTCGGCGCAGGGAGATGAGCTCCTCTCGGAAAACCAGCAAGCGGCGCCGCTCCTCGCAGGTCATCCGTGCCCCTGCGCTTCTTTCTTCTTCCCCTATCCCGCTCTTCTCTTAGTACTCTCTCTGTGTCCCGTGTAGGAGGACAGCCATGGGAGCACCACAGCAGCAGCAGTCCCGCGTCGCCAAGCCGCCTCCCTGTCCTCGAGTCCGTCCAGTTCCGCCGTCCGCCGTGGCCGTGGAGCTCGTCGAAATCGCCCCTCATGCCTCTCGCCGCCCGCGCCAAGTCCTCGCCGCCCTTTCTTCCTTCCCTCGCTCGTCCCATAGCTGCAGCCGCTGCTGCTCGTCGTCGCGTTGACCGCCCCCTTTGCTTCCCTTCGGCCTCCAAGGCCAGGCGTCGCCAGCCAGAGCCAGATCTGTCGGCTGCCAGTTTCTCTCCAACTGGCCTTGGCCCATGGGTGAGCCAGTAGCGCCCTCCTGCAGCCTTCCTCCGAACCGGGCCGTGGCCTGTGGTGAGCAGCCCCTCCACCCATCTCTGTTTGTTCTGTGCGGCCTAGCTCGGGCGATTTAAGCCCGTGTAATGCTTTTTTCCCTTAATCTGCGATTTAATCAATTTCCGGTGATTTAGCGATTTGCGTAAAACCCCTAGACTTCATGCATTTAATTACTCACAAACCGTGCATCGGATGTAAATAATTTATATATGTAAAATGATTAGAATTTCATCTAGTTTCATAATATGCCACTTTCATCCATGTTTAAAATGTTTAAATTGCTGTTTGTTTAAATTTGCTCAAATGCCATGTTAAAATGATTTAATTCATAACTAATTAACCATAGCTCGGATTTAAATAAACTTTATATGTAAATGGGGTGGAAAAATGCCTAGTTTAACATGGTGCACTTTATTTTGCTGTTTAACAACAATAAAATTGTGTTTAGGGCAGAACAGTACCAAATCTAAAATATGCATATGAGGATTTTCCGGAAATGTTGTTTGTTGTTCCGGCCTCATTTAAACTTGCCTAATTAGTTAGTTTACTTTCGTTACACCCCTTGCCATGTTTGAAAACATTTAACATTGTTTTGTACCTAAACGAGAGCGAACTAAATAACTTGTCGTGGTGTTTTGTCAATATGCAACTCGTTGCATATTGAGCTCCACTTAATTTGTAGGATTGTTTGTGCACTTTGCCTTGCCATGCATATTTAAACCGGACATGCATCATCCTTGGTTGTGCATCATGCCAAGTTTATATGATTTGTTTACTATGTTGTTTGCTTCTTTCCGGGTTAGCTTCGGTTTCGTTCCGGAGTTGTGAGGATTCGTTCGACTACGTCCGTTTGTCTTCTTCATGGACTCGTTCTTCTTCCTTGCGGATTTCGGGCAAGATGACCGCTACCTCGGATCTCACTACTATCATTGCTATGCTAGTTGCTTCGTTCTATCGCTATGTCATGTGACCTATTACCCGCTTATCAAGCCATCCCATATTGCCATGAACCTCTAACCTTTGACACCATTCCTAGCGAACCACTTGTTTGGCTATGTTACCGCTTTTGCTCACCCTCTTATAGCGTTGCTAGTTGCGGTGAAGTTGAAGATTTCTCCATGGTGGATGTGGTTTATGTTGGGATATCACAATATCTCTTATATTATTATTGCATCTATATATTTGGTAAAGGGTGGAAGGCTCGGCCTTATGCCCGGTGTTTTGTTCCACTCTTGCCGCTCTAGTTTCCGTCATACCGGTGTTATGTTCCCGGATTTTATGCTCCTAACGCGGTCGGGTGATTTATGGGACCCCTTGACAGTTCGCTTTGAATAAAACTTGTCCAAAGAAGGCCCAACATTGGTTTTACCATTTGCCTCACCTATTACCTTTTTTCCCTTGGGAGTCGCATCCCAAGGGTCATCTTTATTTTAGCCCCCGGCCAATGCTTGTCTAAGTGTTGGTCCAAACTAGAGCCACTTGCGGCGCCACCTCGGGAAACTTGAGGGCTGGTTCTAGTTGTGCGTAGTGCTCATCCGTCGTGGCTCGAAACGAGATACGCCGCTGCTACTATCGGGATGTCGGCACGCCGGAGGTATTGCTGGTCTTGTTTTACCATTGTCGAAATGTCTTGATGTACCGGATACCGAGTCCGATCGGAGTGTCTCGGGTGAAGGTCTATTCCTTCGATGATCGCGAGAGCTTGTCATGGGCTAAGTTGGGACACCCCGCAGGTTTAAACTTTCGAGAGCCGTGCCATGGTTATGTGGCGATGGGAATTTGTTAATGTCCGTTGTAGATAACTTGACACTTGATCCGAATTAAAACGCATCAACCGAGTGTGTAGCCGTGATGGTCTCTTCTCGGGAGTCCGGAAGTGAACACGGTTTCGTGTTATGTTTGACGTAAGTAGGTGTTCAGGATCACCTCTTGATCATTGCTAGCTTCACGACCGCTCCGCTTGTTTCTCTTCTCGCCTCATTTGCGTTGGTTAGCCACCATACATTGCTTAGTCGCTGCTGCAACCTCACCACTTTGCCCTTCCTTTCCCATTAAGCTTTGCTAGTCTTGATACCCATGGTAATGGGATTGCCGAGTCCTCGTGGCTCACCGGATACTTCCAAAACCAGTTTGCGGTGCCTGTGTAATCGAAAGCGGTGACGCAACTAAGCTCAAGGAGGAGCTCGATGAAGATCTTGCCCTTTGTGTTGTTTCGTTCTAGTTGATCAAGAGTGGAGCCCGGTTGGGGTCGATCGGGGACCTTTTGTCGCATTTGGGGTTCTTCTTTTATTTTGGTTCCGTAGTCGGACCTTGATTGTATCTGGATGATGTAATGCTCTATTCATGTAATTGTGTGAAGTGGCGATTGTAAGCCAACTATGTATCTCTTTCCTTATGTATTACTTGGGTTGTGTGAAGATTACCTCACTTGCGACATTGCTTTCAATGCGGTTATGCCTCTAAGTCGTGCTTCGACACGTGGGAGATATAGCCGCATCGAGGCGTTAAAGTTGGTAATCGAGCCTTCCCGACCTTAGGAGCCCCACCGCTTGATCGCTTTTAGCGGCCGAGTTGTGTCTAAAAAATGTTTTGAGTCATTTAGGATTATATATATCGGAGAGTTAGGAATTCTTTTTACTCCTCAGTCCCTTCCTCGCTCTGGTGAGGTCTCCTGACGTAGAGTTTTGACTCTTCTCTTCTCAAATTTCACTAAAAACATTTTTTAGGATCACGCGGGTATCTTAGAATCGTTCCGATGGTTTTATGATGACAACATTGTTCTTGGTGCCTCCTGACATTTAGGGGTTGTGGCAGTGTCCCGGGGAGTTGAGCTCCGAGGTGTTGTCGCCATAATTTTATCGCTGCAGCTTCGAATACCGAGTTTAGCACGCCGACATCGAAAATCTCTTTTATGCAGTTGTTGGTGAGATAACCCCGCTAACCCAGTACTGAGGTGAGTACGGGAGTATTGCCATGACTCGTGGCACGCCTGGGGGGTCTCCGTGGCACGCCTGGGGGGTCGAGGCTGCGCAGTTTAAGCAGGAGGTGGCAAGGCGTCGTCGGCGCGCTCGCCATGCACCTGTGTGTCCTCCTGGCAGGAGGAAGACGACAGGGGAAGGCTGGTGGGCTGGCTAGCAGTCTTTGGCCGCCAGTGGACAGAATGCGCCCGTAGTTTCCTCTCTCTCTCTTTCTATTTTAATTATCGTTTTCTATTTCGACATTTGTTTTAACTTAATTAAAATACTAAGGCATTTTCGAAACCACAGAATAATTGTGGGCTCTGCTTGTAATATTTCCAACAGCCCCACTTGTTCAGAATTATTTGGACATTTAAAATATTATATAGCATTTAATTGTCCAAATTCAAATACGTATGAATTAACTCCAAAATCCAGAAATGTCCTAGAAATGTGTGCATCATTTTTGGAAGAAGTTTTCACCCATTCCAAAATTGATGAACTTTTCTAAAGGCCATTTTGGGTAGATGGAAAAGATTTAATTTGACCCTAGTTGTATTTCATTTGCTGCTAGGGTTTATCAGTCCCCATTTCAAGTTTAATTAAAACTTAGACATGATGCAACACAAGATGCTAGCGCTAACCATTGCTAGAACTAGGGATGTGACAGCTCACCCCCACTAAACAAGAATCTCGTCCCGAGATTCAAGCGTAGGGTAGGATGAAGGGGGAACGCAAACTAACATAATCTTCACGATCCAGGTGGCACTTCATCAGAATGTTGAATCGATCACCATCTTTGACCCGATGCCTTCCTCCGAGAACTCCAACTAACATGACAAGAAGAGGAAAGGAAAACTCTAGAAGAGTCAATCTTCTTGAAGACCGAACAACTCAGGATCAACTCATGGGATGAGACATTAACACATCTCTCAAGCTGAGACACGAAGCATACATCTGAAGAAATGGAGTGAGACAGATGACGAGGGCTCGCTAGGTAGACAGCAATTCCAGACTTAAGAATGTGGTGATCGGTTGTCAACGTAGCGAGGAGTTGAATTGCCATGATACCATAACGGGGCACCTTAGGGAAGGTGACTCGTAGGAATATCCCTTAAGTGGCAAAAAGAATTACCTTTGATTCAAAGATCATCGAAACTCTTTATACCAGCCTAAGGCAATTCTCGAGCGATCGTTTGGAGGGGTTTGGTAGAATGGCATACCCGGATTAGAATGGATGATGTGGATTACCTTGTTGAAAACAACACAAGGGATGATTTTGCTTGTGCGTGCTCTCAAGAACTTGAGCATTTCCATATTCATCAAGGTTTTACCAATATCCGTGACAAGGATCCTGGCAACACAACGTACTACCATGATGAATACCGGTGGAGGATGCAGATGCAAAGGAAAGATAACACTTTCTCAGATTTCACCTTGGCAAGGCCAAGGGGACCAAATCTGGATGATCGACCGAGAGACATTTAGCACTCTGCTTCTAATCTTCTCCTCGATGTTCTACATACCACAGTCGTACTTAAAGCATTAACATGGCCATCAAGTATAGGTCGGACTTCGGGAGCTCAAGAATCCATAAGGAATAACTATGGAAGTAAATCCTACGAAATCCTTATGGGGAGGTGGCCAACTTCCTCAATCAAGATACTACAATAACGGGTCTTCCGACTGGGTGTGTTGGCCACGACATCCACTTTACCGTGTTACAGAGAGACCAATATAATAGTTCTTGGGAAATGTTCCAATCATCATATCTGCCTGAGATTCAAATCTGATTGGTGTCAGGATATTCTAGACTCATTGAGTCTAGAAAGAAAAATGAAAGTTTGCAACACAAATCGAGGAGGCGACCTTGCAAGATTCTCGGGAAATGGACTACGGTAGTTGTTGGGGAACGTAGTAATTTCAAAAAATTTCCTACGCACACGCAAGATCATGGTGATGACATAGCAACGAGAGGGAAGAGTGTATGTCCACGTACCCTCATAGACCATAAGCGGAAGCGTTATAACAACGCGGTTGATGTAGTCGTACGTCTTCACGATCCGACCGATCCAAGCACCGAACGTACGGAGCCTCCGAGTTCAGCACACGTTCAGCTCGATGACGATCTCCGGCCTTCGATCCAGCCGAGCTCCGGAGATGAGTTCCGTCAGCACGACGGCGTGGTGACGGTGTTGATGTTCAACGGCGCAGGGCTTCGCCTAAACTCCGCGACGATATGACCGAGGTGGAATATGGTGGAAGGGGGCACCGCACATGGCTAAGGAACGATCCGTAGATCAACTTGTGTGTCTATGGGGTGCCCCCCGCCCCCGTATATAAAGGAGCCAGGGGGAAGGAGGCTGCCGGCCTAAGGGGGCGCGCCAAGGGGGGAGTCCTACTCCCACCGAGTAGGACTCCCTTTTCCAAGTTGGAGTAGGAGAGAAGGGGAAAGAGGGAGGAGGGAAGGAAAGGGGCGCCGCCTCTTCCCTTGTCCTATTCGGACTAGGAGGGGAGGCGCGCGACCCCTCCTTGCTCCTTCCTCTTCTCCCTCTTGGCCCATGTAGGCCCATTAACCCCCCGGGGGGTTCCGGTAACCTCCCGGTACTCCGGTAAAATGCCGATTTCACCTGGAACCATTCCGATGTCCAAACACAGGCTTCCAATATATCAATCTTTATGTCTCGACCATTCCGAGACTCCTCGTCATGTCCGTGATCACATCCGGGACTCCGAACAAACTTCGGTACATCAAAACTTATAAACTCATAATAAAACTGTCATTGAAACGTTAAGCGTGCGGACCCTACGGGTTCGAGAACTATGTAGACATGACCTAGAACCATTCTCGGTCAATAACCAATAGCGGGACCTGGATGCCCATATTGGTTCCTACATATTCTACAAAGATTGAGGGAGTCCTGGACTAGGGGGTGTCCGGACAGCCGGACTATCATTATCCGCCGGACTCCAAGACTACGAAGATACAAGATTGAAGACTCCGGCTCGTGTCCGGATGGGACTTTCCTTGGCGTGGAAGGCAAGCTTGGCAATATGGATATGTAGATCTCCTACCATTGTAACCGACTCTGTGTAACCCTAGCCTCCTCCGGTGTCTATATAAACCGGAGGGCTTTAGTCCGTGGGACAACATACATTACAACAATCATACCATAGGCTAGCTTCTAGGGTTTAGCCTCCTCGATCTCGTGGTAGATCTACTCTTGTACTACCCATATCATCAATATTAATCAAGCGGGGCGAGGGTTTTACCTCCATCGAGAGGGCCCAACTCGGTAAAAACATCGTGTCCTCGCCTCCTGTTACCATCCGCCTAGACGCACAGCTTCGGGACCCGTGCCGAGATCCGCCGGTTTTGACACCGACATTGGTGCTTTCATTGAGAGTTCCTCTGTGTCGTCACCGATAGGCTTGATGGCATCTTCAACCAACAACGCTGTCCAGGGTGAGACTTTTCTCCCCGGACAGATCTTCGTATTCAGCGGCTTCGCACTGCGGGCCAATTCACTTGGCCATCTGGAGCAGATCGAAAGCTACGCCCTGGCCGTCATGTCAGATTTGGAAGCTTGAACTTCACGGCCGATGTCCGCGGAGACTTGATCTTTGACGGACTCGAGCCACAGCCAAGCGTGCCGCACTGTGACGATGGGCATGATCTAGCTCTGCCGCCGAACAGTGCCTTGGTGGCCGCACACGGATCCGCTTCGGCCATTAGCCCGGAGCCGATCGCCCAGATCGAGGGCCGGTGGATAGACGCCGCCCTGGGGGCTTCAACATCCACGATGATGAAGCCGAACACTGATCTTGTCCCCTTGGAAACTCGTGATTCCGAGGCACCGGACTCCTCGCCGGACTCTGAACCTCCCGCGCCCCTACCAATCGATCCGGATTGGGCGCCGGTTATGGAATTCACCGCCGCGGACATCTTTCAATACTCGCCTTTTGGCGATATCCTGAATTCACTAAAGCACCTCTCGTTATCAGGAGAGTCTGGCGGACTATGGCGGGATGGCTGGGTACGAACGACGAAGAAATTCAGAGCCCACCCACCACCCACTTTGTAGCCACTGCCGATGATCTAACCGACATGTTAGACTACGACTCGACACCATCGACGCTATGGACGACGATGCCGGAGATTTATCAGAGCCAGCGCCTACAGGCACCGAAGACCACCTCATCATACGACATATATATGGTGGACACCCCAAAAGACGGGATGGCGAAGAAGCAGCGGAGGCGACTCTCTAAAGAAGCAGCCCAAACGCCGACGCCAGCGGGCGCCGCTCTAAATCCCGCCACAAAGAAGAATGGAGATTCCGCATAGGAGATAATAATACTCGAGAGTGTTGAAGACAATCCCCTCCAAAGAAGACTCAAGCAGCGGGAGGATGTAAGCAAGCCCTCATGAGAGGGCGGCGATTTAAGAGGTTGAGGATCATAACTATATACCTCCTCCAAGACGGCAAGCCTCAACGATGATGAATTCGCTGCACTCGAGGATCCCGTCGAACAAGAGCGCTTCAAGCGCAGCTTATCGCCACAAAGAAACAGCCTAAAGAAAAAGCAAGAATAGCTCCAAGCTGATCAGACTCTGCTGGCCGATCGATGGACCGAGGTCCTCGCGTCAAGAGTATAAACTCGAACGCCCTACAAAAGTTACCTAAGACGCAAGCTGCTCCCCGACTAGAGGAGGAAGCATACATACCTCCATCACCAACGCACGATATGGCTGACCGACCACCCCGTGGTCGTGACGAGAGGCATCCAGTGCCCCAGCCAAGACCGTACCCGGCATCGCTCCAAAAGTACGGCCAAGAGGGAACGCTACCGGACTTGCGAGACATATTGAGGACAAAGCAAGGCAATCCAGATCCATCTACGGATCACGTGGGCGCCCTACGACCCACGACGGATACCGTCGCGCCGGATACAATAACCCCGGCCGGGCCGAACACAGCAGACAGCGCTCTCTCGAGCTGCGTCGTGACATTGCTCAATACAGAGGCGCCACACACCCTCTATGCTTCACTGACGAAGTAATGGATCATCAGATCCCTGAATGGTTTAAACCCGTAAACATTGAATCTTACGATGGCACAACAGACCCCGCGGTTTGGATCGAAGACTATCTTCTCCACATCCATATGGCCCGCGGAGATGATCTCCATGCCATCAAGTATCTCCCACTCAAGCTTAAAGGACCAGCTCGGCATTGGCTAAACAGCTTGCCCGCAGAGTCGATTGGGTCTTTGGGAAGACACGAAGCCGCATTCCTCAACAACTTCTAGGGCACGATAAAAGCGACCACCGACGCCGATGACCTAAGCCACATCATTCAGCAGCCGACGAATCGCCGGATAATTCGACACGGTTCTTGACAAAGAAAAACCAAATCGCTGATCGTCCGGATGCAGAGGCCCTTGCAGCCTTCAAACATAACATCCGGGACGAATGGCTAGCCCGGCACCTAGGGCAGGAAAAGCCGAAATCCATGGCAGCCCTCACATCGTTAATGACCCGCTTTTGTGCGGGAGAGGACAGCTGGCTAGCCCGTAGCAACAACCTCCGCAAAATTTCTGCAGTCCGGATACCAAGGACAACAACGGTAGGTCACGTCGAAACAAAACAAGCGCCGCGTAACGGGCGATTTATAAGGAGGATATGGCAGTCAATGCCGGATTCTGGGGCTCTAAACCCGGTCAGCGGAAGAAGCCATTCAAAAGAACCACTCCGGGTCCGTCCAATCTGGACCGAATACTCGACCGCTTATGCCAGATACATGGCACCTCTGAAAAGCCAGCCAACCACACCAATAGAGATTGCTGGGTGTTCAAGAAGGCCGACAAGTTAATTGCCGAAAACAATGACAAGGGGCTAAACAGCGACGATGAGGAAGAGACCCGAACGACGAACAACAGAGGACAGAAGGGTTTTCCCCCACAAGTACGGATGGTGAATATGATATACGCGACCCACATACCCAAGAGGGAGAGGAAACGCGCACTAAGGGACGTCTATGCGATGGAGCCACCGCCCCAAAGTTCAATCCATGGTCCTCTTGTCCGATCACTTTCGATCAAGAGACCATCCGACCAGCATACGCCATGGCGGATTCGCCGCATTGGTTTTAGACCCAATCATCGATGGATTTCACCTCACGAGAGTCCCGATGGATTCGGCGGCAGTGCTCTAACCTGCTTTATCAGATACATAGGTCGTAAAATAGGCATAGACCCATCAAGGATTAAGCCTACAAAGACAACCTTTAAAGGTGTCATACCAGGAGTGGAGGCCAACTGTACAGGCTCAGTCACACTGGAAGTGGTCTTCGGATCCCCGGATAATTTCCGGAGCGAAGAGTTAATCTTCGACATAGTACCGTTTCGCAGCGGCTATCACGCTCTGCTCGGACGAACCGCGTTTGCAAAATTCAACGTGGTGCCGCATTATGCATACCTAAAGCTCAAGATGCCAGGCCCTTGTGGAGTCATCATGGTCAATGGGAATACGGAACGCTCCCTCCGAACGGAGGAACATACAGCGGCTCTCGCGGCAGAAGTACAGAGCAGCCTTCTAAGGCAATTCTCAAGTCCGGCAGTTAAAAGGCCGGATACAGCAAAGTGCGCCTGGAGCAATGCCAACCAAGACCACCTGGCGCGATCAGAGCACGCGTAGCAATGCGGCCCCAACCCTCGCCCGTGCATGATCGCAAGAATAACACTCCGCGTACATCATTACGCTTTAGAGATACCATGGGCACAGGGGAGGGGGCACGATCGCAACGGACCCAGAGTGCGGTTCGACCACACCGGGGGCTCGCAAGTGTGCCCCCCCTTTCTTATTTTTCTTCTTCTTTTATGTACACAGGACTCTGTTAACCAGAAGCCCTGTTGAAAGTGCAACTAATCCCCGGGTGGTTTTGGTAATTAATAACAACATATATATCATTGAACTAATAGTTACTTGAGAATCATTTCAGAGAGTTCAGTGATATGGGTATGGCAAGGAATGAAGAAGTGGACCCCCCAAAATGCTAAGGCAAGCATTGGCAAAAGCTCAAGACTCCATTTTTGGTTTAGTGATCCAAGATCACATTGAGTCCATAGGAAAAGCCAATACTATTAAAAGGGGATGAGGTTATGATGATGATCCGTTGCTCAAGTGCTTAGTGATACATCTCCTAAACTATCAACAACTTTCACCGCCATATACACTCATAAGTAGTCTCGGTCCCACCGATATTCCAAACTCACCACACCGAGATGAACCACCTCAGCCATAAGCCAAACCCTAGTAAACTCGGATTTTCCGATTCGAACTCGGTCTCACCAAACATGAGTTGCCAAGCTTCAGAATCTTCGTCATCAAATCGGTGTCACCGAGATGATGAAGTCGGTCCCACCAAACCGGCATGCTCTTGTCATTGCATCTAATCGGACTAACCGAGATTGTATATTCGGTCCCACGAAAATCCTAACGCTCACATTATTTGAACTATCGGTCTCACCGAGTTGTCCACTTCGGTCCCACCGAGATTGCTCAAATGTGTGTAACAGTTGGATTTTGTGTGGAGGCTATTTATACCCTCCACCCCTCTTCATTCGTGGAGAGAGCCATCGAAAGAACTACCACTCCTACCTTACATTTCGAGAAGAGAACTACCTACCCTTGTGTTGAGATCAAGTTGCTCCACTCCCACCATATGAAGCTTGATCTCTAGCCTTCCCAAGTTGCTTTCCACTCAATCCTTTCTTCCACCACAGCCAAATCAGTGAGGAGAGTTGAGTGTTGGGGAGATTATCATTTGAAGCACAAGAGCAAGGAGTTCATCATCATCTACAACATCTATTACCTTTTGGAGGGTGGTGCCTCCTAGATTGGTTAGGTGTCGCTTGGGAGCCTCCGTCGTTGAGATGTGGAGTTGAACCAAGAAGTTTGTAAGGGCAAGGAGATCGCCTACTTCGTGAAGATCTACCCCGAGTAAGGCTAGCCCTTCGTGGGCGTAGGCCATGATGGAATAGACAAGGCAGAATTTTTATATTGACAAGTAGTCTAATCACCCCCCCTCTAGACATACTTTCGATCCTACAAGTGGTATCAGAGCTTTGGTCTCCATTGTATTGGTTTCCATTGCATTGGACTCCATAAGCTTGGTTTCACAACCTAGGAGAGTATGGCGCCTAGTGAGGGTAATTTTCAAGAGGTCCTTACTTTGATGGTACAAATTTTGCTAGTTGGAAGCATAAAATGAAAATGCATATTCTTGGTCATAACCCAGCCGCATGGGGCATTATTTGTGTTGGTATGCAAGGTGAATTCTTCAAGGAAGGAAAGTTCCGGATCGCGGCTACACCGAAGAATTATGGATGTTGCAAAACAATGCTCAAGCTTGTGACATTCTCTTCAATGGCTTGTGTCCCGTGAGTTCAACAAAATCAGCCGCCTTGAGAATGCAAAAGAGATTTGGGATACTTTGGTTGAAATGCACGAAGGTACCGAGTCCGTGAAGGAATCAAAGCTAGATATTCTTCAAGGTCAACTTGACAAGTTCAAGATGAAGGATGGTGAAGGAGTCGCTGAAATGTACTCTAGGCTTGCTCTCATCACAAATGAGATTGCCGGCTTAGGAAGCGAAGAAATGACTGACCGATTCATCATCAAGAAGATTCTCATAGCTTTGGATGAAAGTATGACACCGTGTGCACTTTGATCCAAATGATGCCAAACTACAAGACTCTCAAGCCAACCGAAGTCATTGGAAGAATTGTTGCTCATGAGATGACACTTAAGGATAAGGAAGAGCTTCACAACAAGTCAAGTGGTGCTTACAAAGCTACAAGTGATGCTCCCACAGCCTCAAGTGACAAGTTAGTTTCCAATGAAGAGATAAGCCTAATGGTCAAGAACTTCAACAAATTCTACAAGAATAGAGGCAAAGAGAGAAGCTCAAAGTCTAGATCATATGATGAAAAGAGATCTTCTAGTCGTGATCGAATCTACAATTGTGGAAGACCCGGACACTACTCAAATGAGTGTACGGCTCCCCACAAGAGAAGAGAAGAATCTCCAAGAAGAAGAAGCTCAAGAGATGAGTCACCTCGGAAGAGAGAAGGAGCAGAGATGATCGTTATGAACGAAGACCCTCTCGGAGAAGCAAGGATTCGGAGAGGAAAGACAAGTCATCAAGGAGCTACACAAGAAGAAAACATCAAGCTCATGTAGGTGAATGGGTCTCCGGCCCGACTCAGACAATCAATCCGAAGGAAGCTATCACTCCGACTCCGACTACAACCAAGATGAAGGTGTTGCGGTCTTGCTCTCAGATCCTCCAACTCCAACTCCTACGACTTATTTGATTCACCAAATGAGGGAATTGGAAGATGCTTCATGGCTAAAGGCCCCAAGGTATCACACCCTGAATTCATTGACTTCAATAGTGATGAGGATGACTTGCTTGGTGAAGATGAGCTCTTGCATGATAAATCCAAGGAGCCTAGTAACGATGAACATGCTAGTAGTCTTTATAGTCGAGAAGAGTCGAATGACAATGCTATGAAGGAGATTGAGCGCCTAACTAAAGAACTAAACACTCTTAAGTTAGCTCATGAAACAACTCAAGAAGATCATAGAGAGCTCCTAAGATCTCATGAGAAGCTACGCTTCGAGAAGCTCACTCTAGAGCAAGAACATGAGTTTCTAAAAGCAATCAATGACGATCTTCGAAAGAAGAGTTCTTCATATCTTGCCAAACGACTTCTCTTGTCTAATTTCTTGCCACCCATTAAGACTAAGCATGACAAGCATAAGAAAAATTCTTCCTCTAGCAAAGAATAATAACCATGCTAAATCAATGTTGTTGCTTCTAGTAGTTCTCTTGATTCCACTAACAATGTTTCAAGCCAAGTTACACTTGAGCAAGAGAATAGTTTATTAAAAGGGATCATAGAGAAAGGTGTCTACAAGAGCCTTGCCGGAAGCAAGAACTTTGAGGAAATTGTTCGCAAGCAAGGAAGGCACCGGAAGAATCAAGGAATTGGTTTTGAACGAAAGTTCAACGCCGAAGGCGTTGAGTGGGAAGAAGGTCAATATCCTACTCCACAGTTTGTTCCTCAAAAGGAGAAGTATGATCCTACTTCTTCCAATGTGGAACATGCTCAAGATGACCTTCCACCACAAGACCACAAGCTAAAAGGCAAGGACAAGCTTCAAGAGGAGATTGATGCATTTGTTGAAGCACCTCAAGCCATGGTCAAGTGGGTTCCCAAGGAAACGTCAAGTTCTACTTCGTCAAGCTCAACTACAACCCCAAGGATTCCCATCAAGATGATGTGGATCCCAAAGAAGAAGAACTAGAAAGTTCTTGAGGGTGACTCCGCCAACATACTTCACTCACATTCATTTTGGCAAAAACTTGTGCAATCAACTTCCACATCGTGCACTAGTTCATGGAGTCACAAACCCTCTTGTTGGTAAGTCAAGGGACAAGGTAATCATTGCTTTCATGGACATCATCTATTGTGAACTTCAATCTATGTCCATGGATATCCTTGTTTGTTCCTTGTGGGACTAACCCATGTAGGTATTGAAAGTGCCCGAATCCAAAGGATAGCTCCCAACTCTTGATGATCTCCATCAACATTGAGCATCCACATCTTCAACATCTACATGAAGTCTTCTACGACAACCCAAGGTTAGTTTGACCCTTTAAAAGGGTTCTCACATCTAGGGGAGCTTTGCTCTAAAAATTGAGCTAAAGCATCTTCAAATGATGTGAACACATCAATGCTTTATGTAAAAGTGGTAACCCCACTTGTGCTTAAACGATGAGTATGACCTACGATCAAATGTTCTCATTTGGCTCCTAAGTCAATATACTCATATAAAGATGACTCATCGACAAATTGTGTGTTAGTTGCTAGAGTTTTGGTTGTGCATGTTTGACACATATTTCATTTGCTATCTTATTGTGTGAGCATGTTGGATGCATGATTTTATCCATTCGAGGACATCCATTTGTTGTTTTGGTCGTTTTGAGTTTTCTGACCAAATGGATGGACAAGAATGCCTAAGTACCTCCCCTAGCTATCTATGCTTTCTTGTCTCAAATTCTATTCATGCTTACATCACAAATTTTGAACAAGTCATTTTCGACCCTCCGGTGAGGAGCACTTGAGCCACCGATCCGTCAAGGGCTAATTTCCAAAACCTTCTAATTGATTTCGGTCGGACCAACTCACTCAAACTCGGTCGAACCGAAAGCATTTAGACTGATCTAGGTTTTCATCTCGGTGAAACCGAGTTGTGATTTTCGGCGTGATCAAGTGCATAACGCCTAGCAGTTATCCATCTCGTGCCACCGAAGTTTTACAACTCGGTCCCACCGACAATGAAGGGTATATATTCCGAGGGCCGCGCTGATTCCTCCTTCAAACG
Organism: Aegilops speltoides; assembly: GCA_021437245.1. Classification (NCBI taxonomy): domain Eukaryota; kingdom Viridiplantae; phylum Streptophyta; class Magnoliopsida; order Poales; family Poaceae; genus Aegilops; species Aegilops speltoides. The sequence continues at coordinate 298,540,036 of CM038141.1, read as the reverse complement.
CTTTCGCCCCACACCCCTTTGCCGCCTTCGCCTTGGTCTCCGGATCGTCGCCGTTGCCGCTTTAGGCGCCGCGCCGCAGTCTCCGCCGCCGTCAACGGCCATCTCCTCCGCGCCGTTGCCGCCATAGAAAAACTCCACCAAGTTAGGGTGAGTTTTGATCCCACTCGTGCTCCCATCTCCGATTCAATGCACGCTTGATTGCCTAGTATCTTGCCACGATTGAAATCCTCCTGTACACCGTTGGTTCGTTTGAACTAGATTCGAGTAAAAGTTTTAGGGTTAGGTTTCGTGGAACACATCTCGGTGAGACCGATTTTATATTTTCGGTATGACCGATTTGGCCTATGGCCATTGCAGATCGCACCCTTCGGTCCAACCGAAGTTGTGCAAAATCGGTGTGACCGAAATGAAGATTCTGTGAAACCCTAGTGTTTTCGGCAGGATCGAAACCCACTTCGTCAAACCGAAAGTGGTGTGCCAAGCTCTGCTTAACACTTCGGATTCACCGAACCTTAAACTCGGTCCGACCAAATGTCTTCTGTGAAAACTTAATACTAGAATTTGAACTCATTTTTTTGCAAAAACTTCTGCAGCTTTGTGATGACTCTTCTTCTCTGCCTACACCTTATCTATTCACAGGTTGTCGGCCATGTCGATGCCGTGATAAGTGAGAACAGGTCGAGACACCCATTGCGACATTCCAGAGAGCAGAGGACTTCTATGAGACCGTCTTGATGGACAAGAAGCCCATAGTCGCAGACACCGTGATATGTTGACCGGAAGTACATTGACAAATAAGAGCACAGAGATTTCTTTCCACATGTGCATGAAAGTTTCACCGCATGTGGAGTTGCAGATTTTGTAGGTCGAAATTGACCAGCTTGGAACGATGAGATGATAATGCAATTTTATGCCACAACTCACTTCTACCCCGATGGAAAGATTATGTGGATGACCAAGGTCAAAGGTTTTCTTCTTCTGTTGAAGAATGGGCAGAAATTCAATGCTCCAAAGGCAACGAGAAGATGATATTGATGTATATGGGATTCCAAAGAAGAATCATGAATCCATGAAAAACATGTACAAAGAGGTTCCAAGAGAGGATTTGGGAGTCCGAAGCTCGGCTCGATCTACCATCTCCGTGCAGGCTTACCTACCACTAATACCATTTTGAGGCATACCTTGATGCCCAAATCTGAGATGATCGCATGATCGAGGATACTCTATCAACATGCTGCACATACTTGATGAGAGAGCACCTCTCAAGGTGATGGACTTGATGGTAGAGACCATTAAGAGGACTGCAATGACCGTAAAAGGTCATGTGGATTTGCCCCGCAGATTCAGATGCTTATCAATGCCAAGTTTGGCACGGGCACATTCTTGTTGGATAGAGAACATTTACCGCTGCAGCCAAAGCATGAAGACAATGTTGTTGTGATCGATGAGGAGGATCCGACATCCGCTGAAGGTCAAGCCAAGATCGCAGCTGCTAAGAAAGCCAAAGTCGACAAGGAAGCAGCAGCAGCAGCTAAACCAAAGAGTTTCGAGAGCAAATTCTTGAAGCTACTAAAAGGATTGAACAACGCCTAGCCAAGATTGAACAGTCTCAGAGAGCTTAGAGAGGATTGTTGACGAGAAGATCCACGCCCGGGCGTGAAGTCGATCAAATACAAGTGACCGCCAACAAGCTCGAGGCGACATTGAGGAAGCAAAGCAGACAAGGCGAGCTTATGCGTGAGTTGCGGGATGACTTAGTCTAGATTCTCATCGACAGATCGCTCCGGTTCCCAAAGGATCCCGATCAGCTGCTATTACGATGGATCGACACCAGACTACAGCTTCAAAGACTCTCCCACAGCCCAAATGGTTGCTCCTACTCCAGCTCCAGCTCCAGGTCCACTCCTCGAGCACGACATCACCAAAGTCTTCGCCGATGTTGTCATATCCACTCCGACATCAACCTGCACGGGAGCCGCCAAAGCAGAGTCCACAAGGACGCTTAGCTCTATGCTTTTTCGAACTTTTGGTAACTTGTTGCCAAAGGGGAGAAATTGTATAGATCATAGGGCTTCGAGAGAGAGTGTTTGTTATCTTTGCGCTTTTGCTCTTTCGTTCTTTTGCGGTTTCTTTGAGATACTTTTGGTTTTCGAGACATTCAGTGTGTTTGATACTCCGCTTGATTCTACCTTAATGAGTGCTTGGTCGCACTATGCTTTAATGTGTGCTTAATGCTTATCATATGCCATTCCTATCTCGTATGACCATTTACTCATGTCTTGGTGATTGGGTGCATGCTGTTCATTCTTATCATTTTGTGCACTCCACCAAGATGTATGTGACATGGAAGAGTGACCCATGATCCTAATCGATTGTGCATTTGCATTCAAACGCAAATCTTAAATAATGCACAAATTTAGGGAGCTCTTGCTTATCACATACTTCTCAAAGCAACGATATTATTCATTGATTATATCCTTTGTCGAAGTTTTGATCTATATGTTGTCATCAATTACCAAAAGGGGAGATTGAAAGTGCAACTAATCCCGGTTGGTTTTGGTAATTAATAACAACATATATCTCATTGAACTAATAGTTACTTGAGAATCATTTCAGAGAGTTCAAGGATATGGGTATGGCAAGGATCAAGAAGTGGACCCCCAAAATGCTAAGGCAAGCATTGGCAAAAGCTCAAGACTCCATTTTTGGTTTAGTGATCCAAGATCACATTGAGTCCATAGGAAAAGCCAATACTATTAAAAGGGATGAGGTTATGATGATGATCCGTTGCTCAAGTGTTTAGTGATACATCTCCTAAACTATCGCCAACTTTCACCGCCATATACACTCATAAGTAGTCTCGGTCCCACCGATATTCCAAACTCACCACACCAAGATGAGCCACCTCAGCCATAAGCCAAACCCTAGTAAACTCGGATTTTCCGATTACAACTCGGTCTCACCGAACATGAGTTGCCAAGCTTCAGAAACTTCGTCATCAAATCGGTGTCACCGAGATGATGAAGTCGGTCCCACCAAACTGGCATGCTCTTGTCATTGCACTAATCGGACTAACCGAGATTATATATTCGGTCCCACCGAAAATCCCAACGCTCACATTATTTGAACTATCGGTCTCACCGAGTTGTCCACTTCGGTCCCACCGAGATTGCTCAAATGTGTGTAACGGTTGGATTTTGTGTGGAGGCTATTTATACCCTCCACCCCTCTTCATTCGTGGAGAGAGCCATCGTAAAGAACTACCACTCCTACCTTACATTTCGAGAAGAGAACTACCTACCCTTGTGTTGAGATCAAGTTGCTCCACTCCCACCATATGAAGCTTGATCTCTAGCCTTCCCAAGTTGCTTTCCACTCAATCCTTTCTTCCACCATAGCCAAATCAGTGAGGAGAGTTGAGTGTTGGGGAGATTATCATTTGAAGCACAAGAGCAAGGAGTTCATCATCATGTACAACATCTATTACCTTTTGGAGGGTGGTGCCTCCTAGATTGGTTAGGTGTCGCTTGGGAGCCTCCGTCGTCGAGATGTGGAGTTGAACCAAGAAGTTTGTAAGGGCAAGGAGATCGCCTACTTGTGAAGATCTACCCCGAGTAAGGCTAGCCCTTCGTGGGCGAGGCCATGATGGAATAGACAAGGTTGCTTCTTCATGGACCCTTCGTGGGTGGAGCCTCCGTGGACTCAAGGCAGCCGCTACCCTCCGTGGGTTGAAGTCTCCATCAACGTGGATGTACGATAGCGCCACCTATCGGAACCACGGAAAAATCACCGCGTCTCCAAAATTGCGTTTGCTCTTCTCCACCTCTCTTTACTACATGTGCAATTTACTTTCCGCTGCCTATACTCTAGAATTGCATGTGTAGGGTGATGCTTGACTTGATCATAATTGTGAATCTGCCAAAAACTGTTCTTTGTCAAAAGGCAGAATTTTTATATTGATAAGTAGTCTAATCACCCCCCCTCTAGACATACTTTCGATCCTACACCTGTCCAGCGGCGAACCTGCCGAACTCATGATGCAACAGTCAGGGACTAAAGAAGGCCACGACGAACACTCAGGTGGTCTCAATTACGAGCATTAAATTCAATTATATACACCAAGTCTGCAGCTCATCCTCGAGGGGACATGTTTATTTAGTCCAAATCCCTTGCTTGCCAAGACTATTTGTATCATCCGCTCTACTAGCGCACCCTCTTTCATAAATAATGCAGCACCTTGTTGATCACAATTGCATTACCTTATATATATATATGCTCATTATATGACATCTTGCGCCCGTATATTTTGGTACGGCCTAATACCCCGGGGGCTTATGATCCCCATCCTATGGTGTGATAATTCCGAACACTTTCACAAGTGCGGCACCCCGAACTTATAGCATTATATGAATCGACTCCGAATCATGTCTTGGGTCAATAGTTGGGTTTGCCCGGCTCCCACGCTTTTGGTGCCTTACGCCCGCCCGTCGGCTAAGGTGGCACTGGGAGAACCACTGCGATTGCGCCCCGGTTGAGCTGGGCGAGCGCCTTAGTGGAGAAAGCTAAAACTGACTGGCATGATAAGGCGAGAGACTGGTCGCTGTTCGAGAGGTTTTTTCGGGTCCTTAAAGACTCACGCCGCTTCGACCGAAGTTCCGAACAATGTCCGATGAAGGCGTGGATAGCGCCCCGGATTCGGTCTTCCGAATACCAGGGGCTTCGCCGAAATTTAAAATTATAGAATTCTATGGCTAAGTGAGAGTGTTCAAGCATTATAAGTCCGGTTGCCTTGTTCGTTGTGTTGAGTGCCTCCCTCGATGGACCCAACAATGGGAACACGAGTGCTCAAGTTTATCCCGAACACCCCAAAGACTGTGGCTTGGGGGCTGAAGCCAACGACTTGCCATCTCTCAGATTTTATAAAAGGCCGCACAGAAGGTAATATTTTAAATTAAACAAGCGTTGCTTAACGCGCACATGAACAAAGTTTCAGCGCGCAGGATAATACATAGCAAATTCACTCAAAAATTACATTTCGGGGCACTCATCCGCAATATGCGGGCTCCTTCAGACAGTTTTATAATACATCTCGGGCGTGCGATACTCCTTGCCCGGGGCGGTGGGTCCATGAGAAGCTTCTCGCATCCAACCTGCCCCATTGCACCTTTGTGCGGGCAAGAGCCCGGCGAAGCGCCTTCAATACAAAGCGGAGCGCTTGATGACATCCACCCAGGGCATGCATCCACCAGCCGCCAGACGAGGCCAAAGTAGCTCCCAGCATGGCTCTGTCCAGCCACACCGGACTATAAGGCCCTTCATGGCCTCTTCACTACCTTAGGAGTTCGACCACCGCTTCACCGGTCGCTTGGGGCACCGGTGTCCGCCTCAAAGATACCGAGACCGAAGACTTTTTCCGCTGAGCTCCCTCCTCGCCACGATAAAATGCGGCGATCGGACGCCTTGCACGGCAGATCTGCAAACGCCTCGAGAGCTCGAATGCGGTAAGTATCGTAATTTACATTAACATGCTTGTTCTCGCATGAAAATGCCTTACCCGCCGCTATTTTCTTTATATCTTCAACCTCTTGAAGGGCCTTATGGGCCTCGGCCTTGGCGGACTTGGCACTTTCGAGAGCGAGGCAAGCTCGGACTCGAAGTCTTGAGTCACGCCCAAACTCTCATGCTTTTCCATGAGAGCCTGGAGCTCTTGCCGAACTTCGGCCACCCATGCCTCTTGCTTTTCTCGCTCAACCCGTTCCGCGGCCGCATTGCATTCGGCCGCAGACACAACATCCTTCAGGGCCGCCACCTCGTTAGTGGCCCCCGCAATAAACATATTATCCTTGTTAATTTTATTGCAACCAAAATCCTTTTCTCAGAAGGTACCTATTCAAAGTGGTGTTACTCACCTTCTTTGTCCTCGAGCTGCTTCTTCATGGTCGAGCTCTCGCTGACCGCCGAGATCCCGCTTCAAGACATCGACCTCCGCCAAGCACGCGGCAGAGGCTAGCAGCGCAGCCCGCAAACCCATATTGACATATTTTTTAGCAACCTCAAGATATCTTGTTAGATCCTCGGTCGCTTTTCTTTCCAACACCAAACCGAGCATCGAGGCTACCGTCTATGCGGTATTACATTACATGATTTTAACTTCTTACCTCAAAGCCTGTTAAAAGGCTGCTGTAAGCTTCAGTCAGCCCGCTTTTGGCGAAGCTGAACCTTTTGAATCACCGCACTCATGATAGTGCGGTGTTCTTCCTCGATGGAAGCGCCTTTAAGCGCCTCAACAAGTTATCCGCGCCCGGTTGGGCGGAGGCCGCCGGCGTCACGGTCTTGCCCTTCTTTCGAAGGGCGCTTGTTGCACTCTGGAACCACTGCGGGTTCCGGCGTAGAGTCCGCACAAAGTCCAGAGGTTGCCGGCGGCGCCCGAGCCTCCTCTGATGGGTCCCTCTCGATCCCACCTCGGCGTCCTCGTCGCGCGTGGGGTAGAGGCGGTCGGGATGGAATTCACATCCGACGAGGTTAACGACCCGCCGATGAGTCGGGAGATCGTCATCGGCTGGACTACGCGAGAATGCGGCGTTAGAAGGATACTACGTGACATAAAAGATACGGCATATAAATGATCCGGATATTTACGATCTTGCCGGACGCTCGCCCTTGAGGCCACTCATCCTCGCCAACGCTGGTGTTGGCGAAACTATCCGGGGATTGTTCTCCCCTCTTGACCCTTCGCCTCCCGATCGGGAAGCCTTCCTCTTCTTCTCTCCTCCTCCAGAGAGAATACTCCTCCTCGCCGTCGGGAGGAGTCCGCGTCGTCGACGCTGATTATGGAACTCTTCGAGTCCTCGTGGCCACCTTCTTGGCCTTCTTCTCCGCACCACGTGCGGTGCCGAACCAGCAGCCTGATGGCGGGCGTCCACTGGTCTTCTAGCATGGGAGCCGGGCTGATAAGCAGCTTGGCCTTCTCCATCCATTCTGTCAAAGGAAGAGGCGAATGAAACCCCACTAAGAGTCAATTTAATTATCACAAGTGTCCCGTGATGGGGTTGAATCACTTACCTCGCCAATTGGATATCATGAGCTGAATCCGCGATCTTCCGTCATGGATGCGGGGCTTCGGCGCCTTTGAACAGCACCCTCCAGCGCCTTCAGATGTTGTATCGAAGAGCCCGCTTAGCGCTGGTGCTGTTCCGGATTGAACTCCCACAAATTGAATGCCCGTTCTTGGCATGGGAGGATCCGCCGGATGAGCATGACTTGGACCACGCCGATGAGCTGAGCCCATTGCTCACCATCTTCTAGATGCAGTGCTTGGAGTCCCGCCACCTCCACGGATTGCCCCACCGCAAGCCCTTCTTTTCGTGAGGTGAGCTGCGTGGGGATGCCAGATCTAAACTCGGGGCCGCCGCCCATGTGGGCTTGCGCGCTCGGTGATGTAGAACCACCCGATTGCCACCCCTTGACGGAGTCCACAAAGGCCCTTCGAGCCAAAGGACGTTGGACAATTTGCCCAACATGGCGCCTCCGATTCCGCTTATGCGTTCCCTTCACAACCTTCAGCTTGACGTTGAAGGTCTTGAGCCACAGCCGGGTGGGGCGGATGCAGAGGAAGGCCTCGCATACCTGACGAAACGCCGAGATGTTGAGGATGAAGTTCGGCGCCAGATCGTGGAAATCCAGGCCGTAGTAAAACATGAGCCCCCGGACGAATGGATGGAGTGGAAAGCCCAGTCCGCGGAGGAAGTGGGGGAGGAAGACGACCCTCTCATGAGGCCCGGGGGTAGGGATGAGCTGCCCCTCGTCGGGCAGCCGATGCGCGATATCGCTGGAAAGATATCCGGCGCTGTGCGGCTTGGTGATGTCCTCCTCCTAAGCGGTGGAGGCTAACCATTTACCTCCCGCTCCGGACATATTCGGAGAAGGTCGAGGCAAGATGCGCAAGCTTGGGCGTTGGAGCTTGAGTGCGCGGAGATGGATAAGCAAAGGAGGAAGAAGGCGTAGGTGAGAAGGTGAATCCTTATCCCTTATATATAGGCGGATTAAAACTATGCGCCCCCACCGCCCGGTAAAACTCGCTTATCTCCCAAGCACCACCATCAATGGCGCGTTGGGTTACCCACGTCCGTATTGATGAGGATCCCGAATAAGGGGAACACGATCTCGCTCGACAAGACGTGCCAAGGAGACCGCTTAGCTAAACGTCTTTGAGGTGGTATAGTAAAAACGATTCAAACAAAGGCTTGGTAGCGGTGTGATGTCACGCCGCGTAATACGCCGGCAGATTGAGCTAGTGTATATTTTATTCTCTCTACGGTGGAATGTGGAATTTATTTTGCGAGCCGACACTATCCCGTGTTCATGATCTTCTCTGGATTATTCAAGGAGGAACCCGCCTTGCAATGCCGAACATTATGCGCTACCGGACTTATCGTCATTGAAGACCGGTTCAGGGCTACCGAGGAGTCTGGACTAGGGGTGTCCGACAGCCGGACTATCATTATCCGCCGACTCCAAGACTACGAAGATACAAGATTGAAGACTCGGCTCGTGTCCGGATGGGACTTTCCTTGGCGTGGAAGGCAAGCTTGGCAATACGGATATGTAGATCTCCTACCATTGTAACCGACTCTGTAACCCTAGCCTCCTCCGATGTCTATATAAACCGGAGGGCTTTAGTCCGTGGGACAACATACATTACAACAATCATACCATAGGCTAGCTTCTAGGTTTAGCCTCCTTGATCTCGTGGTAGATCTACTCTTGTACTACCCATATCATCAATATTAATCAAGCAGGGCGTAGGGTTTTACCTCCATCGAGAGGGCCCAACCTGGGTAAAAACATCGTGTCCCTCGCCTCCTGTTACCATCCGCCTAGACGCGCAGCTCGGGACCCCCTACCGAGATCCGCCGGTTTGACACCGACAAAGATCTTTATCGGTCAAACCGATAACAACATACTTTGTTCCTTTGTCATCGGTATGTTACTTGCTAGAGATTTGATCGTCGGTATCAATACCTAGTTCAATCTCGTTACCGGCAAGTCTCTTTACTCGTTCAAATGTCGTCATCTCATAACTAACTCATTAGTTACATGCTTGCAAGGCTTAGGTGATGAGTATTACAGAGGGCCGAGAGATACCTCTCCAGAGCAATCGGAGTGACAAATCCTAATCTTGAATTATGCCAACTCAACATGTACCTTGGAAACACACAGAGAGCACCTTTCACCCGATTACGTTGTGACCTTTGGTAGCACACAAAGTGTTCTTCGGTGAGCGGAGTTGCACAATCTCATAGTTGCAGGAACTTTGTATAAGTCATGAAGAAAGCAATAGCGGTATACTAAGCGATCAAGTGCTAGGCTAACAGAATGGGTCATGTCAATCACATCATTCTTCTAATGATGTGATCCCACTAATCAAATGACAACACATGTCTATGGTTAGGAAACATAACCATCTTTGATTAATGAGCTAGTCAAGTAGAGGCATACTAGTGACTATAGTTTTGTCTATGTATTCACACATGTATCATGTTTCCGGTTAATACAATTCTAGCATGAATAATAAACATTTATCATGATATGAGGAAATAAATAATAACTTTATTATTGCCTCTAGGGCATATTTCCTTCAGTCTCCCACTTGCACTAGAGTCAATAATCTAGATTACATAGTAATGAATCTAACACCCATGGAGTCTTGGTGCTGATCATGTTTTGCTCGTGAGAGAGGCTTAGTCAACGGTCTCGCAACATTGAGATCCGTATGTATCTTGCAAATCTCTATGTCTCCCACTTGGACTTGGTCCCGAATGGAATTGAAGCGTCTCTTGATGTGCCTGGTCCTCTTGTGAAATCTGGATTCCTTTGCCAAGGCAATTGCACCAGTATTGTCACAGAAGATCTTCATTGGTCCCGATGCACTAGGTATGACACCTAGATCGGAAATGAACTCCTTCATCCAGACTCCTTCATTTGCTGCTTCAGAAGCAGCTATGTACTCCGCTTCACATGTAGATCCTGAAGGAAATATGCCCTAGAGGCAATAATAAAGTTATTATTTATTTCCTTATTTCATGATAAATGTTTATTATTCATGCTAGAATTGTATTAACAGGAAACATAATACATGTGTGAATACATAGACAAACATAGTGTCACTAGTATGCCTCTACTTGACTAGCTCGTTTATCAGAGATGGTTATGTTTCCTAGCCATGGAAAAAAGAGTTGTCATTTGATTAATGGGATCACATCATTAGGAGAATGATGTGATTGACTTGACCCATTCCGTTAGCTTAGCACTTGATCGTTTAGTATGTTGCTATTGCTTTCTTCATGACTTATACATGTTCCTGTAACTATGAGATTATGCAACTCCCGTTTACCGGAGGAACACTTTGGGTACTACCAAACGTGACAACGTAACTGGGTGATTATAAAGGAGTACTACAGGTGTATCCGAAGGTACATGTTGAGTTGGCGTATTTCGAGATTAGGTTTTGTCACTCCGATTGTCGGAGAGGTCTCTCTGGGCCCTCTCGGTAATACTCATCACCTAAGCCTTGCAAGCATGTAACTAATCAGTTAGTTATGAGATAATGTATTACGGAATGAGTAAAGAGACTTGCCGGTAACGAGATTGAACTAGGTATTTGATGTCGCCGATCAAATCTCGGGCAAGTAACATACCGATGACAAAAGGGAACAAAGTATGTTGTCATGCGGTTTGACCGATAAAGATCTTCGTAGAATATGTAGGAACCAATATGGGCATCCAAGTCCCGCTATTGGTTATTGACCGAGAATGGTTCTAGGTCATGTCTACATAGTTCTCGAACCCATAGGGTCCGCACGCTTAATGTTTCGTTGACGATATAGTATTATATGAGTTATGCATGTTGGTAACCGAATGTTGTTCGGAGTCCCGGATGAGATCATGGACATGATGAGGAACTCCGGAATGGTCCGGAGATAAAGTTTGATATATGGGATAATAGTGTTTGATCTCCGGAAGGGTTCTAGAATTCCCTGGAAGGAGTTCCGGATGTTTCCCGAAATGTTTGGGTACGAGAACACGTTATTTGGGCCAAAGGGGAAAGCCCACAATGTTTTTGGAAAGCGCAAAAGGAAGTTTTATGAGTCTGGGGCCGACGCCAGGTCCTCGGTGTCTCGGGTCCGCACGCCGAACCCTGGTGTCCGCCCCGAGTCCGATAAGGATTCTTGCCTTTGGGTGAAACCGACTTTGTGGAGGCTTTTACTCCAAGTTTCGACCCCAAGGCTCAACATATAAATAGAGGGGCAGGGCTAGCACCAAAGACACATCAAGAAACACCAAGCCGTGTGCCAGCAACCCCGCCCCCTCTAGTTTATCCTCCATCATAGTTTCCGCAGCGCTTAGGCGAAGCCCTGCGGAGATTGTTCTTCACCAACACCGTCACCACACTGTCGTGCTGCCGGAACTCATCTACTACTTCGCCCGTCTTGCTGGATCGAGAAGGAGAGGATGTCATCAAGCTGAACGTGTGCAGAACTCGGAGGTGCCGTGCGTTCGGTACTTGGATCGGTCGGATCGTGAAGACGTACGACTACATCAACCGCGTTGATAAACGCTTCCGCTTAGCGATCTTCAAGGGTATGGAGATACACTCCCCCTCTCGTTGCTATGCCATCACCATGATCTTGCGTGTGCGTAGGAATTTTTTTGAAATTACTACGTTCCCCAACAGTGGTATCAGAGCCTATGTTTTATGGTTTGATGTTATATGCACGAGTAGAACACAAGTGAGTTGTGGACGATATAAGTCATACTTCCTACCAGCATGTCATACTTTGGTTCGGCGGTATTGTGAGATGAAGCGGCCCGGACCGACATTACGCGTACGCTTATGCGAGACTGGTTTCACTGCTGCGAGCACTCGTTGCTTAAAGGTGACTGGCGGGTGTCTGTCTCTCTCACTTTAGTTGAACCGAGTGTGGCTACGCCCGGTCCTTGCGAAGGTTAAAACGGAGTCTATTTGACAAACTATCGTTGTGGTTTTGATGCGTAGGTGAGATTGGTTCTTGCTTAAGCCCGTAGCAGCCACGTAAAATTTGCAACAACAAAGTAGAGGACGTCTAACTTGTTTTTGCAGGGCATGTTGTGATGTGATATGGTCAAGACGTGATGCTATATTTTATTGTATGAGATGATCATGTTTTGTAACCGGTTATCGGCAATCGGCAGGAGCCATATGGTTGTCGCTTATTGTATGAAATGCAAACGCCTGTAATTGCTTTACTTTATCACTAAGCGGTAGCGATAGTCGAGAAGCAATAGATGGCATAAACGACAACGATGCTACGATGGAGATCAAGGTGTCGCGCCGGTGATTTATGGTGATCACGACGGTTGCTTTGAGATGGAGGTCACAAGCACAAGATGATGATGGCCATATCATATCACTTATATTGATTGCATGTGATGTTTATCCTTTATGCATCTTATCTTGCTTTGATTGACGGTAGCATTTTAAGATGATCTCTCACTAAAATTATCAAGTAGTGTTCTCCCGAGTATGCACCGCTGCCAAAGTTCGTCGTGCCGAGACACCACGTGATGATCGGGTGTGATAAGCTCTCGTCCATCTACAACGGGTGCAAGCCAGTTTTGCACACGCGAATACTCAAGTTAAACTTGACGAGCCTAGCATATGCAGATATGGCCTCGGAACACGGAGACCGAAAGGTCGAGCGTGAATCATATAGTAGATATGATCAACATAGTGATGTTCACCATTGAAAACTACTCCATCTCACGTGATGATTGGTCATGGTTTAGTTGATTTGGATCACGTAATCACTTAGATGACTAGAGAGATGTCTGTCTAAGTGGGAGTTCTTAAGTAATATGATTAATTGAACTTCAATTTATCATGAACTTAGTCCTGGTAGTATTTTGCAAATTATGTTGTAGATCAATAGCTCGCGTTGTTGCTTTCATATGTTTATTTTATGTTCCTAGAGAAAATTGTGTTGAAAATGTTAGTAGCAATGATGCGGATTGGATTCGTGATCTGAGGTTTATCCTCATTGCTGCACAGAAAAATTATGTCCTTAATGCACCGCTAGGTGACAGACCTATTGCAGGAGCAGATGCAGACGTTATGAATGTCTGGCTAGCTCAAAAGGATGACTACTTGATAGTTTAGTGCACCATGCTTAAACGGCTTAGAATCGGGACTTCAAAGACGTTTTGAACGTCATGGACCATATGAGATGTTCCAGGAGTTGAAGTTAATATTTACAGCAAATACCCGAGTTGAGAGATATGAAGTTTCCAACAAGTTCTATAGCTAAAAGATGGAGGAGAATCGCTCAACTAGTGAGCATGTGCTCAGATTGTCTGGGTACTTCAATCGCTTGAATCAAGTGGGAGTTAATCTTCTAGATAAGATAGTGATTGACAGAATTCTCTAGTCACCACCACTAAGTTATTAGAACTTCGTGATGAACTATAGTATGCAAGGGATGACGAAAACGATTCCCGAGCTCTTCGTGATGTTGAAATCAACGAATGTAGAAATCAAGAAAGAGCATCAAGTGTTGATGGTTAACAGGACCACTAGTTTCAAGTAAAGGGCAAAGGGAAAGAAAGGGAACTTCAAGTGGAAAGACAAGCAAGTTGTCACTCCCGTGAAGAAGACCAAAGCTGGACCAAAGCCTGAAACTGAGTGCTTACACTGCAAAAGAAATGGTCACTGGAAGCAGAAATGCCCCAAGTATTTGGCGGATAAGAAGGATGGCAAAGTGAACAAGGGTATATTTGATATACAGATTATTGATGTGTGCCTTACTAGTGTTTATAGTAGCCCCTGAGTATTTGATACTTGTTCGGTTGCTAAGATTAGTAACTCGAAACGGGAGTTGCAGAATAAACAGAGACTAGTTAAGGGTGAAGTGACGATGTGTGTTGGAAATAGTTCCAAGTTTCATATGATCATCATCGCACACTCCCTATACTTTCGGGATTAGTGTTGAACCTAAATAAATGTTATTTGGTGTTTGCGTTGAGCATGAATATGATTTGATCATGTTTATTGCAATACGGTTATTCATTTAAGTTAGAGAACAATTGTTGTTCTGTTTACATGAATAAAACCTTCAATGGTCATACACCCAATGAAAATAGTTTATTGGATTTCGATCGTAGTGATACACATATTCATAATATTGATGCCAAAAGATGCAAAGTTAATAATGATAGTGCAACTTATTTGTGGCACTGCCGTTTGGGTCATATCGGAGTAAAGCGCATGAAGAAACTCCATAAAGATGGATTTTCGGAATCACTTGGTTATAAATCATTTGATGCTTGCGAACCGTGCCTTTGGGCAAGATGACAAAAACTCCGTTCTTTGGAACAATGGAACGAGCAACAAACTTATTGGAAATAATACATACTGATGTATGCGATTCGATGAGTGTTGAGGCTCGCGGCGGGTATCGTTATTTTCTGACCTTCACAGATGATTTGAGCAGATATGGGTATATCTACTTGATGAAACATAAGTCTGAAATAGTTGAAAGGTTCAAAGAATTTCAGAGTGAAGTGGAAAAACATCGTAACAAGAAAATAAAGTTTCTGCGATCTGATCGTGAAGATGAATATTTGAGTTACGAGTTTGGTCTTCAGTTAAAACAATGTGGAATAGTTTCACCTCTCACGCCACCTGGAACACCACAACGTTATGGTGTGTCCGAACGTCGTAACCGCACTTTATTTGATATGGTGCGATCTATGATGTCTCTTATCGGTTTACCACTATCGTTTTGGGGTTATACATTAGAGACAGCTACATTCACGTTTAATAGGGCACCATATAAATCCGTTGAGACGACACTGTATGAACTATGGTTTAGCAGTAAACCTAAGCTGTCGTTTCTTAAAGTTTGGGGCTGCGATGCTTGTGTGAAAAAGTTTCATCCTGATAAGCTCAAACCCAAATCGGAGAAGTGCGCCTTCATAGAATACCCAAAGGAAATCGGTGGGTACACCTTCTATCACAGATCCAAGGCAAGATATTCGTTGCTCAAAATGGATCCTTTCTAGAGAAGGAGTTTCTCTCGAAAGAAGTGAGTGGGAGGAAAGTAGAACTTGATGAGGTAATCAGTACTGCTCCCTTATTGGAAAGTAGTTCATCACGTAAATCAGTTCCAAGTGATTCCTACACCAATTAGTGAGGAAGTTAATGATGATGATCATGAAACTTCAGATCAAGTTGATACCAAACCTCGTAGGTCTTCCAGAGTAAGATCCGCACCAGAGTGGTATGGTAATCATGTTCTGGAAGTCATGTTACTAGACCATGATGAACCTACGAACTATGAGGAAGCGATGATGAGCCCAGATTCCGCGAAATGGCTTGAGGCCATAAAATCTGAGATATGATCCATGTATGAGAACAAAGTATGGACTTTGATTGACTTGCTCGATGATCAGCAAGCCATGTTAAATGAATGGATCTTCAAGAGGAAGACGGACACTGATAGTAGTGTTACTATCTACTAAACTCGACTTGTTGTGAAAGGTTTTCAACAAGTTCAAGGTGTTGAATACGATGAGATTTTCTCACTCGTATCGATGCTTAAAAGTCTGTCCGAATCATGTTAGCAATTGTCATATTTTATGAAATCTGGCAAATGGATGTCAAAAACTGCATTCCTTAATGGTTTTCTTAAAGTAGAGTTGTATATGAGGCAACCAGAAGGTTTTGTCAATCCTAAAAGTGTTAACAAAAATGTGCAAGCTCCAGCGATCCATCTATGGACTGGTGCAAGCATCTCGGAGTTGGAATATACGCTTTGATAAGTTGATCAAAGCATACAGTTTTATACAGACTTGCGGTGAAGCCTGTATTTACAATAAAGTGAGTGGGAGCACTACAGCCTTTCTAATTAGTATATGTGAGTGACATATTGTCGATCAGAAATAATGTAGAATTATTCTACAAAGCATAAAGGAGTATTTGAAAGGAGTTTTTCGAAGAAAGACCTCAGTAAAGCTACTTACATATTGAGCATCAAAGATCTATTGAGATAGATCAAGACGCTTGATAAGATTTTCAATGAGTACATACCTTGACAAGATTTTGAAATAGTTCAAAATGGAACAGTCAAAGAAAGAGTTCTTTCCTATGTTGCAAAGGTATGAAATTGAGTAAGACTCAAATCCCGACCACAGCAGAAAATAGAAAGAGAATGAAAAGTCATTCCCTATGCCTCACCATAGGTTCTATAAAGTATGCTATGCTATGAACTGCACCTATTGTATACCTTGCTCTGAATTTGGCAAGGAGTACAATAGTGATCTAGGAGTAGATCATTGGACATTGGTCAAAAATATCCTTAGTAAGGACTAAGGAGATGTTTCTCGATTATGGAGGTGATAAAGAGTTTGTTGTAAAAGTTACATCAGCAAAACTTTTACATCGATCCGATGACTCTAGTCTCAACCTGGATACATATTGAAAGTGGGAGCAATTAGCTAGAGTAGCTCCGTGCAAAATACATACGACTCAATGTGATGCACCCTGTTGACTAAGCTTCTCTCACGAGCAAAACATGATCACACCTTAGTACTCTTTGGGTGTTAATCACATAGCAATGTGAACTAGATTATTGACTCTAGTAAACCCTTTGGGTGTTGGACACATCATGATGTGAACTATGGGTGTTAATCATATACAGATATGAATATTGGTATTAAATCACATGGCGATGTGAACTAGATTATTGACTCTAGTGCAAGTGGGAGACTGAAGGAAATATGCCCTAGAGGCAATAATAAAGTTATTATTTATTTCCTTATTTCATGATAAATGTTTATTATTCATGCTAGAATTGTATTAACCGGAAACATAATACATGTGTGAATACATAGACAAACATAGTGTCACTAGTATGCCTCTACTTGACTAGCTCGCTTATCGAGATGGTTATGTTTCCTAGCCATGGACAAAAGAGTTGTCATTTGATTAACGGATCACATCATTAGGAGAATGATGTGATTGACTTGACCCATTCCGTTAGCTTAGCACTTGATCGCTTAGTATGTTGCTATTGCTTTCTTCATGACTTATACATGTTCATGTAACTATGAGATTATGCAACTCCGTTTACGGGGAACACTTTGGGTACTACCAAATGTCACAACGAATCGGGTGATTATGAAGGAGTACTACAGTGTATCCAAAGGTACATGTTGAGTTGGCGATTTCGAGATTAGGTTTTGTCACTCCGATTGCTCTGGAGAGGTATCTCTGGCCCTCTCGGTAATACTCATCACCTAAGCCTTGCAAGCATGTAACTAATCGTTTAGTTATGAGATAATGTATTACGGAACGAGTAAAGAGACTTGCCGTAACGAGATTGAACTAGGTATTGATGTCGACGATCAAATCTCGGGCAAGTAACATACCGATGACAAAAGGGAACAAAGTATGTTGTTATGCTGTTTGACCGATAGAGATCTTTCGTAGAATATGTAGGAACCAATATGGGCATCCAGGTCCCGCTATTGGTTATTGACCGAGAATGGTTCTAGGTCATGTCTACATAGTTCTCGAACCCGTAGGGTCCGCACGCTTAATGTTTCGTTGACGATATAGTATTATATGAGTTATGCATGTTGGTAACCGAATGTTGTTCGGAGTCCCGGATGAGATCATGGACATGACGAGGAACTCCGGAATGGTCCGGAGATAAAGTTTGATATATGGGATAATAGTGTTTGATCTCCTAAGGGTTCCGAATTCACCGTAAGGAGTTCCGATGTTTCAAAATGTTTGGGTACGAGAACACGTTATTTGGGCCAAAGGGAAAGCCCACAAGGTTTTTGGAAAGCGCAAAAGGAAGTTTTATGAGTTCAGGCCGACGCCAGGTCCCTTAGCGTCTCGGGTCCAGACGCCGAACCCCAAGCGTTCGCCCCGAGTCCGATAAGGACTCTTGCCTTTCGGGTGAAACCGACTTTGTGGAGGCTTTTACTCCAAGTTTCGACCCCAAGGCTCAACATATAAATAGAGGGCAGGGCTAGCACCAAAGACACATCAAGAAACACCAAGCCGTGTGCCGCAACCCCGCCCCTCTAGTTTATCCTCCGTCATAGTTTCCGCAGCGCTTAGGCGAAGCCTGCGGAGATTGTTCTTCACCAACACCGCCACCACGCCGTCGTGCTGCCGGAACTCATCTACTACTTTGCCCGCCTTGCTTTGATCGAGAAGGCGAGGACGCCATCGAGCTGAACGTGTGCGTAACTCGGAGGTGCCGTATGTTCGGTACTTGGATCGGTCGGATCGTGAAGACGCACGACTACATCAACCGCGTTGATAAACGCTTCGCTTAGCGATCTTCAAGGGTATGAAGATACACTCCCCTCTCGCTGCTATGCCATCACCATGATCTTGCGTGTGCGTAGGAATTTTTTGAAATTACTACGCTCCCCAACAGATCCCGCCACGACGCTTTGTTTAGAATCGCACCAACTTACAGCTCCACCGCTTAATATAAACACGATCCGGTTTGCTATTTAGAATCGTCCGGATCGATGTCAAAGCTTGCATCGACGTAACCATTTACGACTAGCTCTTTGTCACCTCCATATACGAGAAACATATCCGTAGTCCTTTTCGTATTTCAGATGTTCTTGACCACCGCCCGATGATCCACTCTGGATTACTTTGGTACCTTCCCCGCCAAGCTTATTGCTAAGCATACGCCGTCTAGTACACAGCATTGCATACATGATAGAGCCTATGGCTGAAGCATAGGAACATTTTTCATTTTCTCTCTATCTTCTGCTGTGGTCGGGCATTGAGTTTGACTCAACTTTACACCTTGTAGCAGTGCAAGAATCCTTTCTTTGCTCGATCCATTTTGAACTTTTTCAAAATTTTGTCAAGGTATGTGCTTTGTGAAAGTCCTATTAAGCGTCTTGATCAATCTCTATAGATCTTGATGCCCAATATATAAGCAGCTTCACCGAGGTCTTTCATTGAAAAACTTTTATTCAAGTATCCCTTTATGCTATCCAGAAATTTTATATCATTTCCAATTAATAATATGTCATCAACATATAAAACTAGAAATGCTACAGAGCTCCCACTCACTTTCTTGTAAATACAGGCTTCTCCAAAAGTTTGTATAAAACCATATGCTTTGATCACACTATCAAAGCGTTTATTCCAACTCCGAGATGCTTGCACCAGTCCATAAATGGAACGTTGGAGCTTGCACACTTCATCAGCACCTTTTGGATCAACAAAACCTTCCGGCTGCATCATATACAACTCTTCTTCTAGAAATCCATTCAAGAATGCAGTCTTGACATCCATTTGCCAAATTTCATAATCATGAAATGCAGCAATAGCCAACATGATTTGGACAGACTTAAGCATCGCTACGGGTGAGAAAGTCTCATCGTAGTCAACCCCTTGAACTTGTCGAAAACCTTTCGCAACAATTCGAGCTTTATAGACGGTAACATTACCATCAGCGCCTTCTTCTTAAAGATCCATTTATTCTCAATGGCTTGCCGATCATCGGCAAGTCAACCAAAGTCCATACTTTGTTTTCATACATGGATCCCATCTCGATTTCATGGCCTCTAGCCATTTTGCGAATCTGGCTCATCATCGCTTCCTCATGGTTCGTAGGTTCATCATGGTCAAGTAACATGACTTCCGTAATAGGATTACCGCACCACTCAGTGCGGAACTTACTCGTAGACCTCACGAGGTTCAGCAGAAACTTGATCTCAAGTTTCATGATCAATATCATTAACTTCCTCACTAATTGGTGTAGTTGTCACGAGAACCGGTTCTCGTGATGAACTACCTTCCAATAAGGGAGTAGATACATTTATCTCATCAAGTTCTACTTTCCTCCCACTCACTTCTTTCGAGAGAAACTCCTTCTCCGAAAGGATCCATTCTTAGCAACGAATGTCTTGCCTTCGGATCTGTGATAGAAGGTGTACCCAATGCCTCTTTTGGGTATCCTATGAAGACACATTCGATTTGGGTCCGAGCTTATCTGGTTGAAGTTTCTTCACATAAGCATCGCAGCCCCAAACTTTAAGAAACAACAACTTTGGTTTCTTGCCGCACCACGCTCATAAGGCGTCGCCTTAATGGATTTTGATGGTGCCCTATTTAACGTGAATGCGCCGCCTCTAAAGCATAACCCCAAAACGATATCGGTAAATCGGTAAGAGACATCATAGATCGCACCATATCAAGTAAAGTACGATTACGACGCTCGACACACCATTTCGCTGTGGTGTTCCAGTGGCGGAGTTGCTAAACTATTCCGCATTGTTTCAAATGTAAACCAAACTCAGAACTCAAATATTCTCCTCCACGATCGATCGTAGAAACTTTATTTTCTTGTTACGATGATTTTCTACTTCACTCTGAAATTCTTTGAACTTTTCAAATGTTTCAGACTTGTGCTTCATTAAGTAGATATACCCATATCTGCTCAAATCATCCGTGAAGGTGAGAAAATAACGATATCCGCCACGAGCCTCAACATTCATCGGCCACATACATCTCAGTATGTATGATTTCCAACAAATCTGTTGCTCTCTCCATAGTGCCGAGAATGGTGTTTTAGTCATCTTGCCCATGAGGCACGATTCACAAGTACCAAGTGATTCATAATCAAGTGATTCCGTAAGTCCATCGGTATGGAGTTTCTTCATGCGTTTTACAATCGATATGACCTAAACGGCAAGGCCACAAATAAGTTGCACTCTCATTATCAACTCTGCATCTTTTGGCTTCAACATTATGAATATGTGTATCACTACTATCGAGATTCAATAAAATAGACCACTCTTCAAGGGTGCATGACCATAAAAGATATTACTCATATAAATAGAACAACCATTATTCTCTGATTTAAATGAATAACCATCTCGCATCAAACAAGATCCAGATATAATGTTCATGCTCAACGCCGCACCAAATAACAATTATTCAGGTCTAAAACTAATCCCAAGGTAGATGTAGAGGTAGCGTGCCGACCGCGATCACATCAACTTTGGAACCGCTTTCCCACGCCAGCATCGTCACCTCATCCTTGGCCGCTGCTCGCTTATTCCGTAGTCCCTGCTTCGAGTTGCAAATATTAGCAATGTAACCAGATCAAATACCCAAAAGCTACTACGAGCTCTAGTTAGGTACACATCAATAACATGTATATCACATATACCTTTGTTCACTTTGCCATCCTTCTTATCCGCCAAATACTTGGGGCAGTTCCGCTTCGGTCCGATCGCTTGCGGTAGAAGCACTCGATTTCAGTGTTTAGGACCGACTTGGGTTTCTTCTCTTGAGCAGCAACTTGCTTGCCGTTCTTTTGAAGTTCCCTTCTTCTTCCCTTTGCCCTTCTTCTTGAAACTAGTGGTCTTGTTAACCATCAACACTTGATGCTCTTTCTTGATTTCTACCTCCGCTGATTTCAGATCGTGAAGAGCTCGAATAGTCTTGTTCATCCCTTGCATATTATAGTTAATCACGAAGCTCTTGTAGCTTGGTGGCGTGATTGGAGAATTCATCAATGACACTATCATCATGAAGATTAACTCCCGCTTGAATCAAGTGATTATTATACCCGCACATTCCGAGTATGTGTTCACCGATGTAACTATTCTCCTCCATCTTGCAGCAATAGAACTTATTGGAGACTTCATATCTCTCAATCCGGCATTTGCTTGAAATATTAACTTCAACTCCTGAAACATCTCATATGCTCCATGACGCTCAAAACGCCGTTGAAGACCCGTTCTAAGCCGTAAAGCATGGCACATCGAACTATAGAGTAGTCACCAGCTTTGCTCTACCAGACGTTCTTAACGCCGCTGGTTACATCAAGAAGCAGTTCGGCACCCAGCGGTGCTTCCAGGACGTAACTCTTCTGTGCAGCAATGAGGATAATCCTCAGGTTATGGACCCAGTCCGTGTAATTGCTACCATCATCTTTCAACTTTGCTTTCTCAAGGAACGCATTAAAATTCAACGGAACAACAACACGAGCCATCTATCTACAAACAAACATAGACAAGCAAGATACTATCACGTACTAAGTTCATGATAAATTTAAGTTCAATTAATCATATTACTTAAGAACTCCCACTTAGACAGACATCTCTCTAGTCATCTAAGTGATCACGTGATCCAAATCAACTAAACCATAACCGATCATCACGTGAGATGGAGTAGTTTTCAATGGTGAACATCATTATGTTGATCATATCTACTATACGATTCATGCTCGACCTTTCGGTCTCCGTGTTCCGAGTCCATATCTGCATATGCTAGGCTCGTCAAGTTTAACCTGAGTATTCTGCGTGTGCAAAACTGGCTTGCACCCGCTGTAGATGGACGAGAGCTTATCACACCGATCATCACGTGGTGTCTCGGCACGATTTAACTTTGGCAACGGTGCATACTCGGGAGAACACTACTTGATAATTTTAGTGAGAGATCATCTTAAAATGCTACCGTCAATCAAAGCAAGATAAGATGTATAAAGGATAAACATCACATGCAATCAATATAAGTGATATGATATGGCCATCATCATCTTGTGCTTGTGATTCCATCTTCAAGCACCGCCATGATCACCATCGCCACCGGGCGCGACACCTTGATCTCCATCGTAGCATCGTTGTCGCCACGCCATCTATTGCTTCTACGACTATCGCTACCGCTTAGTGATAAAGTAAAGCAATTACAGTATGCTTGCATTTCATACAATAAAGCGGCAACCATATGGCTCCGCCAGATTGCCGATAACATCGGTTACAAAACATGATCATCTCATACAATAAAATATAGTATCACGCCTTGACCATATCACATCACAACATGCCCCGCAAAAACAAGTTAGACGTCCTCTACTTTGTTGTTGCAAATTTTACGTGGCTGCTACGGGCTTAGCAAGAACCGTTCTACCTACGCATCAAAACCACAATGATAGTTTGTCAAATAGACTCGCTTTAACCTTCACAAGGACAGGCGTAGCCACACTCGGTTCAACTAAAGTGAGAGAGACAGACACCCGCCAATCACCTTTAAGCACGAGTGCTCGTAGAACGGTGAAACCAGTCTCGCGAAGCGTCTGGCGTAATGTCGGTCCGGCCGCTTCATCTCACAATATCGCTGAACCAAAGTATGACATGTCGGTAGGCAGATGACTTATATAGTCCACAACTCACTTGTGTTCTACTCGTGCATATAACATCAACGCATAAAACCTAGGCTCGGATGCCATCATTGGGAACGAGTAATTTCAAAAAATTCCTACGCACACGCAAGATCATGGTGATGACATAGCAACGAGAGGGAAGAGTGTATGTCCATGTACCCTCGTAGACCGTAAGCGGAAGCATTATAACAACGCGGTTGATGTAGTCGTACGTCTTCACGATCCGACCGATCCAAGCACCGAACGTACGGAGCCTCCGAGTTCAGCACACGTTCAGCTCGATGACGATCTCCGGCCTCCGATCCAGCCGAGCTCCGGAGATGAGTTCCGTCAGCACGACGGTGTGGTGACGGTGTTGATGTTCTACCGGCGCAGGGCTTCGCCTAAACTCCGCGACGATATGATCGTGGTGGAATATGGTGGAAGGGGGCACCGCACACGGCTAAGGAATGATCCGTAGATCAACTTGTGTGTCTATGGGGTGCCCCCCGCCCCCGTATATAAAGGAGCCAGGGGGGAGGAGGCCGCCCTAAGGGGGCGCCAGGGGGGAGTCCTACTCCCACCGGGAGTAGGACTCCCTTTCCAAGTTGGAGTAGGAGAGAAGGGGAAAGAGGGAGGAGGGAAGGAAAGGAGGGGCGCCGCCCCCCTTCCCTTGTCCTATTCGGACTAGGAGGGCGCGCGGCCCCCTCCTTGCTCCTTCCTCTTCTCCCTCTTGGCCCATGTAGGCCCATTACCCCCCAGGGGGTTCCGGTAACCTCCCGGTACTCCGGTAAAATGCCGATTTCACCCGGAACCATTCCGATGTCCAAACACAGGCTTCTAATATATCAATCTTTATGTCTAGACCATTCCGAGACTCCTCGTCATGTCCGTGATCACATCTGGGACTCCGAACAAACTTCGGTACATCAAAACTTATAAACTCATAATAAAACTGTCATCGAAATGTTAAGCCTGCAGACCCTACGGGTTCGAGAACTATGTAGACATGACCTAGAACCATTCTCACCAATAACCAATAGCGGACCTGGATGCCCATATTGGTTCCTACATATTCTACGAAGATCTTTATCGGTCAAACCGCATAACAACATACGTTGTTCCCTTTGTCATCGGTATGTTACTTGCCCGAGATTTGATCGTCGGTATCCAATACCTAGTTCAATCTCGTTACCGGCAAGTCTCTTTACTCGCTCCGTAATACGTCATCTCATAACTAACTCATTAGTTACATGCTTGCAAGGCTTAGGTGATGAGTATTACCGAGAGGGCCCAGAGATACCTCTCCGACAATCGGAGTGACAAATCCTAATCTTGAATTATGCCAACTCAACATGTACCTTCTAAACACCAGAGAGCACCTTTATAATCACCCAGCTTACGCTAGACGCTTGGTAGCACACAAAGTGTTCTTCCGTAGACGGAGTTGCACAATCTCATAGTTGCAGTGAACTTTGTATAAGTCATGAAGAAAGCAATAGCAAGATACTAAACGATCAAGTGCTAGGCTAATGTATGGGTCATGTCAATCACATCATTCTTCTAATGATGTGATCCCACTAATCAA
Source organism: Aegilops speltoides (assembly GCA_021437245.1). Taxonomy (NCBI): domain Eukaryota; kingdom Viridiplantae; phylum Streptophyta; class Magnoliopsida; order Poales; family Poaceae; genus Aegilops; species Aegilops speltoides. The sequence continues at coordinate 298,515,214 of CM038141.1, read as the reverse complement.
ATGACAACACATGTCTATGGTTAGGAAACATAACCATCTTTGATTAATGAGCTAGTCAAGTAGAGGCATACTAGTGACTATAGTTTTGTCTATGTATTCACACATGTATCATGTTTCCGGTTAATACAATTCTAGCATGAATAATAAACATTTATCATGATATGAGGAAATAAATAATAACTTTATTATTGCCTCTAGGGCATATTTCCTTCAGTAGTAAGCTCCAAAACATGAGCTGGTTCTGCTACAAACATGTGAACACGTTGTCCCAGACAAGCATGGCCATGTAGTAGTCTTATAGTTAAACACTACCGAGTTCAGGTGGGGAACCATCTTTGAGGATATCGAAGTCCTTGATTAAGCCCGGGTTAGCTCTTAAAAAGAACTCCTTCTCCTAGAACAAATCAGTCAGTGGCTTGGTGTGCTACGGAATTCATATGGAACGAAGATGATCAGTCTAATAGACCACAGAATACTTTGCACATGCATGGCTGACTTAGGATGATTCTAGAGGAAGCAAAAAATAGACTTTCTTGAATTCACGGCGGCAACTTGCACCAAATGCACATGAATCAGAGGAAGTCACTTCTTTCTTCAACATATGCTTCATGAACGGGTCATGAAGAAAATTCTTACAAAAGTTTCCGATACTAACTTTGATGTTCCACATGAATCATGGAGAGGATAAAATGCTGCTGATGGGCACAACAACAAGTTATCAAGATTCCGATGGAGATGGAATTCCACAACTATGTGAACAAGGTGATAGCATTGGTCAGACCAAAAGATGTAATGGTGTATGCTCGAGGGACCAACCACGAGTAAGACAACATTACGAGCATCGTTGGTTCTGATTTGATTTGACGATAGCCCATACTCAAATCAAGGTTTGGACAAGACAATAGATCCAACAACTGACCACGAGGATCAATCAATGAAGATATCATCTCTCTTCAACACACACACACACACGAGATATCCCTTAAAATGAACTAAGTCGGACAAGCTCTTATCTTCCATCTCTCCAAGTTGTTGTTTAGCTTAACCAACTAGCTCGGGGTATCCGACATGGATTCTTGGAGAAGGGGTGGTTACAGAAAACCAACTTGCTCACAAACTCAACATAGCGGCCAGGTGACGACCTGGTGATACTTCCGAGAAGATATTCGGAAAATCATGAACCACCAATATGTTACTAAGCTCAAGAACAATCTTGCTTTTCAGGGCAAGACGATATGATCAACAGAGCGAGGGATTGACACAATGCTAACTCATTGATCGAAGGGTGCACTAGGGAAAATGGACTAGGTGGCACGATCAACCTTAGGGTGATGGTTCAACAACCAACACGCTAAGGGTGAGAGTATTGTCCATTAACTACCAAGCAACAAGTTGCTAGGAGTATAGATTTCACACATCACGATTCACTTGTCGGCATTCCGGTTACAATAATACGGGGACCGAGAAATGAATAATGAGGGCAAGAAGTATCACTGCATCAAGAATTCATAAGAGGGTGTGCAATTCCCATGATATTCCTGATATAAAGATGGTAATACTTCAAGGTAGAACAGACCAGAAGCTGGATTGCATCTTGATCTGCGGAACACAACTGCGTTGACCCAATCCTGGAAATGGAAAAGGGTACTGGAGTTTGTTTCTCCTAGTCACTCTAGAATAGAACGACTTGACGAACCACAAGAGTAATAGGCATCGATAACACGAGTGCACGACTACTCCTGACTATCAATTGATAGATGGGGTCGGAGATACAACTAAAGAGAGGGACATCTCAAAGGAACATATACCTTTCTGAGTTGTGGATGCATAGATTAGTATGTCGAGCAAAGCTCAACATTTCTTCCGGATAACCCATGCAGAAAGGTTGAACTGGCAGATTCACAATGTAGAATGGGGAACTCGTCATGACCACTCTTATTGTGATCTTTCGGTTTAGCAGGGAACTTCTGCCATAAGCAGTTCATGGTATTTGGAAGAAGGATATACCACAAACCTCGAGGACTATCACAAAGGTTACTGATAACCTAAAGGAACGAGCAAACACTATCAACATGAAGTGAGTAGGGTGAGTTTCGGGTTCAGAACCCGGAAATAGAATACCTACTAACTAAATGGCATCACGGGATGCTTTCGAGAATAATGGCCAGAATCATCACACTGGGACACTAAACATGGCTAGATTACTATATGGTTCTATAAGACTTCTAGGGTCATGATAATAGCTCCAACATATACGTCGACGCCATAGAGTACCTCAACTCAGCAGTTAGTGTGATTAACCTAGCCTAAAGAAACATCGGAAACGGAAAGGGGGATCTGCAAATGCATCAGACTATTTAGAAACCTGGGATGACTCGGACAACATAACAGCTGTAAATGCTTGAAAAGGTTTGATACATGCTACAAAAATGGTGGCATAACCACTCGATCATCATAATATCAAGGTTCTGAGATCAACTATGAACATACAGAAGATAGTAGGAGCTGAACTAAGGCTTAAATCCATCAATCCTATAAGTCTACGGATTAGTAACACGTGATCCTGATAGATAGACGAGAAGCCTAGTTCTTAATCCCCATAGAAAAGAAGAGGTTAACTCAGATCAGAAGGGCATAAGGTAAAGGAGTAAAAAGAGCCTTACGTTCCATCCCACAATAAATTCCCTTATATAACTAAAGAATTTCTAGACTCAACTTCGACCAGTTTGGCTTGGTAATCCTATAGGCAGTCAAGCTCTAATACCAAAGCTGTCAGGACCCTGACTCAATGCCACATCGATCTAGCATGTAACACCTCATATCACTTTGCGGCCTCATGCACGGTATTCCCACGGGTGTTGCCTTACCTTTGCTCGGGACTATTTGCACCTTTTGGCACACGTATATGATAGTGTCGCTAGCATCCATATGATAAGGAGCCCGGGCTGACATGGCTAGTCATAAACCCAAAGTGGCACAAACTTACAGGACAGTATCCATGACCCAAAGATCGAACGTGTCACCATCAAGAGTGGATCCAGTGCTGTAGCACTGGCTAGCAGGACTCGGTGAACCGGGCTGTAGCGGCTAATAGGACTCGATATTCATCGCATGACGCTTCCCGAAGGGACGTATACAGAACGAAGAAGGACACATGCCGACCAGCCTAAGTGTTCCGGAGCAAGAGTAAGCTACCATGGCTCAAAGGAAGCACTAGCGACATTTCCGTAAGAGAGGCTACTAAGGATAAACAACTAGATAGTCAGATCCCACACATACCAAGCATTTCAATAACATACACATAATATGCTCGATATGTGCAAATAAAACATGGCATCACAACATGACTCTACAACTCAAGTATTTAATTCAATAGGCTCCCAGGAGCGAGATTTTACAAACATAGGTCTCATGACCCAACATTCAGAGCACACAAATCAAAGCACAAGCGGAAGCTTAACATGTCTGAGTATAGACAACTATAAATGAAAAAGGCTGAGAAGCCTGACTATCTACTAGATCCTGCCGAGGGCACAAGATCGTAGCTGAGGTAACAAGCTAAACGTCGAAGTCCAAGCGGAACTACTAGCGAGACTGAAGTCTCTCTGCAAAAACATAAAATAGGCAAACGTGAGTACAAATGTACCCAGCAAGACTTACATCAGAACTAACTACATATGCATCATTATCAACAAAGGGGGTGGTGGAGTTTAACTGGAGCAAGCCAGCTTTGACTCGGTGGCTATCTTGAAGTACAACTGCATGTAACTCTTTTGAGGTGGCGCACACGAGTCCACATATTCACCATATCAATACACCACTATGGATCCGCTCCCGTCTCCCCATGAGAGCGCCATCCATAGCACTCACGCTTATCTTGCGTATTTTAGAGTATCCACTTTCACTTGTCTATGAACTATACAGGCAACCCAGAAGTCCTTTACCGCGGACACGGCTATTTGAATAGATCATATTAACCCTGCAGGGGTGTACTTCTTCACACACGCTCTCGCCACTTACCGCCATGTACACCTCGTGTATCTCGTCAACCTTCAAGCAGAAGCCTGGCGAGGGAGTCGGCCACGACCTGACTAATCACACAAGTCTCTCGTCCAGGTTTATCGCCTATTCGGGTTCCATCCGCAAGGAGATCCGGCCGGGGTGTCGCTCACGGCCCCAAACGATGTGTGCAGGGTTCCCAAGCCCACCTCGATGGGTGGATCTACACTTGGTACACCGTGCCATGGTGCCTAGTCTGTCCCAAGCCCACCTGTACCGGGTGCCACTTGTTAGACTACTAACACTACCTACAAACACCAGAAACTAGTTGCGACTCCTGGACAGAGATCAAGTCGGTTAATAAGTCGAGAGAGTCAATTAAGGATCCCAATGTGTGGTAGTAGCTGTTCATGGATCACAAACACAGAACTCAGTTCCTGAGGACGGTTTCAATGAGACAACCCACCATGTACTCCTACATGGCCTCTCACCACTACCTTTACCAAATCGTGTTCACACACTTAGCTCACACACAGTAGGACATGTTCATCACTGTTCCAATTCATTCCTGATGAATCAGACCTGACACAACTCTAAGCATAGCAGGCATGACAAACAAGCATGAATGAGTAGGAACATCAGGGCTCAAAAAGCTCCTACTCATGCTAGTGGGTTTCATCTATTTACTGTGGCAATGACAGGTCATGCAGGAGAAAGGGGTTCAGCTACCGCAGCAAGTAACAAATATGTCGTTGTTGTCCTAATGCAGTAAAAGAGAGCGGGAGCGAGAGAGTGGGATTGTATTGGAATGAACAAGGAGGTTTTGCTTACCTGAGACTTCCGAAGATAGTATAGCTCTTCATCGGTGTTATCGATCACATCGTCGAAGCAACGTCTACTGAGAGGGGACAACCACCGACAACAGAGAAAGAACACAATCAATGCAATGCAACAATATGATGCATGAGTGTGGCATGGCAATATGCTATAGTTTGAGCTAATGCAACTAGCAACCAGATTAAATGAAATTGGTTTGAATCCAATATTCAAATTCAAACTCCATACGTGGATATTAAAATGCCATTTATATGATTTGTGCTAATCAGCAGCTATAAGTTGTTCTAACATGCATGAAAATGGTACAGATGGATAGATTGGATTTTTCTGATCATTTTTCATATATAAATTATTTCATTCTGAGTTACGGTTGATTTTATATGAATTTTTGAAGTTTGTAACATTTTCTGGAATTTTCTGTATTATTTTAAATCCAGAAAATGGTTAACTGCGTCAGCATTGCATCACTATGATGTGAGTAGGTCAACTACGGTTGACCAGGTCAAACCTGACGTGTGGGGTCAACACGTCAGTGACACAGGGCTGGCTTGGGTGGATGACAGGTGGGTCCGGTCAACGCTGACTGGACCATAGTCAAATCTGACACGTGAGGTCTGGAAGATTAGCATTAATCTAAATAGAAATATAACTGGAGTTAATTAGGGCGTGGGGCCCGTGTGTCAGTGGCTCTAGGGTTAATTAACAAGGTCATTAGTGCTAACTAATCTGGCGCCACGTCAACCAACAACACCGGCGAGCAAAAACACGGCGGTGGTGCGCCGGAGTTGCTCGGGACGGCGCTATGAAGCACCATTTCGTGCGTGGTTTGTGGCTGCGGGGAGCTGGCGGTTCGGCGCATCTTCTGGAGCAAGCGCCAGGAGCTGGGGTGGCCGGAGCTCGCTGGACTCGAGCTCATGGCGGCGGCCGGAGCTTGGGTGGATTGCGGGTTTGGTGTTACAGCTCGCAAATGAAACAACTAATGCGCTAGCCGAGCTCTACAGGCGGCTACGAGCTTGTTGGACTCTGGCGCATGACCAAATGGTCACCGGAGTGACGCCGGCGTCGAGCTCGTGCGGCGGTGGGTTTCGTCCTGGACAGAAGCTGCGGCTAGAGGACGCGCGGGAGTGAGATAGCAGAGGGCATAGAGAGAGAAGCTCACGACGGGGGCAGCGGAGGTGACGGCGAGGTCGGGGAAGCTCTGGGGGTGGCGCATCGACGACGGGGATCTCCGGCAATCCGAGGAAGAAGATGGAGCCAAAGACGATGCTCCAGGGCGTCCGGCATCGTGTGGCTCGGTGGACAGGACGAAGATGCCGTATCGGAGCTCGAAGATGCATCGGAGGGGCTCGGGAATGACTGTGGCCATGGTGGCAGCAGACGGCGGCGGCGGTTGCTCTCGGATGGAGCTCGGGGAGGAGCTAGAGAGGAGGAGAGGGAGCAGTGAGTGGGGGACAGGGTACAGGGGCTTCGGGGCGTCTCCGTGGCACGCCTGGGGGGTCGAGGCTGCGCGGCTGAAGCAGGAGGTGGCAAGGCGTCGTCGGCGCGCTCGCCACACACCTGTCTGTCCTCCTGGCAGGAGGAAGACGACAGGGGAAGGCTGGTGGGCTGGCCAACAGTGCTGGGTCGCCAGGCTGGACACTAGTTTCCTCTCTCTCTGCTTTCTATTTTAATTACTGTTTTCTATTTCTGACATTTGTTTTAACTTAATTAAAATGCTAAGGCATTTTCAAAAACCCTGAAAATAGTTGTGGGCTCTGTTTGTAATATTTCCAACAACCCCCACTTAAGTTCAGAATTATTTGGACATTTAAAATATTATATAGCATTTAATTGTCCAAATTCAAATACGTATGAATTAACTCCAAAATCCAGAAATGTCCTAGAAATGTGTGCATCATTTTTGGAAGAAGTTTTCACCCATTCCAAAATTGATGAACTTTTCTAAAGGCCATTTTGGGTAGATGGAAAAGATTTAATTTGACCCTAGTTGTATTTCATTTGCTGCTAGGGTTTATCAGTCCCCATTTCAAGTTTAATTAAAACTTAGACATGATGCAACACAAGATGCTAGCTCTAAGCATTGCTAGAACTAGGGTTGTGACATACAAGTGAAATATGGATGGTAGATATATGAGTATTTGTAATCTGAAAATATTAAAAACAGCAAGGTAACTTATAATAAAAGTGAGCGTAAACGGTATTGCAATGTTAGGAAACAAGGCCTAAGGTTCATACTTTCACTAGTGCAAGTTATCTCAACAATAATAACATACTTGGATCATGTAACTATCCCTCAACATGCAACAAAGAGTCACTCCAAAGTCACTAATAGCGGAGAACAAATGAAGAGATTATTGTAGGGTACGAAACAACCTGAAAGTTACCCTTTCTGATCGATCTATTCAAGGGTCCGTAGTAAAATAACACGAAGCTATTATTTCCGTTCGATCTATCCTAGAGTTCATACTAGAATAACACCTTAAGACACACATCAACCAAAAACCTAATGTCACCTAGATACTCCAATGTCACCTCAAGTATCCGTGGGCATGATTATACGATATGCATCACACAATCTCAGGTTCATCTATTCAACCAACACAAAGTACTTCAAAGAGTGTCCCAAAGTTTCTACCGGAGAGTCAAGACGAAAACGTGTGCCAACACCTATGCATAAGTTCACAAGGTCACTAAACCCGCAAGTTGATCACCAAAACATACATCAAGCGGATCAATAGAATATCCCATTGTCACCAAAACATACATCAAGTTCGAGGGTAGAGTATTCAACCCAAATTTATTGATTCGACACAAGGGGAGCCAAAGAATATTTGTAAGTATTAGCAGCTGAGTTGTCAATTCAATCAGAGATTAATTATCTGCAGCAAAGTAATCAGTAGCAAAGTAGTATGATAATTTTGATAGTAGTAGCAACGACAATAGTAATGGTAACAGTGATAGCAGTGATTTTGTAGCAAGTGCAATAGTAATAGTAGTAACTTAGCAAGAACAGTATGTAGGACAATCATAGCCATTGGATCAACGATTTGTTGGATGATATTCATTATGTGACAATCATAACCTAGGGTGATACGACACTAGCTCCAGTTCATAAATATAATGTAGGCATGTATTCCGTAAATAGTCATACGTGCTTATGGAAAGAACTTGCATGACATCTTTTGTCCCACCCTCCCGTGGTAGCAGGGTCCTATTGGAAACTAAGGGATATTAAGGCCTCCTTTTACTAGAGAACCAGAACAAAGCATTAACGCACGGTGAAAACATGAACTCCTCAAAGTACGGTCATCACCGGGAAGTGTCCCGACTATTGTCACTCTGGGGTTGTCGGATCATAACAGGTAGTAGGTGACTATAACTTGCAAGATCGGATCTAGAACATAGATATAATGGTGATAACATAAACGGTTCAGATCTGAAATCATGGCATCCGGGCCCAAAGTGACAAGCATTAAGCATGGCAAAGTCATAGCAACATCAATATCAGAACATAATGGATACTAGGGATAAAGCCCTAACAAAACTAACTCAATTACATGATGAATCTCATCCAACTCCTCACCGACCAGCGAGCCTATGAAGGAATTACTCACTGCAGGTGAGGAGCATCATGGAATTGGCAATGGAGAAGGGTTGGCGATGACGAAGATCGAAGATCCCCCTCTCCGGAACCCCAAATGGACTCCAGATCTTGCCTCCCGATGAAGAACTGGCGGCAGCGGCGGCTCCGTATCGTGAAACATGATAATTCTTTCTCCCTAAATATTTTCTAGAAAAATAGGATTTTATAGCATCGGTTTTAGGGTCTGCGGGGCCACCCGGTGGGGACAACCCACCTGGCCGCGCTTGGAGGGGGTGGCGCACCCTGGTGGGTTGTGCCCACCCAGGTGCCCCCCTCCAGTGGTTCTTGGCTCCAGAAATTATCTTTATTCATATAGAAATTACTCGCAAAGTTTAATTTCAATCCGAGAACTTCTATTTCTGCATAAAAACAACACCATGGTAGTTCTGGTGAAAACAGCATCAGTCCGGGTTAGTTTCATTCAAATCATGCAAATTAGAGTCCAAAACAAGAGGAAACGCGTTTGGAAAAGTAGATACGACGGAGATGTATCAACTCCCCCAAGCTTAAACCTTTGCTTGTCCTCAATTAATTCAGTTGATAAACTGGAAGTGAAAAAGAAAAACTTTTATGAACTCTTTTGCTCTTGTTTACATAAATAAGCTTAAAAAGCACCCAGGTTTTCAGCAAAGACCATGACTAACCATGTCGACAATAACTCTTAAAAATTATATTAACTCATATCAATGACATAATCAGCTAGCAAGCAATAATAAGATATCTCAAACAGCAACACATTGTCAAAACAACCATGATATAATACGACAATAGTGGTATCTCACTAGGCCTTTCTGAGACCGCAGAACATAAATACAGAGCACCTCCGAAGTTCAAGCAGTGACTAAACATTATAACTGATGGTAGAAAAGATCCAGTCATGATGCACCCAACAAGCACACACAATGCATAAGCATGACAGCAGTGCTCTCAGGTTTGGGCACTTATTTGAGAAGGTGATGACACAACATAAAAGTAAATAGATAGTCCCTTCGCAGAGGGAAGCAGTGATTTGCAGTGGTGCCATAGCTCAAGTTTTTAAAATAGAGGTAAATGAAATTTTTAGAAATGCACCCTTCTTGTTTACTTCACAACTATCTTATCGGTATCTTCCATGCTAAACACATCAGTGGCGGTTCCCAAGTGATAAAGTAAAGGTTATTACTCCATAGGAGTTTTTGTTTGATTATTTGTAAGCTCTATTCTTTTTACAGTTTGGGACTGGGAATCCCTATTACAGCCCCTCTCGTGCAAGGACAAGTGAATAAACACTCATCATGAGAATAACCCGCTTAGCATGGAAGATACTGACTACCTCCTGTCGCTCTATGAACAATCCAGGCACACAAAAGGATATTTATTTGAAGTTTTTTAGAGGTGGCACATGCAAATTTACTTAGGACGGTAGGGTAATACCGCATATAGGTAGGTATGGTGGACTCATCTGGAATAACTTGGGTTTCGGTTTTTGATGCACAAGTAGAATTCCCACTTAGTACAGGCGAAGGCTAGCAATTAGGTTGAGAAGCGGCCAGCTACAAAGCAACAACGGTCATGAACATGTTATGCATAAGTAACATTGGATACTAGCACGAGTAGGATATGAACACCATGAACATAAATATCATAGAGGCTATGTTGGTTTTGATTCAACTACATGCATGAACATGTGCCAAGTCAAGCCACTCGAACATTCAGAGGAGGATACCATATCATCATACTACATCACAATCATTTTAACGCAATGTTGACATCCAAGATAAATCATTATCCACTCCTAGCTACATATGGCATGAGAAACTATAATCTCTAATTGTCATTGCAAACATGTTTAATCATAATAGGCTGAATCATGCATACTAGGTTAAACATATTTACAAAAACAGAACAAGTCGAGTTCATACCCGTTTCTCCCTGCCACGGCCAGTTCATCACATATCGTCGTTATTGCCTTTCACTTGCACAACTAAATGATATTAAAATAATAATAGTGCAAGAGTGCCGTGGACTAAGTTGGAATCTGCAAACATTTTATTCAAGAAGGAGAAGACAAGGTAATATGGGCTCTTTGTTAGATCAACAATAATGCGTATGAGATCCACTCAACAATTTCATCGTGGTATTCTCCTTGGTATGACTCAATAAAAAGAAAAGAAATTCAGAGAAACACACTGAAATAGTTTTGGAGTTTTTGGTTTTCCGAAACAAGCAAATAAAAGGGAAAAGCAAAAGCGAGAAAAACTATTTACATGGGAAAGCTCCCAACAAGCAAAAGAAGAACAAGGAAATCTTTTTTGGTTTTCTTTTTAGTGCTACAACAATTTAAACTAGGAAGAAAACCCGAAAAGAAGCAGGAAATATATTTTTGGATTTTCTCAAAGTTTTTTAAACACACAAGAAGAAAGCGAGAAATAAATTTAACATGGATAATACAATGAAAGTGTGTGGACACCGACAACTGAAATGAAAATGTGTGAACATGAATGTAATGTTGATGGGAATGCGTACTCCCCCAAGCTTAGGCTTTTGGCCTAACTTGGTAATCACCAGTCGAAGAAACCATGGGGTCCTATGTTGAAATGCTGAGGAGCGGGCACCTGAGGATCCCACTGCTGAGGCTCCGCCTGTGCTGCTGCTAGGTTGTTCTGGTACGCGATGATGTCCTCATCCATAATCATGTGTCCTCCCTTGGCAATAGGATCGAACAAAGTAGGTGCAGGAAATGGAATAATATCACGAGTGTTCTCACTAAAAACCGGGTTATAAGGAACAGGAATGTTAGTGTAATCGCCAGGTATAAACTGGTGGTGTTCCATAGCTGCGTGATCTAGGTAAACCTTTGGCAATGGATAATCATGATGGTGCATCTGGACGTTAAAGTGAGTCGCTAAGCGAGTAGCATAAATGCCACCATGTGTTTTACCCTTGGATCTGTTAATGTAGAGGCAACGTGCCACAATAGCTCCCAAGCTATAAGTGTTGTTGTCGTAAAGTGCACGGCGTAAAACAGCAAAATCTGGAGCACTGAGTGCACCTACCTTCTCTCTAGCAAGTAAAGACTTCGCTATAAATAGAATGAAATAATGTGCAACAGGAAAGTGCAAGCTAGTGGCGGTGACACTCAACACCCCTCTCTCACCCCCCACTGCCAGAGTACGGTAGAAACCATCAAACTCTGCGGGCCTAGGCTCTACTAAACTCCCATTAGAAGGGATCATGCATATTTCACAAAATTCAGTAAGTGGAATCTGACAGGTTTCAGCATATAAATTAAACTGCACCTCAGAGGGATTATTCCTAGGAAGGAAATGAAAACTTTGCACAAAGGAATTTGTGAGGAGGCGATACTGTTCACATTCAGTTGTGATGAAGTCGGTGAGGACGGTATTAGCATCATATTGTGCAAACTCCTGAAGGATTCCTGCCCCTTCCATGAACAGGTTATGCGGCCATTTGTACGGCCGTACCTCCGCCATTCTCCAGGTATGGAGATCACTGTCAGATGAGTCCCCAATAACTCCCTTGGAGTTCTTCTTGGAAGCAAACTTCCTAAAGATACTCATCTTTTCCTATGAACAAAATTTTGAAATTTTTAGTCCACAAATTGTTTTCTCAATAAAACTTCACAAGATTGAAAGCAACTACTCATGGGTATGCATAGAGGCCATAACAAGCATTCAAACTACTTAGAACTCTAAGAATTCAACATGCAAGCTCATCTATAGCAGCACCAAGAGTAACTAATTATTCAAAATATAAACCACTAAAGTAAAAACTAATCGGACCAATGGAAGAGTCACATACCAAACAACAATCTCCCGAAACAGTTTCCGAAACGAAGCTTCGAGCAAAGAGATCGAAATCCGCGGGCTCGGGAGCAAGAACACGAGAGAGAGAGAGAGAGAGGGCAATGGTGATTTTTTTCTGGAGGTAGGTGGTGATCTGGGATGAAGAGATAAATGTGGGGGCCCACATGGGGACCACAACCCACCAAGGCGCTCTTGGGGGTCCTGGCGCCCAGGTGGGTTTTGCACACCTGGTGCACCTCCCTCTGATGTCATTTGCACCAAAAATTCTTAAATATTCAGAAAAAAATCATATTAAATTTTTAGAGCATTTTGAGAACTTTTATTTTTGTGTCATTTTTTATTGCACGGGAAATTCAAAAAACAGACAAAACATGGAATTTTATTTTATTTAACTAATATAAACAGAAAACAAAAGGTAGGGATAGAAGGTAGTGCTCACTAAATTCATCAACTTCATACCTCTAAAAATGATCCATTAATAAGGTTGATCAATTCTTATTAACAACCACTTCTGATTAGCATGAAACTGAAGAACTTTCGTAAATCACTAAGTTACCTCAACGGGGATATGAATGTCCCCAACAATAAGCATTTCATATTTCTTTTTAATAGTAGGTAGGGGTAGATGAAAACTTCCAATAGTGATTGTCGTAGACTTTTTAATAACATTAATACCATTCACTTGGAATTGTTTCTTCCGAAAGTGCATCGTATGCTCATTACCATTGATATGAAAAGTGACCTTGCTTTTATTGCAATCAATAACAGCCCCTGCATTATTCAAGAAGGGTCCACCAAGGATAATCGACATGTTGTCATCCTTGGGCATCTCAAGTATAATAAAGTCAGTTAAAATAGTAACATTAGCAACAACAATGTGCACATCCTCACAAATGCCGATAGGTATGGCAGTTGATTTGTCAACTATTTGCAAAGATATTTCAATAGGTGTGAGTTTATTGAAATCAAGTCTTTTATATAAAGAGAAAGGCATAACACTAACACTAGATCCCAAATCACATAAAGCAGTTTTCACATAATTTCTTTTGATGGAGCAAGGTATAGTTGGTATTCCCGGATCTCCAAGTTTTTTAGGTACTCCATCTTTGAAAGTATAATTAGCAAGAATGGTGGAGATTTCGGCTTCAGGTATTTTTCTCTTATTGGTGATGATGTCTTTCATGTACTTTGCATAAGGACGCATTTTTAAGATATCAGTCAAGCTAGTACGCAAAAAGATTGGCCTCAGCATTTCAGCAAATCGTTCAAATTCTTCATCATCTTTCTTTTTAGTTGACTTAGGTGGAAAGTGCATAGGTTTTTCAACCCATGGTTCTCTTTCCTTACCGTGTTTTCTAGCAACAAAGTCTCTTTATTGTTGGGTTGTGGGTTATCAAGATCAATTACTGGTTCTATCTCAACATCATTGTCTAGTTCTTTATTATTTGTTTGAGTATCTTCACGAACCTCATCATTATCTTTTTCATTATTAGGAGGTGAGTGTTCACTACCAGATTGAGTTTCAGCATCGGAGATAGAAACTTCATTATCATTACCAGGAGGTTTTTCTACTTCAGGTTCATTAGAGGCATGCAAAGTCCTATCATTTTTCTTCTTCCTTTTCTTTTTAGAAGGACTATGTGCATCAATTTTAACTCTTTGAGAGTCTTGTTCAATTCTTGTTGGGTGTCCCTCAGGATAAAGTGGTTCCTGAGTCATCCTACCTCCTCTAGTCATTACTCTAACAGCATGACCATTGATATTATTATTTATTTCATCTAACAACTCTCTTTGAGATTTAGCAACTTGTTCTAACTGAGTTTGAACCATAGAAGCATGCTTTCCCACACCTCTAACATCATTTGAGATTCTAAATAACAAGTCACTCAAGCGAGCAATCATATCAGAATTGTATTTCAATTGTTTCATAACATTTGCATTGAAGTGACCTTGCTTTCTAATGTAATTTCAAACTCATAAAGGCATTGGCTAGGGTGCATATTGTGAGGATTATCATTATCATTGAATTTCATTAGAGAATTTACCTGTACCACCTTAGGTGGTGGTGGTGTATCAAGCCCATGTATTTCTTCAATAGGAGGTAAAATTTTGACATCCTCAGCTTTAAAACCTTTTCTCTCATAGATTTCTTTGCCTCTTGCATATCTTCAGGACTAAGATATAAGATACCCCTCTTCTTTGGAGTGGGTTTAAGCGGTGGTTCAGGAAGAGTCCGATCATCATAATTTTTCAATATGCTATTCAATAATTCTTCAGCTTGCCCAATAGTCCGTTACCTGAAAACGAAACCAGCACAACTATCTAGGAAGTCCCTAGAAGCATTGGTTAGTCCATTATAGAAGATATCGAGTATTTCATTTTTCTTCAGAGGATGACCAGGCAAAGCATTAAGAAATTGGAGAAGCCCCCCAACCTTGTAGGAGACTCTCTTCTTCAATTTGCACAAAGTTGAATATTTCCTGTAAGGCAGCTTGTTTCTTATGAGCAGAAAAATATTTTTCAGATAAGTAATAAATCATATCCTGGGACTACGCACACAACCAGGAGCAAGAGTATTGTACCAAGATTTAGCATCACCCTTTAATAAGAACGGAAATAATTTGAGAATATAATAATAGCAAATTTTCTCATCATGAGCAAAAAGGGTGGCTGTGTCATTCAACTTAGTAAGATGTGCCACAATAGTTTCAGTTTCATAACCATGGAAAGGATCAGATTCAATTAAAGTAATCAACTCTGGGTCGACAGAGAATTCATCATCCTTATCATCAACAAAGATAGGTGAAGTAGCAAACTTAGGATCACATTTCATTCTAGCATTCAAAGATTTTCTTTATACTTGCATATAATTTTTCAAATCATATCTATCTGTACAAGCAAGAATGTCTCTAGTTGTCTCCTCATTCATAACATAACCTTCCGGTACCTTTGGTAATTCATATCTAGGAGGGCTAGTTCTAAGAGGTGTCTAAAGATTTTCACTTTCAAGCTCTTCATCAGTTTCAACAGTATCATGCTGTCTTACTCTAGCAATTTGTTTATCAAGAAATTCACCTAGTGGCACATTATCATTAAGCAAGGTACTAGCATCATCAAGAGTAGCATTCATAGCAAAAGTAGCATCATCAATAACTTGCGACGTATCAGAATTGATAGCATATGGTGGTGTTGCAAGTTTACTTATAACAAAACGTGGATCTAAAGTGGAGCTAGATGGCAGTTGCTTACCTCCCCTCGTCTTAGAGGAAAAAATCTTAGTCTTAGCATCCTTTAGATTCTTCATCGTGACAATTTGATAATAATCCCAAGTGACTCAACAAATATAGCTATGCTTCCCGGCAACAGCAACAGAAAAGGTCTTGATAACCCACAAGTGTAGGGGGTCGCAATAGTTTTCGAGGGTAGAGTATTCAACCCAAATTTATTGATTTGACACAAGGGGAGCCAAAGAATATTTGAAAGTATTAGCAGCTGAGTTGTCAATTCAATCACGCCTAGAGATTAATTATCTGCAGCAAAGTAATCAGTAGCAAAGTAGTATGATAATTTTGATAGTAGTAGCAACGACAATAGTAATGGTAACAATGATAGCAGTGATTTTGTAGCAAGTGCAACAATAACAATAGCAGTAGTAACTTAACAAGAATAATATCTAGAAAAATCGTAGGCATTGGATCGGCAATTTGTTGGATGATATTCATCATGTGACAGTCATAACCTAAGGCGATACGTCATAGCTCCGTTCATAAGTATAATGTAGGCATGTATTCTGTAAATAGTCATACGTGCTTATGGAAAGAACTTGCATGACATATTTTGTCCTACCCTCCCATGGCAGCGGGGTCCTATTGGAAACTAAGGGATATTAAGGCCTCCTTTTACTAGAGAACCAGAACAAAGCATTAACACACGGTGAAAACATGAACTCCTCAAAGTACGGTCATCACCGAGAAGTGTCCCGACTATTGTCACTCTGGGGTTGCCGGATCATAACAGGTAGTAGGTGACTATAACTTGCAAGATCGGATCTAGAACATAAATATAATGGTGATAACATAAACGGTTCAGATTTGAAATCATGGCACCCGGGCCCAAAGTGACAAGCATTAAGGATGGCAAAGTCCTAGCAACATCAATCTCAGAACATAATGGATCTCCGAGGGTGTTCGTTGGGTTGGCATGGATCGAGATTGGGATTTGTCACTCCGTTTGATGGAGAGGTATCTCTGTGTCCTCTCGGTAATACAACATCACAAGAAGCTTGCAAGAAATGTGACTAAGGAGTTAGTCATGGGATCTTGTCTTACAGAACAAGTAAAGAGACTTGTCGGTACAAGATTGAACTAGGTATGAGATACCGACGATCGAATCTCGGGCAAGTAACATACCGACGGACAAAGGGAACCGCATACGGGATAAACCGAATCCTTGACATCGTGGTTCAACCGATAAAAGATTTTTGTGGAATATGTAGGAACCAATATGGGCATCCAGGTCCCGCTATTGGTTATTGACCGGAGAGGTGTCTCGGTCATGACTACATGATTCCTGAACCCGGAGGGTCGCATGCTTAACATTCGTTGACGCTAGAGTAGTATTAGGATATTTGATGATTGGTAACTGAATGTTGTTCGGATTCCTGGATGAGATCCCGGACGTCACGAGGAGTCTCAGAATGGTTGGAGGTAAATATTTATATATGGAAAGTTGTTTTCAGGGTTCCGGAAAAAGTTTCAGTTTTTCCGGTATTGTATCGGGAAGCTTCCAAAAGGTTCTGGAAACTTCCAGAGGAGTCCAGAAGTCCACCAAGGGTTCCATCACGTCCCAAGGGTCAGCATGGGCTGAGGGGAGGCGACATGGCCTTATTGATCCAGGCGCACACAAGACCCTCAAGGCCCATGTAGTTGGGAAAGGTGGAAAGTCCACCTTTGTATGGAAAGGAAGGAGGAGGACTAGGATTCCACTTCCCCCCTCCCTTGGCTGTGCACTAGGGTTTGGAGGGGTTGTTCCCCACGCCTCTCCACCTATATTAGAGGGGAGGGCGCCCCAAGAGAACACACAAAGCCCTTGGCACCACTCTCTCTCCCGTTAGTCCGTAGTTCCACTGCCTCGTCCAGGCGACGCTTAGCGAAGTGTTGTCGGTGCTCCACCACCACCATCACTATCACGCTGTCATGTTGGTTGTGATACCATATATTTCTCCTCTCACTCTTGCTGGATCGAGGAGGAGACGTCATCGGGCCGCACGTGTGCTAAACTCGGAGGTGTCATCCGTTCGGCACTAGATCGGTTGGATCGTGATCGGATTGCGAAGAGTACAACTACATCAACCGCCTTATATACGCTTCCGCTTAGCGATCTACAAGGGTATGTATATTATCTCCCCCTCTCATAGCTATGCATCTCGATGGATAGATCTTGTGTGTGCGTACAATTTTTTTGTTTTAAATGCAACGTTACCCAACATAAACGACTGCATGCCCAGCACTATGGGGGCCCAATTAGATGTCATGTACACTAGACCCACTTTGTAGGCCTAACAGTATAGCATATGCGTGTTCGCACATCAAGTGTCGGGAAAATTTCAGGTGATATGAAGCTTTCCATGCTCCCATGATACGGGCTTCTGAGAGCCCTTGGATCTGAGATCGAACGGTTGCATGCCGTGATGCTAGACACATGGGTGAATATCATACCCATGATATGCATGACACTAGTATATGATACTCCCCATTACAACTAGCCTTATAGTCACTCATACAACTTAGGAGTAGTATTAATTTCATTTGCCGGGGAGTACGCATACTCCCTCCTTTTCGGTTTATTGGGATCATCTCATTTTCTTGGTTTTTCCATATTACAAGTCTTATTTTCACTTCTTTCCATCACATGTTCACATTCCAAGGTGCATTAAATTGATGCATGTAAGGATTAAAATAAACCAACCAATGCATGTAACCATTCCTACACATTTAGTGGTTATCCATGCATACACTATAACTAATGCTGATTAAAGTTTGAGTAATTTTGTAAACTACAAGATACATTCCTCCACTCACCATCTACCTTGGTTGATGAGATTTCAGATTTAAACCCTATAAACCGCAAAGGAGGGAGTATATAAGTATCTAGGGTCTTGCATGAGAGCCCGCTCCCACCATTTTTCCATGTCTCTCTCCTCCACATAAGCAAAAGTGCCATGTAAGCGGGCTATAAATCCCATTATTGTAGAGTACTTGCTCTTAGCACCTGTATGGAGTACCATGGAGGGGATCAGGGGAGACGCATCCCGGTCGTAGCGTCACAGTAATAATGATAATGGCCAGTCAAATCACGGGGCCCCATCTGTCCAGCAGTAATGAGCCGTCAGATCACACATCCCTACGTTTCCAGCATTAAGCTAAATCCGTGACTCCCTCATTCTCATCGCCTCGGGCGAAACTTCCCCGCCTACCTCACGGGAAAAGCCCCACCCCTGAATTTTAAATATAATCTTGTATTGATGGGTTGCGCCATGGAGCAAAACTAGGAGAAAACGGTGGTACATGTGTACAACACGCCCGTGCATTCGCGTCGCACCCCAGATGGTTGGTAGGTCTGGCACGCCACTCACCGAATGGAACGCGTGTCATCTTGTGTTTGCACACACACATGTGGGACCGCAATTGGGAAACCAACCATAGGCACCCCCTCCCTGCAAGTCGTTGCCTGGATGATCCCTGCATGACATGGGAGATCAGTTCGTCCATGCATGCGACCAGATTCCAGTAGACGGCTAGATTGGCTATTGTCTACATATCATGTAGGCTGTGTTGTACAAAACATATGGGCTATAGTTCTGATGAGAAATCTAAAAAATGGAGCACCAGGTATATTACATTACCAATAAAATTTGAATCCATTTTTGGTATGAATACAAATGTACCCCAGTCACCATAGGCGGCTAGGGCAACCTCTCCCCTCCATGCTTCACAGGTGAGCCCGTGGATTCACCCCTCCCCTCTTCCCACTGCTCCGTCAGCCGGTTGCAGGGAGGGGAATCTTGGTCCCTCTGCTCCAGTTACAGTTTATGTTAGGGTTTTTAGTCCTGACACACGCAGAGCTCACTGTCAGTGTCAAAACTGGCAGATCTCAGGTAGGGGATCCCGAACTGTGCGTCTAAGGATTGAAGGTAACAAGGAGGCAGGGGACACGATGTTTACCCAGGTTTAGGCCCTCTTAATGGAGGTAATACCCTACTTCCTACTTGATTGACTTTGATGAGTATAGGGGTTACAAGAGTTGATACACCTCGAGATCGTAATGGCTAAACCCTAGATGTCTAGCCTGTATGATTGTGATCTTGCCCTACGGACTAAACCCTCCAGTTTATATAGACACCAGAGGGATCTAGGGTTGTACCAAGTCGGTTACAGAGAAAGGAAGGTATATGATCCGAATGCCAAGCTTGCCATCCACGCAAAGGATAGTCCCGTCTGGATACGGGGAAGGTTCTTCTATCTCGTATCCTCATGGCCCATCAGTCCGGCCCATACCACATAGCCCGGACGCCCGAGGACCCCTTAGTCCAGGACTCCCTCAGTAGCCCCTGAACCAGGCTTCAATGACGATGTATCTGACGCGCAGATTGTCCTCGGCATTGCAAGGCGGGTTCCCTTTTCCGAATACTCCAACACAGTTTTCTGCACACAAGAGCTCTGTCTGGCCGTGCTTAACTCGTACAACCCTAAGCTGTAAAAAGCAACAACAAAATAAGTCATGTCCACGGACCACTTTTCCGGCAGACATTATGTTCTGGCCTTATTATTATTTTGAACCATTTTACAGCCTCGTTTCGTACTTCGAGGCATGGCCAATGACACGTCTTGTCAAAGCAGAGGTCATGCCCCCTTATTATGGGATACTCATCAATAAGGGTTTTGGGTAATCCAACTGTGCCGTTCACACGTCTCCTTGGGAATAGGTGAGATTTAGGGCTTATGAGGGGGCGCTTGACATTTGCTGCCTCTATAAGAGGACAAAGACCCATCCGTTCACCTCACGCCTTCTTCTTCCTCTGCCTTCCAATCCCCCGAGCTTCAGCGCCCAAGTTCCAAACTTTCCTTCCGCCCACACCTCTCCAGCAATGGCTAGATCTGGCTTTCAGGGCAAGTGGATGGCCTCCTCTGTGATGGAGAAGAATATCCAGGATCTGCGGGAGGCGAGGTATCTGACAGCGGAGATCAAACACAGGCTTCCAACCCCAGGGCAAGTCATCCCCACCCCGGAGCCTGGCGAAAGGGTGGTTTTCATCCCTCACTTCCTGCAAGGACTCGGATTCTCCCTTCACCCCTTCGGCGAGGTCTCATGTACTATGTCGGGCTAGATTTCCACGATCTGGCCACGAATTCCTTCCTCCACATCTCGGCGTTTATCGTCGTGTGTGAAGCATTTCTTCGCGTCCCTCCACACTTCGGCTTATGGCTCAAGGTGTTTAATGTTAAGCCGAAGGTGGTCGAAGGCCAACACGTCGAGTGCAGCGGCGCCATGGTGAGCAAGCTCAGCATGTTACATGGCCTAAAGGAAGATTTGTGGACACTATCAAGGTGTGACAGCAGGAGTGGTTCTATATCACCGAACCCCGCGGCACCAAGTGGGCCGCTGCTCCTGCCTTCAGATATGGACCTCCGCCGTGGATCGCATCCTGGACCAACAAGGGCCTAGATTGGGGGGCCCTCGACAACGTGTCGGCGCTGCAGAAGCGTATCAAGAGCATGATAGACAAGGACATCACCCTTGCCGATGTGATTCAGGTGATGCTCATTCGCCGAACTCTCCCTTGCCAATGAAGGCCTCTCAAAATGTTGGAGTTCAACCCGGAAGGGGCACGGACTCTGCTGCACTTCTATGGCACGACGCACAAGAAGATCTGGAAGCTCCTTTATAAGAAGCAAAAGACGTGGACACGGACGTCCGACGACACCGGCCTCGACTACAACAATCTGGCCTCCCCATTAAGTATCATATTGCCGAACACTACTTAGCTTGTCAATCTTAGGGAGGGGTCCTGAAAATTCCATCTCCTGAATTAGAATGGATAAAAAGGCCGAGCAGATTAAGTGTTCGGCCCCGCTCCCCGAAAACCCAGCCGATCCTCTGTTAATGAAAAAGAAGACCTCGGGCGCCGGCAAAGAAGGACAATAAGAAGAAGAAGACCAAGGATGCCCAAGGCGACCTCCATCCCGAAGAGACCTCGGGCGCCGTGTCCGGAGGAATCGAAACTCCCTCCTCTGGCAAGGAAGATGAAGATGAGGACGATGAGGAAGAGGAGGAAGTAGAGAACCCTCCTCCCAAGGGGAAAAGGAGAGCGGCCTCCATGGATCCGGAGGAGGGGGTGTCCAAGAGGGGAAGGGTATCCCTCTCCGACGACTCGGATTCAGGCACCGAGGCCGTTCCCAAACAACGCCCCCGCACCAAGCCCCTTGCCGAATTGTGAGTTCCTTAAGATGTCTTATATACATCTAATCATTTTTATAGATTATAAGGATAATATCAAATTTCATATTACAGTCTGGCCCGTGACATTCCTCAAGAATCGCTGTCATCGGGGGATCTTTCGCCGGAGAAGATGGAGAGCGAGACACCTCCATGAGCTTCCTTGCCTCCTAGGGCGGACGATCCCGAGGTGTCGTCCCAAAGGATTTCCCCGGGTTCCGGAGAAATAAAGAAGAAGATCAATGCGGCACCGGAGGCCATCGATAACACGGAGGGCGCAACCCCTATGGAGACCAGCCATGGGGGTCCTGGGTTATCCGACCCTCAGTCGGATACTGTTCCGAAGACCCAAACGGTCCCGAAATCGGATCAGCAGCCGCCTCTGCGGGATGGGGAGACGACGACCTATATGAATGCAGAGGTGCTGAACAAGCTGATGGATGCACTGCAAGGTGCATCCAATTTGGAGGAGCACCGTACCTTAATGGGTACGGTGGTTGAAAAAGTGCAGTCTGCCCAGAGCGGACTGGATGAAGGCTTCACGAGCCTACTAACAGGCTTCGAGGTATGCGATGTAATGTCTTTTGCCGCTTTCCATAAGAAATCCGTCTGTATATATAGATAGCAGCCCCTGAGACTCTGTTTGGCCGATGAAGGAGGGTAAACAGAGGGTCTATAGGTATCCGCAGTAAATAACATACTTAGCCATGTTTGATAAATATCAGGCTTCACTGTTAGCGAAGACCGCTCCAGCCGCCGAAGTTTCCGAACTGAAGCGGAAGCTGCACCTGGTCAATGAGGACAATATCCGGATTCACAAGCGGCTCGACGAAGCACATGGTATGTTTCGAATGCTCCATATTCCATTGAATTAGTTTGCAAATGCTTAAGTAAAGCTCACGCGCTGCTATATGCACAATTTGCAGATGGCGCTGCTGAGGTTGAGACTGATACGTCTATGTCGTATCTATAATTTTTGATTGTTCCATGCCAATATTATTCAACTTTCATATACTTTTGGCAACTTTTTATACGATTTTTTGGGACTAACATATTGATCCAAAGGCTCAAAGCTGCCGCCTCGCTTGTTGCATGTTTTATGTTTCGCATAAACCCAATATCAACCGGAGTCCAAACGGGATAAAAATGGATGGAGATTTTTTTTGGAATATTTGTGATTTTTGGGAGGAAGAATCAACGCAAAACGGTGCCCGAGGTGGCCATGAGAGTGGCCCACGCCACCACTCCAGGGGGCGCGCCCCCCTATCTCGTGGGCCACCCGCAAGGCGGTTGATGCCCTTCTTTGGCCGCAAGAAAGCTAATTTTTGGAAAACAATCTGGGTGAAGGTTTCAGTCCAATCGGAGTTACGGATCTCCAGATATAAAGGAAACGGTGCCAGGGCAGAATTCCAGAACGCAGAAACAGAGAGATAGATCCAATCTCGGAGGGGCTCTCGCCCCTCCCAAACCATGGGAGCCAAGGACCAGAGGGGAAACCCTTCTCCCATCTAGGGAGGAGGTCAAGGAAGAAGAAGAAGAAGGGGCCTCTCCCCTCGCCTCTGGGTGCTGCATCGCCACGGGGCCATCATCATCACCGCGATCTTCACCAACATCTCCATCATCTTCACCAATATCTCCATCACCTTCCCCCATCTATATTCAGCGGTCCACTCTCCCGCAACCCATTGTACCCTCTAATTGAACATGGTGCTTTATGCTTCATATTATTTTCCAATGATGTGTTGCCATCCTGTGATGTCTGAGTAGATTTTCTTTGTCCTATCGGTGATTGATGAATTGCTATGATTGGTTTGAGTTGCATGTTTTATTATTGGTGCTGTCCTATTGTGCCCTTCGTGTCGTGCAAACATGAGGGATTCCCGTTGTAGGTTTTGCAATATGTTTATGTTTTGCATATGGTGGGTGGCGTGAGTGACAGAAGCACATACCCGAGTAAGTAGGTTCTTTGCGTATGGGATAAAGGGGACTTGATACTTTAATGCTATGGTTGGGTTTTACCTTAATGAATCTTTAGTATTTGCGGAAGCTTGCTAGAGTTCCAATCATAAGTGCATATGATCCAAGTAGAGAAAGTATGTTAGCTTATGCCTCTCCCTCAAATAGAATTGCAATAGTGATTACCGGTCTAGTAACGTAGTCAATTGCTTAGGGACAATTCCACAACTCCTACCATCACTTTTCCACACTCGCTATATTTACTTTATTGCATCTTTATCTAAACATCCCCTACTTTTTATTTACGTGTTCTTTATTATCTTGCAAACCTATTATATCACACCTACAAAGTAATTCTAGTTTCATAGTTGTTCTAGGTAAAGTGAACGTCAAGCGTGCGTAGAGTCGTATCAGTGGCCGATAGGACTTGAGAGATTATTTGTTCTACCTTTAGCTCCTCGTTGGGTTCGACACTCTTACTTATCGAAAGAGGCTACAACTATCCCGTATACTTGCGGGTTATCAAGACCTTTTTGTAGCGCCATTGCCGGGGAGTCATAGCGTGGGGTGAATATTCTCGTGTGTGCTTGTTTGCTTTATCACTAAGTAATTTTTTTTTGTTGTTATTAATTGTTTTCTATCTTTAGTTATGGGTAGGAAATGCAAAATACCAAAAAATTAGTTGTACCTACTGCACCAATGGTTGAAGAACCACTCAAAATCTATCACACTACTGAAGCTTTTTTACTTGGATCATCTTCGATCCTTATGTGCTCGTGCTGAAACCCCAACTAGCTTAGTTGAGGGCAAATCTTTAGATGAGCATGCTTGTTATGTGCGACACCGTATATCTGAAAAGGGGAAACTTTTACTGGATCAAATTCATCGTTTGCAATGCTATGCTTGGAATTTATGTGAAATATATGATATTACTTGTTGTTCTGAAAACCCTAAGAAACACCTTCCCTACCAATGTGAGTTTATTGATAATGGAATCGTATCTTCATATGCTAAGGGTGTTTATAATTACTATGATGTTCAACAAATTGAAGAATTTGTTGCTTTTAAGGGTGCTTATGAAATTGCTTCTTTGATTGAAAAGTATGATGCTACTATCTGCAAATCTGAAATTTTTGCCATACTTGAATATTGTTATGATAATTATGCTTCTAATGCCTTTGTTAAACTATATATTGAGAAATTCTCCGCTGTCCAAGAAGAGACTAATATTTTGCAGGAAGCTATGGAAGAAGAAATTGATGAAACTGTGAGCTCATTGGATGAAAAACATGATGAGGAGAGAGAAGAACAAAAGGAGGAAGAGCGGATTGATCACCCGTTCCCACCTTCTAATGAGAGTAACTCTTCAACTCATACATTGTTTAATTCCCCTTCGTGCTTACCGAAGGATGATTGCCATGATGATTGCTATGATCCCGTTGATTCTCTTGAAATATCCCTTTTTGATGATGCTTGCTATGCTTGTGGCCAAGATGCCAATATGAATTATGCTTATGGAAATGAACTTGCTATAGTTCCTTATGTTAAACATGAAATTGTTGCTATTGCACCCATGCATGATAGTCCTATTATCTTTTTGAATTCTCCAAACTACACTATATCAGAGAAGTTTGTGCTTATTAACAATTATATTGATGGGTTGCCTTTTACCGTTGCACATGATGATTTTGATAGATATAATATGCATGTGCTTGATGCTCCTACTTGCAATTATTATGAGAGAGGAACTACATCTTCACCTCTTTATGTTTCTAATATGATAAAATTGCAAGAAACTGCTTATACTATGCATTGACCTTTACTTGGTGTGCATGAATTGTTCTTTTATGACATGCTGATGCATAGGAAGAGAGTTAGACTTCGTTGTTGCTTGATATATGTTACTTTGTGCTCACTACTAAATTACAAATTATTGTTAATTAAAATTGGATTTGATATACCTTGGATCCGGGTGGATTCATTACTTGAGCACTATATGCCTAGCTTAATGGTTTTAAACAAAGCGCTGCCAGGGAGACAACCCGGAAGTTTTAGAGAGTCATTTATTTCTGTTGAGTGCTTTCATTTAGTTTAGAAACAAAAAAATAAAGGGGGGAACCTAAAACTTTTCAAAAAGGAGAGTGAAAGTGAGAAAGACAAGCATTGTTGAAGTGGGAGCTAGCCTTGAACTTTGTTCATGCTCACGGAAACTTTGTGAATCTTGATTACAGAAACTTTTCATCAAAAATAATTACCCCCTTGTACAATTCCATTATATTATAAAAATAATATGCCAAGGTTTGCCTTTAGGATGTTTACAATGCTTGTTGGTTTGTACGGTGCAGGACAGAAACTTTGGCTGTAGTGCGCGATTTTACATTTTTAACTGGAAAGTCAATTGGTTCTGATTCCTCTTGAACTGTATTGCTATACAACTTGTTTATTTTTCCTAATTTTGGTAGAATTTTTGGGGTACCAGAAGTATGGTGGATGTTCAGATTGCTACAGACTGTTCTGTTTTTGACAGATTTTGTTTTTGATGCATAGTTTGCTTGTTTTGATGAACCTATTAACCTATAGCCCAGTGCCAGTTTCTGTTTTCTCCTTGCTTAGTGTTTTATAGAAAAGGGATACAGAACGGAGTCCAAATGACGTGCCAATTTTTGAGAATTTTTTCTGGACCAAAAGAAGACCACGAAGCATCGGAGTTGGGCCAGAGGAGTCCCGTGCTGCCCACAAGAGTGGGGGGCGCCCCCCCTAGGGCGCGGCCACCTATCTCGTGGACAGCCCGGAGGCCCCCCTGACGTGAAACCAACACCAAAAATTCCTATAAATAGAGAAACCTTCGGGAATTAACCTAGATTGGAAGTTCCGCCGCCGCAAGCCTGTGTAGCCACGAGAAATCAATCTAGGCCCTCTCTGGCATCCTGCCGGAGGGGGCATTCATCACCGGAGGCCATGGAGGAGGATCTCGGAGGGGCCATCATCACCATGAAGGCCAAGGACCAGAGGGGGAAAGCCATGGAGGAGGAAGCACAAGGGGGATAACCTCTCCTCCTGTCTCTTTGTGGCACCGGAGTGCCATCGGGAGGGGAATCATCGCCAGGTGATCGCCTTTCATCAACATCACCATCATCATCACCATCCTCACCTCTTTTACGCAGTCCACTCTCCCGCACCCCGCTGTAATCCCTACTTGAACATGGTGCTTTATGCTACATATTATGATCCAATGATGTGTTGCCATCTTATGATGTTTTGAGTAGATATCTTTTGTCTTTGAGTTGATTGATGATCTAGATTGGTACTAGTTGTATGTTTTATTTTGGTGCTGTCCTATGGTGCCTCCATGTCACGCAAGCATGAGAGATTCCTCGCAGGGTTGTCGTGTACTAGAGTAGGGTACCCTAGTATCCCGAACTTGTGCACGGGCAACAGAAGACCTCAGCAAGGCTTGCCGAGTGACCGCCAAGGTCCTCCGTGGTTCCTTTGGAGCCATTCAAGAACAAAGTGTTCAAGACAAGAAGACAAGGCCCCGGCAAGAGGAGCTTGCCGGAAGGACAGGGCCCCGGCAAGAGGAGCATGCCGGGAAGGCAAACCAAGGCATTTCAAGGAGCTTGCCGCGACGCCACACAGACGGCAAGACCCGGCGAGCGACAAGCTTCCGGCGCGACAAGACAACGACATGGGCAAGGCGCTTGTCGCAAAGCTACCACTGCACTCCACGCCTAGTGCATCCACCAACGGTCGCCCGAGACCTTCCCAGCGCTGCGTGGCGAGAGGTCAGGCAGCTAGCGGTGCGAGGTGGCAAGCGGAGATGACAAGATGGCCATCGTGGCGAAGCGTGGCGCCTCTAACGGTCACTTTTCAGACTGCTTGGGCGACGCAGACAGGCATTTAATGCTTTTGTCCCCTGCCGTCAGGGTTAGGTATGATACACCGTACAAGTAGGTATACCAACCGCTATTCTTTTCCATTTTTACCCTTGTCTATGTTGCCACCTGTCGGTGACCCCTTGAGCATATAAAAGGAGGCCCATGCGCAACGTAGAGGGGGGTTCGAAGGGTTCGAAACCAGAAAGCACTCACGCTCGGTCTCGTTAGCAGCTGAGGTGTATTGTAGCACTCCACGCTCTCGAGCAAGAACACAATACAATCAGACAAGCAGCAGTAGGAGTGTTATCTCTCTGGAGAGCTCCGAAGTTGGGTAAACCGCTCATGTGCTTCGCCTCGATCTGCTCTTCGTGCCATCTCCGCCCCCCGCCGAACCGAAAGGGGCCTGGTCCGCCGGCCCCATAGGTGTCCGTGGATCAGTCACAACATCTTTGGCGCGCCAGGTAGGGGGCGTCGAGGTTGTGTGAACCTGATCCGGCGTTCACGCGAGCTAGATCTTCATCTTCTTCATCAACATGCCACCGAAGAAGAAGGCTTCAGAGGTGGCTGCTCCGTCCACATCGATCCCACTGCCACCGGAGCAAACGGGTGGTGGGGTAGACGCCGGCAGAGGAACGGGCGTCGACTAGGGAGCTCACTCTGCTGCCAGGTCCAAGGACAAGGCGGCGCAGACCTCGGCGTCCGTGCATGCTCCGCGCCCATCCCAGGAGCGCGGGACCGACAACGTCATGGTACTCGTGGTACCATACGTTCGTTGCATGAAGATTGAGCTGGTGGATCTCGAGGCGCTCAAGACCAGCATGCGCGCCAACATGCTGGCACGAGCAAGACATGGTCGCCTGGACGGGATACTGCTCCTTCCAACCCAGTTGGGAGTCCGAGCATATCCCGCTCCTCGCACCGCTCGCCGCCACCGAAGACTCTGTAAGAAGCATTGGCCCGAGCTCAATCGCTTCGATTACCCTCCAACGGCGGACAAGATCGACGATTGAGGGCCACCATTAAGAGTCTCATCGCTTCGCTTAATGGCGATACTCCACGGCAGCCGAGTACATCGAAGCCGCGGCAAGATTGCCAGGAACGAGCCGACGGTGACAAGACCGGTGGGGGTGCAACCACCGTGCACTCTCCACCCCAAAGGCCAAGACCGCCGACTCGTCGGGTCAACCTCGACACTGACTCCACAGCGTCATCAGATCCACGAGCTCGCCGCGATCAGCGCCAAGTTCTTCAAGAATGACAGCAAGAGGACGCCAGACCGTGATCGAGCGCCAAGAGAAGCGCGGCGTCAATCGACCAGCGCTGGGCCCACTGTCGACATGCATGCGCCAGGGAACCAGCGACTTGTCAGACGCGTAGGTTGCCCTGCTCACTCGTGAGCTGCGGCAAGTCCAAAGGGCCCAAAGACAAAGAATTTCAAACCCGACGTACCAGAGAAGTACGACGGCAAGACGCATCCGTCGGAGTTCCTCAGCATCTACACCATTGCGGTGCAAGCTACCGGGGGACGGGACGACAAGATCCTTGCCAACTACTTCCCGCCGGTACTCAAGCCCAATGTCAGATCCTGGCTCATGCACTTGCCGGACAACTCCATATCCTCATGGGCAGATCTATGCCATCAGTTTGTCGGCGCCTTTACAGGTGGCCACAAACCTCATGGCCAAGAGAGCGACCTTCACATACTCGTCCATAAGGAAGGAGAGTCCCTGCGCAAGTACACTCAGAGATTCAGCCGTGTTCAGCACAACATCCCAGATGTCCACCCCGCCATGGTCATCGCTGCTCCATCAAAACGTGCGTAACCGCAGGATGCGGGAGGAGATGGCGATGTGCAAGATCAGAGACGTCGGTGAGCTATATGCCCTGGCCGACAAGTGTGCACATGCCGAGGAAGGGAGGAGACTCCCCGGAGAGAATGCAGGAGCAGGAGGATCTGACAGCGAGGATGCCGCCCCGGCAAAGAAAAACCGGCGGCGGAACAACAGGAAGAGGAAAGGCAAAGACGTGCTAGTTGTTGAGCAGTCCGGCAACGGAGGTTGCACCGAGAAAGCCAAAGCTGGTAGTTCCGGCGAGGCTGTGGATGTTCAGATTGCTACAGACTGTTCTGTTTTTGACAGATTTTGGTTTTGATGCATAGTTTGCTTGTTTTGATGAACCTATTAACCTATAGCCCAAAGCGCTTCTGCTTTCTCCTTGTTTAGTGTTTTATAGAAAAGGGATACAGAACGGAGTCCAAATGACGTGCCAATTTTTGAGAATTTTTTCTGGACCAAAAGAAGACCACGAAGCATCGGAGTTGGGCCAGAGGAGTCCCGTGCTGCCCACAAGAGTGGGGGGCGCCCCCCCTAGGGCGCGACCACCTATCTCGTGGACAGCCCGGAGGCCCCCCTGACGTGAAACCAACACCAAAAATTCCTATAAATAGAGAAACCTTCGGGAATTAACCTAGATTAGAAGTTCCGCCGCCGCAAGCCTGTGTAGCCACGAGAAATCAATCTAGGCCCTCTTTGGCATCCTGCCGGAGGGGGCCATCATCACCGGAGGCCATGGAGGAGGATCTCGGAGGGGCCATCATCACCATGAAGGCCAAGGACCAGAGGGGGAAAGCCATGGAGGAGGAAGCACAAGGGGGATAACCTCTCCTCCTGTCTCTTTGTGGCACCGGAGTGCCATCGGGAGGGGAATCATCGCCGCGGTGATCGTCTTCATCAACATCACCATCATCATCACCATCCTCACCTCTTTTACGCAGTCCACTCTCCCGCACCCCGCTGTAATCCCTACTTGAACATGGTGCTTTATGCTACATATTATGATCCAATGATGTGTTGCCATCTTATGATGTTTTGAGTAGATATCTTTTGTCTTTGAGTTGATTGATGATCTAGATTGGTACTAGTTGTATGTTTTATTTTGGTGCTGTCCTATGGTGCCCTCCATGTCACGCAAGCATGAGAGATTCCCGCTGTAGGGTTGTCGGTGTACTAGAGTAGGGGTACCCTAGTATCCCGAACTTGTGCACGGGCAGTCGCAGCACCCCGCGGCAAGGCTTGCCGAGTGACTGCCAAGGTCCTCCATGGTTCCTTTGGAGCCATTTAAGAACAAAGTGTTCAAGACAAGAAGACAAGGCCCCGGCAAGAGGAGCTTGCCGGGAAGGACAGGGCCCCGGCAAGAGGAGCATGCCGGGAAGGCCAACCAAGGCATTTCAAGGAGCTTGCCGCGACGCTTGCAAGCACAGACCGGCAAGACCCGCGAGCGACAAGCTTCCGGCGCGACAAGACAACGATCATGGTAAGGCGCTTGTCAAGCAAAGCTACCACTGCACTCCACGCCCCAAAGGCATCCACCAACGTGTCGCCCTGAGACCTTCCCAGGCGCGCGTGGCGAGAGGCTGTGCAGCTAGCGGTGCGAGGTGGCAAGCGGAGATGACAAGATGGCCATCGTGGCGAGCGGTGGCACCCCTAACGGTCACTTTTCTGCACTATTTGGGCGACGCAGACGGGCATTTAATGCTTTTGTCCCCTGCCGTCAGGGTTAGGTATGATACACCGTACAAGTAGGTATACCAACCGCTATTCTTTTCCATATTTACCCTTGTCTATGTTGCCACCTGTCGGTGACCCCTTGAGCATATAAAAGGAGGCCCATGCGCAACGTAGAGGGGGGTTCGAAGGGTTCGAAACCAAAAAGCACTCACGCTCGGTCTCGTTAGCAGCTGAGGTGTATTGTAGCACTCCACGCCTCGAGCAAGAACACAATACAATCGCACAAGCAGCAGAGGAGGTTATCTCCGGAGAGCTCCGGTTGGGTAAACCGCTCATGTGCTTCACCTCGATCTGCTCTTCGTGCGATCTCCGCCTCCGCCGACCGAAGGGGCCTGGTCCGCCGCCCCATAGGTGTCCGTGGATCACCACAACATCTTTGGCGCGCTGTAGGGGCGCCGAGGTTGTGTGAACCTCGATCCGGCGTTCACGCGAGCTAGATCTTCATCTTCTTCATCAACATGCCACCGAAGAAGAAGGCTTCAGAGGTGGCTGCTCCGTCCACGTCGATCCCACCGCCACCGGAGCAAACGGGTGGTGGGGTAGACGCCGGCGGAGGAACGGGCGTCGACTAGGGAGCTCACTCTGCTGCCAGGTCCAAGGACAAGGCGGCGCAGACCTCGGCGTCCGTGCATGCTCCGCGCCCATCCCAGGAGGCGCGGGACCGACAACGTCATGGTACTCGTGGTACCATACGTTCGTTGCATCAAGATCGAGCTGGTGGATCTCGAGGCGCTCAAGACCAGCATGCGCGCCAACATGCTGGCACGAGCAAGACATGGTCGCCTGGATGGGATACTGCTCCTTCCAACCCAGTTGGGAGTCCGAGCATATCCCGCTCCTCGCACCGTTCGCCGCCGCCACCGAAGACTCCAGAAGAAGCATTGGCCCGAGCTCAACTGCTCCTGGATTACCCTCCAACGGCGGACAAGATCGACGATTGGAGGGCCACCATTAAGAGTCTCATCGGCTTCGCCAATGGCGATACTCCACGGCAGCCGAGTACATCGAAGCCGCGGCAAGATTGCCAGGAACGAGCCGACGGTGACAAGACCGGTGGGGGTGCAACCACCGTGCACTCTCCACCCCAAAGGCCAAGACCGCCGACTCGTCGGGTCAACTCGACATCGACTCCACAAATATCAGATCCACGAGCTCGCCGCGATCAGCGCCAAGTTCTTCAAGAATGATGAAGAGGACGCCAGATCAGACGAGCGCCAAGAGAAGCGCCGTCAATCGGACCAGCGCTGGGCCCATCGTCGACATGCATGCGCCAGGGGATCCAGCGACTTGTCAGACGCTGTAGGTTGCCCTGCTCACTCGTGAGCTGCGGCAAGTCCAAAGGGCTCAAAGACAAAGAATTTCAAACCCGACGCATTCAGAGAAGTACGACGGCAAGACGATCCGTCGGAGTTCCTCAAGATCTACACCATTGCGGTGCAAGCTGTCGGGGACGGACGACAAGATCCTTGCCAACTACTTCCGCCGTACTCAAGCCCAATGTCGATCTCGCTCATGCACTTGCCGACAACTCCATATCCTCATGGGCAGATCTATGCCATCAGTTTGTAGGCGCCTTTACAGGTGGCCACAAACCTCATGGCCAAGAGATCGACCTTCACATACTCGTCCATAAGGAAGGAGAGTCCCTGCGCAAGTACACTCAGAGATTCAGCCGTGTTTAGCACAACATCCCAGATGTCCACCCCCCGCGTCATCAGCTGCTCCATCAAACGCGCGAATCAGCAGGATGCGGGAGGAGATGGCGATGTGCAAGATCAGAGACGTCGGTGAGCTATATGCCCTGGCCGACAAGTGTGCACATGCCGAGGAAGGGAGGAGACTCCCCGGAGAGAATGCAGGAGCAGGAGGATCTGACAGCGAGGATGCCGCCCCGGCAAAGAAAAACCGGCGGCGGAACAACAGGAAGAGGAAAGGCAAAGACGTGCTAGTTGTTGAGCAGTCCGGCAACGGAGGTTGCACCGAGAAAGCCAAAGCTGGTAGTTCCGGCGAGGCTGTGGCGACTGCCGACAAGCAGGGCAGCACCGACAAGCAGTACTGCAAGATCCACCGCACCAAGGGCCATGATCTCCAGAGCTGCAAGAAGGTCGAGCAGCAAAAGGCTGAGTACGAGCGATGCGACAAGGAGAAGGCCCAAGAAGGTGCTGGGGGATCCGGCAAGAAACGCCCCGCCGGGAGGACGCCATGCAAGGCCAAGCAGCGGCAAGGAGACAGCCTCCTCGCTGCCGCGATAAGGATGAAGATGACGGCGAAGATGAAGATATGGATGATGACGAGGCCGATGAGCAGGAGTTCCAGAAAGCCACAGAGGTCTTGTGCGTTGACGGCGGTAAGCTTCTTCATACTTCACACCGCCAGCTCAAGCAAGGGTGCGGAGTCAACGCGCGTAACCACCCGCCGAGTCATGCAAGCCTCTCGAATGGTCCAACACGCCTATCATCTTTGATATTGAGGACCACCCGATCGTGATAATCGCGGTCGGGTGCTTGCCGATGTTGGTTTCACCAACTATCCGCAACCTCAAGGTCACTAAGATGCTAGTTGACGGCGGGGCCGGCTTGAACCTGATCTCCTCCGCGGTACTCCAGAAACTCCAGATCCCTGATAGCGAGCTAGAAGAGACCAGCACATTCCAAGGAATCAACCCGGGAAGAAGCAAGCCGAAGGGAACGATCACGTTGCCGGTGACATTTGGCAGCAAGCTGAACTTCAGGACTAAGAGGGTCACTTTTGACGTTGTCGATTTTCCATTGCCTTACAATGGAATACTCGGCCGTCCAGCGCTCGCCAAATTCATGGCAGCCTCTCACTATGCATACAACGTACTGAAGATGCCTGGCCCGATAAGTGTCATTTCTGTCCCTGGCGACAAGAAGGATGCTCTTATCTGCACCGACAAGATCTACCGGGAAGCAGCAGCCGCAGCAGAACGCAAGTCACTTGCCGCTGAAGCTCCCGGGGGAAAGAAGAAGACCAAGTCCGGCAAGAGCTCTGATGCCCACTCCGGCAAGCGCACCTCTTCGGAGTGCTGCGCTACCGTCGAGGACGCACCATCGAGCTCCACCGACAAGTGTAAGAAGACAAAGACAGCTCCACCAGAGACCAAGAAGGTGCCCACCAAGGAGGACGGCACTGGTGGTACCTTCACCATCAGTGCCACTCTTGACCCTAAATAGGAAAGCGCGCTCGTTGCTTTCTTGCGGGCGAACGTCGATGTGTTTGCATGGCAACCGTCTGACATCCCCGTGTTCCTGTGAAAGTAATCGAGCACCATCTTGCCGCTCGTCTCATGCACCGCCTGGCCAAGCGTAAAGTCGAAACAAGCAAAGGAGAGCCAAGAATTCATAGCAGAAGAAATCAAGAAGTTGGAAGCAACAGCCTTGTCGAGGAGTGCTCCATCCCACGTGGTTGGCCAATCTCAGTAGTCGCGGCAAGAAGGCAAATGGGAAATGGAGGCTTTGTATCGACTTTTACCGATGTTAATAAATCTTGTCCCAAAGACCCATTTCCTTGCCGCATTGACCAGATTGTCGACTCCACGGCTGGATGTGACCTCGCTTTCATTTCTTGACGATATTCAGATATCATCGATCTTCATGGCGTAAGAGGATGAGGAAAGACCGCATTCATCACTCCATGTGGCACGATCGCTTCGCACGGATGCCTTTTGGTTTAAAGAATGCTGGTTCAACATTTGCGAGGTAGTCCATGACGCTTTTGAGCCACAGCTGCACGTAAATGTGGAAGCCTACATGGATGACATAGTGGTCAAGAGCAAGGACAAGGCAACTCGATTCAGGATTTGGACGAAACCTTTGCAAATCTGCAAGATCAACCTCAAGCTTAACCCCGAGAAGTGTGTGTTTGGAGTCCCATCCGCAAGCTTCTCGGTTCTCCGTATCATCGGGAATTGAAGCCAATCCCGACAAGATCAAGGCCATTGAGCAGATTGAATCACCAAAGCACGCCAAGGATGTACGAAGACTTGCCGGTTGCGTGGCTGCTCAAAGAAGTTTATCTCTAAGTTCTGCTGAAGCTACCGCCATTTTTCAAAATATTGAAAAGGCAGGTCCAATAAAATGGACTCGAAGCGGAGGTTGCGCCGCAGACTTGAAGAGATACCGTCCTTCACTCCAATACTTGTCGCACCTAAACCACAAGAGAAGTTGCATCAGATATAGCGGCAACCAATCAAGTGGTTAGTGCTGCGTTAGTAGCGAGAGGGAGGCGGATGATGAGCCGCAACCATGGCAGATGCATCCAAATGACAAGCTGGGGCTTCACCGACAAGCTTTGGTCCCGATAAGGTGGATCTCAAGAGCGCATGAGGAGATGCGAAGAAAATGGTGCAGCGCCAGTTTACTTTGTCGGGCCCTTCTATAGGGGCTAGATCAAGGTATTCTGGTGTGCAGAAATTGCTTTTTGGCCTTCTCATGGCCTCGAGAAAGCTGCGCCATTACTTCCAAGCACATGAGATCATAGTTGTCACTTGCTTTCCGCTGAAAAGGATACTGCAGAATCTAGAAGCAACAGGCAGGATTGTCGAGTGGGCACTGGAACTGTCAAGCTTTGGCCTCAAATTTGAGAGCACTTCATCTATCCAGAGCCGAGCATTGGCAAAATTTATAGCAGAATGGATGCCAACACCAGATGAAGAAATTCCAGAAACGAGCATCCCCGTCAAGGAAGCAAGCAAAGAGTGGATCATGTACTTTGATGGCGCCTTCTCGCTGCAAGGCGCCGGTTCGGGCGTGCTGCTTGTTGCGCCCACCGGAGAGCACCTCAAGTACGTAGTCCAGATGCACTTCCCCAAGGAGCAAGCAACGAACAATACTACAGAGTATGAAGGTTTGCTTGCCGGTCTCAGGATCGCGGTAGACCTTGGGATCAAGAAGCTCATTGTCAGGGGTGACTCGCAGCTTGTCGTCCGCCAAGTGAACAAGAATTATCAGAGTCCGTTGATGGAAGCCTATGTTGACGAAGTGAGAAAGTTAGAAGAGCACTTTGACGGCCTGCAGATGGAACATGTTCCGAGAGCTCAGAACGATATTGCCGATGGCCTGTCGAAGTGCGCCGCACTTAAGTTACTTGTGGAACCAGGGATCTTTGTGCTCAAGCTAACTCAATCGTCTGTAACACCATCAACTGGACAGAGCAAGAAGAGGAAGTTGGTTTCTGGTGACTATTTTCCGGCAGAGCTCCCCGAAGCCGCCGCCAAGAAGGTCCCCAAGATCAACACTAAGGACGCCGAGGAGCAGCCTGCCCCGCAAGCCCTAGGGTTTGTTCTGCTGAAGCGACGCCCCGACAAGTTTTGCTCCGCAAGCTTGCCGGGAACGCCAAGCTCCGGCTGAGCCGCAGGTTCTGCCAGAGAAGCGGATGTTCCCGCAGCAAGATACGTGCCTTTAGTCCTTGTTGTTGAGCCGCAAGCTCCAAAGATGGGCGCAGCAGATTGTCCGCTTCTTCTGCACAGAGAACTTCCCAAGAGCAAGAAGAAGCGGAAAGAGTAGCCCGGCAGTCAAGTATGTACCAGCTTTGTCGACAACACACCGCATGTAAGAAGACTCAACGGTGTGAAATTGAAGTGTATTCACCAGGAAGATGGACAGAAGCTGTTGGGAGAGATACATGGAGGCATATGTGGTCACCACATTGGCGCAAGAGCACTTGCCGGCAAGGCATTCCAGCAAGGTTTCTTTTGGCCGATAGCCCTCCAGGATGCAATTGCACAAGTAACCAAGTGTGAAGCGTGCTGGCCCATTCCAAGCAGATACACCAGCCAGCTCAAGCTCTCTAGACGATCCCTTTATCCCGCCATTTTCGTCCGGGGCTCGACATCCTCGCCCCTTTC
Source organism: Aegilops speltoides (assembly GCA_021437245.1). Lineage (NCBI taxonomy): Eukaryota > Viridiplantae > Streptophyta > Magnoliopsida > Poales > Poaceae > Aegilops > Aegilops speltoides. Next base: position 298,478,171 of record CM038141.1, on the reverse strand, counting down.
CCCGAAGCTGTCGTGGGCTTTGAGTACTTGTATGTTGCAATCGACAAGTTCACAAAGTGGCCGGAAGTGGAGGCAAGGAGGAAGGTGACAAAGACAACAAGCAGTCAAGTTCTTCAGTCGATTGTTTGCCGCTTCGTGGTCCCTAACAGATCATCACCGATAACGGCACGCAATTCACGAGCCGCACCTTCATGCAAGACGCCCAAGATCTTGGCGCCAAGGTTCTGCTTCGCTTCGCTGCTCACCCGAGAAGCAACGGTCAAGCGGAGAGGGCAATGCTGGCGTCGCGCTGGCTCAAGACCAGACTTTCGGCAAGCTGCACAAGTGCGAAAGAATCGGATCGAGGAGCTACCGGTGGTTCTTTGGTCGATCAGACGACGCCAAATCGAGCCACCGCCATACACCTTTCGCCTAGTCTATGGAGCAGAGGCAGTTCTCCCATGGAACTCAGATAATGGTCGCCGAGTGCTCGCTATGATGAGCTTGAGCAAGAGCAGCTGCGACAAGATGACGTGCTGCTCCTTGAGGAGGACCATCTTCAGGCTGCTATACGAGCTGCTCGATACCAGCAAGCTTTGTGCCGCTACCATAGCCACAAAGTTAATGCCAGAAGTCTCGAGGAAGGCGACCTTGTTCTTCGGCGTGTTCAGTCCGCCAAGAATTCCAACAAGTTGACGCTGAAGTGGGAAGGCCTTATCGGGTGAAACGAGTCACTAGGCTCCGGCGCTGTCCGCCTTTGAGACCAAGATGGCATTCGTGAGCAACTCTTGGAACATTGAGCATCTTCGTAAGTTTTACTCAGATAGCGCGGTTGCCGGAACCTCTTCCGCAACCACCTTTTGTACAAGTCTTGCCGCTGTTGCATGTAATCCTTTGTAATGGCCGGGGCAGACCCGTGCATAAATAAAGCTCATGTGCCCCGTGATATCTTGTCAATTTCATGCTTTCTATTATTTTGCATGTGTTATCCGACACTTTGTGCAGCACTTACCCCGTAGCAATAACGAGCCATAAGGCTCCATATCTTTATTTTCTTCTTTTTTTCTCAAAGAAAAGGAAGGTTCCTCGCCCACAAGTTTGCCGGGGGAGAAGATAATGGTGTGGACCAGTGAGGGAGTCCTGGACTAGGGGTGTACGGACAGCCGATTATCATCGTCTCACGGACTCCAAGACTACTAAGATACAAGATTGAAGACTCCGTCCCTGTCCGGATGGGACTTTCCTTGGTGGAAGGCAAGCTTGGCGATACGAATATGTAGATCTCCTACCATTGTAATCGACTGTAACCCTAGCCCTCTCCGTGTCTATATAAACCGGAGGGCTTTAGTCCAGAGGACACAACATACATTACAACAATCATACCATAGGCTAGCTTCTAGGGTTTAGCCTCCTTGATCTCGTGGTAGATCTACTCTGTACTACCCATATCATCAATATTAATCAAGCAGACGAGGGTTTTACCTCCATCAAGAGGGCCCAACTCGGGTAAAACATCGTGTCCTCGCCTCCTTACCATCCGCCTAGACGCACAGCTTTGGGGACCCCTACCCGAGATCCGCCAGCTTTTGACACCGACATTGGTGCTTTCATTGAGAGTTCCTCCGCGTCCGCCACCGATAGGCTGATGGCATCTTCAACCAACAACGCTGTCCAGTGGTGAGACTTTTCCCGGCAGATCTTTGTATTCGGCGGCTTCGCAGATCGCGGGCTAATTCACCGCCATCCGGAGCAGATCGAAGCTACGCCCTGGCCGCCAGTCGATTCGAAGTTTAAACTTCACGGCCGATGTCCGCGGAGACTTGATCTTCGATGGACTCGAGCCACAGCCAAGCGCCGCCAAGACCGTGACGACGGGCATGATCTAGCTCGCCGCCAACAAAGGCCTTGGCGGCTACACACGAATCCGCTTCGCCATTAGTCCGGAGAAGATCGCCAGACGAGGGCCGGTGGATAGACGCCACCGAGGGCTTCAACATCCACGGCGATGGAGCCAACACTAATCTTGTCCTCGCGAACTCGTGATTCCGAGGCGCCGACTTTTGCCGACCAACCTCCCGCGCCGCCAATCGATTCGGATTGGGCGCCGTTATGGAATTCACCGCCGCGGACATCTTCCAACACTCGCCCTCTGGCGACATCCTAAATTCGCTAAAGCATCTCTCGTTATCAGGAGAGTCCTGGCCGGACTATTGCCAGGATGGTTGGGGTACGGACGACGAAGAAATTCAGAGCCCAACCACCACCCACTTTGTAGCCACTGTCGACGATCTAACCGACATGCTAGACTATGACTCCGAAGACATCGACGGAATAGACGCATTTATACCGAGACGTAACAAGAAGCAGAGCCTATAAGGCACGGGAGGACCACCTCGTCATATGACATATACATGGCAGATACCCCAAAGGAGAGCGATAACGAGGACCAACGGTGTAACGCCCTCGATGCGGCTATATCTCCCACGTGTCGAAGCACGACTTAGAGGCATAACCGCATTGAAAGCAATGTCGCAAGTGAGGTAATCTTCACACAACCCATGTAATACATAAGGGAAAGAGATACATAGTTGGCTTACAATCGCCACTACACACAATTACATGAATAAAGCATTACATCATCCAGATACAATCAAGGTCCGACTACGGAACCAAAATAAAAGAAGAACCCCAATGCATAAAAGGTCCCCGATCGACCCCAACCGGGCTCCACTATCACCAACTAGAACGAAACAACACAAAGGGCAAGATCTTCATTGAGCTCCTCCTGAGCTTGGTTGCGCCACCGCTCGTAACATAGGCATCCGCAAACTGGTTTTGAAGTATCCGTGAGCCACGAGGACTCAAAGAATCCCATTACCATGGGTATCAAGACTAGCAAAGCTTAATGGGTAAGGAAGGGGTAAAGTGCTGAGGTTGCAAAGAGAGCGGCTACATATATGGTGGCTAACATATGCAAATGAGAGCGAGAAGAGAAACAAAGGAACGGTCGTCAACTAGCAATGATCAAGAGGTGATCCCGAACTCCTACTTATGTCAAACGTAATACGTAAACTGTGTTCACTTCCCTGACTCCGAGAAGAGACCATCACGGCTACACACGGGTTGATGCGCTTTAATTCGGATCGTGTCAAGTTATCTACAACCGACATTAACAAATTCCCATCTCGCCACATAACCGCTGGCACGGCTCTCGAAAGTTTATACCTGCAGGTGTCCTAACTTAGCCCATGACAAGCTCGCGATCAACGAAGGAATAGACCTTCTCCCAGAAGACCCGATCAGTCTTGGAATCCCGGTTTACAAGACATTTCAACAATGGTAAAACAAGACCAGAAAACCGCCTGATGCGCCGACATCCCGATAGGAGCTGCACATATCTCGCTCGTGGCAACACCGGATAAGCTAAGCGCAGTGTACCGACGAACCTGTTGCCAAGGGATGGTCCCAAGACGGTGTTCTAGTTTGGACCAACACTTAGACAAGCATTGGCCCGGGGCTATATTAAAGATGACCCTTGAGAGAGCGACTCCTAAGGGAAAAGTAGGTGGTGGTGAGGCAGATGGTAAAAGTCAATGTTGGGCCTTGCGGACAAGTTTTATTCAAAGCGAACCGTCGGGGGTCCTATAATCACCCGACCGCGTTAGGAACGCAAAATCCGGGAACATAACACTGGTATGACGGAAACTAGGGCGGCAAGAGTGGAACAAAACACCAGGCATAAGGCCGAGCCTTCCACCCTTTACCAAGTATATAGATGCATTAATAATATAAGAGATATTGTGATATCCCAACCAAAATCCTGTCCACCAAGGAGAAATCTTCAACTTCACCTGCAACTAACAACGCTATAAGAGGGCTGAGCAAAAGCGTAACATAGCCAAACAACGGTTTGCATAGGAAAGGTGTCAAAGGTTAGAGGTTCATGGCAATATGGGATGGCTTGATAAATAGGTAATAGGTAGCGCAGCATAGCGATAGAACGACGCAACTAGCATAGAATTGATAGTAGTGAGATCCAGGGTAGCGGTCATCTTGCCTGAAATCCCGCAAGGAAGAAGAACGAGTCCAAGAAGAAGATGAAGCCACGAAGACGAACCACACGTAGACGAACAAATCCTCACGATCGCAACGAAACGGGAACTATCGAGAAGAGGCACACAACATAGGTAAACACACCACACATGAACAAGGCATGATGCACAACAAGCATGATGCATGACCAAGCTACATGGAGCTACTCATGGCAAGAGATGATGCAAACAAGAACAACACCTCAAAGCAAGTTTAAATGAGGCCGAAAACAACATATAATAATTCCGGTAAGTCCTCATATGCAAATTTCGAAATTGGTCCAGAACTGAATAAACCTTATGTTCAAGTTGTTAAACAGCAAGTTAAAGAGCACCAAGAGGATTTACACGAAATTCTAGTCAAGTTACATATAAAGTTCATTAGATTCGGAGGTACGGCCTAGAAGATATGAGCAAAACAAGTTAAACATGGCATTGATGCAAAATGCACCCAAACATCAAGCAAACACACCAAAACAAGGATGCAACATGATAATATGGAACTACATGCAAAAACAAGCAAGTTTCATATAGAGCACACTCAAAACGGAGCAACGGTGCAACACACACACACACACTATACAAGTCATAACAACAATCTTTCCATAACAGCAACTAGGCATCTTATAAGCATCAAAACAATAAGCTACAGCACCCCAACATAATAACAAAAGGCATGATCATGAAGTACAGGTAAAGCATAACAAAACATGAACACTGAGCTATCTCCAGAAATCACTAGAACATGATCAAAAACACATGGAGATATTGCAAATAATAACAGTTTCAGACTTTAGCAGAAATAACATCAGGTTGCAATGTTTAGAGCTATCAAACAACATGTTACAGGAACTCATTATGCCAAACAAAGGCATGGCATGAATCTACTAATTGCATAGATCAAAAGTCCCTTACTGACCATAAGCCAAAAGGGCATAGAAAATATGATGGCACCCATGTAAACATGGCAAGTTATATTACAGATTCATACATGGTAGGAACAACAATAAGTAGGCATGTTCGTGAGCTTGAATCACTCACCACAGAGCAATACATGGCATGACAAGGCAACCAACATTAAGAAGGCATGTTTATGAAGCTAAGCATGGCAAGAGCAAGTTCATAGGGTTCATGGATCACTAGGAAAACACATGGGAACAAGTGAACTTAATGTAAACAGGCTGACATCAACATTTTCAAGCAACTTTAGAGCAGGATTACAACATGTTCTAGCAGGCTATAATTGCAACCAAGGGCATGAATGGATAGAGCATGACATGTAGATCAAAACATGTTTATAGAGCATCTCCAGATTATGCATAGAATGATTAGTAGAAGCATGTTAACATAGCAACAAAATATAACCGAATCTATCAGAAAACAAAGAACAAAGAACTACCCTACTTAACAAGCTTGATACACTCAACACACAACTCAAAAAAAATACATGGTAAGCACCTCTGAAAGATGGCATGGCATAGATCAACATTCATGTAGAGCTCATACTCATAGGATGCTCACATCAATCATGGCAAAAATGATAAAACAAAGAAGTTATAATAGCCAAAGAAAGTTAACATCAACATGCACTCTTCCAACAAAGATTTCGGCATCAAGGTGAGCTCAAATGAAAATGATGCAATGGAATGAAATGATCTACTCGTCGAGACGAACAATTTGACATATTATACGCACGAAACGGAGCTACGGATGCAGAGATGTGATGCGATGAAAATTGCATGTTAATGTCACAGATCTGGGACTTAGCAGATTTTCTGGAAAAAAAACATATGAGCGCAGTATGACTAAATGTCGCACGGGGCGGGGAATAGGCTGGCTCACCTAGCAGGCCGAAGCCTGTGACGGGAAGCAGGCCGGGGAAGTTGATCGCCAGCGGTTGCTGGGCTGGGCCGAGTCGCGGCTGGGCCGGGGCACCGGGGCCCACGGGGGAGCGCACAGCGAAGCGGCGCAGCTTGCTTGCTGCCCCGCCGATCCCGCCTGGATCGGGGCAAGGATGGCGGCGGCGGGGTAGGGCTCCGACGAGCCGACGAGGACGGAGGAGGCCAAGGGGCGGGCGGCGAGCGGGCGGATTCGGTGCGGAAGCACCCATTCCGGCCGGATCTGGGCACGGCGGGTCGAGGGGCGGCCGGAGCGGCTTCCCGAGTGGCGGCGGCGGGGGTGACCGGCGGCGGTGGTTGCTGGCAAGGCCGCGGGAGATCGGGCGGCAGCGCTTCGATCCGGGCGGCGGCGCGAGATGGAGCACGGGCGACGGAGAGGCTGCGGGACAGGGGCAAGGGAGGCGGCGAATGGGGCGGGCGACTGCGGCGGGGTTTGGCCGGCGGGCGGCGAGTCCGGCGGTCGACGGTATCAAGCGCGGCGAAGCTGCGGGGCGACGGAGGCGGAGGCGATTCGGCTGGGCCTCACAAGGCCCCGGGCGGGCTGGCGGCGGCGCTGCGGGCGCCGGGCCACGTGGCGGCTCCAGATAGGCAATGCGGCAGCACATGTCCGGCAATGGGAGATGCGTCTCCACAAAGCGCAGGGAAGAGGCTAGGGTTTGCACCGCCAAAATTCGGGAGGGTCACATATTTATAGGTAGAGGGAGCTAGGAGAGTCCAAATGAGGAGCGGTTGCCACGCCGATCATGATCGAACGATCGAGAGCATGGAGGGAGTTTACTGGGCTTTGGGCCACTTTGAAGGGTGTTGGGCTGCAACTCAAAGAGGGCTTTACGGTTCCCTGCTAACTGTTGAGTATCAAACTAACTCCAAATGGCACGAAACTTGACAGCGGTTCACCGGTGCTATACCAAGGCCACTTGGCAAACCTCGGGCCATTCCGAGAAAGTTTAACACCCACTCACAACAGAAGACAAAAGGGGAATGCCGGGGAACATAGGAGCGCCAGATTGCAAAACGGACAACGGGAAAATGCTCGGATGCATGAGACGAACACGATGCAAATGAAATGCACATGATGACATGATATGAAATGCGATGATGACATGGCAAAGTGCAACACGCAAGCAAATGACATGGCAACGACGCTGAATAATCAAGGACACCGCGCGATTGAATCCGGGCGCATAAACGGCTGCAAGCAGAAGATAACCTCGCCGATAAACAACCAAAACGGCGACGCAGACGCCGCTTCTAAGTCCCGCCGACGATAATAACGCTTCCAAAGGAGCCCGTAATACAACAGGCTCACAAATGGACGACGAACATGTAGATAAGCAACCGTCCGAACATGACAAGTCGATATTAGTCCAGCCCGGCGAAAAACGACAATCCGGACGATCTCATGCCGACACACCACCGAGAGCAAGAACCTTCGAAAAGACTCGCAACACCGCAAGAAGCTCAAGAAGGAAAAGCGGAGGCTCAAAACAGCGTAAGACACACTCATAATGAGATGGAGCAAAGTACTCAAACCGCATGGATAAACACGGCAATAGCCAACAATCAAAGAGCTACCCAAAGCGCAAGTTGTTACAGACCGACGAGGAGGCCATAGAGCCCAACCAAAAAACAAAAGGCCGCCTGTTGGGTAGACCGCCAGATGATAGGCCAAATTCTGAAGCGGCGCCACACATAAACCAACTAATGAACTCGAAAGACAGATGGCCCAGCCAGTCCATCTACGGCCAAAGAAGAGGGCCCCAGTGAAGCAAGGCAACACGTCAAGTGTCCGAAGATAGTGGCACCCCCAAATACAGGGCGCCAGACACCCACTATGTTTCACTAATGAGGTGCGGACCATGAATTCTCAAGCAGGATTTAAACCCATAAACATAGAGGCCTATGATGGAACAATGCACTCGGAGTCTGGATAGAAGATTACATACTACATATACACATGGCCGAGGAGATGATCTCCACGCCATAAAATACCTACCCTCAAGCTCAAAGGCCAGCCCATCATTGGCTTAAAAGCCTCCCGTAAAATACTGTGGGAAGTTAGGAAGAGCTCGAGGAAGCGCGAGCGAATTTTCAAGGGACTTATGTCCGCCTCCGATGCAGATGATTTAAGTCATATAACTCAACAGCCCGGAGAGTCGGTGAAAAATGCCGGAACAGGTTCTCACCAAAAGAACCAAATAGTCGATCGTCTCGACGCCAAGCCTTAGCAGCTTTTAAACACAATGTCCGAGATTTAATGGTTTGCCGACACCTCGCCAAGAAAAACCGAGGACAATGTCCGCGCTAACAAGCCTCATGACCCGCTTCAGGCGGGAGAAGATAGCTGGCTAGCACGATGCAAAGACCAGCCACCCAAGTACATCCGAGATACGAGATGGAATGGAAAATCACGGCGCAAAAAGAGCAGCGCCGAATAAAGAAAAAGCCCAAAGAGCACGACACCAACGCTGGATTCAAAAGCTCATGTCAACAACAAAACATCGCTTAAGGATGATGGCGGCGAGCTTTCCAACTTAAACAAGATTTTGGGTCGATATGTCAAATCCACAAGACTTCGAAGGCTCGCAAACCACACCCATCGGGATTGTTGTTTTTAAACAGTCCGCCGACTAAACACCGAACACAAGGGGCTCGACGCGCAAGCTTAAGACGATAAACCCCACCAACAGAAAGCACCGAAAACAAAAACTTTCCCACAAGGGGTCAAAGCAAGAACTCACTTCATGCGATAATACGGAAAATAGTGCGGCACTTTCTAAAAGAGCTTCGCGCGTCCAACCCAGCAGACTATAGAGACCGGATATCAAAACCAATCACTTTCAACCACCGACTATTCCGTGGTTGCTCAAACACGGGACGGACTTCGATATTGAATCCCATATAGACGGACTACAATTTACTAAAGTCCTAATGGGCGGAGGCAGCGACTTAAACCCGCCAGATTCAAACACAATCCGTAAGATGGGGATAGACCCTACCAAAATTCGGACACACCCGCACTTCCTTCAAAGGAGGACGCTGTGCCCTTACGCCAAGTGCACAGGCTCCATATTATTAGAAGTCGTGTTCGATCATCAACAATTTTCGACGCCGAAAAATTAATTTTTCACATCGCCCCATTTAAAAGTGGATATCAAGCACTCTTGGGACGAAGGCTTTTGTCCGCTTAACGCCATACCGTGACATGCCTCTTACACTCAAGATGCCCGGTCAAGCGTGGCGCCATTTCAAAGGCGAGGGTCACTTAAAGACCCCGGACTCGGATAGACGATCCGGCTTCAAAGAAGTTAGGGCTCCCTAGCCGCATACCTCTTCATGTGGGGCTGCAAGACAAACAACCGCGGGTTCATACAAACCCCAGACATTTATTCATATACCTTCTTTACACATATTTTTCGCACGAATTGTTTTCAAACTAAGCTGCCTCTCTTTTTACAGATGAACAACGTGCATACCCGCCTGTGATAACGGCGCAATGGAGACACAAAGCAACAAGTGAGGGACCCATTGTGAGGATTCTTTTCAGATTAAGACCTCACAGTAAACCTTTTTTATCGCTCTCTTGTTGTTATTCTCCTTGGTTTCTTCCTATAGCCAAAGCGAGCCTCGACGCTTTTGGCATCACCGCGTCGTAAGACCATGCCCGCACTCGACACTAGGGGCTTCGGCATTGTTCTCGCCTATTATTATAAAGACCAACACCTTAGGGAGTGTTCGCCTCGAGTTAGGCATTATATGCATCAGCTCAATCATGTCTTTGGTCAAATGTTGGGTTTGCCCGCCTCGTGTTTTGCTGCCTTACGCTCAAGATCACCGCTAACACGGCACCAGGAGAACTATCGACAGCCCCCGGCCGGGCTGGGCGAGCACCTCAAGAGAGAAAGCCGAAACTGATCGTCATGATATAGCGAGAGACTGGTCAACCACTCGATCGACCACCGAATGTTTAGAATTTCGCTGACGAAGGACCGCTTTCCGTCAGCACACACGCTACCGAACTCGAGAAGTGCGGTGCCTCTGGGGCTATATCGTAGCCCCACCTCTAACTCCACGCTAAGTGAAAGTGATAAAGCATTATAGTCCGGATTGCCTCGCTTGCTTACGCTACCACCTCCTTAACAGACCGAGACGCCGGATTAAGTGTGAAAACGCGCTATTTTGTAAACACCCCGCACCTTGTGCGTGGGGGTTGAAGTCAAGACTGCAATCTTTCAAAGTTATACAAGTGTATACGCAAACGGCCGCAGATAGGGAGAAGTTTTACTACTTGGGACGCATAAGTATAAAAAGCAGTTATAGCATAATCATCGCTTTTATAAGCTAAACGCTCATTTGAACGTGACATTTTTGAGCATTGCGATTTATTACACGAAGCGCCACACATAACTTCCCGAAATAGTGCTCAAGCGGGAGCCGGTTTTCATCCGAGCCTGGTGGCAACAATGTGGCATCCATCTCCGCCCAATGCGCCTTCACGCTGGCAAGAGCCATCCGC